>JAPXFQ010001859.1:0-600000 GCA_028564705.1 Apricaphanius iberus
AACAGAAACTGTAAACGCCTGTATTAATTCTATAAAGTTAGTTTCATTAGTATTGTAATATTTGTCTTTTTTTTTTAATTTTCATGGATTTATTTATAAAACACATTACTGAATTGTAAATATTCACTAAAAATATATTTTATATTTTAGCCAGTTTTATTAAAACTATTTTATTCCAAAACATGTTTCACAAAGTCAGCCTTTAATTCAAACAGAATTAAACCAAGTGGTTTAATTATTTCAAAACGGATAGTTTTCAGTCGAATTAGTTTATCTGCCAGTCAGTCTGACCCTGAACACTCACTGGCCGTTACTTAAACATTAATCATCCGCATATTCGGGTAATATTACTGGCACAGTGCGTCTTATGAATTCTCAATGGTGGCATGGCATTGTGGGAATATAGCAGCATTCGTGTTGGGAAGCTTCATAGTTATAAAGAGTGATGTCATGATGATGTGTCGAGTGTGGGCTGAGCCCCAGTGGGCAACAGTATGTAAAATGTAAGTAAACATGGGGAGTTCCTTCAGCATTTGTAAACTGTATCATCTGAAATGGTAAACTGGAGTGATGCTGAGGTCTGGGAGTTTCAGGCCTTTAGAACTGAGGAGCAGATTAGTCCTTCTCGGGGACTGTGAAGGTCGGCACCTTTTGGAGCGGCTCGCAAACAGTCTTGAGGAACGGGGCTTCAATTGGGATAAAAAACAAGTTATTTCCATCTATTTTCTACGGTTTACCACAGACTCTACGGTCTCGCACTTGATATGCAACCCTGCACATGAACAGCCCGGACACCACCACTGTACCGCCACATAATATATTGTGAAAGCACCTGATTGGGCAAATTGTTGCCACAGACTTAGCTCTTATGTGTGACCAGAATAGAATACAATAGAATAATCCTTTAATTGACCAACATGGGGAAATTTGGTTGTACTGTAACAGCAGCGAAAAATTGATTGACAATATTTACATCATGCACTACAGATACAAAGTAGTAGGCTACTGTATAGTTGAAGTAATTAAGAAGGCTCATTGATGGGCAGTATTAATGCCAGCACTGATGGCAGGATTGTCTTTTAAAAGGGGCTAGTGAATGAAAACTATCAAAGATGATCAATGTTTAGGTACGAGGCAATGAGTATACAGGTCTAACCTACTGACTCTGACTAAAAGATGAATCCATTTGGTTTAAAATTGTATTTTTAAAAATAATTAAACTACCGGGGAATTCTGAAATACAGGTTGTCTTTGTGAAATAGATGTCTTGGAATAAAAACTGATGTTATTGAAAACAAAATGGCTAAAATTTCAAATATATTTTTAGGAAAAATTTACACTTGATTAATGTGTTATATGGATACATTTTTAAAGGAAAATGTGAAACACTTCCCAGTAATGTGCTAAAAAAATTATATGAATTAAGGTATTTTTTACAATGTCATTGTCACATTATACATTTATGTTGCTATTCATTTCACAAGGTTTTGTTTATTTCTTTTGAGCATTTTAGTTTTCAAAATATTACAGTAGACATGTCTGCAACCAATGAGAAAGAAAGAACAATGAGAAAGAAAAAATGAGCCACATGAGTTATACAAGTTATACACATTTTTGATGTTTGGTTTTTTTTGGATTAAAATACTTTTAAACCCCGAGGATGTTTCAGTTGTGGCTTCAGTCTCACTGAAAGTTGTTTTCTGTAAGCCTAGAGACTTTGAAACGATTTAGAAAATACTCTCAAATGATTATCAGCTTACATCTACAGACTTGGTTTAACAGTTTTTTTAGTATCAGACTAAAGATTTTATACACACTGAATCTTGTAGTGACACTATTTACAAGACTACACCTACACTATATTAGCTTCCTGTCAAATTCCTCCCATTATGCTCAACATTACACAGTTTCTTTATGTGTGAATATTGCAACATTCTTTGCCAAGAATGATACGTCCATTAAAGACTTGGATCCAAAGTGGGCAGTGTATTGACAAGTAACTTGTTAATTCATATCTTTTTAATGCAAGGTGTTTATGCTGAACAACTTGCTCCATGCACAGATAGTGCTGGTTAGTGCCTGTATTGTAGGGGGCAAGGATGGTATACACTTTGGAATTTATGGCCCATTTCAAGGCCGTTTTTCAGCCAGGCAACACAAATATGGCACCTATATTTATAGCCTACTTTCTCGAAGGAACCAAAAAAAAAAAGTGACATGTGGCAAGTTGCAAAACAATGTAACAAGCAACAGTGGAACCCATCATCCTTGAGATGGTAATCCTACACATCTACCACTGTGATAGCAGCACAGTATCATTTCTTCAATCAAAGGGTACAGTATGAAGCGGGTTACTCCCTAACACGGTCACGCAGTTTAATAAACGGGGGATACAGATTACGAGTCCGTGTGCACGGTTTAATAAACTGCGGGAATAGATTCTTATCTCCAAAAGATAATTTCTGCACCTGCTGAGCTCTGTAGCGTCGTACTCCACCTGTGCGAGAACGGCTTTATTTGTTGTTGGTTGTTTATGTCACTACGACTACACTAGGATTTGCGATTATATCAAACAAAAAGTCTGGCATAAATCATCTTACATTTAACGATAAAGACGGTGGGAGCGCGCAGAGACTCCAGCAAGATTTCTAAAGTCTGCCAGTCTTTAGTCTGAAAATCATTTGGTGCACGCCCAGCATATTTATTCCCTTGGTTTATGTGTTAGCGTCTGAATCGACAACATTTGTATAAAAACCAAACACCACATCATTTATCTGGAATAAACCTAATTACACTGATTTTACAAGAATATAAAGCAAACACAGAGATGTTAGCACATCAAATTACTGTAGGTCGCAAAGCACA
Source organism: Apricaphanius iberus (assembly GCA_028564705.1). Taxonomy (NCBI): domain Eukaryota; kingdom Metazoa; phylum Chordata; class Actinopteri; order Cyprinodontiformes; family Aphaniidae; genus Apricaphanius; species Apricaphanius iberus. Next base: position 2,866 of record JAPXFQ010001859.1, read on the forward strand.
AGCTAACTGCAACCTGCTGCTAACTGCAGTTCACATGTTTTAATGTGTTTACAGTCACATATAACGGTATACTAAATCTACATTCATCATCATATAAATATCTAAACTTACCCATTTCAGCTGTCGGTCTCCAGGCGAACATCCAGAGCTTCTTCTTGCAGCTGTGGTGTCTAGTGATTACATGGTTCCTCCAGCATGAAGCTGAAGTTGGCTTCTGATTCTAGCCTCTGATTCGGGACACGGCCAAAGGGCAATTCCACCTAATTTCTCACTGATCCAAGCAGCTTTAATCTGCTCTAGTCTAAAAACTACAAAACATAGATACTTTAAACAGTGAAACATCAGTTGGAGTAACCTTTTAGCCATTTTCCTAATTATAAATGGAAGCCAACTTCAGCATTCAGACAGCCATACTAATCTACTACATTACCCATAATCCTTGAGGCCAAACTTTGATTCCATACATTCAAGGTTGATTCCATATATTCAAGGTTGATTCAATATATTCAGACGTTCATTCCATATATTCAAGGTTCATTCATATATATATATATATATATAGGATAAATTGTTTTTATTTACATGTTGCATGTCCTGAGGGAAAGTAATTGTGTGTGCAAAGTCTTTAAGAATGATGGCCTAGTGATATTAACATCTGAAAATAAAGAAATGAGGCTGCACTATGCATACATTTGTCTTTAGTCACATAGATGCATTTCGGAATTGGGCCTTCCTCAGTGGGTCCTGAGGGCCCCACACAATGTTCTGCTTGGGGCCCCTGGGGAACCTTGGGATGCCTCTGCTTCCAATTATATTCCAGGTTTCTGTCTTTGTTACAAGGAGGCTTTATTGCTAAAAGGGAAGGTACCAGTTTTTTGCAACCTGGACCTTATTTATAGCATGCATTACGTTTATATCCTCACCCAGACACGTTTGGAACCACTTTGAGTCCTTCAGGAGAAGTATAACCATATCATATATATATATATTATATATATATATATATATATATATATATGATATGGTTATACTATGATATGGTTATATATATATATATATATATATATATATAATCATACTTAATGGCGGCACCGACATACAGTCTCTAAAAAAGGTTTTGTCTACCATAAAACTCCTTCATGTAATCAATGTTTTGTTATGAATTGTTAATAAATTTCACCTGTGAGTTCGAAGTGGCTTTCAATCCAACCGATTCCAATTTAAACTAAGCTGCAATTTCAGCGACATCCCAGCCACCCACCAAATCGGCTATAGTCTGAGCAGGTAGTGGAAAGGCAGCCTATGGAACCTAATCTTAGTTCATTTGCCATTTTGTTTGTGGAGTTTGGAAACACACAAACGTGAAACATGTTGATTTGTGCAGTGGCACATTCTTTCTAACCAACTGCAACCACAGAGAAAAAGCCCTGCTCAGACTACAACCGATTCCGCATGGCAGTGAAGTTGTGTATTAGTGTAGTTGGATTAAAAACCTGTAAAATCCCCTGCAGACTGCACCGCAGCACCTCAGAGATGCTCTGAACTCAGGCGGAATCTGTCTCACAATATATTCATTAAAGCCGCATTCCGGATTATTTTGAGGAGCAATTTCCAATGTATGAAGGCCCCTTCTATTGGATAAAAAAATGCGGCACTCAGTCTGAAGTGCATAGGGGTCTGTGGGAGGAAGGAAGGACTTTAGAAAGACAACAAATGTTGTGGAGCACTAGCCTTTTATCCTAGTACTGAATCCCACACCATTTTAAAGGCACAGTATGTAATTTTCGGCCAGTAGGGGGCAGTGCATACCTAAATTATCACAAGCATGCGGTATCTGTGTCTTCGAGTAAGAAACTCAACAACGGAAGTCCAAGTAGTACTATTTTCAAACGCTCAATTCCCTGAGAAATATATATTTGCAGCAACATGATGAGCACATCAGTCTCTCTTTCATCGCTCGGAACTAGAGAAGAGGTAAAAATATATTTATGGCAAAACTTTTTTGTATTTTGAGGGGAAATCAATGTTTTAATAGCAGGCGTGTTCCATGCGCTTTGTCCGTCCGGGCTCTTGTAGAAGTGAAGACGTCATCTAATATGGCTTTCCCCTGAATAGAGGACTCCATGCCTAAGTATTTTAAAACTGATTTTTAAAGTCATATTTTTCAATATCGCCAATATTTTGCAATTAATGTGCTTTATGTAATTATTATTACATAATATTTGAATGGCCATTTTCAAAGATGTACTGCAAACACACTGTCACTTTAAACATATATACTTCACTTTAATACACAAATAAATTATCCAAAATGCAGCTCTAAATGAAGGAGTTTTGTCGCTGATGATGCCTTATTTAGAGGCTTCACAGCAGTGCCCCCATTAAATGGATATACAGTGATGTGAATAAATGTCTCCCAAAGGACTCTATGTAGCTCCAAACCTGTTTGGGTCAGTAAACAAACGTAATGCATTCTATAAATAAGATCCAGGTTGCAAAACTGGGTACTTTTCCTTAAGTAAATCTCAAAAGGAAGTTTCAAAAGGCCAGCACAAGGTAGACAAAAATGAAGCCAAAATTTCCTAAAGAGTGTTGAAGTTACATTTTCAACACAGAAGTGACAACAAGAAACTGACCAACACAACACATTTGTATATGTCATTATGCAACCTGTCTACTACTTATTAATGCTGAGAGCAATACGTCTTTAATAAAATAAATTCTAGAATTAGGATACCATGCCCAGACAACTGTTTTGTAGATTGAAAAATGCCCTTGCAAATCAACCAGCTTCTTAATATGGTATGTCTGGAATGCTGGAATGAGGCAGGACATGTGAAAAAACCTGTGATGGACTGGCGACCTTTCTGGGGTGTACCCCGCCTCTCGCCCGTTGACAGATGGAGATAGGCACCAGCCCCCCCGCGACCCCTTGAGGAACAAGCAGTTCAGAAAAATGGATGGATGGATGTGAAAAAACAAAAAAACAGGTGCTCCGTTAATTAGTTTGCCTTGTGAAACTACTTGGACATATCAATTTTACCTATACTCTCAAAATTGGTAAAAGCAGTAGCTACACAACTGGTTGACCATTTGGAAGCCAACCAGCTTAAGTCCAGGGGTCAGGAGGTATGAGCAATATTCTTTTATCTTAAAAAGGCTTTCGAAGTGGTCAGTCATAGCCTGTTTTTATCAAAATGCCATCATTCAACATATCCAAGGAGGCAGTGGGCTCTTTTGCATCTTATCTGCAAAACAGAGAACAGTTTGTTAAAGTGGCCCAAGCTATGTCTTCAGTTTTAACCCTCCAAATGTGCATCACACAGGGCTCCGTACTGGGACCTTTGCTGTTCATATGTTTCAATTGCCAACTTTATGTGGATGATGCTGTTTTTTTAATGCCCCGGCGTATCTTGTAATGGTTCTTGAGTCCCAATATAAATTTGAAGAGCACATTAAGAATATTTTTAAAAATACCAATCAAATACAATTTAAATTTATTTGATCTAATTAAACAAAGCTGCCATTCTGTATATCCATGCTATGATATTCTCACATATATCATACTGCAGCATACAGCATGGGCTCAGACCACACCTTCAGCCATAAAACGCATCAGTTCACTGTACCATCAAGCAGTAAACATTCTGCACAATAAGCCAGTTTGCTACAATCATTGCAATTTCATCAAAAGGAATCGATTGCAAAGAGGCTGTTTACATGACGTTTTTTAGCAAAACATAGGTTTTTCTCTGTGTTTTGGCTTCTTGTTTACACGACAACGTGTAAACAACAGGGGGTTGAAAACGCATCTTTTTGAAAACGGCTTCCTGAGTGAAGAAATCTGAAAACGCTGGGTGATTTGTTGTCATTTAAACCTAAGCCGGAAACTTTTGAACACGATGATATAAGGACTTGCACACTCCGCCTTTCTTGAGAAAAAAACCCCAACAAGGTATGCTGTTACTGCTGATGCAGCATCTGAAGTTATTTGGTCTCTTTAAGCAAACATTTGATATAATGAGGCTTTTATGCGTTCGCCAATGAAAATGCATACAATATGTGTGTCAAATAATCAATACACCTTTTTTTACGCGGAGAACTACAAGAATTTTTTTGTGTGCTCAGAAGCTGACATTTTTTGTTATCTTGAGATGTTTCTATTTCGGGTTGTAACGGGGAAACCTTGGAAAACTACATTCACCGGTCACACTGCCATCTAAAGTCCGGGCGTATTTACTACATCGTTTTCCATTGCACACCCTGTCGTGTAAGCGCAGTATTTTCACCCTCGTATTCAAACAAAAACGGCAACGTTGTTGTGTAAACTGCCCCTGAGGTTTGAATGCCTTCCGCACATCACACCCCTCTGTTTTAAAGACAAATTATAACAACATGCATCAACAACATACGTGAGTGGGGGGAAAGGCTAAGGTTCTTTCCATAACTATGTGCTGTTCCGGCCGTCAGGGGATGGGGTCAAGAGGAGGAACAGACGGTCTGATCGGGGGCCTAAACTAGACTGTTTCACCACTGTGGGGCTTTGTGATCTGCTTCTCTCCATCGTAGAGGCTAGGGGGTATATCTCCTGGGTTTGGGCCTGGTTGCTCTGATGGGTTATCGTTACCTGGACCTGGGATTGTAGCGTGTGTGGGTGGACCGGTGATCAGTCGGCTAGTGTGCCAGGCCGAAGTTTTCCTCTCAGCATTGTTTGCCAGGGCGCCTCTTTGGGGGGCCTGTTTGGACATTGTTTGGTGGTGGCTGTCTGGTGGCTCAGTGTCTCCCCTTGATCACCTGTTCTGTATGTTCTGTGCTTGGTTGGTTCCTTGGTGGGTTTGATTGGCCTTTGGTTGAATGCTTGGTCTAAGTGCTCTGTTGGATGAAGGATGGAGATTTGGGAATTGGTTGAGCTTGGTGTCCAGGTGCTGGGTAGGCTTGGCTGGGGGATAACATCTGTCCACTGTGGCTATTTTCTTGCACCCTTGCCGATCCCTGGGAGGTAGATCGATGGCCATTGAACTCTTGTATGCGTAGGTTGAAGAAAGGGAGCCTATGGAAGCTGAACTTAGTTCAGGTGGTCATAGCAAGTTCTGTCTAACCGACCGCTGTAGAGCACAGAGTCAAAGTCCTGCTTAGACTACAACTGGGATGACAGCAGTGACTTCATTGAATTTGTGCGATAATATAGTTGTATTATTGCCTCTAAATCACCCCGGAACAGAACTAATAAGCACTTTCGAGATGTTTTGAACTGGGAGGGGAGTCCTGTCCTTAACATTTAATAACAAAAGTTAATTAAAAGAAGGAGTTTTGGGGCAGATAATGCTTTTTTACAGGCGGCAAAGTCCTGTCCCCATTGACTCCCATTGTATGGATATAAGCTAATTACGACTCGATATAAACTCCTCCTGTACGGCTCAGAGTAGCTTGTCTGGGTGAGTAAATGTACGTAATATTAGCTAAAAATAAGGTCCAGGTTGAAAGAAAACAAATGTCCCCTTTAAGTTAAGCATTCAAGTGCATGGCACATTATGGGCCTGATTTATCAACGATTAGCACAGCATCGCAAAAGCAGGCTCTGGCTGATCTATCAACACAGCGCAGAGCGCAATGAGCCTGTTAAACCCACAGCAAGATGCACACAATCCATTTAGCGCTTTTGCCCTTGATGAATATGCAATTTGGTCATTTCTGTAAGAACACGTAAAATATTGGTAGGAGAATAGACAAAAGAAGTAGACGTTCCAGGCACAGTGTGATTTACTATGCATAAAAATGCTATTTTTGCATCTATTTTTAGCACTTTTGAAAAGCATGTCTTAATTCTGTGCTACCACATTCAACAATAGTTTATTATTGACAAACAATAGATCTAATTCACACACAATATAAACTAAGAGTAATTAACACTCTAATGGCCATAAACCTGAGAGTTATGTAAATATTTATTTACCTGTTTTCCCCCCAAAGACTCATCATAACTCACTGCGCGCTCATCACGTCTCCACCTGGTAAAGATGGGCTGAGCACACATGATCCAGTGGATCCTCATTAGTTTCTCACGTAGTGGATAACCTTCCTGGAGTCCAATTAGTAAAATGTAGTAATCATATACAATACCACAATGATAAATGGGATTATATATGACAAAAGAAAAATAGAAATCATAGCATTTTAGTCTAATTTTTGTGCCAAAGACGCACCATGGATTAATGTGCATTATTCCTCCTCTCTCTAGCCATGGTGCAGCCCGCATTAGCGGCCGCAAACTCCTCATTTGAATACTGCTGCTTACGCCTGATAAGAATTGCTCGCGCAATCTTAGTAAATCACCCGCAAATTAAGGACAACCCACTCACGCAAATGTTTTGCGCTGCACGCAATTTTGCGGTCGTTATCAGGAATCTTGATAAATCAGCCCCTGTGTGTGTTAAAAAAAACGAATTACAGTGACCTAGAAGTTGTGAAACCTCAGTGTCTGCAACTGATGCTGTGCACTTAAAAGCCACTGTACTTGCTTGAGTATTTTATATTTTGTTGTGAGGAGACTGTAAATGTTTAACACAAAACCAAAGCTGTGGCTGTTTAGCTAATCTACAAGCAGAGACTGCTTTTGGGGAGAAGGAGATATTTTAACATCTTCACATGATTTCACATGGTTTTAAATTTTGACTCGTAGAATTCTGCCTGATTAGCAGTGGCATATTAGTATCAACAGCAGTTGTTGGACAAAGTCAATTTCTGTATATTTAATGTATTTTTTACTTTTTTGGAGCATAGACATAGCAGACCTGTGGCTGATTGTTGGCTTTAGACAAGCTACACAAAAATATTTTACCTAAGGGAAGATGGTGGGAATTAATGTTTCCCAGCTGTTTGCGTGTTTTCACTTTTTGCTTTGCTAAATTGTACATGAATAATGCAATGTTCAGTTGCTTCATATGTGTCAGCCCACATGAATTCCAGTATGTGTGTAAGTAGATACAAGTTGGAAGTATCTCTGTGCAATATGTGGAAGTGGTGAGCTCTCCCTAGCTTATTAGGGAGTGCACTGCTGGAAGCCTAATGGCCGGTGTCTCTTCGCTGAGCTATATTGTGCGTGCAAAAAAGGCCTTCATCCAAAAACCGCTAGCATTCACCCTGACTGCCCCAACTATAAACATATGTCAGCTTGCTGTGTTTTTTTCAGCCTCTGTGTGTTCTGCACAAAATCGCAGTTGTTTTTTTCACGCCACATGTTAGAGCTAGTTCCACCATGCTTTGTTACTTATTTAGCTTCATAATGCCTAACATAAAGCACTTAAATCGAAGCTAGACATCACAATAGTTTCTATAAAATGAAATGTTATATCTGAGAAAATAAAACCATTTGTGTATTTTGTTTCTGGCAGTTCCATTGTTCAGTTAAACTACTTTATTTATTTCCCACCAATTCACAACACAACATCACAAGAGACTTCATACAGACTGAATCAAAATCAAGTAGATCCATTTCAAATTAATCCTATGAAACACTGCAGTCAAGTTCAATTATCACTCAGATTGGTTAAGACAACACGTGGATTGCAGCATTCACTCCTCCTAGGAACATGGTATTCATGAATGAATTTAGATATTTGCATTCATGGGCTAAGTGAATATTTTATGTGAATTCAAAAGAAAAGGGAATTTAAGTCAATGATTAAATTTACATGCAGCCAGTATTCAAGTTATGGACAAATTAAGATCGCTATTCTGGTTTTTAAAACATTCGGAATAGCCTGTTTACATGCTGGAGCAGAGAGAGTTAGAGAGAGAGCAGAGAGAGTACCTCCTGTATACATGGAATTTGTATTCGAGTGCATACAAGATTTTTTTTCTACTCAAAAGACCAAGATTCTTTGGGAATAGAACATGCGCAAAACACAAATCAGTTTTTCTTTTGATGGGGATATACTGATACGTATTTATGTGAAAAAATATTCAGGTTAGAAAAGGGGTACCCCAGGGGTAACATTTGGGTTTTTAAAAACCTGAATATGACCATATTTGTGCTTTTGCCTGTGTTTATAAGGCCGTGCGTGACCGGGTTATTGTTAATATTCCGGTTTTGAACAGGTTATTGGTTGCATGTAAACACTGCCATTTTTATAGTATTTTGTCACATTAGGAAAATTCTTTTGAATCACGTTTTGTAACATCACATTTTTATCACAGAACTTTGGATTGAAAAATGTTTTAAAATAAGCCTCCTAAATAAAATGGACTTGGATTTGGAAAACAGGATCTGGCTTTTTGCTATAAGTACACTGCATGTCTGGTTATTAAAAGTTTGTTTAGATTTCCTATTTGTGAAATACATACATGTAAAAAGTATATCTCTACCTCTTGATTTAAGCATGAAAAAATGTGAGCTCAATCACAAAGTAAATAAATCTGTGCATGTGGGAAGGTAAAAAGTGAAAAATGAAAGCTTTAAAGCAACACTGTGTCATTTCTTAGCCAAAGTGAAAGATCTACTGTTATCTTCATATGAGTTAAAATTGTATTTGAGTGTCCCCAGTTAAACAAAGCCTTAATAAACTGCACTTTAGCAAGGCATCTCCAGTTTTATAGAGCTTTGAGCTACCAATAATGACTTTCACAAACTATAAATAATAAAATTAACAATATTATATTTTTGCCTTTATGCCATGTGTTTTGTGCTGCCGTAAAATATAACTTATATAAAATAAAATAAAAAGACAAAATATTTGGGGAGCTGATATTTTAAAATGTCTCCAACATCTTCTGTTATCTGTTGGTGTGAATGTCACTATGAACGGCACAGCTGAATTTCCCCTCTGTGGGACAATAAAGGATTATTTTACACCGGATTCTGTATTTATTTCACAAGAGTAGTGTTTCCCTTCTGTGGTCCTCAAGACCCACTGCACTGCATGTTTTAGCTTTTCAGTAGAAGCCTGTTAATCTGCCATCAACTAAAATCAGATGTAATGAAAACAGCGAATCACCTAAAACACTTAAGGTTAGAGAAAGTTGACCCCTACCTTAATTCAGATATTTTTTTAAACACTTCAAACATTTCCATAACAGTGCTTAATCTTTGATGCAACATGTTCTGCCTTCTTATAATTTGCTGTAGTTTTACTCCATGTTTAATGCTGGGTAAATGAACAGCTCAAATTCAAGAAATGCTTTCAATTCAAAGTTTTACATCTCTTGAGCTTCTTGTGATAGAATGGGTTACCTTAACTAAAAAATTTTAACTTTGAGGCTTTTCAATCAGTAACAACCACTGCACTAAAGAGTAGTTCAATTGGTTCACTGAAAATGTATATTATATTTCCATTTAGCCATTCACCTGTAAAACCTGAAACCTTTCTCATTTTGGTCAGTGGGCAATTTGTCGGTGCATCTGTACAATTATTTATTTCATTAAATATAGCAATCCCCTTTTTTTTAGTTTTATGTTAACATCAGTTTAACTATTGCATATACATAAAAATAGTTAGAGTTACAGTAATTAAAAATGAATTATATTTTTGTAATTTCCGGAATTTTTTAGTGTGGGTCGTCCAGTCTCATATTTAAGAAAGTTAAGGAAAATTCCTCCTTTTAGAGAATGTGGTCTATCCTGATCAGTGGTTCTGGTAAAACATGTTTTTTTATTTACCAGTTCAATCCGTGGTAGGATAACTTGCACTCTTATAGACATCGTAATTGGATGACTTTAGTAAGCCTTCCCCCTTGGAACTATAGCGTTATTGTTCACAGTCTTAAACAGATCATCGTTCCTTTTATCACTTCCCGAAAGATATAACATTCACTTTCTCTTTTTCTTCTTTTCTTGTTATCATAGGTGACATCTGTATGCATATTTTTTTTAAAGTTCGATTTGCTTCTGCCTGTGATTTCTGTGAAAGTTTATATATAAAACATGATGGCTCCATCCACAGAAGCCTGAGTTTTGATCCTTGAATGTTTTAAAATATTTTAAAACTAAATGGTTTTGATGCAAACTCCACTACTTTAAAAAAATGCTGGCTACAGGACGGCTTAGAAAATGAGCCTCCAAACATTTTAATGTTTTTTCCTATTTAGTTCTAAGGTGAAAAAAATCATTGAGCTATGGTGAGTTTCATTAGATAAACTGTTTATTGGGATGAAAAATCTGACATAAATACCTGAGTGAATAGAAGTCTAATTATTAGCTGCCATGCCAAGAGTAACAGAACAGATGGTTCTATCAAGGATTAGAAGCTACTAGTTACACTCGTAATCACGCACTTACTCACACTAACACATCCTCCAAAACCAACATTTGCTATGAAGCTTTCTGCGGACAGCACATTCTCTTAAACACAAAGGCTAACACATACCGTCATGCACACACCCTGAAGCCTGAGCGATTTGGGGGAGGCAGCCACGAGTGGTAAGAGACCACATGGTGGCTGCACGGAGATTTGAGAAGATTTATCTGAACACAGATAGAGCAGCCGACTGCAGCTGTGCTGAAATGATTTATATCTGCTAGAAACACATACTTGTTCACTTTTTGAAGCCTGTACCCACAGACATGTGCCAATGTGGTCCTGAAACACAAGTGTGTGTTCTTGCAACAAAACAGCACATGATCTCACTATGTAACTGTAAAATTGATTTGCACATTTGTCTGTGACAAAACGCATTGTCAGTAGGTTTTTCCCTTTGTTTAGTCACAGTATGGAATACCAGCCGTTGCTGAAATCTCTTGCTCTGCAGATGTTCATTGTGCAAGGTTTCAAAGACTAATCTGTGTTGACTTCATCTCTCATACACTCTGTACATCTGTGACATTGCTAGATACAGTTACGCCTAAATATATTCCGCTGGATTCATATCTGGAGACAGTGCAGACTAATAGAGTACAATCAACTCATATGTTCAAGAAACCAGTTTAACAAAATTAAACACCTTGTTACATGGTGGATCATTCTGCTGGAAGTAACAAGCACAAGTTGGCTACAGTTTAGTCATGGAGGAAGTAAATCGATGTGTTCCTAATAAACTGACCAGTTAAAATAAAATTCATATTCATTTATCCATAATTTAGATTTAGTACTCCAATCACTGCCAAAATCCCCAGTGTTGGTGCATGAAAACTTTCACAATGCCAATTGGATGCTTGAACCTTTTATTGCTTTTGCAAATCATCATGATTTGCCTGGCCATTGTTTAATCCATTGATGCCTGTATTCCTAGTTTGTTCACGACAAAGTGATTCCTCTTCTACTTTTGGCATTATGCTTAACTCGTCTCACATTTCAGTTTTTCAAAAAAATATTTGTACGGATTTCGACGTAGAAGTGAATTTTACATAGAACTGAATTTTCCTGCCATACTCTATCATGGCTTAGCTGGTAGGAAGTCATCCTGTAATCGGTGGGTTGCCAACTCAGATTCCCGCTCCATCTGTTTCGGTCATTGCGTCCTTGGGCAAGACATTTCAACCGGTTGCATGCAGGTGGTGGTCAGAGCAGTGGCGTGTCTAGGGGATGGCCTGGGTTACATGTGCCACCCCTAGAATACGATAGGCCACCCCAGGTACAAACCCGATTGTCTGATGTAGCTCAACGCTTTAGAATACATTCAGTTTCAGCATTTATTTAACAATAGGGAAAAATGTCTGAGTTATTTTAAAACATTTATCTGAAAGAAGGCGCGGGACATACATTTCTTTTTTTTGCTTCGGATCCTTGATTTACGGGTGCCACCCCAGCAGAACTAGCTGCCCCTTCTGTGCCAACTCTGAAAGAAAAGTCAGCAACAGGAATTCTCTATAAAGACCAGAGTTTAGTTTTTTGTTTCGTTAATTTTTAAAGTTATGCTTTATTCAACTTTTAGATCAATATTGGCGTTTGATATGTAGGTATTACTACTTGGAGCTTGTTTACTGAAATTCACTGTGCAGTAAATCATACATGGTATTAATGAGGCATATATATATGTGCGTGCGGGTTCCCAGCTATGGACTTCTCTGCTTCTGCTTCTCTTTGGTTATAAAATGGTAAATAAAAGAAGCCATGTATTGATTTGTTGAAATAAAATGTATATATGTGTGGGAAATAGCCTGCTAATGTTTGTTGCACTTGTTCGTTCACATTGGGATCATACCCAGCTCTACAACTATTTCTTTACAACACACTGCATCATAGTTTTGTAGTTGGGTAATAAAAAAAAAAATCATCAATATTTTTACATACAGCCCCAAGTAAAAGATGAATCCTGGCCTTTCTTCTCCTTGTGGAAGAGGTGCTGAGAGAAGAAAGCAGAAGAAGAAATACACGATGGGTTAATCACTTTTGTTATGAACCTCTAGCAGAATATTGTTTTTGCTAAATTGTGGCTGTTTCCTGTATTGGCGCATTCGTAGCTCGGAAGATTGTCGCATATTAAAAAAAAAACAGAACTCAGACCTATTTTGAGCATTGCACCATTTGGTGATGCTCGTAATACGTGCGTATAGCGTGGTCAGTGTGGCTTGTCCCATTGAAAACAATGAAAGCATTTATGCCGCGCACTATGCACATATTCAGTTACGTTCGTGTTATGCTCACATGAAGCTTTGGTGTAAATTCTGGGTAAGGTCTGAGCCAAAACAAATCGGAGAGTTAAACATGTAGTTCTTGGGGTTGTTCATTGAGGCCTGCAGTTGGATGGGTTATGGATTACTTCAGGCTTTACAATTTAATGTAACAGAAAAGGTAGGGTTAGGGATAATTGAATTGACTCTCATCAGTTGTTTTACTCTAGTTTCACTTGTTTCAACCCCTACCTTGACACAAAAAAAGTTTTTTGCTCTGATACCTGTAACAGATGCAAGTGTGCATAGAAAGGAGAACTTAACATTCTCCTTATACAGAGCTATAAATATCCTTCTGACATTTATTGTTCCCAGGGAGGTTAAGGTGCTAAACTCCTTGGATCTTATTCAGTCCTTTGTTCTTTATTCATTGCTGTTCTAAAACTACCACTAATGTGGAGCACTGACACAATAGGAAATTGTGAGAAAATATGAGTATAAAAAGACCAGGCTTTACATTTGTTTTTGTATTGCCTCTTGCTTTACATCTAATTGTGTTGCCACTAAATTACGTAATCCACTTTTTCTGCCTTTGTGGCTCCCTAGAAAGTCATGACAACAGTGGCAATCTCTTATCATAGGGTTATATTAAGAAATTGATTACAAAAAAGTTGGATTTTCTTTCTCTCAGCTGCTCTGACGACATCATAAGCTTTGGTCAGAGATCATAGGTACCATTAGAGAGTTAAATCAAGTTGTCAGTTGCTCTTCCCTCTTTTTTTCTCTACTTCAGCCGGAATGAAACTTCCTTTAGACATAAGGTCAGAAGTGCCTTCATAATGCAGAAAACACTCTTTTAATCTTTTCCAGAAGTTGCCAGTTAAATTATGTCATATTTCATGTAAAGGACTTTCAATTTAGCTTGTTGCAAAAGAATGCTTTACATATTTGCAAAACTTTACTTTAAATGTACAAAATTTACAAAAAATGACTTTAACTAAATTTACAAAACTTGACTTTAACTAAATTTACTAAACTTGACTTGAGTGATGTATAATATCTTTTGGTGTGTATCACACCATAAAAAACCCCATTAATGATAACTTTGGAGATTAGATTTGTTTCAATCTTTCTCCATTTTCTTGTATATGAGTCATCTGCAATTGTTTGGTAACTTAAAAAAGTATGCTTCTGTTTGATGCTTTATCTTAGATAAGTCCATCTTAATGTTTATTTCACTTGTTGAGGTTCCGGAGTTGATGTAGCACTGCTGAGCAGAAAATGGAACACCACTTGTCACCTTGAATGAATCCTCCGCACAATGAAACGTGCTGATGGCAGCATCACGATGTGGGAATGCTTTTCTTTTGTTCTTCAAAATACATGAGGTAAAGAAAAAAAAAACTGTTGCAAAGGATATCTTCCAACATATATACCAGCTCTATGGTTTTAATAATTTATTTATTAGATCCGGCCAGGGGTCTCCCAACCTGGTTCTTCAGGTTTTAAATGCATCCCTTTTCCAACACAGCTGAATCAAAGGATTGAATTATGTGTTCAGCATGAAATCAAATTCAACAAAGACTTGGTAAACGGGTAGTCATTTAATTCAGAAGTGTTGGAGGAGGGAGGCATCTTAAACCTGCCGGGTAGTAGATCTCAAGGACCATGTTTAGAGAACATTGTATTGGATGGTCCAGTCAAAATCCTGTCAAACTGTATGAACACTTCTCCATCCAGTCTCACTGAGTTTAAACTGTTTTGCAGCTGTAATCTCAGATAACCTTAACTAGCACAAGGTCAACGTTTCACATGTGCCTCTGATTTGTTTGAGTATATGTATTATAGGTGTGATTCGACTCCTCTGAGGGACCTGAGCAGTACAATCAGATGACTAGAATTTCAATGTTTAGAAAATGCTGATAGAGCAACAGCTGCAGAAAATACATGGAAGTGGAGATGGTCTGTTACTACTGAGAGTATTGAATAATTGAAATATAATTATTATAATGAATACCAGGGAGATAACAGCAAGACTTCCAATATAACATCACCTTGGTCTATCTCCTGCTCTGATATAGAATCCTCATAGCCAAATAAGGCGAGAGACAGGGTTACCCTGTACAGGTCGGCAGTCCATCGCACGGCAACACAGAGACACACAGAACATGCAACACACACCTATGTAAGGTACATTTACAGCAACCAATTAGCCCAAAAGTGATATCCTTGGACTGTGGAAGGAAGCTGGAGTGGAACCTACGCATGAACAGGGAGAACATGCAAACTCCATGCAGAAAGACCCCATGCTGGGAATCGAACCAGAGCCTTCCTGCTGCAAGACAAAAGTGCTACCAACTACACCACTTGGCAGAGTCTGAACTAATGCTGATAAATAGTTCTGGCTAACCTTACATTTAATGCACAACTTTAACAAGCTTATGTCACAGTTGTTGTGCACATATTCACCATTTGTCCTTTTTCCAAGCAAATCATCTAACAGCTCATAAACAAATTAAATATGATGCTGTGCTGGGGAGGGGTATTTCAGAGATCATCAAATGATTATGACTGTGTGTGTATCTCTATTCTGTATGTTTCCATTACAGCTGCTGACATTTGCAGATTCAAATGAAAGTTGCACAACAGTGAAAATTAGGAAAGATAACTACACTGCCTTGCAAAGGTAGTCAGATGGCTCAAGCCTTTTTTACATTAGAAGTACAAGCATTAAAGTATTTTTATTCAAATTTTACATTGTAGACCAGCAAAGAGTGGAAATAAAATTATGCTTGCCAATTTTTAGCGAAAATCAGAAAGGTATTATAGACATTTGTTGCCAACCCTTCTAGGTTAGAACTTTGTGCAACCCCCTTTTTGCTACAATAAAGCTGCAAGTCTTTTGGAGTATGTCTTTAGCAGCTTTGAACAGCTACTCAATGCAATTTGAGAAAGGTGAACCTTGCTGCCTCATGTGTATTCCAGCCTCTAACCAATTTCTTTGCCCTGTTTCTTGCTCCATCCATCTACTCAACTCAAACCAGCTTAAGTTGTTCGCGCAGAAGAAAAACGCTGCCCAGCATGATGCTGCTGCCACCATGTGTAACTATATGAATGTTGTATCCAAGGTGTATCTTTCTTTCTTTTGTATTTTTTACATGTTATCCAAAAGGTTCTGTTTTGCTCTAATGTTATCAGAGCACCTTTGTCCACATGTCTGCTGTGCATGGCTTGTGGAAAACGTCAAAGTTTACTTCTTAGAGCTTTCTTTTAACTTTGACTTTTGGAATACCACTTTTCCTTAAAGGCTGTTATTCACTAAAATGGAAAATATTTTTGACACTGAGCAGTTACACCTGTTCTCTTAAAAAAAAGATAAGATTTGTGACAGTAGCTTCATTCAGGAGCTTGACTGTCCTGTTGTTGAGGAGGAGCTTTAGAACACTATTCTAAGGCCTTGTTTTCACATACACAAAACGGGTACAGTTTCAGAAAATAAGTTATGTCCACATGGCTGCTTAAGCTGCTGTAGTACCTAGATCGGGCTGTTGGTGGGACTCCCAAAAACACACAGAAAAGAACACTGTGCATGCACAGTCAACCCAGTGACAAACAAAAAATGAGCTTTAATCAAAAGTATATGGTGTCTGTGGTTCTCCAGATAACCTTTTGGCTGCTGGTGATAAAGGAGGAACAGTAAAATATATTCTAGGTTCAATAATAAGGTCAGTATTTTTTTATTAGGACTGCAACACCGTACGGTGCCATGTTTGTTTACTTTATCAGAGAGTTGCGTGTTAAATATAGGAATGCAGCGGTGACACTCTCCAATCAGAAAAAGTGAAGGAGAGCTCATAAATGCGGAAAAAACTAAAACCAGTGTTTTGAGATTTCTCATCTCTGGGACTTGGTTTCAAAAATGATCGTTTACAGTGTTCTGAAATGCCGGGTGCTTGTGGACGAGGCACCTGTTTAATTATATATTCTTGCTCCAACACCTGGTTTCGTCTCTGTGTAGACAAGGCTAAAACACTCAGCAACCAACGTCATGTTGGGACACAAATAGGGTTCCTACACAACTTTGACATTATGTCAAATTAGGGTAGTGGTGAATTTTACATATGTCATACATGTTATTGTTTTAAAACTGATTATGGCATCAGCTTTAAGATTTTTTTATCTTCTCTATCTATTTTCTTTATTTCTTGCTTTCTGATAAAAGTCTTTAAAACAAGTTGAGAAACTATTATGTCCAGTTTAAATTTCTTCTTTTAATGTTTTTAGAAAATCTTTACGGGAAACCAAATATTTGACAAATATTTACTTCAGCAACATCTGCAAGGACGGCAGTTGTCAGCACAGTTGTGTGGGTTTCCCTTGCCTGCATGAGTTGTCTCCATGCAGCCCTTTCCATACTCTAGCTTCTTCTCACATTTCAAAAATATGCATGTTAGGTTAATCAGTCACTTTAACTTGCCCCTAGGAAGAGAGTGTGTGTGCATTTGTTTTTGTTGTGTGTCTCTGTGTTACCGTGTGATGAACTGGTGACCCGTTAGTGACAGGAACCAGTACCCCCTGCAATCCTGCAAGGATAGATGGATATATTTTAGCAAATATTCTCTTAGTGAACACACTAGGCTAAAAACTGTCCAGACAACAGTGTTTCAGTTGCTCAACATTTTAAATCATCCCTTCTTGTAGTATATAATTTGGACAAAACTGAACTGAAATAATTTTTTACCTGCTTATAATAATTTTACCATAATAAAAGACATGGTATGTAAATATAACAGCCAAAAGGCAATGGGCCTGCATTCAACATGTTTAACTTCTATTATAAAGACTTTAAAAGAACACGGAGGCCCTTCTTTTTAGCTTGGTCTCACTGCAGATGGTTTGTGTTATCTCACTGTACGGCTTAAAGGTCCCCTGTGATTCTGAGTAAACTTTTGCTGAGCACAGGTTTTGTGTGGTCCTCACCTTTTCCTGCAATTCTTCTCCAATTCTCCTTGAGACATCCATGCTCTCACTCTTTATTAGTTGGAATAAATAAGGGCTCTGTTCTTCATATTTTACTATCTCTCATAGCATATTATCTCCATTTCCTGTCCCATTCTGTTATTTTCCTTTTGTAAATCTTCTTTTCATTTGTGTTCAATTTTATCTATACACAGCATACTGCTTTATTCACTTTGACAGATTTTACATTCTCAAACGCATAAAGTGCTGAAATCTGATATGAGTCCCTGCTTTGGCTTGGTTCCTATCCAGCTTTTCTCCTGTAACAAATTTATGAAAGGGCCTTTGATGACGGAGATGTAGTCATAAAAAGGAATGTGAACATTGGAGGCTCTCTCTCATCTGAGCCCCACGTGCCCACCACCTGTTTTGTGAAATAAACCTGACCTGAGATCAGACTGTTCTAAAAGACTGCTTTGAGTAGCAGAAGGAGCAGTGCAACTCAATTACACCCAGGATAGTCAATCATGTTGAACCTTGTTGGGAATCTAGAGGATCTATCGTTGTCTGGTTAATAATATTTTGGAATAATTATACGAATAACCTAATATGGGGATAATTATTAATGAAACTCGAATTGTCAGTGACATAATGAGCAAGACGGGGCACCAGATTCTTAATTTGTATAAGAAACCATATTAATTACACCAGATTATCAGTCTTTATCTGAAGAATGAATTATTTTACCGATGTATTAATTCACACAACACTGAAAGAAGCACAGAGATGTATTTCTAGTTTAAGGAATTTATTAACGGAATGCTCACAAACAGTCACAAAATAAATTCAATCTTGTCTAAATGAAGCTATGCTACGATTCTAAAGGATGGATCTATTCTATCAGGAAGAGGATCAATGAACACGGAAGACCAAAATCAAAACAAACTGATGTCACGGGAAGGCTCCACTTCACATGCGGAACGGGGGACAAGCGACAGGAAGGCACCTTATCAACAAGGTGTGATTTATCAATGCTCATGCGTTCGGCCGAGGGAAGACAAAAGAAGCAACGTGGTCTAACTAGCTACCCCTAATTTTAGCACAAGAGCTAGACAAAAGAGTTATCAAATAATGGCTGCTGCTTGTCTCCTCTTTCCAGAGTGACAGCGCCACGCAGAGCTCATGGAAATCAAACAGTCAAACAAACACAAAACAACTCACTGCTTCTGCTTCCGAATAAAATAAAAAAGAGCAACTAAACATAAAATACAATCAATTAACAGTTTGAGCAGAAAATTTTGCAACAGATCAATCTGCGAAAAACTTTGCTCCACCGATGAATTAAGAAATTGAAAAGCTCCTACTTTTGATGATTTCTTCAGTCCATGATCAGACGACCAGGCAGTTGAAGTAATCACTGTCCTGGGTCAGAGCTGCAGCTGAATTGGTCCACCTCAGTTTCAGCTGAAAGAGGGGAGTGGTTTGGAGAAGCAGTCCGGGCTGTATCTGACGCAAACAGCTCGTTAGAGAAACACCGGCTCACAGACAGCTTCTCAGCTTGAACTGGACGGTGAACAGAAAACCAGAACCCTGGGGCAGAGGTCAGAGTAATTCTTTCGGATAATAATAATAAACACCGTGCCTGATCAGCCCAAGCTACAGTACATGACACCAGGTGTTTTATACACAGAGACAGGAATAAAAAAATAACATTATAAAGAGGTTAAACTATTTAGACAGGAATGCTCTTAAGAGGTTTGTGGGCTCTTGCCGCCGAGAAGTGAGCAGTGAACAGCTTTCTCATTCGGGAAGCCTGTCTGGAGAAGTAAACACACCCAGACCTGGTAATGGCTCCACCATAGCAAGTCCTGTGCTGCTCACATATTATATAGTAAACTTTTACTAAACGCAGACAGATGGACAGTCGCTCAGCTTAGTAATTGGTTTGTCGGCAGGTGAAGGTTGGACCTTTGCGGCACAAACTGGGCGAGCAGGCCAGGTTATTTGCCGCTGCAAGGAGCTGGTGTTTATGGATCCCTTTGCCACAGCTTGACTGGGTCTTTACCTCACCAAACCCCCACTGCAGCGGTCTGATCTCTGCTGGAGGCCAGTCCAAACACGTAGTCCACGCAGTCCTCCGACAACTCGGAGACCATAGGCCACCGGCAGCTGCGCTCGCATATGCTGGGATAGATGGCGCCCCGCTCCCAGGTTCTAGATCCTTCCGCCGCTAGTCTTCCCTTGCAGGAGTGGTCCCAGCTACTGGGCCAGGCCAAACATTTACGTGATCAGCTCAGAGACTCCAGACTGGGAGCTCCCGGAGGGTCAGGAGAAGGAGGGAGGGAGGAGGAGGCCAGCCAAATGCTGCGGAGCAGTCCTGGGCAAGGGCCTATATCATGCAAAATCAAGTTTTTTGAGTTTTCAACCATCTGGTAATGCAATTTTCTCATAAAAACCCACCAGTGGTTTTTGGCTTAATTAACGCATGTCTGAATAATCCTACTGAATTCTGCAGTCTGAGCAGCTGCCCCTCCCTCTCCTGAAAAACGGCTGAGTTTTGGCAGCTTAAAACACTTTTTTTGTTGGATTTTTTTACTTTCACTTTGAAAACGCCCATTTGGCTGCATGGATTACAGGATTTCATTCTATATATCTAAAGAACAGCAGCTGGATCAAAGAACAAAGATGCCTGGTGGACAGAGAAGTAAGTAGCTACATGCTAATGTGTGTTAGCCATTTATCAAGCTGCTTATGTGATCGTATAACAGCCTTGTGTGGTTAATTAATTGATCTGTGGCATCTCAGAATGTTCAGTAAACGGGTGCAGGATGCGGGTTTATAGATAAACGAGCCGTTTTACTTCATAGTCCAACATTAACTACAGGATACAAGTTAAATTTTAGGACAAATTAATATTGTATAACACCTATGGTAATATTATAGCATATACATGTCTATCCCAGAAGTTGAAAGCTGTAAAATAGTATGATATAGTACTTTTAAGTATTTCTGCTTAATGCATATGACAATGGCATATTTTGAAGCGCGACCAGTTTGCTTTGGAGATGCTTCAAGGTGTGAATGTTCAAGCGACCAGCTGGGGGAGTGTGTCGCTTTTTGGTCGCGGTGGTTGCGTTTGGTGTGAGCATACCGTGCACCAATGGAAACCGATTGTAAATTTTGCATTGAGGAATTAGAAAGATAATCTTTTATATCATGTCTATACAACAGTACTGTTGTACTTTTAATCACATCAGACTAAAACATAACCACACACACACTCATACTGTTAATCCGACTGAATATAAGTGCTCTCTATAGTAGGCTGCCGGCTGTGCTCTCAGTTAGCAAGAACCTCCCCAAAACTTCCTGTCTCTGTGCTTCAGACCTTCTGCACAACAGCCCAGAGAGACAGGAAGTTTCCTCAGGGCACCTCATCAAAGTCAGATGGACAGATCTTTTATGGAGAGTTTATTTATTGAAGCTATGCTAAATCAGCTGTAGCCGATCGGAGCGTAACTGTGAGGCTTTCTTTTGCTCAATTGAATGATTGGACAATCCATGTGATGTGCGGGGCTGGTATTCTGCTGCTGTACTCTCTGTCACCACACACACACCCAAATCAAGGGGCAAACTCCGTCCCCAGAACTTGACAAAAGGTGCTGTTTCTCCCTCATATCCCAACTAAAAAGACTAACTTACAGCAAAAATAAACACGTTTACAGCCTGGTTCAAAAAAGACTTAGGCCATTTCGTGTTTCCGAACTGTACTATCAGTTGCCTCTGCAGTTTTTATTCAGTTTGGATGTTGATAGTGCACTAATTAGACAAAGATGGTTTGCTTTGGCTGTGATAGACTGGCGACCTGTCCAGGGTGTTATTGGCCTCTCGCCCGTTGACAGCTGGAGATAGGCAGCTGGATCAGGCTGGAAGACTACAGAGTCGGACTCTCGACAGACTGGTTAGATCAGTACTGGGGTGAGAAACGCAGTTCAGGAGCTGGATGCATGAACTAATGAATGTCTGAGAGATGTGAGGTGAGTCAAAAGTCTTTGAGAGGATTGGTGTTGTTATGATAACTTTGTGATTGCTGTTTGCAATGTCCCATGTCCTCGCCCTCTACCATGCTTCTTTGACGGTAATAGAAACACAACCATTTTAGGCCGTACTGACCCAACCCATTCAGGTCTTGTTATGTCGAGATGTGTTCCTCCCTCGAGATGTTTTTGAGTTTAAAGCGACCCTAGTGGAAAAACGGGGCAGGAGTCCCTCAACCACGGTCTTCTAGCTGCAGCCTACGTTAGCTTTAGTTAGCTTCAGTTAGCTTCTGACTAGCTTCCTACTAGCTTGTAGCTAAGTCAGCTCGGATCGTCAACCCTCCACCCCCTAACAGCGCCACTCTCAGCTCCACCTCTTTGCCCAACTCATCTGAGTATTAAGAACCGTAACATCACTATCCGCAACAAAAAAATGCTCAAACATCACTTGTGTGACCTGTGTTTACTCTCAAAAACAGCATTTATGCCCTCAGAGCTGTGTTGGTATCATCCATTGTTAAAGCAAGTTTTTGTTTGTTTTTATAAGCTCTATGACTGCTGCGTTCTGAAGATAGAGGATAGAAAGTTTCTCTGAGCAGATAGGATTTGGGAGAACTACTGTCCCCTACAGGTTTGCCACCTCCTTGCATGCGCTGAAAAGCGCATTTATCCAGTTATGTGTGGATGGAGATTTTTTTTTTTTTATGAGCGGAGGAAAATCGTAGTTTTTAAAAAACCCCGGCTACGCATGGACATGGCCTTAGACAGATCAAGGTGGGTTTTTTTTTTACCTTTACCCGATGGCATTCTCTGCTCCCTTCTTTAGGAGTTTCACTAGGTTTCAATGTGACATGTCTGTCAGCTGTTTTTATGCAGACGGCGGAGGACGGTTACACCCTCCACTATCTGCTGTCTTCCTAAGGACCATGTCTACAGTGGCCCAGAGGTATCACAGCAATACAAAAGCCAGAACGCTACAAAATTAACCACAACGCTACAAAATAAACCACAACAAAACAAAATTAACCACAACTGTACAAAATAAACCACAACACAACCAAATTAACCACAATGCTACAAATAAACCACAACACTACAAAATAACTCCTCTCTGGGCTGCCACCTTAACGCGGCTCTGCAATATTGTGTGGACATCGGGGGAAGTTCCCTTGGATTGGCAGACTGGGGTGGTGGTCCCCCTCTTTAAAAAGGGGGACCACAGAGTGTGTTCCAACTATAGGGGGAGCACACTTCTGAGCCTCCCTGGTAAGGTCTATTCAGGGGTTCTGGAGAGTAGGGTCCGACGGATAGTCGAACTTGGATACAGGAGGAACAATGCGGTTTTTGTCCTGGCCGTGGAACACTGGACCAGCTATATACCCTAACCAGGTCCTGGAGGGTGCGTGGGAGTTCGCCCAACCGGTCTACATGTGTTTTGTGGACTTGGAGAAGGCGTTCCCTCTGGGAGTCCTGTGGGGGGTACTCCGGGAGTATGGGGTACCAGGCCCTTTGATAAGGGCTGTTAGGTCCCTGTATGACCAGTGTCAGAGTTTGGTTCGCATTGCCAGCAGTAAGTCGGACTCGTTTCCAGTTAGAATTGGACTTTGCCAAGGTTGATCTTTGTCACTGATCCTGTTCATAACATTTAAGACTTTGGGAAACTGCTCGAGAAGTGAGTAAAACACTGATGGTAAGTTATGCTTATTAATTTCGGTAGGCGCGTTATAAATGCTGTTAACTTTGATGTATAAGTCTCTTGCCGCATCTCATCTATTTGGACAGCTTCATGAAGTATCACTTCCGGGAAAATAAAGCGATATAACTAACTTCCGGTGTAGCTTTTGTGTTGTGGTTAATTTTGCAGCGTTGTGGTTAATTTTGTTGTGTTGTGGTTTATTTTGTAGCATTGTGAGTAATTTGGTTGTGTTGTGGTTTATTTTGTAGCGTTGTGGTTAATTTTGTTGTGTTGTGGTTTATTTTGTAGCATTGTGAGTAATTTGGTTGTGTTGTGGATAATTTTGTAGCGTTGTGGTTAATTTTGTTGTGTTGTGGGTAATTTTGTTTTGTTGAGGTTAATTTTGTTTTGTTGTGGTTAATTTTATAGCATTGTGGCTTTTGTATTGCTGTGATACTTCTGGGCCACCGTACATGTCCCATGTGTCGGTCAAGGTGTAGGTTGTCTCATCTTTGTTCATGGTCCACGTGTCCCGATAGGGTTAGGGTCCTAATTTCAGTAGCTTCCTTTAACCAACGCCGGTATCTTGCTGGTATATGCATTTTAATCAAATGCTCTCTAATAAATCATGTAAAGAACCTTCAAATGTTTTATTGATTCTAATGTTTTATAATAAATAGCATTTTTTCAATTTTCATACGTTACCCTGTTTTTTTTGTTACTACTCTTTATATGATTATGTTTTTGCTGTTTTTAATTTCTATGCTTTTATTATACGTTTGGTTTATTTACCACTTAATCATGTAAAGCCCCTTGAATTACCCTGTGTTGAAAGTGTGTTATGCCAAAGAAATTGCCTTACCTTGCCTGTCTCAGCTCTGCTGCTGCACTGGAGACTGGAATCAATCAATCAATCAATCAATCAATCAATGCCTTTATTTGTCCCCCGATGGGGCAATTGGTTTTGCAGCAGTAGGGGAACACAAACTTACAAAAAATGCAGAAACACAAATACACACAGTTCAAATAGCATAAAAACACCTAATCAAATAATAATGTATAGCTACCTTTTCCTCTTGGTATTTAAAAGAGAGACAGCAGAAGGAACAAAGGAGTGTTTGAGTCTGTTTGTTTTAGCAAATGGGAGTCTGAGCAGTGAACCTGATGGTAGAAACTGAAACTGTTGATGTAAAGGATGAGAAGAGTCGGACCAGATGGAGTTTGCTTTCTTGAGCAGCTGTTTGTTGTAGATATCTTGTAAAGTTTCTTGTGGAAGCCCAATGATTTTACTGCTAACACTAACAACCTTGTTCAGTAAGTTCTTCTCTTTTACTCTCAAGGATCGGAACCAACAAATAAAGGAGAACGTAACAACAGACTCAATAAAAGAACGATAAAACATAGTCATCAAAGTAGAGTCAACCTGGAATTTAGAAAGTTTTCTAAGAAAAAAAAGACGCTGCTGGCTTTTCTTATAAATCAAGTCAGTATTTTTCTCGAATGTCAGCTTGTTGTCGAGAAAAGTGCCTAAGTACTTATAAAACTCTACAGATTCGATTGTCTGACCATCAATCACTGTGATGTCAGAGGAAGGCTGAACACGTCTGAAATCAATGCACATGTCCTTTGTCTTTAAAACGTTTAAGGATAAAAAGATTGCTGACACCATTTTAAAAAATAATTAACCACAGGACCATGTGAAGTTTCGGTGGCATTCAACAGGCTCACTATAACTGTGTCATCTGCAAACTTTAATATATGACGGTTATCAAAAATGCTACGACAATCATTTGTGTACAATATGTACAGCAAAGGAGAGAGAACGCACCCTTGTGGTGAGCCAGTAGATGTTATAGACAAATCAGAAATTTGTCCGTTTACTCTGACTCTTTGTGTTCTGCATGTAAGAAAGTCCAAAATCCAGCCAACAATATTACCTTCCAGACCAAAGTTCTCCTTTAGTCTCTGGATCAGTAGGTGTGGCTGAATGGTGTTGAAAGCGGATGAAAAATCAACAAACATCAATTTAGCATGATTGTTTGGACTCTCAAGGTGTTTATAGATATAGTTCAACAGAGTTATGGTGGCATCCTGAACTCCTCTCTTGGTCCTGTATGCGAACTGCAATGGGTCCATCAGGTGTTCAGTCTTTTTCAGCAGTTCAGCTTTGATCAGTTTTTCCAATGACTTCATGACTAATGAGGTCAGGGCTATAGGCCTGAAGTCATTTAATGATTTGAGATGTTTAGATTTGCCAACAGGGACTATAATAGACTGGAATTAAGCATCACGTCCGCCAATGTTTTAAAATTAGGAAAAAATTGAAGCAATCAGAAGTCAAAAAGACTCTTAATGAACAGTTTCTTAACATGTAAACTACTGGAGGAAAGCAGCAGCATCCACCGGTGTTTGGCACATATTGGGCTCTTTGGAGCGCCAGCTGCAACGGCCACAGTAACGCTCGTAAGCATCAGTAACTTTTCAAAGTGGAGTCAGCTCCCAGTCGGCGAGATGCATTGTCTAGGAATCTTTTCTTTAACCAATTTATTTAGCTGGACGCTGTGTGTAAAGTTGATTACATCTGCATATTTGCACTGAGTGGTCAGAGGTTTAAATACTCATCGGTAAAAATGATGGACAGCCTTCAGATTTTTTGCCTTTCTAAAAAAACGGTCAAATATGCTGCCTCTGATATACTCTCTGAAATGGAAGTGTCTGTGATTGAAACCAACCTTTCCATAGGCAGTCACTAGACAAGGTAGGCAAGACCGGGGAATACTAATTTTCCCTGTAATGTAGAAAGGACCGGCTTTGTCCGACTCACTCATTTTCTTCTCTATTTGTTTTTCTTTTTCTCCAGCTAATGCAGGAAATGGGGGTTGGAGAAAATTATCACACACAGCATGCTTTTGAAACTCAGAGTGACAGATTGCATTTTTAAAAGAACCAGTTTTTCACAATTTTCAATGAAGACCTTTAAAAAAAATTTAAATACAACAAAGCATTTACTGATCTGTAATAGGTTTTTTGACTCAGCATAGTGCAACTGCTTTAAATTTTCAAGCGTTTTATTTGAAACTATGAACCAACATTAGATGTAGACAGAATGTATAGTACATGTATTGCATTAAGATGTGTGAATGACCTTGTATATGGCCTGTTATCTGTGTGTGAATGTCTTCTGTGCATACTTGATGCTAGTTTTATTACAGATTTTTGAGATTGCCTCTTAAACATGTGTGTAATGTATGTGTAGCAGGTGTGCATGTCTACAGTAAACCCAGGGGGTTATGGCAGGGTCAACTGGTTGTCTTCTCCAGAATGTATTTGCATCCATAACTCCAAGGTTGGGGCTAATATTTTTCTCTCCAGGCTTGTCCCTTAGGGGCCACAGAGATTATGTTGTCATATTTCACCTGTCAAACACTTAAAAAGGACCAAGGAGAACTGCTTTAAAGAATCCTGTGAGCCTATGGATCTCCTGAGAATGCAGCTGTCTATTCACAATCGCATCTCACCGCAGACTGCACATCCATTTTGTTTCTGACTGGCTGTGGTGTAACATCTCACCTTTCTACACTTAGTCCATGACATCCGACTTGGATGTTCCACATGCGTCCTCTGTTTGTGCTATAAAAACTAGCCAGGAAGTTTGAAAAGAAAGATGAAGAGTGTAAAGATGATTACTTACAGTCGTTAAAATGAATAATTGTTTATGCCTATCAGGAAAGTTTAAAGAAAGAAATTCCACACATGATCCCATCCAATTCACCCACTTCCTACCTTAATGTAATCCACACCATACTTACTTTCCCAACCACCACCCTCTCATGAGGGCTGATGATGTCATATCCAGTATTTCATACCCAGAAGCGGGTGATGACATGGACAGTTTGGTCTGTGAATTTTCTCCAGCCTTGGACGTGATGTTGCAATTACACGCTCCACTGCAGGTCCTGCATGCCAGGGATGAAGTGTGGTGTTCTGGAAGGTTGTTAACCTTCTAAATAATGTTTTCTGTCCTCGTAAAACAAAACTACAGCGTCCAGGTGCAGAGATGTTCACGAATAATTTCTATCTATGCAGGTCAAGTCCCGTCTTAGAGAGGGTAATGAATGATATTACCATTCTTATTAGTTGTTTGTCTTCCTTTCTGTCAAAAGGATGCAATTCCTTAAATTTAAGACATCATACTTAAGCCTGTACATTTATCTTTTTCACAACATTCAATATGTAAAAAATGAAGTGTCACGTGCTTCTGTGATTATCTAAAAAAGGGTATTTTTAAGTATAATATTTACTTTCCAAAAATATTGATATGCATTTATGTTGAAAAAGAACTGAATGAATTTTTGAATGAATGAAACAGAAAGTGCTTTTATTCTGAAGAACTTTTGGAGTCTTTGTCCAGACATAGTAAATACCTTATCAAAAAATATTATGGAGTATAGAGCGAGGGACAATGCAGTGGGTGACGAAGAGGGACCACAGAATTTCTAAATAAAAATAAGATGAGCTTTTATTTTAAAAGCATCTTCTGTGCTAACTCAATAATGACAAGGAAAAGGAAAATTAATTTATCCTCAAACAATCTGAAGCATTTAGCCTATATACGGTACAACATATCTGTATCAGAATCAGCTTTAATGGCCAAGGATTACACATACAATGAATTTGACTCCGGCATATTTTCTCTCTATTACAGAACTTAAATAAGTGAAGGGAAATTAAATACAAACAAATAATAAAGGATAATATATACACCAAACTGAGGTTATTGTACAGTGAGTATATACAGCAGTGCAGAGTTACAGTTTATTGTTTATGTGAATGGACTCACACTCTGTGCCTACTCAGAGTTCATCAGAGCGACGGGTGGTTGTGTCCGGTGGTTTTGGAGTACAGTGCTCTGTAACGCTGGCCTGAGAGTAGGAGCCTAAACAGATAGGTGCCAGGGTGTGAGGGGTCTGTGTTGATTTTCCTGGCCCGCTTCTTGACCCTGGATCGGTATACGTCCTGAATGGAGGGAAGATCAGTACCAATGATCCTCTCTGCAGACCTGTCTGTTCTCTGCAGTCTGTCCTTGTCTTGCCTGGTGGCGGATCTGAACCAGACAGGGATTGATGTGGTCAGGACAGACTGGACTATTGCTGTGTAGAATATGGTCAGCAGCTCCTGAGGTAGGTTGAACTTCCTGATTAGACCTAAGATGGCGCCGCGGATGGAGGCCTCGGTACTTCGCTCATATGTACTGATCTTCCCTCCATTGAGGACCTATTCCGGGCCAGGGTCAGGAAGCGGGCCAGAAAAATCACCACTGACCCCTCACACCCTGGCCACAATCTGTTTAGGCTCCTCCCCTCAGGCCGGCGTTACAGAGCGCCAAAACCACCCGACACAAGAACAGTTTCTTCCTCCAGGCTGTCGCTCTGATGAACTCTGAATAGTCACAGAGTCTGAGTCCATTCACATGAACAATAAACTAAAACTCTGCACTGCTGTATACACTCACTGTACAATAACCCTGGTTTGGTGTATATATTATCCTTTATTATATATTTTTATTTATTTTTATTTCCGTTTTAATTTCACTTATTTAAGTTCTGTACTGGAGAGAAAAGTTGCCGGAGTCAAATTCCTTGTATTTGTCATACTTGGCCATTAAAGCTGATTCTGATTCTGATTCTGAGCTGACGCAGAAAGTACAGCCTCTGCTGAGCCTTCTTCCTTATAGAGTCCATGTGGGAGGTCCACTTCAGGTCCGGTGTGATGGTGGATCCTAGGAACCTGAAATACTCCACTGTGGGGACTGTCCTGTTGAGGATTGTGAGAGGAGATGTTGATGGGGGTCTCTTCCTGAAGTCGACTGTCATCTCCACAGTTTTGATCTGGGTTAGCTCCAGGTGGTTCTGACAGAGAAGCAATCACAAAATCTGCTACGCTTGATTTGCCTATTTTTTTTACCTGTGATGTTCTTGCCTTCCTCTTTTGGGGCAAAATTGATAGTGTCACAGCAGTTATGCAAAAGTTTGATGAAATTTGATATAGCAATATTCTGTCTGAGTGAAATAAGTTGGATAGGTCTCATATTTAGGACGTTGTGTAAAAGTAACTTGGTTCTGATTTGAAAAAGAGCAGTATACTGTGCACACCTTTGTAACTATAGTGAGAATTTTGACAGGATCCCCTCTAATGATGCTCATAACTCAAAACTGCTGATTTTAATCGTTCAAAGAGCAAATATACCTGAATATGAATGAATACACACAGTGGAAACCATCTACCAGAGAAGCTAACATCTATAGTCTTCTTTATCTCAGAAAGTCCAGTCAGTCCCTAGGAAATATATGTTGCTCTTGGAATGGCTACTTTGCATACTCTAGGTAATAGCATGTCAAGTAGCAATGTGTTCCAGCTTTTTTTTGAATATTTTTGTTGATATACTTTCTGACTTTGCGAAAAAGCTAATTTCTGTAAATAATTTGGATTTTCAGAATCCTGAACTGCAAAAACCAGGAATTGTATCATATTACTTTTGCATGAACATAGCCTAACTATGGGGCTGATTTATCAACGGTTTGCGCTTGTTAAAACCCGTGCAAACCACAGTGCAGTGTGATTTACTAAGCATTAAAAACGCTTGTCTTAATTTTGCGCTACCAAATTCAACGTGAGTTTATTATTGACAAAAAAAATAAAAAAAACTAATTCACACACAATATAAACAGTAAACAATATAAAGAGTAATTAACCCTCTAGGCGCCGGGGTTTTTTCTATAAAATATTCAATTTTGATATCACTAGTTCAAAATGTTGTAGCTTTAATATGGTTATAGATAAAGGTACACTGTAAATTAGACTTAGCCAGTTTGTGACACGAGCAAAATCATACATCTAATTTGCATATTATGAAATCATCAGGCATAAGCACTATTGGATTGCATGACTTTTACATTTTTTTTGTTTTTTTACATTGTTTAAAACTTTTATTTTATCAATAATTTTATTTTTTCATTTAGATTTTTCTACATATGTATTTTCTACATCTATATGTTTCATTTTTTTGGCTTTTTTTCAAGAACGGGTGGATATACCTGTTTATGTCCTTTCTTATGTGGCTCCGTAACTCTATTCACTATATAAAATCAACAGAAAGAAAGTATTGGCCACAGAATTTTACAGATCCGTCCCAAAAATAACTAACAGGCTCATCAAATTGTCTGATCCACTGGTGATTCTGCTCTTCATCATCTGTCAAGCAAACCTCGCCAAAATCATCATCATCCTCACTTGTAGCGGGACAGAGAACTTTACTGCTGTTTACTCGCTTATAATTGGTCTTTTTTCTCTCCTGTCGTTGATCGCATCTGCTATTATTTCCACTGATTTTTACATCCCTCCCACCTCGGTCACAATTAGCATTGTGATGACCACCTAGGTACCCGAACACATACCTTTCTCTCACCGGGAGAACGTGATGCAGAGCTGGAATGTTGCTGCTTTTGGAGCATCATGGCGAAACGGGACTGGCTGTTGCTGCAGGACATTTTAGTTTCACTTTCTCCCGGGACAACTGAACAGATAAAAGGTAAATATTTCTCTTCAGAATCTGAATAAGCCAATACTTCCCGGCGGGGAACTCTGACATCTCGGCCTCATCAGTTTTATCTTTCTAGAACAACGCTTTCTCTATATTGTGACCGCAGCAGCTGCACCTCACGTCCCCCGCTCACGGCGCTGACTTCAAGGCCGATTTACTCTAACCCCCTAACCCTAACCCCCCAAAAAGGTGTCCAAGATTAAAGGTACACATGTCCGCCATCTCCTGGTGTAAAGTAGTAATTAAATTAATGGCCCTATCTCCAGCTGTGGCTCGTTAAAGTCAGCAATGTTGCTTGTCGCAATATTGCGACTTTGGCACCTAGAGGGTTAACACTCTAATGGCCACCCACCTAAAGGTTATTTAAATAATTACACGTTTTTCCCCAAAAAACACATCATAACTCACTGTGCTCTCATGTCTCCACCTGGAGAAGAAGCACTGACCTAGTGGATCCTCAGTAGTTTCTCACATAGAGGTTAAACTTCCTAGTCCAATTAATAAAATGTAGTAATCATATGAAATACCACAATGATAACTGGCATTTTATATGAAGTTTTAAAAACAAAATTCAGACATGCTGCAGTTTTAATCAGTCTAACTCTTCAATACGATGTGTGCATGCAGCAGAGAGCAGCGCATGTACACCGCATGAATTATATTTATAACTGACAAATGAAAAACCAAATTCACAGCATTTTAGCCAAATATTTGTGCCAAAGACGCATCATGAATCCACGCACACTGTCCTCCTCTCTCTAGGCGTGGTGCAGCTCGCAATAGCGGCCGCAAACTCCTCATTCGAATACTGCTGCTTGCGCATGAAAAGAATTGCTCACGCAATCTTAGTAAATCACCCACAAATTAAGGACAACCCACTCACGCAAATATTTAGCGCTGCACGCAATTTTGATGTCATTATCAGGAATCTTGATAAATCAGCCCCTATAACTCCAATGTCTGCAAGCTCTGTCAAGGGTCGCAAAATGAAATAGGAAACTGCATTTTTTTTAAAATCCCTATAAGTCCAAAAATATTTCTACTTGCAGCTCAAGCGGGCTCCCGTATCGTGGTGAAACACACGTTTTTTTAGCATGTAGTAGATTACCCTGAAATAGGCTCTGTCTTCACTCTGAGCTGGGATAAAAACATGGCAAAAATGTATCATCCAATATTCTCTGTTTTATAGGCAGTTTGAGTTTCATGACCAGGGCAGGTTACAAACCTAAGCAGCCAAGGCTTCAAATCAGAGAAAAGGGATCTTGAAATCTCAGGGCTGACTCTCTGTAAGTACCTGTAGCCTCTTCTCAACAATAACATGTGGAATTCACAGGAAATTCATTAAAAATGACTTCAAAGACGATTTCATCTAGAATGTAAACACCAGGAAACAAGGGAGACACCCATCTCTGGGCTCAAGCAGCAGCTAAAGCTCCATAAAACACTCACAAAAGGTCAGGCAATTGTATTTTTAGGGTGTATTCACATCAGCCAGCATTGTTTAGTTTGCTTAAACATCTCCTGTATCACTGCACCAATTCGCCTATCTCTCATTCCATTTTTCCCTCATTCATGAATAATACCCCCAGATACCTAAACTGCTCCACTTGGGGAAGGACCACATCCAAGACCCAGAGAATGCACTCTACCCTTTTCTGGTTCAAGACCATTGTCTTAGATTCAGAAGTGCTGATTCTCATCCAAGCTGCTTCACATTCGACTGTGTACCGCTCCAGAAACAACTATAGATCACAGACTAATAAACCAAGAGGACCACATCATTTTCAAAAACAGTTATCAAATCTTGAGGCTACCAAAGTGTTTCCAATTAATGCCTCAGCTGTGCCTATCCATAAAAGTTATGAACAGGATTGTGACAAAGGGCAGCCTTGGCTGAGTCCAACTTACTGCTGGCAATTTGAACCAAGCTCTGACTCCAGGGGTGAGCAGGTGTTGAAATTCAGCATGGGAGCTTGGTTCAGAGGGGCCTGTTATCTGATATTTTGATATTTCACATTGAAAGGATATTTCAAATATACTTTTATTGGTAATAGGTTTTTATGTTGTCATGACCAGATGTAGGTATAACATTCATAAAATGAGAAGAACTGTAGCTCTGCAGACTGACTATAGAGCTCAGGAAGGTGTGCAGCACCACAACTATCCCCTAACGCTTACAAAGTTCTTCTATAAAGGAAGATGTCTCACTCACGTTTCACACAGACACACAACAGGATCATCACAGTGGCTCACTCGCTGCCACTTTTGGAGTGCATAAAAAGAAAAAAAACATTCTCCACCAGCCTCAGACCAGCCATCAGGGACACTTCTTGAATCTCCAAACGGCCAGCACGCCGCAGTCTTTATCAAGGGGCCTGGTACCCCATACTTCCAGAGTACCCCCCACAGGACTACTGGAAGGACACGGTCAGGTGTTTTGTCCAAGTCCACAAAACCAATGTTGGGTAAACTCCCATGCATCTTCCACAACCCTGCTTACGGTCTAGAGCTGGTCCAGTGTTCTATGGCCTGAACAAAATCCTAATTGTTCTGCAGAGATTCAAGGTTTGACTACTTATCGCACCCTCCACTCCAAAGCACCGGAACCAGGGAGGCTCAAAAGTGTGACAGTTGGAACAGACTCATGTTGCTGTCCCCATTTTTAAATAAGAGGACCACCCAGTCTGCCAATCTAAGGGAACTGCCGCTGATGTGTAACCATCTCAGTCCCACCAAATCCAGAGCCTTAAGAAACTCCGGGTGAATCTCCTCCAACAAGCAGCTTTGTAACCAGCTCTGTGATCTCATCACCAGTGATTAGAGAGCCTGACCCAAATTCCACAGACTCTGCTTTTAGATTGGAAGACGTGGTGGTGGGATTGAGGAGGTCATTGAAGTACCCCATCAACTGACCCATAGCACCCCAGGTTGAGGTTATCAGCACATCATCCCCACTGAAAACAGTATTGGTGGTGCAATGCACACACACCCCCACCCTGAGATGCCAAATGGTGGACAAGAATTGACTCAAAGCTGTAGGGAAGTACTCCATGCCCTCACTGATCTCCTCTCATATAAGAACTTTTACCTCAGCAACTATCCAAGCAACATTCTGCTTGGCCTGCCTGTGCCTATCAGCTGTTCTACAGGCATTCCTCAGCTTAAAAGCAACCTTCACCTCCAGTATCTACCAGCGAGTTTGAGGGTTGCCGAATCGAATGGTACTGACCACTTTACAGCCACAGCTCAGTTGCCTTGACAATAGAGGCACGGAACATGGCCCACTCTGGGTCAATGTCCCTCAACTGCTCCGGTTCATGTTCAAAGCTGCCGGAGGTAAAAGTTGAAGCTTCTTCTGACAGGAGACTCGACCACACGTTCCTATCAGACCCTTATAACACATTTGGGTCTGCCAGGTCTCACTGTCATCCTCCCCCACCATTGGATCCAGTTGAACAACAGGTAGTGGTCAGTGAACTGCTTTTCTACTCTCTCTGTATCCGATTGTCCAAAACCTGTGACCACAGCTCAGAAGTAAAGACAACAAAGTAAATCATCAAGCTGTGGCCTAATGTGTCCTGGTTCCAAGTGCACATATGGACACACTTGTGCTTGGACATGGTGCTCATTATGGATAATCCATGATGAGCACACCACTCCAAAAACAAAACAGCTCGGGTTCAGATTGGGGAGGCATTCCTCCCAACCACACCTCTCCAGGTCTCACTGTCAATGCCCACAACGTCCGGAAGAAGCTGCTGGGCCCCTAGAGTATTGCCAGGGCAGAATCTAATTGTCTAACTCTGACCAAAACAAAGCCAGCATCCCACCAGGTGGGACAGCTGTAACCCCTAAGCTCGCCCTTGCACCTGACACCCAGGTTGCCACCAGCTCATTCCTCCATCATCCTCCACGGGAACTCAGAGCTGCAAGGTTGACTGTGCCAGCTGTCCCAGCAGCCAGTAGTGACCCACAGGCAGGAGATGAGGGGGGTCAGCTCCTCCCGGTTCCAAGGCGTGCTTACGCCTCAGCTTTTGGTAGAGGGGAACAGCTCACCCCAGATCCGAGACATGTTTATGTCTCAGCTTTTGGTAGGGGAGGGGTCGGAATGTTTCAGATTACAGGGATAGCTACGCCAGAATTACAGGTCATCATTTCCCTGGCCCTTATCCAATGGGCCAAGCTTTGAGGATCCACGACCCAAGTCCCCTTGAACGCTTTTATAACCCACCAGGAGGGTTAAACCAGCAGCTACCAGATCCAAGTCCTTTTGGACGCTTGAACTATCCATCGGATAGGTTAAATCAGGGTGGCTACCCATACAGTGGTCCACAGACAGACCGCCACCAACAGGCTAATTATCGGGGGCCAAATCAACCTATACACAGGTACCATCAAATCTGCCCCTATACGATGATGAACGTGCTCATGCTTGGTCTGAGACAGACGAAACAGAGCCATTTCATGAGTATATGATCAGAGCACGTCAGCTAGAGTCATTAGCTGCAGATATAGAGAAGCTTGACCCAAATGATAAAAACTCAAACATCGATGATTACCTGAGGGAGGTAGAAAGATGCCTTTTGGATCTGCCCAACCCCTCCACACGCGAAAAGCTTAAACTAATTTGAAAGACCACATCTGGAGTAGTCCACAATCACATGGAATCCGTTCTTCCAGCAACCAGAGACGATTACGCTAAGCTCTGCGAAGTGCTCAGACAGGAGTACTCAGTGTATGCTGACCCAGAGTCGGCGACACTGGGTGCCTTCTCAGTGGTCCAGAAGAAAAATTAACCACCTAGAGATTTTTATAGGAGACTTCGCGCAGCATACTTCCAAGGTCTGACTGCTCCAGGCCTGGAAGAAGACCCCACCTTTAAGTCATTGTTTCTTCACAACTTGCATGATGACATTCGTTTTGATGTTACTGTGCATTGCAGGATGAAGAAGTTAAAGATGGAGGAGATCAGGAGGTTCGCTCAGTTAGCGTGGGTAACCAGAAACAGGTCCAGGCAGCCAGATAGCGAATCCAGAGTCCTACAGATATAGGCTAGGAAGGATGGCAGTTTTGACCTGGAAGGGGGGGATGCTCCTCCCACCAGAACCAAGGCTGTCGTAAAACCACAGAAATCAACTCGACCAACACCACAGAACCAGGGGGGTAAAGGTTGGCAAAACCTAAGGCCTCGAATACCGGACTACACCCAGTCTGACAGAGGTCCAACCCAGCCAAACCAGGTGAGCCAGAGACTGTTTGGAAAGGATAAGTCAAAAAGTAAACACTTGACATAGGAAGATTTAGAAAATGTCTGCCACATGTTTTTCTCTGAAGCTGTACAGCAGCTGAGAGACACAATGACCTCATTAGCTACACCTGCTCCTCCAAAAGGAGTTTAAGAGAAACCCTGTCAGCAAGGCTAGACAGGCACCCGGCTCCGGCCGCCAAGATCCATCTGGTCGGCCGAGGAGCCACACCCAAATCTCACCTAGGGCCCCTCAGGACCCCACAGGTAAACACATATCAGACAGCTTCCATAAATCCAGAACCTACTTTCAAAGCTAAAATCAACAATTAGGTTGAAAAACTCAGGTATTGAAAACAGCAGCTGATAAAATAGAACTTTCTCCAAAATTGCAGCCTACTTCCTCAGACTCTCAGCATTGTTCAGTCACAAGATATGTTTTTTTCTTAGAAAATCTCAGATGCTCCACTGGAGTAAGGAGACTCCACATTATTAACTCCCTGTTAAATCCAGCTCGTCTAAAATATCCTCAGTTAAAAACTGTTTTGAGCTTAAAGCTACACTCCAGACAAATTCACCAAACCATGGATATTTTGAAATCCTTTCAGTGACCTGAAAAATGACATGCTGCATAACAAATAGTATCAAAAGTAAGAGACTTCGTACAAAATCTCAGTGATTATTATCTGTAGACAATCTTTTATTAGGACACATCCTAATTGATTTCCATTCAAAATGGTTAAGACAATCAAAGTGCTAAATAAACATTCTTAAAATTCAACAGGCATACAGCCTGAGTAGAAATGTCAAATTATTAATTCAAAGTCAATTTGAAGTTAATTTCATACTTAACTTCTCATCTTTCGAAAACTAAGCAAATTGGTTAAATTTAATCTGACACCTGCAGCATTAACACTTACCCCTCTATCTCAATTTCCAAAGTAAGACAATTAGTCAGAATCCTACATTATTACTTTTACCTTGATCGTGCTTGTAATCGGATGGGTCATCACTGGAGCTTACAAGCAACTTACACAACTGCGTGCTAGACTCGACGCCATGACCTTCATCACACCCCGGTTCATCTGGCGCCTCCTTTCCCCCCACCTAATGTTACCCCTTCCCTTGAGCCTACGTCATGGCGAAGGGGGGTCAAAAAAACAAAAACAAACAAAAATAATACAATAAATATATTTTTACTTTATTCCTCCTTATCGTTTGTTTTATATACCTTTGTTTTTCTTGTTGGTTCATTAAGTTGACCTATGTAATCTTTTACTCACTTTCTCAAATTTTCTTATATACGACTTTTAAGTTTGTTAGTTAGACTCCACCCAGGCAACTCCACCCAGGGTAGGGTTCACCAAAAGCATTTAGAGATACATGTGCCAATGTAGCTATAAAAACTGTACCCCGCAATTCCACTCTTTACAACTAAGGGCGGAATGCTGGGACATATATCATCGAACCCATCCCTTTTTTTTTTTTTCCTTTTCCCGTGTAACTCCGCCAATGGGCTGAGTAAATTGCGTAATGGACTGTTCCACCTGCCATTTCACAATGGACTGAATCATTCGTTGCGCTCATGGACTGTTTCACCTACCATTTCACAATGGACATAATCGTTTGTTGCGCTCGTGGACTGTGCCGCCTGCCATTTCACAATGAACTGAATCATTTGCGTTCATGGACTGTTTGGGGAATGATTGGGGAGGCATTCCTCCCAACAACACCTCTCCAGGTCTCACTATCATTGCCCACATGCACGTTGAAGTTCTCAAGCATAATAAAGGAGTCTTCAGGAGGAACACTCTCCAGCAACCCCTCCTAGGACTTCAAAATAGGTGGGTAATCTGATCTGATGTCTGTCCCATAAACGCAAACAACAGTCAGGTCCTGTCCCCACTCCCATAAGCAGAGGGAGGCCCTGTCATTGTCCATATGTACGTTGAAGTCCCCAAGCATAATAAAGGAGTCTTCAGGAGGAACACTCACCAGCATCACCTCCTAGCACTTCAAAATAGGTGGTTAATCTGATCTGATGTCTGTCCCATAAACGCAAACAACAGTAATGTCCTGTCCCCACTCCCAAAAGCAAAGGGATGCCCCCCTCTCGTTCACAGTAAACCCCAATTTACAGGGGAAAGGATTGGGGGAAAAAGGTATGCCCATCCCTGCTCAACACCTCTCAGCGGGGGCAACTCCAGTGTGGGGGAGAGTCCAAACATTCTTTAAGAGACAGGTTCCAGAACCAGAGCCCTGCTTCGAGGTGAGCCCGATGTTGGGTCTGACCCATGAATGTTGAAACTAAGACAGTCTGATTGTTAAGATCAGACAAATTCCTTTTCCCCCTTGGCGGCACGCCCCTTTCCTCTCGGCCGCGCCATTCTGACCAATGGCGGAGCCATCTGCTCCTTCCCCGTTTTGAATCTGCTGAGCTCTGGATGATTTTGCTGTGCCAGTTGGCTGGGATAGCAATACGTCAAAACTGCTGCTGCTGCCTGCAGTCTGATTGGATACAGATACGCGGACAGGGGGGCGAAGCGCCCACACTCAGCATAAAAGTTCAAAAAGCCAGTGTGTTTCCTCTTCAAAATGCTTTAGTGGGGTTTGGTTCTGTCCACGGAACTGTGAGAAGAGATGCTCCTTTGCAATACGTGTCTGGATTTTTGCCTTCTATCCCTGCAACCAAGTTTCCCAATAGTTTGGCTGGCCCGAACTATCTCTTTTTGATCCGCTTAAATCCCCTCCTTTTGTTTTTTCCCCGCAAGGCTGACGAGCCGAAAATCTCGCTTTCCCAACTTTTTCTTCTACAACTGGGTGCCCCCTCTCCTTTCGAAAGAAGAGCATTCCTTTTTATCTCTATATTCTGTGACCTGGGTGGAGAGAGTTTAGAAAGTTTTCTGTATAACTGTTTGCATGCTTAATTATTGATGTGAAGTGAGTTGTCTTCCTTGAGCACTCTGTGATTCCTCTGTGCTGTGTTTCTGCTTACGGGTAAATTTGTGAGTTTTGTACTTGTTGATTGTGAGTTTCCTGTATGTTTTGTCTTTTATTAGTGAGCAGAATTTTTAGTCCGTAGAAGTTTTGGTTCCTCTCCGTTAGTTTGATAGTAAGTGTTGGTGTCATAGGCATTTTGGGTCAGCACGGAGTGCCTGTCAGGAACGCGCAGCACGCAAGGACATTTTTAAAGCCTGTGAATATTCTCATTCATCCAGGTCATGGTTATCTCAAGGAAATTTAAATCGAAAGCAACTTGACTTGGTAATTTGTCTTGGAAGACGTGTCACCTCTTATCCAACATTTTTAAACCCCTTTTCTTCCATATTTCCCAACCAGAGTCTTGGTATAAGTAGCGTTTTTTTGTTTTGTTTGTTGTGTTTTTAGAATAAATTTGTTAAATAGAATCAAATCTCTGGTTTCTTTTATTCTGTGTGTGTGTGTGTGTGAATTATTGTAAAGAATTCATTTCCTTCATATAGGATCTTTCTGGTGTAATCACTAATGATGAATCATTATAAGTGAGATTACTTGTTTATAATTCCCTATTGATTATATATAATATTTTGTTTCTAGCCCAGAGGCTAGAATGGTGCCCCAATTAAATGGTTTAAAAGATAATTAACTACTAATTTTTAATTATTAATTAATATTCTTAACATAACCAGATAGATCATAACAATTATCAATTCATTAATTATTTTAATTGATAAATTCTCCTATACCGACAATGTCCAGCCAGAACGTTTGAAACTCTCACACTAGTTCAGCCTCCTTCCCCAACAGAGATGTGACATTCCATGTCCAAAGATGCAGCTTCTGCAGCCAAGGATCGGGACTACCAAGACCTTCAGAAACCACCCAACTTGCAAAGCATCCAACCACTGTGGCCCCTCCCACAGTTGGTGAGCTCATGGGATGGAGGCCCATGTCCGGCCACCAGGCACTCACTAAAGTGTCCGACCTCCAAGCCTGGCTACAGAGGGGGCTCCAGTAACTTGCGTCCAGGCGAGGGAACACTATGTCAATTCATTTTTCTCATCATAGGAGTCTGAAGGTTGCTCTTTGTCTGTTCCTTCATCTAATACATTCTTGACGTGTGTGACCCAACCAGGAGGAAGAGAAAAAATCCCTGACAACTTAGCTCCTAGGATGACTGAGAGACTCAAACCCCGCAGCCCAGGGAGAGCTAATGTCCATCCTCTTCTCTTGCAATGTCATTTTCCATATATGGTAAGGATTGGTCTCTTCATCATCTAGCTCAAAATGCGCATTTGACATGTTTATCTTTGCCTAAACCCATCAGTATATTACATATGTGCCCGTTTTGTTTGTTCCTGTTTATTTATTTTTGATAAAAATAAGTAGTAGAACACATGTATATTTATTATTTAGAGAAGAATTGCATAAGTCGTTTGTCAGACTAAAACAAACAATAAATCAATACACACTGACAGGAATATGACTTCAACCTTGACAAAAAGTAGAGAAACTAATCGGTAATCATAATTGTAGCTTGGCATGGAGTTATAAAATAAAGGCTAAAAGCTTCTTTAGATTTGGAAACTGGGAGACAAGACCAGTGTGTCTTCATTCTCCCACAGTTAAAGAGGGAGGCCATACAGCCCAAGTGCCTTAGAAGCACTAAATACTTTGGTGAACACATATTTTTAATTATATGATTTGGGACAAATCTTGGCTGGACAGGACTTAGTGTCTGGAATATGCATGTTCTCTGTGTGCCTGTATAAATTTTCTTTGGGCACTTTGGGACATGGACAATACCTGAACTATTATATCTTCCATTTGTTTTATGGTAAATGAGCACTAATTTCTATTTGAAATGTTTTTTTAGCTTTTTATCTTGATTAATTTGCTCCTGGTGGTATACTAGGAAGACACATGTCCTCAATTGGCTCAGCTGTTATTACAGTTTGAAATAGACATCACAACAACTCAACACCTATATATTGTCCATCGTATGGTAGCTGCTGGTGACTGTCCCCCTTAAAGAGCCTATATTAGTTGCTTCACATGGGGTCTGCAGTGCCAAGCTATTCAATTCACTTTTATTTATATAGCGCCAATTCACAACAAATGTAATCTCAGGCCACTTTCCAACAAAAGTATTTTCAATACAATCATACAAACATTCCAATCAGTTTAAAGTTTCCAATGTAAGGAATCCTAGCAGACTGCGGTGAGTCATCGACGTGAGGTTGTACCCGGATCATGTAGCGACAGTGGAGAGGAAAAACTCCCCATTAACAGGAAGAAACCTCCGGCAGAACCTGACTCAGTACAAGCGGTCATCTGCCACGACCGTCTGCGGGTCTGAGAAGACAGAGAAGCGACAGCATGGAGGATGCTCAGTCACTTTGAGCATCATTTGGACAAATGTTCCCCATCCAGCAGTGGACATTATACTTGAGCAGGGTATCAGACCATGTGGAGCTTCTCTGGGGAGAAAAAACACTGAGAAAAAAATGGGTTAAGAATCACAATAACAGGAGAAAAAATATATCTGGAGAGTAGTAGAAGAGAAAAGTAGAAGAGAGAAAAAAAGTGGTCAGTCTGTCAGCACTCTAAACCTATAGCAGCATAACTACAAGAATATCTGTGAATTCTCAACACTATTGTAGAAGCACCACACCAGTCTGGACCAAAATTGACCTATAACAAATAGTAGGCCATCCGGGCCTGCAAGGCCTTCTCTGAAGGGCAAACATAATCAGATAAGTAAATCTATTTTTTTATAAAAAAATTAAAATCAAAGTATTCTACCTGGTCCACTTGGTAATGTCTTTATGTCATGTTATAACCACTTCATTGTGATACTTCCAGTGTTATATGTTATGCTAGAGTATTTATTCAATCATATTTCAGCTAGCTTGCATTGTCAGGTTGTATGAAATCTAAAGTCCTTCAGAATCAACAGAGAAGTCTCCTGTGTGATGTAAGTGAATGGACAGATTCAGATGCAATAGCCAATCAGCTCTCTAGTATGCAATAGCAAGGCAAGCAAGTAGGCCTCATGGTGAAATTGGCCTGAAAGGTGACATTTAGCAACATATCTGAACTAAACCCAGAGATTTGTTAGCTACCAACAGCTACAGGTGTATTTTTTCCAACCCACAATGGCTGAAGGAGAAGAAGGGATAGATTTAGTTGGACATACTCTTACCATGCCATTTTCAGGAGGACCTTTTAAAGAAACACAACTGGACAGGACTTATCATGGACTTGAAAAACACATAAATTGTACAACAAAGCCGTTGAGAAGGAAAAAGAGAAGGATGGATTTTATTTCCAAATAAGCGGGTGATGTGAAGCATTTATTGGCATTTTTAATATGTTTGTTGCCCTGCGATGGACTGGTGACCTTTCCATGGTGTACCTCACCTCCTCCCCCATGACCACTGGACTGAATTCTTGGTTTTGTTATCGCCTCATTGGTGTCTTATATGAAATGGTGACAATGCGCATTTTGTCGGACAAACGTTTTTAAGCTCAAATATATTTTGCTGGAGTAATGAAAACTATGTTGACAGATCCTGTTATCCTGTTATTTTACACAAAAACAAATAATAGACACATTGTTCCAGTGTTTCCTCTGTGGGAGCTCTGGCTTCCTGGGTGCTCTCCAGGATGTGCGCGGGTGGAGGTCGGGGTCCTGTGATGTATGTGGGGTAAGTTTTATTCTAAAGCACTTTTTCTTGTATGAAAACCGTCTTATAAATATAGTTTGATTGATTGATTTCAATATTTTTAAATCTGCTTTTATTTTT
Organism: Apricaphanius iberus; assembly: GCA_028564705.1. NCBI lineage: Eukaryota > Metazoa > Chordata > Actinopteri > Cyprinodontiformes > Aphaniidae > Apricaphanius > Apricaphanius iberus. Next base: position 45,714 of record JAPXFQ010001859.1, read on the forward strand.
TAGATTTGACAGTATCTTAGTTCTTGATCTTACTTTCCTACTCTTTATTGTGAATGTGATCTTATTTATTTTAAATGCTCCAGAGTGTCTATTGACCAGCCTGTGATGTACAGTATGTGTGATTCTGTATGGATTCTTGAGCCTTTGTGTCGTATTGATGGTATTATGAGGTGTATCAATTTAGGTTGGACCGTGTAATATGTCATTGAAGGCCTAGGAGTGAAATATACGGCCTGCCATGGCCTATAACTAAAATGAATTATCTGACCCACAGGAGCCTGCTCACATACGTCTTTCACAGGAATTCAGCAATGACAGCCTTCTCCCCATGGATGAATAAACAGCCTCAATTACCTCATCTATCTTCACCAGCATGTCTAACGTACGAGTGAAGTTACTGTTGATTACATACTGATACCCTTATAATTTCAATTTGGTTATTTTGCAACTTGTTTCTTTCTAATGCCACTCACATTCAGTTTCTGTGAGTGTAAGCTTTACATAAACTCACTCACCTGTATTTACTGAAAAAAGTGGGAACATTTTGAAATCTTGTTCCTTGCTGTAATCTGTCTTTTTCTAATGTACAGTATAAGCCAGACTTGCTTCGATAGCAATGGAAGATCACTGGTAAACTTCTTTAAATACTACTACAAAACTCTGTGCCACCATCCCATTTTTTGTCTAGTAATATAACTGGGTTCTGAATATGGAAACTTCTATTTATGTATAAAAAAGATTAATACATCAGTCATTGTAGTAGTCCTCTTGAATAAAATGCTATGTGTAATGCATGTAAATAGGAATATTTGGACAACGTCCTATCCATTTCGACTGGGTATTTTATCTTTGAATGCAATGAGGTCTTTTCAAGTTCCAACGTTAAGATTTGTGGCATCATAACCATAGACAGAGAAATAGTTGACAGATTACTGTCAAAATACATAGAACTTGCAGTCAATTTTTTCACTTTAGTCTTCATATATATATATATATACACATATATATATACTTCAGGATATAAATTCCATAATGCCATAATTCTCACGTTATTTGAAGTTTGCTGCTTCAAATTCATTCATTTCCATTGTCAGAAAGAACTGACCCCTCAATAAAATTAACTATTTCAGTAAATCCTTTTGATGCTGGCGGGGGTTACTCAAACTCTCATCCTTTTCACAAACAAAAACTACTTTCCCAAAGATGCAGTAAACTTCCATGGCACTTTGTAGAGATTCAAGAGCTGGAGGAAGGCGTAAAGAATTATGTGGGTCAATAATCAACAACCGAGCATTTTAAATGTTCAACTTGTACCTTCGGCATTCCTGAACTAGGACTGCAAACTCACAGCGAGAAATAAAGATGTTGTATTCACTCAGTGTTTAGCTGGATGTCCATGACTTTGTTCAGCAGTTCCAGTGCCATTACTTGTGACGTAATAGTTCAAAAACCTTAATAGATAGAGAAAACTAAATGACTTAAAAATATAAAAAAAAACATATATACAAAAATATCCGTCAAACACTTGGGGTGACTAATTTATAAGGTTTTTGTACAACCAATAGACCTGAAATGCACAGTACACTGCATTTCAGGGCTAAAAAGGTGAACTTTCCTGATTAGCCCTGTTTAAAATTCAACTTCCATCTTACATCAGGTCTGATTGTTCTGACCGAAGTTTTACTTGTACAGTAGTTCCTTTTAGTCTTCAGGCTCATATCCTGTAGAACCAGCTCCTAGATTTAGTCCATGAGGCGAATTTCCTGTCTACTTTTTAGACTATTAGCTTAAAAACGTCCTTTTTGATAAGCTAAGACATAGGCGTAGACTGTTGGAGGACGGACTGGAACCTTGAGATGGAACCTTGATTTTGACTGCAGTGGGACTTGTTACCTTTTTGATGGGGAATGGACCGAAGAACCGGGGAGCAAGCTTTCTGCGAAGAGATTTGAATGGAAAATCTTTAGCTGAGAGCCATACCTTTTGACTAGGAGCGTATGGTGGTTTTTGCCTCTTCTTGTCAGCCTGTCGTTTGTTTTGAACTGATGTGCATTGTAGAGCGGTATGGGCTTGTTTGCAGATCCGACGGATGATGCGGATACGAGCACGGACCGAGGGGATCACTGAGTCAGGGACAAAAACTGGGAGGAGTGGAGGTTGGTTATGGGGCCAAATCAGGATCAGCATAAAGTGAATGAAAACAACACATTGTAAACTTGAAAAATAGACATTGTAAATTTGAAAAAAAAAAAAGCAAATTTGAAGAGTTTTATACTTCAAAAATAGACATTCTAAATTTGAAAAACAGAATTGCAAATTTGAAACAGTTTTGAATTTGAAAAAGTAGATATTGTAAATTTGAAAAATAAATTGTAAACTTAAAAAAAACTGTAAATATGAAAGGGGTAGATGGTTTTGAATTGAAATCTAAATCCTGAACCGATATTACTTTTTGGTTGACTAAAGGTTACTGCGGAGTAAATTTATAGCTTAAAATTTGTACGAAACAACAATAATCCCAGCGTTGCCTACAATTGTGTAGCACCCAGCTCAAGTAGCTAATATTAACTTTCCGTCAATGTGGTGGTAGTACTAGGAGTGGGGCCCTGGGTACGGTAAATACTAAGTCCGTTAAACAGGAGATACAATATTTAACAGTTTTTATCCTTTGTACCTGTATTCATAAATTCCAATGATGGCGGTGCCTCCACTTAGTGAAAATATTAATAGGTTGTCTTAATTCCCACTAAGAATAATTATTCTATTTAGATTTCAAACTCCTTTTTCTTTTTTATAATCTTCACAAATCCTTTGGTTAGGTGCGAAAGCAAGCTGGGGGGGTAAACTCAGTCTGTAGCCGTGCTGCGCCCAACACGACACGTGGTTGGAGTTAGCGTCCTCACTCGGCTGTCTGTAGTACATCCGGAACAAAAGCCACGTCGCTCTATCCACAGCAGAAGAGTCCAGAGAATTCCTCTCGGTCCACTGTGCATTAGAAGTCACTATTTAGTTCCAAAAAGTAATCTGTAGCTTACATACTCGGCATACATTGCTACTATTAGTGCTAGAATGTTAACATGCTCGCGATTAGCATCATTGATTTTAAGTACTTCTACATTCCGTTTAAGCACAATAATCACTATACATCAAGTACTCACTCATCACAGGGTTAAACAGTCCATAACAGCAACTTAGACTCTGCATCCACAACTAGTTTTCGACCGTTTTCCCGTTAGCTCTGATTAGCAGCCTCCTCCGGTAACATGCAGCCTCTGGCTCTAACTAGCTCAGACAGTGCTTCACCCTCGGCTCACTCAGATCCCGCCCTCATTACCTCTGAACTACAGAAAATAAAAACCCAACAAGTTAGATTGAGCGCGGCTTTTAGAAATGTAGTTTTTTTTGGCGCTGGGGGCGGGACCCCTCATGGTGTCCCACAGGCGAGGCCCCCGTTGTGGGGGCCTCGCCTGTGGTGCCGGCACCCACTGGTTAAATGCATCTAGACACTGAGGGCCCGGGGGGGAGATGGGGGTACCCGGCAGTATTCCCATGTCCCCCCCCTCTGTTTTAAGTGCACATTAGAACAACACGCAACAACACCACATTGAGCTGGGGGAGAGCGGCTGGGGGGTCTTTCCACACCCCTGTTCGTTGGACCATCAGGGGTCGGAGCCCGGATAGAACATCACGCCGTCAGATCGGGGTCCTGGGCTGGTGGACTGCTCTTGCCGGTGTGGGGGCCTTGGCGGTCTGCTTGTCCCCGTCCTGGTGGGCAAAGGGGTCTGTCTCCTGGGTGCAGGGGCAGGGTTCTCTAATGGGGCGTCTGTCCCTGGGCCTGGGAGTATGGAGTATAGTGTACGTATGGGGGGTATGAATGAGTGTATAGCGTCCTTTTTTCGTATGTCCTGTATTTGTAAGAATGTGTACGCATGAGAGGGAGGGTACGTATGAGTGTCTCTGTCTGTCTTTGTCTACCTGTCAGGTTGGGTGTTTGGCTGCTCTCTGGCCTGATGCATCTTCTTCCCTCCCCGTCACTCCCCGTCGGTGATGGTTGCTCCTGCCCGCTGGTTGATGATGGCTCTCGATGCCTGGGGCCGGGGGTCCCGGTTGCGGCCCGGCTCGGTCCTGGTGCATGTCGGGCGGGTCCTGGGTGGTCCGGTGTGTCGGGCGGCCGCTGTTTCGGGCCGACGTCCTCCTTGGATTGACTGGGGCACCTCTTCTGGGGGTGCCGAGGTTGTAGAACAGGTTGGTGCCGTCCGGTGGATCGGTGGGGACCGTGCCTGGCGCCCAGTCCTCCTGCCGGTTCCAGGACTTCTGCTGGCTGGTCTGTTCGCCTGGTGGGGCTGTCCGGCATTGGCTGGGCCCCTGATCTTGGCGCCCTACGTGGGGCGGGATCTGGACCCGGGAGCTGGAAGATCTGGATGTCCAGGTGCCGGCTGGGCGCGGCCTGGGGAGGGCGTACATCCGCTGTGGCTCTTGCTGTGGCTCCCTGGCGTGTGGGTGTGTGGAGGCGGGCCGGGTTGTTGGCGGTGGGTATTGGTCCGGGGTGGCGGCGGCGTGTGTTGTCCGTCGGTTGGCTGCGGGTCCTCCTTGCCTGCGGCGGCGGCGGGGGGCCCTTGTCGGCTGGTCCCTGGTTGGGGCCCCGCTGGGGGGCGGGGTGCCCCTGGTCCCCGTGGCCTCCGGTTCCTGATCCGGGCCCGCCCTGGCGTAGCCGGTTACCGGCGGAGCCCGTGGGCTCGTCACTGCGATCTCTCGGGCCCCAGCATTGCGGCTGGTGGGTGTTCCCCTGGGGCTTCCATCTGTTCCCCTCTTGTGATCGACCTTGCGCTGATCCGCCTGTGGCCTCTGTACTCTATGGGACCCTGGATGCATACATCTCTTGCCTCCTCCATGTCTGTGCCGATTCCTGTAGGACGGATTGACGGTTCCTTACACCAGCTATCAATCACTTGCGTGGGGAAACCTTATTCCGACCTGCATGCTCGCACACACATGGGTGTGGGGACATTGGTGAGGACGGACATATCTTAAGCTGAGGTTATCATCATTAGTTAGTTGTTCACAGGAGCTTACCAGAAACATTTGTATTATGTTCATTAATCAATGCTTGTGTGTAGTGAATGTGTAATTCTTAGTTTATTCTACTAGATCCGAACTATTGGTTTGGTTCTGTACAGTTTGTCGTTTTTGTTTTGTATTACTGTTTCTCTGCCGTCCGGCAGAGGTGGAGGACTGGGATGTTTTCTTGTGTTCTTTGTTTGCCTCCCTGTCTTGTGTCGTCGGTTCGCACCTCTGCTGGTCCGGTTTCTTTTCTTCACCTTCTTCCTTTCTTCCTTCTTGTCTCAGTTTAATGTCCATGACGTCAGGAAATTGAACCCACAGTAATCACTAATAAAGATTTTTCATACATATACATCAAGTGGCGTACTACAGCGAAGCTGTAATACTCTGCTTGGGAAAGTAAAACTGTTGGGCTTGTACTTGGTACTCAGACACCAATTCTGAGTAGCATACTGCTGGACAGGACACATTGAAAGAAAAAAAAAAAAAGAAAAAAAAAGAAATGTAGTTTTTCCAAACAACTTGTAACAAATACAAAATATTTTTCTACATGAATTAATAAACCATTTGCCTATTTATAACTTTTAACTTATTTAACACTTAAATTATGACTGAACTTCTATTTATTGTGATTTTAGCCATGCTTTTAATGCATTTTTAACTCTTTTTAACACATTATGAAATATTTACAATAAAGTATTTACACAACAATATTTATCTCTTTTTAAACTTGATGATCTAAAATAGATATTTTAGACCAGGCTACAGCTGCATGTGTCCATCAAAAGTAATGCATTTTAGTGTAATGCAAATACATCAAAGAACTACACGTGCACTACTGAGCATTAATACATGTTTCATTAAGCAGAAAATATGATGACTAGTTGCCTATTTATAATGGTGTATGGTGGAGCATTTTGTATAGAGTTTTTGTGTTTATTTTTAATAAAAATTGTTTATAAAAAATGACCAAATTAAACTGAAATAAAAAGGCTATTTTTTAAAATGCAAGGAGTGGAAAGCACAGATAATTTCATGAAAATGTAAGGAGTAGAAGTAAAAAGTAGGCCAATCTGTAATTACTCCAATAAAGTATAAATACTCAAAATTATAAGTGTAAAATGCTTACAGAATTTGAATGTGTTTAAGTAACATGAATGCTTTGTAGTTTTTGAGACCAATTTTATGATTCTGGGCTGACTTTAGGGTGCTGATATTACTTTGAAAGTACGTGGAATATTATACTAATCATGCATTTAAAAGCATGCACTTAAAAGAATATCAAATTAAGGAATACAACTACAAATATATGTTGCTGTCCTGAAGTAATTAAGTGGCACTATGAATATTTATCAAAAAATAAAACAGAAGACTGTAGAAAAACAGATTTACGAGATAACATAAAAATATATCATTTTCTGACAATGCAGGGACAAGCTCGTAGCACAAAGAGGCTGGTTAAACACTGACACCTGCTTCGATGACTTTACAGGACATTTATCTGAAATACACACAGCATATATATAAACTAAACCTTAATTCATCAGCATTTACACAGTTTTATGTTGGGCTTTAGCTTTTTTTTAGCCCACTTTAGCATTAGCTCACCATATAAGTGGTCCAGCTGGTCTCCTTTCTTGATGCTTTATGGCATCCTCCACTCTTCTTCTGAATATTACTCCTTATCTGTGTAGGTTGGTTTCGGAGTCTGACAAAAGCTGCGGACTAAGCAGTAGGTTGAACATCCCCATCGTATCCTCCATTGTTAAATGCGTGGCCTAGCAACATGCACCCTACTCACTAAACAGACCTCCGTGATCGTAAACTGGCTATCAGTAAAATAAAACACCTATCTCTGACGCTTCTCTATTCTTGCGTTGTCCTTAATTCCCATATGAAAAGTCAGACTGTCTGTCTGTTGTGGCAGCGTATGTGTATAAATGAACAGCTCTGTACACAAAATGTTTGCCTCGATTTAGGAGAGAACTTCTGCGTCAGGTCACTCGCCTCAAACAAAAATACTAAAATCAAAAATGTGCTCTCGTTATCCGTTTTTTCCATTTTCGTTTTGTGATCCAAAACGAAAAATAAGATAAGGGTTTCATGATCCGTTTTTTCATGCGCCAACAACATACGCTGTTCTGGGGTGGAAATTACATCAACATAAACTCTTTCACCCGATGCCGATCATGTCCCCAGTAGCCAATGGGCTCTAAGACCCGCCCCCACATAAAATTAGGCTCAACTCCGAAACGAAAAGTCTGAATTGAAACTGCAAACTGAGGACTGAAAGCAAAGAAGAGAAACGTAAAAACTGGCCAAAAAAGATTGGAAATACAAAACAGGACTTGTTTCAAATAACCTTTTTTTTTTTTTTTTTTGGTTACAGTTTTAGGTTTATAGATTTTTTATTCAAGTTTTCAATATTAATTCAAATTTACAATATATTTTTGTTTTTCAAATTTACAGTTTTCTTTTTAAAGTTTACAATTTATTTTTCAAATTTACAATGTCTATTTTTCAAGCTTACAATCTGTTGTTTTCATTCACTTTATGCTGATCCTGATTCGGCCCCATAGTTGGTAGCCAAGGGTGACTTTGAAAGGAGATAAACCGGTAGCAGAGGAAAAATGAGAATTTTGGAAATATTCTACCCAAGGCAGATGGATGGACTAGGAGACAGGATTTTCACTGCACAGACAACGCAGGGTATTTTCTATCTCTTGATGAAGTCTTTCACACTGACAGTTTGAGGGTGGTAACCAGATGAGAGATTGGATGTGGCCCCGAGGGCTGTGCAGAACTGTTTCCAGATGGAGGATGTGAATTGTGGACCACGATCGGAGACAATTTCAGTAGGGATCTGCAGCAGAGGGGAGCTTGGGAAGAGCAATTAAATGACAAGCCTTGGAAAATCGATTGATGATGGAAAGAATGACTGTATTTGTGGGTGATTGTGGGCGTAACCTGAACGTAACCGATGAGGGTACGTACATGTGGCCTGGGGGGTCCCCCACCTGGGTCAGGTTAAGTCTGCTGGGCGTTCTTGATGGATGCTTCTATGTCCCAGGTGAGAGACCCCACAAAACAGGTGGATGGAAAAAATGGTTTTCTCTTCTGTAGATGCTTCGTCTGACTGTTGGATTCGGGAGAGTGCATCTGTCTTTTTGTTTTTTGAATAGGGACAGTTGTTAGGGTTAAACCGGAAGAAGAGGAGTGACCAGCGGGCCTGTCTGGGGTGCAAGCGTTTAGCTGACTGGAGGTAAGCCAAATTTTTTATCAGTCCAGACTCTTACCGGGATCTCTGTACCCTTCAGCCAATGTCTCCATTCTTCCAAAGCAAATTTGATGGCCAGGAGCTCCCAATCACCAATGTAATAGTTATTTTCGGCAGGAGAGAACCTCCTTGAGAAGAAGGCACAAGGGTGAATTTTGTTGTCTTGAATAGATCTTTGAGAGAGAACGGCACTGACGGCTGTACCTGAGGCATCTACTTCCAAAATGAATTGATGCTTGGGATCTGGGTGATTCAGGATGGGTGCTTGACTGAAGGACTACTTAAGTTGCTGGAAGGCACGGTCAGCCTCTGGAGTCCACATGAAGGACTTTTTGGTGGAGCTGAGTGCATTCAGGGGTTCTGCGAAGTGATGTATGAACCTGCGGTAGAAGTTGGCGAATCTGATGAACCGTTGTAGCTGTTTTCTGGTGTGGGCCAGTCCCTGATGGCTTGGATCTTGGCCAGGTCTGCTCTCACCTGCCTGTCCTCCAGGATGTACCCCAAGAAAGTGATGGAAGGGACGTGGAACTCACATTTTTCGGCTTTGATGTGTAGTCTGTTTTACATGAGCCTGACCGTGGGAACTCCTCCAGAGGAAGATCCTGAGCGGACTCAGGATCACGCTCTGTAGCACAATCATCTGGCGCCAGCTTGCAGTCTCCGCTCCTCATTTGTATGCTGGAGTTAACGAGCACCAATGAGCTGCACTTGCTGCCAGCAGACTGCCAGCAACTTGCCACGCCCCTGCAGAGAAGGTAAGTGAAAACACAAACAAAACAAGCCTCCAGCACTCAGAAACAGAATCCCAACAGTTATGACCTGCTTTCTTTATTATACCAACTTTGCTTTGAATGTTATAAAACCACGTACCAGTTTTTTCTTCTTGGCATCTTTTCTTGACTTTTTAAGGCTGCCTTTTTCTGTTCTATTGATTCTTTTATTTTGATATGAATGAACACACTAGATTTGCAGACAGTTTTTGTTGCCAAATTGTTTTATTTGTATTGGATGTTGTCACAGAATTGATGATATCATGCCAGCATGACGTGATGACTTAATGAATATGCAAATTAGCACATGACGTCATATGGCGACATTAGCGACTTTCAGGGGCAAGTTCAGCTTTCCATCAGAGACAGTCGGCAATGCTGCCTGGGCCTGGGCAGACTGGTTGCCTTCTTTGTCTTTGAGCGGTCTGAGACAGAAGAGCGCCTCGATGCTCGGTGAGAAGAGTAACAAAATTAGAGAGAGAGAACCGCTAGACGGGTCTAAAAACTCGCAAAATATAGTTAAGCTGGCAAAACTTCCTGCAACTCCCCGCTCATCCTCACTTCGTCCTTCCCACAACAATAAAAGGCAGTCATCTTAAGATCAGTTTACAGCCTTCGATCTACACTCAACCACAAGAAGCCCAAAGCATAAAAATGGATTTAACTTAAAGGTAACTAGCATGCAAAAACAATAACATTAAAGATTAAAAAATAGATTAATGCGATTAAAAAACATAGCGCACTAAAAATGGTTGTTTTTTATTAATAGTAATTAATGCAATATCCCCTATTATATACATATACAGTATAGATAGATAGATAGATAGATAGATAGATAGATAGATAGATAGATAGATAGATAACCCCTAATAAAAAGCATGAAAAGTTTTTTTAGAATTCAAATGTAAATCTTACTACTAGTACAGTATATAGTATTTGCGCCAAAGGCCTGAAATACTGAGTGTATCTGAAGGTCAGCAAACAGATGCCTCTTTCACAGAGCGAGTTCTGAGGTCTACATTAACATGGAACTGCAGAATTTCAATGTGCTGCTGTTATAATAAATTAGATTTCTCCTGTCTGCTAACGTCAGCTCCTTAGGAGGCAGCTCCAAAGAATAGATTTATGGATCTTTGGACGAGTACATCTGGTTATGGCCTCTTTCTAGCTGCTAAGAATAGTTTTTGGTCAGAAAGTCGGACCTCGGTGTGTTAATCAAGTGATGCTTGAATGATAGCTTTATTTGCCTCAAATTAACAAGGATTATCACTATAGTGTGTAAAAGTGCATCAGACAGAGTGAGCTTCTGGTTCACAGTTAAATACATTGTCATACATCAACAGCTTCTAGGACGCAGGAGCACAGTCCTCAGCAGGTATCCCTCCTCCAGTTTCCTCTACCATCTAGTCTGATACCTCCTGCTGCTTAGTCATAAACTCACATAATATGTTTAGCAGTGGCTCGGCAACCTCACTACTGCTGCTCAAGGCCAGTCACAATATTGACCGAGTAAGGCTAAGAAGCCATATAGGATAGGTCTGAAAAAAATCGAAAAGATGGGATTTTATGGTTTCATTAAATGTTTTTATTGTGGCTTTAGCTTTAAAAATGTCATTTTTTCCCCTCAGTTCTGTCATGTTTGAGTTAAGCTTCATGACCCACATGCAGAACAGCAGTGTTAAGACCAGTTTAAGGTTTTAAGAGTTTTTATTTACAATGATTAATGAACAAGTGAAGAGGATGACCAAGAGAACAAGGAACTCTGCTCTAGGGAATGGAGAGGAGATGAACTGAAAGGGAAGCAATCCACAGTTAATACTGAGCACAAAGGAAGGTATTGTTGGTTTGATGAGCTCAAGCGAGGCTTACTTGGTAGATGGTTGACGCCAGGGAGAGTAAGTAAGATGTCGACGGCATCTACGGTAGCTTCCTGTCTTGATTTCTGGAGGCGAGGTGAATGTCTCCAGGAATCCAGAAGTGAGGACTGAGCATTAGGGCTGCACAATTAATCGGATTTTGATTGTGATCACGATTTTGGTGGCCAAAATTAAATGAACCTGATTGTGAACGATATTTACATTCAAAATGCGAGCTTCACTGCGTGCCTCTTCATCATTCACTGCCTCAACCAATAGTCTGCCAACCACCAGTGGGCAAACATATGGCTAAAGCTTCATTAAGCTGACCAAATAAAAATCGCGCACATGCCACTCATAATGGCTGCACTACGCTTGCTACGAAGCAGGTGAAAAGGAGTATTTGAGCAATGTACTAGATCCAAATCTCCATTATGGATCTGAGTAGTAAGCAGAAAGTTCCCGAAAGTGTACTACAGCCACAGTAAGCAGCCGGTGGATACTACGCTATCCCACAATGCAGAAGACGCCCCGAAATCGTAGAAGAAGAAGGACCTACCTAAAAATTGGCTACAGACGAACTGTCAACCACTGACTCCGCCGCAATTTCGGCAGATAAATGTACGTGAAGCATTTTTACTGATTACTGTAATTTTTTTTTGACTGATTAAACATTTAAGTTGTTAAATCATACCAGACAAAATAACGGCTAGAGGATGGCGGGACCACAGGTGAATGTAACGTAAACATCTGGGTCAACAAAAGTCATATGGGTCAAAGGACATGCAAAATGGTGGAGCAGTATGTCTGATTTCATGTCTATTACGCGGTCGTTTGCTATGCAGCATTACATTAACAGGTGAGTAATAGTTGCTACGTAGCATATAGTAAATACTAAGGATATGGATGCAGGGAATGTCAAACGCCTTTTCTATATAAGCTGTAATTGTTTCCCAAAAATTGCACTTTGGGATTGCACTCTGCAATAACATATTTAGCTTGTACTTGTATGTATATATATAAAATGGAGTTTTTTTTGCATTATTAATCATCTATTCTAATCTAACATTTCATTGGTCACAATTTTTTTTTACATTTTTAAAAGTTTATTAGTGGTGCAATAAAAATAGATATTTTACAGGACTGGATGAAAGATCGTGATTAATAACCGTGATTAAAATATTGATCAAAAATAATCGTGATTATTTTTTTGGACATAATCGTGCAGCCCTACTGAGCATGGAGGCAACACAGGACGAGCACTGAGGTGGAACAAGGAACATGGTGGAACCTGGAGCATAAGGGCTGGTAGATTTGAAAGGGTAACCAAGGCTTACCGAGAAGAATTCTCCAGAAACAGGAAGCAAACAAACAAACAGAAAAGAAGACAGAAAAAAAAAACGACCCCTGACAAGTTCCATATTGAATAAAAAAAACATTCAGTGACTCTAGTTTATGTTGTATGTAGCAGCATGTTGCTGTTCCCATAATTACAACTATTGACTTAATGTTTTTTCAATAATGTACATACTTACATAAATACTTGCGCATTTTAAGGTTTTCTAATTTTCCAGATTAGATACAGAAATGCCGTGTATCCTCTAAGTGGTGGGGTGCAGGTAGGTCCGGGTCAGCATGCCATTTTATGGTCTAGTGTATTCAGCAGAGCATTTCTAATAGAGTCTCACTGAGCGGGCAAGGTTTAAACCCAAATATCTAACATGACGTCATAACAGCAAATTACGACAACAGATAAGACGTACTACTACTTATCTTTTATTTACTGCAATTTTATGTGTTGTGTGGTGCCAGTGACTCTGCCTAACCATATCAGAACATTGTCCTATGGACCTACAACTAAAGGGGCCTAGAAATGTGTAATGCCACATTTCCTCTAGGGCCAGTACGGTACAGGATGGAACGGGTCAGTACGGCCTAGAACGTGTAGGTTGTGTTTCCATTACTATCTCAAAATAACAGTAGTTAGCGAGGACGTGGGCGGGTTTAGTTTAACAAAAGCTCCAGTAAAGTACAGTAACAACAAAAGCTCCAGCAAAAAGCATCTCTTTTCTGTTGTTGAAGATTTAATTTTTGGAAAACAGATTTTTTTTTTTTTTTAACAAATGTACCATTTCCATGGCTGAGAGTGATGGCAATCTAGCCATCTTGTTTTACAGGGATACTTTTGCAGCTTGTTTTTAGTTAGACATTAAATCTAATTCAGCTCCAGGACAGGATGATTGCAATAAAAGCAGGTTTTTGAAAATATTTTTTATCACTTGCAGTTTCTTCTTACGAAAAAAAAATCAGGTAGGAAAAAAAAAGATTAAAATCTGAAATCAGATGTGGTATAAAAAAAATCAGAGACTTAATTTTTAAGCCATCTTGACCAGCCCTACCTCCAAGTGTTTCTGTAAATATTCACCCTCTATTCTGAACCTTTAATCCTGTAAAATAAGAGGGGTTTGGCCCTTGTTTAATAATGTTAGTCAGGAGAATCATATCTTGACACAAAAATAAATAGTAGAAATACTGCATTGAAAAATCTCAAATTAAAAGTACTGTTCTGCCATTAAAATAGTGTTTTTAGTTGTATTTATTGAAATACAAAACCTAAAACAATCAAAAAATAAAATTTCAGTAATAATTATGTTGTTTTTTTTTATCTAGGAAAAGTATTTTTTTCTGAAACCAGGCAGAATGTCTGTAAACCTGGACCTACCGGGAAAAAGAATTTAAGCCCCACATTAGTGGAATGTGAACCTGGATCTACCAGTGGCGGATTTATGACTGAAGGAGAACACACACAGGAGAGACACACACACACACACACACACACACACACACACACACACACACACACACACACATATGTATGAAAAAGAATGAATTACTATGCTTTAAATAAGCTAAAGAACATTCGATCAGCAATTTTAACTACTGACAGCATCATAGTCAGCTGTTGATTGAAGTCACCTCAGATCACTGGTCCAGGGAATACTGCTTAAATCCAATAACAGCTGACAACATAAAGGAAATGGGCTACATTGATGTAGATTCTCAGTCATCCAGGACATGATAGTCTTGAGAGTTTAAATGAAGGCAACTGGACTTGTTCTTATTGTCTTGAAAACATTTTGTCTCTCATCCAAGAGGCTTCTTCGGTTCCGAAAGACTGGATTGGACGAAGCCTCTCGGATGAGAGATGAACATTTTTCAATACAATAAGAAAAAGTCCAGTTACCTTCATTTAAACCCTCAAGAGCAAATGGGCTGCAATGTTCTTATTGTCTTAGATATAAATCTGGTCTCTGCTGTTTTTCCTGCTCTGTTTTTTTCATACACTGTGTTTTCCCGTCCGTCTTTGCTTTTTGTGCAAGTATTTATTTTTTTATACATACGTACATACATACACACATACAAAAAGCTTTTATTATAACAAAGTATTGAATCAAAACTTCACAACCCTGACCACTAGTTTCAGAGTCACCAATATTTTCAACTTTACACACAGTACAGGAAACTACATGATTTACAAAAACATTCCCATGACAGCATCTGAGCAAAATCCCCAACCTGAATAAGGTAATTGATGTATCCCTTTCTGGGAGCTGACAGCAGGCAAAAAAGAGTTACTGAAGCAACCACCAGTGCAGAAACCACTCATACTGTATGCTGCAGTATTTTCTCCTGTTGAAGCTTGTGAGTCAGGGAATGGCTGCTTCGGAGCATGTTTATGACTCCTGATCACTTTAATTTCAGAAATTTTTACTGATTTCAAAACTTTGCCTGGAGTGGGGCTTTAATCCCTTTCTCTAGTGGCAGTAGAGCACAGATTCAGCCTTCAGAACATCATCCTAACTCCCAGGCAAAAGTCCCAAACCTTATATAACAGCCTCTGCAGCAATCTCATTATTTGATTAGCTACACAAATGCAGCTGAACATTTTACATGTAATTTCATTGTTTGTACGTAGGGCCACAATCAGTGGTTTTTGTCATTGTGGAGGAACTAAAAGTTACAAATATTCATGTGCTTGATGTGTGATCTCAAGCAGATTGTTCAAATTGAATATTAAAATAAATTTTAAAAAACTTAATAGATGCTATAGACTATACTTTTTAATAGTTCAAGACTAAAGAGTAAAACATTTTTATGACCGGATTTTCTGACCCTGTTGGCCATGAAAAACTGCAATAGACGGTGTTATATTTATATTTTATAGCCCATCCTCAATGTTTTAGTAGCCTATATTTATTCACTTACTGTAATACTACTTTACTCTTTTTAAGTTGTTTCTTAATAGTCCAGAAAACATCTGCCTGTGTGATACTTACTTATTTTTCATGATTATTATCTAAGTATTTTTATATTCCTCCCATGTTTCATATGTTTCATTTCTTTAACTAAACTTACAGTAAATTGACATTTAACAAGCCAACATATTTAAAATAAGATTAACAAACCTGATTCATGGTCTGTTTCTTCACAGCTGCTTTTGTCAATCTGTACTTTTTATTTAAAAAAATCCCTGATGTCCAAATCAGGAACACTGGGCCTCATTCACCAATATCTTCTTAAGAATCTTCTCAGATTCTCTCTTAAACTGTTCGTAAGAAGATTCCTAAGAAAACTCTACGTGGCATTCATCAATGTGTTCGTAAGCCACAGAATTGTTCGCAGCTGTGTTCTTAAATTGATGAATGCCATTTCCTCGTAAGTTGAGAGCGCGTGCCAGGTGAGTCTAATTAACATAGGATTAGCATATGTAACCGCCCATCAATGCCCATAAAAGGGACTGCAGTGCCGTGAGTTGACACAGATGTCAAACAGAGGAAAATACAATAAAAATGGCTAAAGCAAAATGTAAGTCAATTGGAGTGCAGCAGGCAAGGCGAAAAAGAAACTGTCGTAATTCAGAGGTGGAGGTACTGCTGCAGGAAATAACCCGCAGGAAAAAAGTTATATTCAGTAGTGTCAGTACAGGTTACACTAACACACACAAAAAGGAAGCATGGGAGGCAGTCACACACGCAGTAGACGCAGTATCTGGAGAAGGACGGACAATAGAGGAAGTAAAAAAAAATGGTTTGATCTAAAATTCGAAACAAAGAAAAATATAGCAAAATTTCGACGGAAAATGCAACAGACTGGAGGAGGAACATCAGAGACCCAAAACATGTCTGAGATGGACCAGCGCATCGGGGCAATCATCGGGGAGACTGCACTCTCAGGTAGCTAAACTATATGGGGAAACGCTAAATGACTTCTTTTTACAGTCATTTAATTGTTTAATTCCCCCCGCTTTTTAGGAGTACCATCGACTAAGAGTCTAGATACAGACCTTGGCCCCGAGCCAACGCTTTCATCCCCTCGCTGTGCTGCTAGTACTCCAGAGGAATCGGGAGGTCATTTATTCTTATTTTCTGAATGAAAGTTATTTTAAACGTGTGTCCTAAAGGCATGAGTTTTTGTGTGTGTGTAAGATCAAAATAAGTCTTTAGTATTGGACTGAGTGTTGCTACAATGGCTTGAGATTATTTGTTCACAGATGAAGTCCCGCAGAGACAAATGACAGAACCAGCACCATCCTGCAGCAGTACCTTCACCCGTACTCGGTCCCGTGCCTCTCCACACCTGATCATAGAAGCGGTGTTGAACAATCAACAAAGGCTAGCGGACACTCTAGATACAATTGCCTCAACGCTAACAGCAATATCCAACACACTAAAAGAAATTAATGAAAATATCAGGAAATAAAGATGTGTACAGAAACTGGTCCGTCCTAATTTTTTAAGTGAATCAGACTGGATTCAAGCTGTAATTAACAGGACTTTATTTATAGCCGGGCAATTAATAGCTCCCGAACGAGAATGGCGCGCCTGCAGTCTGGTCCCATCAATGCGTCAGGACGCACATCTTCACGGTGTGATGGCTCAGGGGGGAGAGGCACACCACGCTTCATGGCGATGTTGTGCAGGACACAGCAGGCCATGATTATTCTACAGACCTGTAATGGTGATGGAGAAACATAAATTAACATGCAAGGTGTTTAAATAAACTTGATCTTAGTCTAAGCAGTTTCTACAAGAATAAAATTAAATCGGTTCTTACCTTTTCCGGTTTGTAGAGCAATCTGCCACCTGCTGTGTCCAAACACATCCAGCGTCCCTTTAAAATGCCAATGGTGCGTTCGATGGTGGAGCAAGTGCGTGCGTGCATCCGATTGTAAGACACCTCCTGAGATGTCTGAGGGGTTGGTCAGTGGCGTCATTAACCATGGGGCTAGGGCATATCCTCGATCCCCTAATAAAACAAATCAAGATCAAAGACACGTTTGTGGTAAATAAGTAAATAAAAAAGATGCGTAGCCTACCAATGAGCCATGCGTCACCAGCTGCGCCTTGTTCGAGGCGCATATCCACGGAGCTGTTCTGCAGAATATAGGAGTCGTGTGCTCCTCCTGGGAACCGGGAGACCACGTTCAGCAGGTGGTTATTGGAGTCGCATACCAGTTGCACATTTATGGAATGATATTGCTTGCGGTTGAGGTATGGGAAGGGGTCTGGAGAGGGTGCCTTGATGCGCACGTGCGTGCAGTCTATTGCGCCAATGGTGCTGGGGAGGCCAGCGATGTTATGGAATCCGGTTTTGACTGGGACTTGCTCTTCTGCTGCATATGGGAACCTGATATAGTGTGTGGCCCGTTGAATTATGGCATCCACGACTCGCAGGAGAGTGCGGCTGATAGATGGCTGTGATATGCCAACCCTGTCCCCCAGCTCCCGTTGAAACGATCCAGTGGCTAAAAAGCCGAGGATCGATAGTACCTGAACATGCGGGGGGACAGGGTTGGACCGATGCGTGTGGCTCCGAAGTGCTGGCTCCAAATTGTTGCAGAGATCAACGAGTACAGCTCTCGGGAGCCTAAAGCGTCCGAAAAGGAACTCGTCACTCTTGGCGAAAAGGTCAATGTGGTCCTGAAACATTCGTTCCCTCCGTTGGGCACGGTCCGCTATCTCTTGCAACAACAGTATATCTGCCATTGTATTTGCAGGCCTTGGATGGAGAAATGCCATATATAAATAGGGTGGGATTGCTAATTGATGGCGTGGTTTCCAATTTACTGAATTAATGTTAAAGCGCTGGTACATTTAATTTATTTTAAAATGAAAAATGCTCTGTAAATAAACCAAGAAATAGGGAGGCCGCTGAAGCTACTGCTTTCTTCTTCAGGTGGCTCAGGGAGGCTCTACAAAGACTACTTTACGTAGCTGCTGCCCCTCTGGTGAGCTCTGGTACTGCAACTATTTCAGAGAAGCTTTTTTCCTCTTTCAAAATTGAAATCCAGATTCGGGGCTTCTCAGAAAACATCCGGGGCTCAAGCCCGAGTAGCCACGCCCTAAGTCCGCCCCTGGGATCTACCAAACAGGAGTCACCAACACTAACCATTCAGCCAACCTGACAACATGATGAAATGCACAGATTCAATAATATATATACTTACAAGATCCCCATGTTGTTTAAAACTTATATAACTTATGTAATCTGCGACGCACACTGATTTATTTTTATTTTTGGCTGCTTGCAGTTAGCTGCAGTGTGCTACTTATTTGAAACTTTAAACTATAGCTTACTCTGACACACCCACATGCTGTTTCACCAAGCGTCGCAGAAAAAAGGTAACGTAACCTAAAGCCTACATACATTAATGTTAGCTAATTTTAATACTGTATTTGTAGCGATGTCATGATGCCGTTTGTTTCATGTTCGATATTCACGTTCATTGGAAAAGAGAGCCTTGTCCACACCTAGCCAGGTATCTCACAAAAACAGAGATATTTTTCCAAGGTTTGGCCTGTCATCCAAACGTAAACGCAGATTTTCGGCACAAAAAACTAATCTTTTTAAAAACTTTTTAAAATCTTTTTAAAGGAGAACTGAAAAAATGCTCCAACATTTAAATCCATAAGACTTAATGGTGAACCAAAGTAAGAAAGAAAAATACTTTCTCGCTATTTCCTGACACAGAGAGTCCTGTGTGTTTTAGAATGATTAATGAGTGACTATTAGCAGGGGCGTATCCAGAAGGTCAATAAAGAGGGGCTAAAAGAGCCCAGGGTGGGTTTGGGACTGTAACACCAAAATAAAAGTAGAGATGATCTTCTAGTGTCGTCTTAAAGGTTTATGTGTCGTCTTAAACTCTGCTTGCTTTTCAAACAATTTAAGTGATTGGCTAAAAATTACTAAAACATTGCAACTTTTCACAAAAAAGTGGATGGACGGTTTAGTTTATTAATTTATATTGTTGGAGTTTACTGTTATTTTGTCAAATAAATAAATAAATAAATAAATAAATAAGGTAAATGGGCTTAGTTTTGGAGCCAAATGTTGGAGTTGGAGTTCTCTGTTTATTTAAGAGATAAAACGCAAATACTTGATCATTTTACAGCCACAAATTTTCCTTATGTATGATTTGTTTTGATTGTTTAAAAATGTCTAAAAATAATCAGTTTAATTGATTAATTGAATCGACGTAGTGCTAGATTAATCGATTACAAAAAGAATCGATAGCTGCAGACCTACTGTGGAACAAGTAGAGATGATGATGCAAACAACAACAGTGTGTTTTCAGTCGGAGCCTTCTTCAGTTTCACTGCAAAACAGATTGCCACAGGAAATTCTTCCTGTCCACTGACATAATGACCTACAACAACTCTTTCAAAAACACTTCCCTCTGGAATCAATAAAGTATTTCTGAATTGAATTACATTTGAAGTGAATTGAAAATCAAGTCCCACTCAAATGTCATAACAGTAACATTATATGATAGCATCAAATGAAAAAAAAAATTGTAATCTAATAATTCGTTACGCAGAGAGTCTGTGAAGACTGACTCACCTCAGCATGCTAGATACATGAAGATGTTCCAACAGGAGGACAGTCCATCTCGCTTGCTTATTTATTGAAAATTATTATAATTATTTGATTCCTCTGGGGCACTTACTGTGTACAGAACATTGAATTTTCATCCTTTGTAGAGATGAAACAATTAATGTTTTTTCTAACAGCTCGTTATAGCTTTAACTGCAATTATTATAACAGAAAACAAAAGTACCATTAAAACTAAATGTGAAAAGTGTCAGGATTCTGGAGTGTGTGTTTTGGTTTGTCTTTCTCTGTAGAACATTGCTGATGGGCATTGTCGGTTCTCTACTGTCAATTGCATCTTTTGGCAATCTCCTGATCTAGAGGTGGGGATTGTAAGGAGCTGCAGGATGTATATTTTTTCTGCCTGATGGCTCAGTATTAAGGATATATCTGTTCCTTGTGTCTTGAGACTTTGATTCTGATGGTATTCCTTCCTGACACTATCAGTGGGTGTCTTGAATCGCTTAATACGACTAAATGAGGTTTTTCCAAGATTTTATACTTAAGATGCAATTATAATTATTAGTCTTTTTTTTTTACAAAAAAAAAATATTTAAAGCATCTTAAAGATGTCTCACAGCTTTCACAAAGCTTGCTTTTTTCAATTAATAATTTAAATTATTTTGTAGTTGCCCATCATGTTTTTGTCATATAAAAAATGCTTTATGATTTGAGGCAAAACAGATACATCTGTAAGCATGATGAAAAAGCTTTTTTTGTATATTTAAAATGTTTGTGCCTAAAAAACAGCTGAACCTATAAAAATACAGCGTAGCTGTTTTTTTCTTAGAATGAACAATAATTTTGGTTAAAATCTGTTCTTCTCCCACCATATTTCATTTCAAGTAAACTCTGCCAGGAAACCTTCGCTTCTTTGATATCCAACTCACCAAGGGAGCTTTTCTGCCTGCTGGGGAGCCCTGCATCTGAGTTCAAGTTCAAGTTCCTTTCTGTGAATAAATGAAATTCAATCTGTTACATACATAAATGCACATGCCAGCTGGATACAGGGACAGTCGGGCAGACAAATTGACTTCCCAGTAAACTAAACTCCCCAGAACAAACCCTCAGAGATTATATCTCATAGAATACATAATACCCATACTCAGGGGAGCAATCAGAAAATGTGGTTCTTTCCTCTTTCTGCAGATTTGTATCTGTCTTCCTCTTATTCTCCTCTTAAGCTCCCAGAATTAACTGCCAAACCTTGTTGGTGCTACGCTGCCTTAGATCAAATCCTGCAAGACTCTGGGAAACAGTTCAAAATCTGAGTTGCCACTCTCGGCAGCATACAATGATCTGATCAGAACTTGGCTTTACCGTGAAACCTGTATGATTGGGCAGGCTTACAGCAACAACTTTTTAACAATGGCAAATCTTTCTGCTAAAAATTTGAAGTACCCATCTCCCTTTTATTTTTATAACAGGCACAGTAGTTACAAGTCCCACATTTACATCTCCATGGCTTCCAGGAATCATTGCAGACTTTCTTAGATGTTGAAGGGCAATGTTGCAGGCTTGAAATTGTTAATGTTTTATAAAAAGTGAAAATATTAATACATTATGGGGGAAAAACAGGATCTACACAAACATGCAAACTAAAATGTTTTACTATTTAGAACTATTAATTACTAGTAGGTATTACATTTTAAAACACTGACATTCATCTAAGAATCAGCCATTCGTTTTGTCCCACTGCTTCCAGAGATGGGACACTACCTCTTCTGTTATCTACAAAGTCGACATAAAAACAGCCTCATGAGTAAAATGTTTCATCAAAGGTCAAATGACTCCTGAATGTTTATTTTTGTTTTTGGGAGGGGGGGCTGTCTTTGTGTCCTCTTTCCATTCATCAAGCAGTGTCTCTAGACAATGTCACAGAAGGTAAGGGTAGCTTTGGCCCATTGGGGTCAGAGATATACTGCCCTGTGTGTTCAAATAGTAAGAGAGCTTCCTTTTTCTGACATGTACACAAGCCTTATGGGGCAAGAGGCCAGTCTGGAAAACCATGTAGACTTTCACTATAGAAATGAGAAGAAAATGTTTAAAAACACTATTTTTGTTGTTCCCCAAAAGCTGGTCTTGGCCAACATAGGAGGATTTGAGGGTTATGTATATCAATCACTTATTATACAAAGTTGATTCCAATAACTATGCATGACTTCAATTAGAAATATATGCTTTTTATTATGTTTATATTTGTACCTTTCTGCAAGCTTCAAAAAACGGACACCATTTGTATAGAATTGTTCAGTCAGAGGACCCCAAATCGCTTAACACTACATTCAATCTTTCACACAAAAACACTCTGATGGTGCTATTTTGAAAAAAATAGGGAGGTTTTGGTTATGAATAATGGCATACAGGCAATTATTAATAAGACAATAGTTTTATGACAAATTGACCAATGTTGGTGTACCAAAATATAAGTTTATCAACAAAAGAACTGAACTTTCCAATAAAACACTTTAATTAAAAAAAAACCTTATTGAGTTAGTAAGACAAAATGGACAGATATGCTGAGAAGTAGAAACAATAACCAGTAAATTGATAGTGATGTCACAGTCCAGTTCAAATATGTATGCTTAAAGACCTAGGCTTGATTTCAATTTTTTTTTGATGAAGCTAAGATATTTTTAAACTAAATGTGATTAGTTTAAGAATGGTTAGTACCTTTTGCTTTGTGTTTCAAAAACCCAATTAAAAATACAATGCAGAAGTGAAGACAAAACATTATTTGAAGGAAGTAATGTTTTACTGAATAATCTGTTCAATTAGAAATCAACAACTGATTCCATTTTATGGATCGGTCACCAAAGTGGTTGAGCTAATTTTAGTATGTTTGGCATACTAAAAGGGGCGGTTTTTAAAATGATTTATCTTCATTGTTTAAACTTTCCATTTTAAAGCCAATTTGTAATTTGAATACATTAATACCAGTCTGTAAATCAGCCTGCACTAAAGAGAAATGATAGGCGCGTTTCCCAATCAGCATAAGTGTGCAGAGATAATGTATGTAGCGCCGGTAAAGTCCACTCTGTTTAGCTTAGCACCAAAGAAAAAAAGAAAAAAATTCCAGCCTAATTGAGTAATGCGGGATTAAGATGAATCTTACAAACAGTCAAAATCATTTCAAAACACTGTTTATACCCAAAAAATTGAGTACTAAAATCTTATAAATGCAGCAAAACACAATAGAAATAGTTAAAGTAATCCTTAAATTGCTTATCCTAAGCTAATTTATCTCTGCTCAGACACAACCTTACTTGAAAGATCCTTAGAATCTCCTTTGAAGGGTGAATCCATTGTCTGGGACAATAGGGGAGAGAAACCAGCTGGTTAGCTAGCAGCAGTTACATCGCATGCAGTCCTCATGGGTGCGTGGCTAGCAAGCCATCGTTAGCTCAAAGCGTTGTTGTCCTCACGGCTCGGTAGCTTTCAGCTCCGATCTTTTAAGAGGAAAGCCTTCAGCTCAGCTGTGTTGGTTGAACAGCTTCAGGTGAGGCGCTCTTGGCTAATGCGGCAAGGCATTCAAGTATGCTCTCTCTCTCTTGTGGACTCTGATTAACAAGCAGCAGACTGTACAGGTATTTTGGATTAAATGAGTTTTTTTTTTCTAAAAAAAAAGAGAAAGAGTACAAGATCAGGGGAGCATTTACTTTTCTTTTACTTTTACTTTTTCACTTCCTGTAGACTAAAGGGCATTGCGGGTTTAATTCTTAAAGCAAGGAGCTGTACTGAGACACACTAACAAAGACAAGGTTACCATACAAAGGTGCCACTGGGTCCTCTGACCACCACCAATAGGCAAGATAGATGAAGTGTCTTACCCAAGGACACAAGGGCCCAGTCGGAAGGAGTGGGATCACCAGTGCCACAGTTGTGTAATTAGTGTTTCTGTTTTTAATTTTACAAAATAGCACAATTTTGTGTAATTTCAGGAGGAATATCATGATAGCTGTAACACAAAATTAATTTAGAAAATAAAATGTATTGTAGCATACTGGGGACTTTGTGCAGAAAACAAAATATACAAAATATGGATATTGTAAACTTATGTGTGTGTGGGGGGGGGGGTTGTGTTACGTCCTACAGTCAAAATCAAAAGCATAAACAAAAAATGTTCAAAATAATGTGACGGTGTGAGGGTCCTGTCACTAAGGCTCCGATTGATCATGTGCCCAGGCTGCTTGGCCATGGAAATATGCCTTTGGCTGAATGGTTAGTGTGCATGACTCTCATCCAGGACTTATGGAATCAAATCCTGCCTGGGCCCTCGTTGTGGTGGGCCCCCATCACAATATGTTCATACTTTAAACAGTTTTTGACTTATTTTTGGCTTTGAATGTGTAAGACCATAGAGTTGGTAGCAGTACTACCTTCTTGTTATTACTGTCAAGGACCTGACCAAGACAAGATGTCTCGTCCATGTGCAATTTTATTTTTGTGTGATTAATTGTGGGAAATGTTGTTTTTTAAGCCAGTAGGTTGAGGAATATTATATTATCCAATCAATATAAATAACAATTTAAAGAATAAATCATGGTAACTAATTAATTGTTATGCAAATAAATATATTAAAAAGAAAAATGTTTGGATAGGTTTCTGGCTGTTGAAATTTTATATTTTAGAGAAATATCCAATAAAGTTTAAGTGAACATTGCATTAAATTTCTTAGTGTGGTTTGTTGTTCAGACAAGCCATGTAAGCCAATTTAATTAACTATTTGTCATCCCACTCCTAAATTTGTATTTAAATGAGCAGATAAAAAAGTTTGAAGGTGTTTGGGGTTCATTTGCAATATCCCCATACAGTCGCTTTAGAAAGAAAATATTGAAAATTGTTGGAAGCTCAACAAACAGACCTAATTTTGTTCTTAGTACCGTCTGTGTTAGATCACACTGCATGTTTCCTTTTTTATGTGGATGCATTTGATTGCAGCTTTTTGTATCCTAACTACAGAACTGATGCGTTAATGGGTTTATTGTGAATAAGCATTTTATGACCATTCTGGATAACCCCTAAGCACCACACCTCCCTGCGAGTCGGACAGTTCAGCCCGTGTTGAATAACGCCCTGTAGCCTAAGTGTCCCTTATGTCATTTTATGAAAGTTGGAAGCCCTAAGTGCAGCTGTTTACAAGATGCAAGCGTAGCTTTATTGGCAGGCATGGCTGGAAAAGATTGCATGTGTTTCTGTATGTGACAAAAGTGGCAATAAAATTTGTTTTCTCAGAATATTATTTATGATTTTTGTTTGTTTTTGTTCAGTATGACTTACAAAGTGAACTATTATTATTAGTGATAAATTTTATAATTTGGAAGAGTAATGCATGCTTTAAAGACCCACTCTGTAACTTTTACACCATACAAAGGCGTGTTCTCAAAACGATTCGGTGACAATGTTTGATGTTCGTTTTCGGAGCTGTCACTACATGAACTACTGTTTACCGCACTTGAGAACTAGGTGCTTAAATGTTGATGTGTAGTTTTTTTCTATAACCTGTTTTTTGACTCTTCAATAAGGAATCAAGATACAGTTGAGCGTTTTTGAGCTGGCTGCAGAAACCACAGTATGCCTGGATCTGTAACGTGTAATAAATGTTTGCATGTCTACTCTTGATCGGGATGTACTGAAATTAATTTCCCTGCGCAGGATCAATAAAGTATTTTTGATTTTATTGATTTCATTTGAATACACAGCGCTACCTAATGATATTAACAAACCTGCGGTTTTGAGACTTGACCAATGGAAGTTCCACCAAAGAAACCAAAGGAGACAGTATCAGAAGAAGCGAGGAAAAGAAACTGGACTGCAAGAGCTGCTGAAAGCTGACTGAGCTTCACCACTGCAGAAGGCTTGTTATGATTTATATCCTTACATCCTTTCTGTACCCGGTATGAATCGGGAGTACAGAAAGTTGCAATGTTACGTCGGCGGAGCAGCTAGATGGGAGAAGACAGGTCAGAGAACATTTCCTTTCCTTCACTGCTGTGAAATATCTTTTTTTTTGTCAAACTTTTGCTCAGTTTAGGTCAAAGTACAATTAGCCTCTAAAACCCAGAGTTACAACTTTTCTGTTTTTTTGTAGTCAGCTGCTGTGAGTGAGACATTAGAGCTACAGCAGGATATATGAATACTGAACTAGCTGTGTTGCTACTAGATTGGTATGTTTGGTCACACACAGCCATTAGGTGGCTCTAATCTGCACTCTAGCTCCACAGAAGAAGAAAGAAGAAACCCCTCTCATTTAAAGTGATATTTTCTGACTTAAATTAGTGCTAACTCATTAGCGGTAGTAGCTCTGTAGATCTTCACAATATTATTTGGTCATGATGATTTGATACAGTGCCGTGTTGTGCTAAGACAGTTATCCCCTGAGAAATTGTATCCCCTGACACAGAGTGCGCACTAACTCACTAAAGCCGTGTCTTCTTTCCTCTGCTGTTTGATAGTTAATTAACTGACACACGGCTAGTTTGATGTTTTGTTGTTTTGGCTGGCGAGCTTGTAAAACCATCACTACTTTTGTTTAGATGGTGTGCCAGTGTGTCCGGCAGCCTCACATCTTTCAGTGTGCCCTATTATCGGCGTTTGAATGTGTGCATGAATAGCCGAATGGCTGAATGTAGTGCAAAGTCTTTTGTGGTCCTCTGACTGAAAAAGCGTTATACAAATGAAGGGCCATTTACCATTTGCCATGTTAAAAAACAACTTTGAATGTAAGATATCAAATGTGTAAAAAGATGATAAAATTCTAATAAACCTAAAAAAATCTATGTAAGAAAATGTTTTGTTTGAAATGCATGACAACAGGGAAAATTGCTGCTTGCTCACCTCTGCTCTAGCAGTACCGTTAAAACTGTGATTAATGGCCTGAGCCTCTGAATGCACCAGAGGGTCCCTGGTGTTGAGCGGTTGCAGAGGCGGAAACATGCAGAAAGGAAGAGAACGATGTGGGACTTCTGCTTGCAAAGAAAAATACAGCACACTGTCATTCTTTTACTACGCAGGTCATGACTGAAGGTCCTACTGTTATGATTGGGCCTTATGGGTTATTTTGTCTAGCGGCTAACAGCAGCAGGGTGATGATAGCTTTCTTAGGAAAAGGAAGTAAAGTGATGTGGTGTCTATCAGCAAGACTGTGCAGATAACCCAAGCTGAAACTTATCTGTCCCTCTAAACACCACTTTGGTAGGTTTGCACTGGAGAATATACTGGATTTTTAACAGATATTTGCAGTCTATATTAAGCCTGAGCTACCTCCACAGTATCTTAACCATTCCTATTTCAAAAATGCGCAGTTATTACAGTTAGACTCCATTTTGACAAGTACTGCACTGAGAATAAAAAAAAAACAGAAAAGGGCTTTAACATTTATGTTTTACCAAGCTTATCTGTCTGTATCTACACAAACTTACTATTATAGCTGCAAGATAGTGCTAAAAATAGTCCCTAATAGTTCTAATAATTCCCTTTTTGTGCAAGATAAAAAGGGGACAAGTCTATGACATGGTACTTGAATCTATCAAATTTCTATCAAATCCTGTCACTTAAAAGCTCAGTTTCATTTGTCCATTCCTGAGATTAGAAACAATGTCCAGGTTTTTATGTCTTCAAGACATACCTGTAATTTATCTAACTGATTGGCCTCATCAGGATTTATGGATAAATAGAGTTGTTGGCTTAGCTTTAGAAATGTATGCCATGCTGTCTAATGAACCTACCAAATGCAAGCATATATTGTGTATAGTAAAAAGAATTAGTCCAAGCACATAACCCTGTGGTACTACACACGTAACCACTGAGTGTGATTTATTGTTTAAATAAATATATAAATGAACGTTTAAACAAATACACCTGAAACCAGCCTACTGCTGTTCCTTTGATCTTTTTTTCGGCGACAGTGGCTCAAGTAGTAGGTTGTACAATAAGTGCATGATTAACATCGAAACATGAATAAACATGATGAATGCAACTGATGGTCAATTTCAGAAAAGCAAAATGGCTTCCGATTTTTAACGTGAGGCCAAGGCTGCAGCCTTCCCTAGAGCAAGTGTGGGGGGGCATTGTGGCTGACAGCTCTTCTGAAAAAGGTCAATCAAAAGGAAATGTCCCTTCTTACTTAATTACTTAATTTGAAGCTTAAATGGGAGGTTCATTTTTTTTGTAACCTGGACATTATTCGTAGCATTTGAGTCCTTCGGAAGAAGTTTCTGAAGAAGCCATATAATAGTGGTGGTGGAGGCACTCGAAGTGCTGCCTCTAAATACGGTATTATCATCCACAAAACTCCTTCATTTGATCAATTTTTTTTAATGTTTTTTATTACCCGTTCTCTAACCCAGCAAATAGATCACTTGAAAGGTAACTGAAAAAAATTATTTGCATTGAAAAAAACAATCAAAACTGTAAAAACTTGATTGTGAGTAAATTGTTTCAATGCATATATTTTGAGGTTTCATAGAATTTTTCTTCACTTTCAATTTTTGTTTCAATTTCAGTACAAAAATTTTCAAAATATTTTTTTCAAATTCAAAATTAAGATTTTCAGTTACAATTATAGTTTTCAATGCCAAGCTTTATTTCCAGTGCCAATATTTCTTTTCAGTTTCATTTTAAGATGATATAATTCTGAACCTTTATGTTCCACAAATCCTACACATTCCATTTGAACTTTATAAAATTTTGTGGTTTTTTTTCTGAAGTTGTGAATTTAACTAGTGAAAAAATGGGAGGTATGGACGATCTAACACGTTTAGCACCCCTCCACCCCCAGCACACACATACATCCTTGTGCTGTGTTAAAGGCATGCATCATGTAGCCATGATTAATGAGACTGAATATTTCCTGAAGATGCCTGTTGCTGCTTTTCTCTTTCATGTCTAACACACAAATGCATGTAGACAGACTGTGACTGTTGCCCTTTCATGTGAGGAAAAGGGCAACTGCCGGGACCAGCTGCTAAGAACTCATCTCTTAGCAGTTTTCTGGAGCTCAGTAGCATACATATACATTAATTTATATCTGCAAACCCTGATTACATAAAAATGTAATCAGATTTTTACATATCATGAAGGATCGCTTTCTGCCAATTTGAATTTTTCATTTTGATAATTGTTTTCCATAACCCTTCAGTAAGTTCAGCTGTTCTTATCTGATAAACCACCTCCCCATCCAGTTTTTAGTAACACCACATACACCATGTGTAGTTTGTAGGATGGACGGATTTTAGGCAAATGCAATGTATAATTCAAATTATTAAAGACATTAATAAAAAATACTCTCAGTTGCTGTAAGATGTTCTGGTGTATTCTAGAGAAGTTACACTCCAGGACGTTTTTACGGAACTTCAGATTTCTGTGGATCCTTTAAGTTTAAAAACCGACTTTGTAGATACATAATGTAACACGAGGACATGGAAAACGACAGTTTGGTGACAGAAAGACGGGGGATATTCTTTATCATCCACTTCAGTCTGTCAGTGAGTTGCTAAAAAAACAAGCTGAGAGCATAACTGAGCTGTAGATAAGATCAATTGTTCCCTCGGGAATGCGTGTGATTGGGTGTGTATGAGGTGTGTGGGTCTGTGTGAGCTGCATTTTTCACCATTTCAGGTTTTTCACCTATAAAGTGGGGACTGTTTAGTACAAACTGAGGACATGGTACCTGGTCCTCACTTTCGTGCAATGTTTCTGAGCTCTACTGGTTGGTTTGTATGGTGAAACAGAGATTTTACCTTCCCAGGTTTTCCACCAGAGGGTACAGTGGAGGCACAGGAGCCAGCTCTGGTGGGTTGAGGCCTGCAGGTATGATTACACACACCTGCATATCATCAGGACTGTAGTAGAGTAAAATGAGCTGGCTAACTTATTTGGTAACCCCAAGCCCTTCAAGTTCTTTGTTAGTTTTGTTAAACAGTTTGTTGATTCCTAGAATGATTCCCTTGATTATTCCTCAGATATTCACCATTTTTCATTTTCCTAGCAGGTTTCTCTTTTCCGTGGTTTCCTATCCTGAGATAATTTGTCTAAGATAAATACTCGCCTTCCAGCTCACACCCAGCCATCGGATCAGCACCACACTGGCTTGCCACAGGCTCCATTCACTCATCCCTGGCGATTCCATCTCTTTACTAACTGTAAGCAGATTTATTTTTCTCCTTCTCAAGATCCCTGCTTATATCGTCTTCCATTCCCGTGATCGAGCTCCCTGTTTCCAGAAGCTCCTGTTTGTGATCCATTTACCATTCCCCTTCAAAGAACCTTCAAATCTGATTGGGTCTGATGAGAGTTCCCTGCTTGTGAGTCAGACGGCTTCCTAAAACCATGACAGAACATTCAGGCTAATCTGACACTGCCGACGCTATCAGGAGGACCATAGCAGATTAACAGTCACAAATTAAAACTCACGACAATGTTCTTTGCTCCCTCTGTGACCATCAGGAAATTACAATGCAATGCATGGACCATATTACTTCTATCCTACAAAATCTGCAACCAAAACCATCCTCCAAACCAGTAGATGTCCAACGCAGTCCAGATCCTCTATCTGTGGCAGCTACCTTCCATGATGTCACTTGCTGTTCACTTGAGAAATACCCATCAGAAGTAAGTCATGGTGGAGTTTTCGTCCTTCAATGTATCCAATTTTTTCCTAATTCCAAAGACAAAGAGAGCCGGCCCCAAATTTGTCATTTTTTCATACTCCTCTGGTTGAAAACCTAGCGGGTTCAACGCCCCAAACCATAAGTATTCATATTGGTTCATAAAGAATACTCATGGGCTCCTATTCTCGGTCCAATGCTTTCTCCTCTTTCAGATGCTGATTCCTGGAGTCTGAGAAGCCTCCTTCTGTGTATTTATCCACCACACCAAGATGACAATAAAATCTTGTTTTTCCCTTGGTTGGTTAGGAAGCTTCATCAGGACATGACAGTGAAGGTCTGGTAAAATTAATCTGAAGTTCCAATTTTGAAAAAGCTTTTCTGCCTGATTTGTGAGGCCAAGTAGTGTGGCTGGTGCATTTCAGGCACAACCGAAAATACGCGCTGCATTTGTCTGCCGCAGAAGTTGGCTTCAGCTTCAAGTCGCGCCGCGACAACCAATGAGCTGACGGGTGTCAGTGATGCTGTGACTGACTGAATGGAATCACTGCATTGGTAGGACATGGATAGTGATAAACACCGTGACTAATAACCCCGAGCTACATGACAGCTGCTGTTTTCTGTACAGAGACGGGAATAAAAAAATTAACATTATAAAGAGGTTAAACTATTTAGACAGGAATGTACTCACACATGCTCGGCTCGAGGGTGATGGTGCTCCGCTCCAAGGTTCTGGATCCTTCGGCCGCTGCTCAACTGGTTCTATCCCCGCAGGAGCGGTCCCGACATTTAAGATGGTCAGCTAATAGACCAGAGTCCGCTGGGAGCTCCTGGAGGGTCGGGGGAAGAAGGGAGGGAAGAGGAGGAGGCCAGTGAAGCGGTCCCGGTCAGGATCCTACCACATTTCCGCTTCTCGCGTGTGAAAATGGCATATTTTAAAGCTCGACCAGTTTGCTTTCCACACTCTTCAAAGTGCAATTTCAAAGCGACCAGCTAGGGCCGTGTCACACTTTTTTGTCGCGTCTTTCGCATTCGGTGTGGAAGCACCGTAAGCCAGTTGCTGGTTACAAATAACACTGCGCCTACAAAACATAAACCTGTTTTTTAAGTATGGCCCTTTATGGGATAAGTTAAATATTACTTAATTTATTCCACATATATCCACATTAAGAAAATATTCAAACTATACTTTTCACATTTCCTATGAATTATGTTTGTGACCTGGTAGGCAGTAGCATATTGCCCTACCTCCTCCCTAATACACGTAGCTTAGTTTATGCATGCTTTTACAAAATTTGCGTAATACAATGACAAGACAACTTTCTTTCAAATTAAAAAGGATAGAACAGACGAAAGTCCACTTTCTTGCTAATAGAACATGCAAAGGCAAACTGTAAACATTATCATTGTTTTACCCAAATTTTTTAAATAATTACAAGGACAGAAAAATATAATTAAAACACAAAATAAATTTTTATTATAGGGAATGACAACAAATTGTCTAAAAAGCTCCCATCCATGTATGTGAAGCTCGATATTCTACTACTTACTATAAAGGTACTTCACAAGACCATATTTGACAATCTTGTTTAGAGAAATTAAATTGTAAAATTCCCAAATCTCAGAAAGCAAGTCCTATTTCTATTTTACTGAACAACTTACCAGGGAATACTCTAAGCATATAATACCACAAACACCAAAAACATCGCAACCCTTTTCAGGATACTTAAACGATTTCAACCTATATCTGAAGCAGTCACATGGAGTGTGGGTGTGAAACGAAGCTACGAACGTCAACGGTCACGTCACTTTCAGCAAATTAATCAAGCTCTGTCACAGTGCTCCACTTTGCAGTGGTTTGTTTTTGTGATACAAGCTTCGAAATTCCAGCCTCAAGACCTGGTGCCCCACACGTTTTCTTTGTGTCTCTGCTCCAACACAACTGTATCGAATTGCCTAAATTCATCCTAAAAAGTTCCGCAGAGGCCTGCCAATGAGCAATCATTTGATTCTGCTGTGTTGGACCAGAGAAAGAACTAAAACATGCAGGATATAGGCCCTTAAGGGGTGGATTTGGAGATCCCTGCTCTACAGGCTCCTCTTCTACTCCTGTTCTGATGAGTGTTCATAATAAGAAATGATAAGAAGCAGCAAGGCATTTAGGGAAACCCCGTTTTATTAGTCAGTCACATTAGTTAAAGGTTGCTGGAGCACTTAGTTTAGGCATGTTGCTGTACTGATAAAGTTACAAGTTAAGAACGGGGGATTCTGGAAGAGTTTTTAAAAGTAAAGATCTGCTTCCCCAAAAAAGTTGTACAGCAATTATAAAATGTTTTTTTCTCTGTGTACTTTTTCAACTTTCGCTGCTTTTTAGTCACTCTCTCGTGGACTTTGTGAGCATCCATCTCCCTGTGCTATGCCGTAACAGTGATCGATGGGCCGTGTGTGGAGACCATTATTATTTGTTATGTGAGCGAGTGTGTATGTGACCCAGCCGACCGGGCCATACACCTGCTGCGCGCCCAGAGAGCCCCGGCGAACTGGGAGAACAGCTGGACGCATTGATTTAGCGGCTCTCTCTGCAGGCTGCAGGAACAAATCAAGCAACAGCTAATAAAACCGGCCTTTATGATGCCTTCCACATTTGCCCTCCAAAACAACTGGCTACATCATGTGTTTTTATAACGCCTGCTGCCACACAAAAGAATTAAATGCCAGGCTAAGGTGTCACTTCTGGATGCTGTGGAAGTCATGGCCTAAGGTCTGGCTTTAATACCGCGAGATTAATCAATGTTGCATGGTATATGTGGGTTTGCCTGCACAGCTATGACTTATGAAGGAACATATTTGTGTGAGTTGTTAAGTTAGATTGTCATGTTTTTTGCTGGGTGTGTGCTTTTGTGGTTGTTTGTCTTTGCACCTAGATGTTAATGTGACCAATAGCTTGTTAATATATTTCAGTCAGAAACCACATCTGGCTAAACAAGGATTTAACAATTAGAGGTGTGGCTGCGGGTTTATGAAAGAAAGAGTGCTTTGATGTGGGTTTATGCATGAGAAGATTCTGTTAGAACCTTTCCACACAAAGCAGTTAGTGCAGCTGTGCTGGGAGTCCATGTTTTGCAGATGATACAGTAATTTTATTCTGAGTCTACTGAGTACTTCTGACAGTTGAGCCCTTTGATGCAGAGGATTAGATTAGCTTTTACACCTGCTTTCCAATGGACACTTAAGTAGCATGTAACGTAATAGATGCATTTTCTCTGTGAGCTCAGTAGTGCGTCCAATCTTAATGGGAGTTTTTCAGAGGTGAATTGTCTGCAATTTCGTTCCATTCAGGTGATCCAGGGAGATCACAAAATCACATGAGAATTGCAATTGCATAAGTGAATGGGTAGTTTGCAAAATGTAGCGATACAACTTTTTTCAAACCAAAACAACACCGATACTTGGATCTGAGTCTTTCAAGATACTGAGTACCAATGCTGTTACTTCTACCAGACAAAAAATACATTTTTTTGTAACCAGTTTAGTTATCTTCTCTGCTTGTTAGAACAAATAATGGTTAATTACATAAAACATAAAATATTCATAAAACTGACCAATTTCATTAGAAAAATAACAATCTGTGAAATTATTGCAGTTTCCACCTTTTAACTATTGATTCATGGTATTGGTTTACTAACCGATACCAATACAAGTCAATTAATACTGTATTAGCCACAATCCAAATATAGGTGCATCCCTAAAAAACTGTATTCTGTGTTAATAAGTAACATAAATTTACCATCCACTCACAAAACGGCTAGTATTTCTGCTTTACACAGCTCCCATGTCTGATTTCCTGTCTGGTACAATCAGAAATGCTCAGATTGATGTGTTCTGGAAGAGCAGTGTGTTAAAAGTAAAGCCGACAAGTCAATTTTGACGAAGACTGTGACACAACGTTTCTGGGGTGCATTGGAAACAGAGACATTGAATAGAACGGTGGCAATCGGATGCACATCACGCTTTACATACATTATGAACTGCTTACCCATCCGATGGAAGGCAGGCTTTAGACTTGTTTTATACATATTCTGCAACCAGAGAGATATTTTTTTCAATTTTAAAAGAAGCATTTAGTTTATATGCCCAACAAAAATCAAGGTTCTCTGTCCAGCTAAGATATAGAAAAGTGTAGAACTTCCAGTCTCTTTCAGCCATACATCTTATGAAACTCTTTTTTTGAGGAAGTCAAATTAATTTATTGTTCTCCTCTGTATGTGTTAATCTAATTCCACGCCCTTGTAAATGGCAATGGCCTATACTTGTATAGCTCTTTATCTAGTCATGAGGAACACTACATTTGGTCATTCACCCATTCACAGACTGATGATGGTAAACTATAATGTAGCCAGAGCTGCCCTGGGGCACAGTGACTGAAACGAGGCTGCTAAACACTGCCGCCACCACCAGTAGGCAAGGCGTGTGAAGTGTCTTAACCAAAGACACAATGACCGAGACGGACAGAGTGGGGGCTCGAACCAGAAACCCTCCAGTTTCAGGATGAGCTCCTGAAACTACCGCAGAGCAAGAAAAGCTCAGAGGTTTTGTGTCAGCTGAGGCCTTTTTCTGTATGAAGCTGGCAGACTCTTCCTGTGGTTCTAAACTGCACTTAGAATTTAGTGAGTGAAAAAATCCATTCATCTATTATCTACTCACTTATCCTTAAAGAATCACTAGGGGGGTGGACTGCTGCCTATCTGCAACAGTGATTGGGTGAGACACAAGGTACAACCTGGACAGGTCACCAGTCCATTGTAGAAGTGTACAAATCGTTTTTTATAAGATTTACCATTTTTAGATCGTAGTGGTCTGGAAAGTTAAAGCAACAAACCTCTCATCAAAGATCACTTATACATCACAGGGCTCTCAAAACATTCAGCTGCAAACACAGAAAAAAGAGAAAAATGGGCATAATGTAAACTTATGCAGCATTGATCAGAGCAATTTGTATAAAATAGTTTCAGTGCTTGAAATGAATGCAAAGCTGTAACAAACCCTTCTCAGCTTGTTATAGACAACAGATTCTGGTGATTGTTGTATTATTAAGATTAAGAGACACTTCAGGGTAAGAAAGTTGTGGTGCTCACGGACAATGCTGCATCTGACTTTGTTTTGTGTGTTCAGTTCACTACCACATCCGAACTCATGGTCATTATGACTCTGTGGCTACCTTCATATGTGGATCTGAGAAATACCAGGGGTTAGCCCACTGACGACCCATATTTCAGGGCAAAACCTTCAAGATGCAAAGAATGTGAAGATTTGGTCTTCAGGGTTGGGTCTGAAAGAGGTTTCTATCTAAGACGCACTCCAAACCTTTCCTGCTTTAGTTTGACATAGTCTCTGTGTGTCCATCACTCTGAAAATGATTAAGCAGGTACAGAAGTTGAGTTGATGTAATATTTACCTTTAAGTAAATCCTTTTTTAACTGCTTTTATGACTTAAAAGGGAAGGTTGTTTTATTGCTCAGAACTGTTTCTGTAACACTACTACTGATGCAAAGATGTCTTTATGTTTGGCTTAGGAATACCTTGATGGACAAAGGTACTATTTCAGAATAAAAGTCAATTTTCTGTTGCCCAAATCATCAGCTCTTCCCTGCCATGCTCAGCAATGGGGAGAACATGTTTGGAATGACATACAGTATGTTTTACTCCAAATCTGGAGCTGTGCATTATGACCAAACATATTGATCCTTTTTTTTTCTTTAAAGATTCCTTTACCTTTTATTGTTCTGTAGTGTTTTTTCTTTTGTTTTTTGAGGAAAACAAAATATGTTGGGTTTGTTGTTGTGTTGAATTATCTAGATCTTTAGATATCCTTTTAATAGGATTTTTTACCAGACTTTTTTTTTAGATAGTTAAGGGTTTTTCTTAGGATTTCCCATGCAGTTCTTGTCCATCACAGACACTCCATGATCTGTGGGTGAGCTATAAAAAAAACTCACCTCAGGTAGGTGACAGCTGCTGTAGCCTGAAAGGTGTGATGCTGTTAAAACAAGAAGGATAAGATAAGGACACTGAGTCCCCTTGATGTTATGTGCTTATTGCTGCCAGTACGAAAAAAAACACAAAGAGGTGACACGCCATCACCACAGTGGCTATATTGCATAACTGAAGTGTTGTACCGCCGCTGTGATGTTGTGAGACAGAGCGTTAGTGAGTGACACCACTTAGTGTCATGCTACGAGGCTGATGAAAAGCGACAGGCTTTATTGTGCAACAAAATGAGCCTGTCATCTTGTTGGAGAGTCCGAGGGACTTACATTCTGCTGTGCTATAAATGCTTCCCAATAATAGATTCACAGATCAACAACCATCAACCATCACAGATCAACAACCATCAATCAAACAACCTCTGTAAAACCTCGATCAGAACTTCTTAAATCCAAGCCAAGACTGTCAGAGCCAAAGCTGGACTTTCAATGTTAAAGCCATTAGCTTTGTTTCTCAACAATGGGTTTTTATATCCATATCAAATGGTTTGCGTGTGCAACTATGAAGTTTCCCCACTCCATCTTCTTTTTCATGTGTGCGATAAAAATCTCTGGACACTTTGTGAGAGATGAAAGAAGATGCGATGAATATAGTATGTACTTAATTTACTCTGCTATTCTTGATACAGTGTTTTTCTTTTTATGAGGGACTTTACCTTGGCTGATGGAGTGGACTCACTTTTTTAGGAAACAAGCATAGTATAGTGTAACATCTATATTTGTCTTTTCCAAACTCTCACAGGCCAAAATAAGGAACATCTAATAAGATTATGTTTTACAGTGCTTTTCACAGCCCACTCAGATTGAACTAAGCTGTACTTGAAAGGGATTTTGGTTAATAAAAATACAAAATAAAATGGGGGACCACAGAGTGTGTTCCAACTACCGGGGGGATCACACTTCTGAGCCTCCCTGGTAAGGTCTTTTCAGGGGTTCTGGAGAGGAGGGTCTAACAGATAGTCGAACCTCGGATTCAAGAGGAACAATGCGGATTTATGTCCTGGCCATGGAACACTGGACCAGTTCTACACCCTTAGCAGTGTCCTAAAGGGTGCATGAGAGTTTGCCCAACTTGTCTACGTACGTTTTGTGGACATGGAGAAGGTGTTCGACTGTGTCCCTCAGGGTGTCCTGTGGGGGGCATTCTGGCAGTATGGGGTTGTTAAGTCCCTGTGAGACCAGTGTCAGAGCCTGTTTTACATAGTAAGTCTGGCTCATTTCCAGTTAGCGTCCTTGGCTGTCCTTTGTCAAAGATTCTGTACATAAATTTTGTGGACAGGATTTCTAGGCGCAGCCAAGGAGATGAGTGGCCTCAGGATTCGCTTCCTGCTTTTTGCAGAATATGCGATTCTGTTGGCTTAATTGGAACACGATCTACAGCTTTTGCTGGTATGTGCTTCAAACCTGTGGTGCATTAATGGAAAATTCGAAATGTATGTTGAGTTCAGCAATGTAGGACATTTAAATTTATTTTTTTTTTTTTTAAGTGTCCTGTCTTTGCCACCCAGAATTGGTGTCTGAGTACCAAGTACAAGCCCAACATATTTACTTTCCCAAGCAGAATATTACAGCTTTGCTGTAACACTCCACTTGATGTATATGTATGAAAAAATCTTTATTAGTGATTACTGAGGGTTCAATTTCCTGAAGTCATGGACACGAAACCGAGACAAGAAGGAAGAAAGGAAGAAGGTGAAGAAAGGAAACCGGACCAGCAGAGGTGCGAACCGACGACACAAGACAGGGAGGCAAACAAATAACACAAGAAAACATCCCAGTCCTCCGCCTCTGATGGATGGCAGAGAAGCGGTAAAACAAAACAAACAAAAACAACGAACTGAACAAAACCAAACCAATAGTTCAGATCCAGTGATAAAAACTAAGAATTACACATTCACTACACACAAGCATGGATTAATGAACACAATACTAATGTTTCTGCTAAGCTCCTGATAACAACTAAGTAATGACGATAACCTCAGCTCAAGATATGTCCGTCCACACCAATGTCCCCACACCTATGTGTGTGTGCGAGCATGCAGGTCTGAATAAGGTTTCCCCATGCAAGTGATTGATAGCTGGTGTAAGGAACCGTCAATCCGTCCTACAGGAATCGACACAGACATGAAGGAGGCAGGAGACGCATGCATCCAGAGTCCCACAGAGCGCAGGAGCCGCAGGCGGACCAGCGCAGGGCTGATCACCCACCAAGAGAGGAACAGATGGAAGCCCCAGGGGAACACCAAGCAGCCGCAATGCTGGGGCCCGAGAGATCGCAGGGACGAGCCCACGGGCTCCGCCGGAAACCGGTTACGCCAGGGCGGGGCCACGGGGATCAGGGGCACCCCGCCCCCCAGCAGGGCCCCGACCAGGGACCCGCCGAGAGGGGTCCCCTGCCACCGCCGCCGCCAGGCAGGAGGCGCCCGCAGCCGACCGACGGACAACACACGCCGCCGCCACCCCGGACCAATACCCACCGCCAACAACCCGGCCCCCCCCACACGCCAGGGAGCCACAGTGGATGTACGCCCTCCCCAGGCCGCGCCCAGCCAGCACCTGGACATCCAGATCTACCAGCTCCCGGGTCCAGATCCCGCCCCATGCAGAGCGCCAAGATCTGGGGCCCAGCCAATGCCGGACAGCCCCCCCAGATGAACCGACCAGGCAGTAGAACTCATGGAACTGGCAGGAGCTTGGGCGCCGGGCACGGTCCCCACCGATCCACCGGACGGCACCAACCTACTTTACAACCCCGGCACCCCCATAAGAGGTGCCCCAGTCAATCCAAGGAGGATGTCGGCCCGAAACAGCGGCCGCCCGACACACCGGCCCACCCAGGACCAGCCAGGCATGCACCAGGACCGAGCCGGGCCGCAACCGGGACCCCCGGCCCCAGGCATCGAGAGCCATCATCGACCAGCGGGCAGGAGCATCCATCACCGACGGGGAGTGACGGAGGGGAAGAAGATGCACCAGGCCAGAGGGCAGCCAAACACCCAACCTGACAAGTAGACATAGACAGACAGAGACACTCATACGTACCCTCCCTCTCATGCGCACACATTCTTACATATACAGGACACACGAAAAAAGGACGCTGTACACTCATTCATACACCCCATACATACTCTATACTCCCAGGCCCAGGGACAGACGCCCCGATAGAGCACCCTGCCCCTGCACCCGGGAGACGGACCCCTTGCCCACCAGGACGGGGACAAGCAGACCGCCAAGGCCCCCACCCCGGCAAGAGTAGCCCACCAGCCCAGGTCCCCGACCAACCCCTGATGGTCCAACGAACAGGGGTGTGGAAAGACCCCCAGCCTCTCTCCCCCTGCTCAATTGTGGTGTTGTTGCGTGTTGTTCTAATGTGCACTTAAAACAGAGGGGTGGGACATGGGAATACTGCCAGGTACCCCCATCTCCCTCCCCGGGCCCTCAGTGTCTAGATGCATTTAAACAGTGGGCACCGGCACCACAGGCGAGGCCCCCCAGTGCCGAGGCGCACCCACCGCCAGGTCCCT
The DNA here is from genome assembly GCA_028564705.1 of Apricaphanius iberus. NCBI lineage: Eukaryota > Metazoa > Chordata > Actinopteri > Cyprinodontiformes > Aphaniidae > Apricaphanius > Apricaphanius iberus. The sequence goes on from JAPXFQ010001859.1 coordinate 85,784, forward strand.
ACATGTGCGTGTGTCATGTAAATGTTGCAAGTGTAAGTGTCTAAGTTGCTCAATAAAATTGGGACCCAGGCCGCCACCGGGTAGCGAAGACGGAAACTCCATCCCGCACCCCAGTGACGTGCCCACGTCCCAAGGCCTTGTGAATGGTAGAATGAAGGAGCAGGTGGACAGAGGCAAATGGGGATGGGGAGGAAATAACTGGGGTGACACGATGCCAACCCCAGGGAGCCAGCTCCCCTGCTGACCCCAATAGGCACCCCCGTTCAGCCGATCCACCAGGGGTGGGAGGCCCCAGCACGTCAAGTCGGGGCCCACGGCAGCGGCCCCTCCGAGCCCCATGGGGGCCCAGGCCATCCGCCCGCCCCCACCCCTGGGGCAGACCTAAATCCATCCCAACATTCAGACTACTAACAAAACACAGGACACTAGAAACCCAAGCTGAGTTTAGCCCAGCCTCTCTCTGTACATCCTTCCCCCCGTCCCAAGCGCACCCCGTTCGGGAGAGCGTCTGTGCTAGATGGTAAAAGCCTCCCAGTCAACAACAGAGGCCCCAAGCACCGCCAGCGTCCCAGGGGCCCCCGCGCTGAGGCCGGAGTTTGTAAATTATTTTACAGTTTTCCTGACACTGTATCATATCATCATAGCCAAATAACCCCGGAATAAGCACTTATTACTTACTAATCGGTTAGCACCACGGCTAGTTCAGCATCCATATATCCTGCTGTATCTCTAATGTCTCACTCACAGCGGCCGACCACACAAAACTGAAAAGTTGTCACAACGGGCTTTAGAAGCTAATCCAACTTTGATTTAAACTGAGTAGTCATTTGACAGAAAAGATCTTGCACAGCAGTTAAGGGAAGGAAGTGTTATCTCACCTCCGTCTTCTCCCGGCCTTCCGCTCTATGAGCGAGCAGGCAGCAGGATCTGCGGGAGGTACGCTGTTATCAAGGACGATGTAACGGAAAAAGCCTGGTCATGAGCTTCAGCATACGTGTCCACGGCTGAGCATGCTGCCACTTTCCTTACCCCTCATTCACACCGGATGCAGAACAGATGTGGCCCGGTATGAATCATCAGAACAAGCCTTCTACACCACTGAAGTTCCGGCAGCTTTCAGCTCTTGCAGTCTAGTTCCTTTTCCTCACTTGTAATAGTGTCTTCTTTGGTTTCTTTGGTGGATATGCCATGGTTCAAGTCTCAAAACAGCGGGTTTGTTTATATCATTAGGTAGCGTGTAGCATATTGCCGTAAAGCAAAACTCAGTCAGTACATCTGGGGTCCGTTCCAGAAAGCATGTTATGTGACATTACAGGATAAGTTTAAGGGTAAGTTTGTGGATAACCTCAACTTTTAGTTGCAAAAATGGAGGTATCTTTAAAGGCATGTTAGTAACCATATCATTTTAATCTCTGAACACAACCTGCTCTGGACCAGGTTATGTTCCAGGTAAGTTTGTTCCAGAGAGGGTTCTGTTTACAAACAAAACTTTTTCCCAAACATATTAGTGACACATATGAGTATTTCAAATAAGATTACAGAACACATTATATGCAACTGAATTAAATAATCCTGCATTGTGAGACAATGACTACTGCTAAGTGCATTAAAAAGCCTCTAATTAGCGGCAATGATAGTTGTTGAGTTGGAATATATTAATATATATTGTAAACTTCCATTTAATAAAGTCACAGGAAGGCAGACTGATGAGGAATTGTTCCCAAGAATGCCATCAACCACTGGTTGACCTTAATTAAGGGACAGAGCCAATGCCTCAGATGGGTTAAGGGGAGATGGTGGATGCCCTCCACCAGTTAGATGAGCTTCAGCCTTCTTTCCATGCTACATGATTGGAAGAATGTACACAGAACAAGATTTAATAGGCCTACATTCCTCCAGTAAATATTTGATTTCAATCTTACTTTTTTGAAAATCTTTTTGTGTTTCATTTTGACTTCGAAAAGAGTTCTGGCTCCAGAAGGATAGCATCTACTGAAGTTAGTCAATATTATTGTAACCATAACAAACTGGTGGCCAAATTAAGCACAAGGAATGATCTAACATACATGATCTAATGTGAAATTATAAATTTTATCCTCCAGTTTCACCTGAACCCACCCATAAGGGGTAGGAAATGAATAAATGAAAATGAAGATTGTTGAGCATTATTATATCTAAGGGTGATGTCCGCAATAAGGCTGAACCAGTAGGAATGCTCTATTATTCAAATTCAAGTGCAGTGTAAGGTTTTAACCTGAAAAGGGCACTCCACTGATGTTTTTTGGTAGAAAATTAATATTTTTAAATAAATTGTACTAAAAATGAAAATGATGAGAAGACGTGTATACAGTATTATATTCCCCCCCCCCCCCCCATTGTTTCTGTCATCTTTCCTTGACTGTTTGAGGCTGCCTTTTTCTGTTCTATGGGTTCTTTAACCTTTAATAAAGTAATTTAATAAAAGTAATTTTAAAAATATTTAATAAACCGGTTTCAAAAGGCCAATATAACAGTAATAATGCCGCCATGGTGTTTACTTTGAATGTGCTGTGGTGGCATTCATGCCGTATTCTGATCACTTAAATTGAATAAATCTTCCCTGATTTCCATTTTTTGCACCATTTTAGCCTCAATTACTCACAAGCATTTTACAGCAGGTGAAATGTTCATAATACAAGTAAGCTTATTAATCTGCAAAATGTGTGAGGGCATGTTCTGGATTCAAATGAATGAAAAATCAACCATTTAATATGTTATAATTAAACAATGTAACAGAAACAAAATACATTTCATGACCAGATTTTTTGACCCTGTCAGTCAAAATGACCACTGAGTAAAATAATGTAGTTTTATTTTTCCAACTTCCAGGATGGACATTTTTTTTTGAAGGAAGGAAGGAAGGAAGGAAGGAAGGAAGGAAGGAAGGAAGGAAGGGAGGAAGGAAGGAAGGAAGGAACAGAGATGAGACAGAATGGCGGAAGGACAGAAATAAGAGAGATAGGATAGAAGAGTTGGACAGACATAAAGGGAGTGAGGGAGAGGAAATCAAATTTCAGACTATCTTGGAACTCTGAAAAGGATAGACTCCTACCCAGATTTAAAGGGGCTATATCATGCAAAATCAAGTTTTTGGAGTTTTCAGCCATATGGTAATGCAATATTTTCATTTAATGAAAAAACACCAGAGTGGTTTTTAGCTTAATTCACGCATGTCTGAGTAATCCTCATGAATTCTGATCTCTGAGCAGCTGCCCCTACCTCTCCTAGAAATCGACTGAGTGTTCAACTAGTGACATCATTGGTTGAAAGTTGAGAGCTAAAGGTGTCTGCACCGCCCCTGCAGGCAGAGCGGCTTACCCCTGGTAGGATTTCAAATACAGCCTTTTCCCTCTCACATCTAATAGCTACTTTAGTTTTTGGCAGTTTAAAACACTTTTTTGTTGGATTTTTTACTTTATCTGTGAAAACGCCTGTTTGGCTAAATGGATTACAGGATTTTATTCTACATTCCTAAAGAACAGCAGCTGGATGAAAGAACAAAGACCCGTCTTGGACAGAGAAATAAGTGGCTACATGCTAATGCTAATGTGTGTTAGCCATTTATCAAAGCTCTTATGTGATTTTATAACAGCATTGTGTGATTAATTAATTGATCTGTAGCATCTCAGAATGTACAATAAACAGGCGCTAACAACACCCACGGCTTTGTTATATACTGGGCTGGAACGATTTGCTTAGTGGATGCAGCTGTGTTGGTCTGGGCTCTGTCTAAGGCCCTTTCCCAATACCCGCACTTGCACCCTTGTGCACTTCAATTGCGCGTTACCGTTGAGGGGCGCAAGTGCGTAGGGTGTCCCGATTCTCCAGAGCGGAGAATCCGGCCCCTGGCCCCGCCTCTTTTGCGCCCTCGCTCCGCACTTCTCTGAAGCCCGCATCGGTGCGGACTTCAGTGAAGGGTATTACCCACAATCCCTTGCTACGTGTGAAATTCTTTGACAAAACGGCAAAAAACGGTTCCAGCTGCTTCACCTACAAATTTATTTTCAAGTTTAAGGGCGTCAGTTAGTTCTTAAAATTGTCTGTGACAATATCAATAAACCGGAGTCTGGTTTGAAGATTGCTATCGATAAAATATTAATTAATATATTAGCTATGTTTTCATCTGATTGATGTTTCATTACAACATCCACTGCAGTGTGTTAACAGATTTAGGAAATCGTATCTTTCAAATAGTAAAAGTTAAAAGCCGTAAGCTGCATTTTTTGCACTGTTTTTCAAATAACTCTTAAAAACATTATCAGGCTGCTGACACGGAAGAATCATTAAAACCAAAATCTGGACTGTCGATCCGTCCAGGCAATACCCCTTCTGTTGCCCGTTTACAGATGCAGATAGGAACCAGCCCTCCCCCCTGATCCGTTGAAGCTAAGCGGTATAGAAGATGGATGGATGGATAATGATCCTGAAACTCTGTGGATCAGCTGCACGCTTGAAAAAAAATGCACAAATATAATTTCAAAGGCTCGACCTGAAGTGTCATTAACGTGGTCGGGTTGTGGATGAAAAGATTCATCCTGAATTTAAATGTATTATTTAAATATGTACCTATATCAGAGCTTCATGCGTTTCAAAACTATCATCACTAAATACTGATGGGGAAATGTCCACAACACCCCCACCTATTGATGCCTATTGAATCATTTATTATTGTGTACACGAGCAATTAATGAGTTGTTGAAAAACGTATTTACTAATAACGTTGTGTGTATTTTCGGACATGCTATGCCAAAAATATTGTTCCCTGTGCGTTTTTAGCAAGTCATAAAACAACGTAAAATTCTGAATAATGAAAGAATCTATTTCTCTGCATATTAAATAAAATTGCGTTTGGGTACTTATTTCTGGTGAAAACATCATCTCCTGGCATTCCAGTGTCTGTTCATTTAACACAGCAGATTAGACAAATATACATAATACAATAAACACATTTATAATTAAAACGCTTTCTTTATAGCCAATAGTTTCTGTAAATAAATGACACATATATACAATTGGTGCCTTTGATTAAAATACAATATGTTCTATAACTTTGGACTTTATGCTATAGAATTTGCTAGATATTTTTTTTATATTTTGTATTTATCAATCTTAGCTGATTTTGTTTCAGTTTTATCATATTAAGCAGGAAAATAACACAAGCGGCACCGCCATTTTGGTTGTCATGGGGATACGGTACAGGGTGTCGACGTAATCCTCACTGTCCCAATTGTGCAGTTACTCACACACTTGTTCACTACGCACTTTAACCCTTGTCTGCAGTTCAACCAAGTGCACTTCGTGGAAGACCGTAGGGTGTAGTGTGGGTATTGGGACAGGGTCTAAAGCTTATGTAAAATAAATAAACCAAATGTCTGGGCCCTTAATATAACAGAGTTTTATTGTGGTACTCTGGGCTTTTCAAATTATTCGTTAGAATTCTGTTTGTGATAAAGCTTAGCGCTGTTTGTCAGTTTGGTCTGCTCCCAGGTGTGCAGCGCGGCGGAGCGTAGCGTTGGGTGCAGGAGGCGGGTTTATAGAGAAACGAGCCGTTTCACTTTGTTGTCTAACATTAACTAGAGGATACAAGTTAAGTTTCACGCCAAATTAATACTGTATAACACCAACGGTAACATTTTAGGGGTCACAGCTTTACCCATCTGAGCCAACACATAACCAAAATGAATTCCCTAAATATAAAACAAATACAATTCAATCTATAGATACTATTCCACAAGAACATAAAGACGTTATCAGAACAAGAATAGACCATCTCTTGCAGAAAAAAAAAATTAAAAAGCTGTAATATTTAAGCAATACATGGAAAGCTGAATGTATTTCTGCTTGTATCTAGAAGCGTATAATGATTTTTGAATGCTGTATTTTCATGCAAATGTTAGAGATAACTTCACATGTTTGAACGTTTTTTTTAAGATGGATCAAAGAAATACGTGCTGACTTCCACTCCTTCTTTAAGGGTTTTTCTTTAAATGTGTATGGTTAGTCTGCCATTCTGAATCAGTGATGTTGCTAAAGTCAGAAAAAATACTCTGACCTCCAGGATGTACATTGTTCACCTTTGAACCCATGATATTATAGGTCCGACAGACCACACACACACAAACACACACATGTTGGGTTTCAAGGGAGGTCGGTCCCCACTTGGATAGTAAACTTCCAATTTTTGGTCCCCACAAAGATAGTAATACCAGGTCCACACACACACGCACACACACACACAGACACACACGCACACATACACGTACACACATCCTGCAGTGAGTCAGTGAAAACATTCATAACTTGCACGTGTTTTAAAACTACCACTGCTAAAACATCCCAGCTGCTTCAGTCCTGTTTTTAGACACTTCTAAAATAGTAATACAAATATATGAACTTGAGCAGCAACAACCAGGAAAAGTAAGGTCCTACAGGACTTCTAAGAAACTTGTTAGGTGTAGTTCCATGCCATTTATACACACAGCGAGAGGTCACTCATTGTTGAGCATTTATGGTCCTGAGCCAAGCTGCAGTGGATGGTGGATAATTCATGCTCTGTGCCCAGTGCTTCCAAGGAACAAGCTCTAAATTATCTGACGGGGAAAGGGCTGCCAGACAGAAAATTAAGGAGGAAAAAACTTTTCAGCATGATTTAGTCGCTGTACACGACTCTGGGGCCTCAGACGTCCCTTTACAGCCTGACTTCCAGCTCCAGAATGACTCTACCCCCCCACCCCTACCCCCCCACCCCCATGCTGAGGGCACCTAACTGTTGCAGTCCTGTTGCCTTCTTCGTTTTATCATCTCTGCTAGCATGTCGGCACAGGGCGCTCTTTGTCGCCTCTCAAAGTTTCTCTGAATTCTCACAATGGCGGTTACTGTGGAAGCATATACAAGCCCCCAGTGGTGGAAATTACATTCACTACCCACAGAAATCTGGCATGGACAACGAGAGGCGAGAGCCACCATTTGGCAAAACAATCAGAAGTGCTTTACGTGTCTGACCTTCACGTGTCTACATGCTGTAAATACATTCGCCTGGTGTCAGTATGAGCGTCCTGAGTACTGTGGCTTCCAGAGAAACTATGACAAGAGAGCGTGAGAGACACCTAGAAAAAGGGAACTATGCCTTAGATCAGTTTTTAGAATTAAATGAATGGTAGGTAAGGCAAGGCAAGGCAATTTTATTTCTATAGCACACTTTCAACACAAGGTAATTCAAGGTGCTTTACATGATTCAGTGATAATGAAACCACATGATTACAAAGCATATAAGTTTAACAGTAATCAATCAGTAAGAAAAGATATTGTAAGGAACAAATCCACGTAATTAATACACAATCACTTAAAAATAAAGCTAAAAGATAGAATAAAATATAGAAATTAAAACGACAACAATAAAATAATATAAAGATCAAATGTTTACAATAAAAAAAAAAAAAAAAAGCAGTTACTCATAAGCAAGTTTAAATAGATACGTTTTAATTTTAGACTTAAAAGAGTTCAGTGTCTCTGCAGCTTTACATTCTCCTGGTAGTTTGTTCCAGAGATGAGGAGCATAGAAACTGAAAGCTGCTTCTCCATGTTTGGTTCTGGTTCTAGGGACGATCAGTAAATTAGAGCTGGAGGACCTGAGTGATCTGGATGGTTTGTACCATGATAGCAGATCTCTAATGTACTCAGGTGCTAAACCATTCAATGATTTATATACCAATAAAAGCACTTTGAAGTCTATTCTCTGAGCTACAGGGAGCCAGTGTAAGGACTTTAGAACTGGGGTGATGTGTTCTACTTTCCTGGTTCTAGTGAGAACACGAGCAGCAGCGTTCTGGATCAGCTGCAGCTGTCTGATTGATTTTTTAGGTAGACCTGTGAGGATACTGTTACAGTAATCAAGGCGGCTAGAGATAAATGCATGGATGAGTTTTTCTAGGTCTCCTTGTGTCATCATTCCTTTAATCCTAGAAATGTTCCTCAGGTGATAGAAAGCTGACCTTGTTATTGCCTTTATGTGACCCTGGAGGTTCTGGTCTGAGTCCATTATTACACCTAGATTTCTGGCCTGGTCAGTAGTTTCTAGTTGGACCAACTGAAGCTGTTTACTGATATTTAATCGATCTTTTTTGGGTCCAAAGAGAAGCACTTCAGTTTTGTTTTTGTTCAGTTGTAGGAAATTATGGGACATCCAGCTGTTAATTTGCTCAATGCATTTATTGAGGATTTGGATGGGTTCAACATCATCTGGTGACACTGAGATATAAAGCTGAGTGTCGTCAGCATAGTTGTGGTATTTAACATGGTTGGCGGTTATAATCTGGCTAAGCGGAAGCATATAGATGCTAAATAGGAGGGGCCCCAGGATGGAGCCCTGGGGGACCCCACATGTTATTTCTGTGTTTTGTGATGAGAACTGGCTAACTGATACAAAGAAGTTCCTGTTCTTGAGGTAGGATGTGAACCAGTCGAGTACTGTACCAGAGAGTCCGACCCAGCTCTCTAGACGTTCCAGTAATATATCATGATCAACAGTGTCAAACGCCGCACTGAGGTCTAACAGTACCAGCACTGTTGTTTTTCCATGGTCAGTATTTGTACGGATGTCATTAAAAACTTTGACGAGGGCTGTCTCTGTGCTGTGGTATCTACGAAAACCAGACTGATAAACATCAAGGCGTTTGTTCATTGCTAGGAAGCTGTTTAGCTGCTGGAACACAACTTTTTCAATAATTTTACCGATAAATGGGAGATTAGAGATTGGTCTGTAGTTTTGCATCAAAGTGCTGTCTAGGTTCTTCTTCTTTAGTATTGGTTTGATAAGGTAGACACTAATTCTATGAAAAAAGTAACTTTAAGTTGTTTCACTCAACTGTCAGCTAAATATTCTATCCAGAATGTAACCCTTGATCAAGCAACTTTACCCATTTCTCTTTTTAATGTGGTCTCATACATACAAAACTGTTCACACCCCTTGAACTTTACTATATTGTATCACATTAGCAACACAATTCAATCTCTTTTATTGAAGACTGGATGGAGAGTGTATGTAAGCTTAAATTTTAAAGTCTTAACACACATTTTAATTTGGATTTAAGCATTGAATAAGCCATTCTAAAACATGAATACGCTTTGATTTAAACTATTCCATTGCAGCTCTGGCTTTATACTTAGTGTCACCATCCTACTCATGGCTGGATTATCCAATGATCATTACCGGCACAGTTCGTTCCAAAGGCCAACACACACTGAGGGTCCATGTGAGTAGTATGAGGAAGAAAAACAATGCATCTTCAAATTTCAATTATGGCACATATATAATCAATAAGATGAATGCATTTTTTCTTACCTTAACAGAGCTACACCACTCATAAGACAACATTTTTTAAACCATGGTAACATGCCCTTGGTACCCCTACCCCAGAAAGTTGCGCTCCACTGACTGTCAAAGGTGGTTTGTATAAACTTAAAAGATGAATATGAGTGTAAGACATATATTTTTTAAGAAGTTTGGCATCTATTTAGATGTTCTTTGTAAATCATATGAATAAAAATCCGGAGGAAGAAAATAATGAGGACAATGGTGCGAGATTAACCTTTTTGGAGGAGACTGCTGTTAGCTGCACAATACATTCTGAGACTAGCTGTAACAACGGGCAGTTCAGCACGGTTTTATCCAGGGTTTGACACAGCATTGTTTTGATCAGTCAAAAAAAAATTCTCTCTGTCCTTATTGATCCAGCTTTCATAATCAGACGACCAGATACCAATTGACATAATGATCTGCTGTGCTGTCACTTTCTAAGGGGGGAAAACTCACTCCAGACTGGATCACTTGTTCACAAAACTGGAAATATCCTGAGCACGTGTGACCATGAGCAAAGCTCAGATCATGACCTCAGCGATCATCAGCCACTGGTAATAGTAGGTTTGAAAGCTAAACAAGAACCACAGCGGCAGGTGGAGACTGTTGGGAAGTGCTCACGCAGGTTGGAGCTGTCATTCAGTTTTTAAGTGACAGAAGCTTGCTTTTCTGTGGTGATGATGAATAACCTGTGTGGAAAGGGGCACAATGAGGGGCCTGGTCAGAATTTGAACCCCAGACTCCGATGTGCGAGCCATGCATGCTAACCAGTACCAGGACCCCCCACTGCCACACTTGGATCAACACTCAGTGGTAACATCATTGACATTTTTGATTATTTTTTTTGCCAGTTTAGACATTTTCTTAGTGAGCACATGAAAAGTGGATAGAAAGGCTGGGGCAGCACATCATTAGAGAGCCAAGTCAAAGGTAGGGACACGTCAAGATGGAAATGCACTACTGGCTGCTTCCTCCTTTCCCTCCGTCTCTCGACTCTCCAGGGCCGGGAGGGGGGCATGATCTCCGTCAAGCCCCACAGTTAGCAGCTTCAGTGTGGGCCCTCCCAAAGTTGGCAGAGGGAGAGCAATGCCCAGAACTGGAATTAGGTAGGACACTGGGTGATAAATAATGGGAAAAAGCCGTGGGATAAAAATTATTTAAAAAAACAATAAAAAAAATTAGCTCTGCTTGTGGACTAGTCTTTTCATGGTTTGGCACCAAAGTACATATCTGACATGTTAGAGACATATGAACCATCTTGGGCCCTGAGAACTTCAGGGAAGGGTCTCCTGGTGGTTCCCAGAGTCAACGAGAAACACAGTGAGGCTGCATTTCAGTTTCAGGCAGCTAAACTCTAACAATGTTCAAATCCAGGCTGAAAACAGTTCTTATTAACTGTGCATATGACAATTTAAAGTATTTTATCTGCACTCTTGCTTTTTATTATAATTAATTCTGTTTTAAGTTTTTGTTTTTTTCTGTTTATCTGTTCTCTTAATTTATGCAACTGTGAAGTACTTTGAACTGCCTTGTGTATGAATTGTGCTCTACAAATAAACTTGCCTTGCCTTCTCACAGCTAATGGCTTCTTTGGTTTTTGGCAGCTTTAAACACTTTTTTATTGGATTTTTTACTTTCTCTGTGAAACGCCCATTTGGCTCCATGGATTGCGGAATTTTAATCTACATTCCTAAAAAAAACTGTGGCTGGATCAAAGAACAAAGACGCCTGATAGACAGAGAAGTAAGTGGCTACATTCTAATCCTAATGTGGGTTAACCATTAACAAGCTGCTTATGTGATCTTATACCAGCATTGTGTGGGTAATTAACTGATCTATAGCATCTCAGAATGAAGAGAAAACAGGTGTAAACAACACCCACAGGTTTTTTTATATATCAGGCTGGAAAGATTTGCTTAGTGGACGCAGCTGTGTTGGTTTGGGCTGTGTCTAACGCCTGGAGATTCAGCTAATGAAATAGGCTTTACTGACCCTATCTTTTACAAAAAAAATAAAATAAACCAGCCCGTCTGAGCTCTAATATAGTAGAGTTTTATTGTGGTACTCTGCGCTTTTCAAAAAATTTGTGAGAATACTGTTTGTAATGAAGCTCAGCACTGTTTCAGTGTGATCTCCTCCCGGCTCTGAAGTGGGGGGAGTGGAGCGTGGGGGGTGCAGGAGGTGGGTTTATAGAAAACTAGCAGTTAACTTTGTGATGTAACATTAACTACAGGATACCAGTTAAATGTCAGGACAAATTAATACTGTAGCCTATAAATCCAACTGTAACATTTTATCATACAAATTTCTATCCCAGAAGTTGAAAGCTGTAAAATAGCATGATATAGTCCCTGTAAGAGCCACCCACAAACCTATTAAGAACTTTCCAAATACTTTAACCTCTTTATAAAATGCTATTTTTTTATTCCTATCTCTGTGTAGAAAACAACTGGTTATCATATAGCTTGGGGTGATTAGCCACGGCTTTCATCAATGTCATACTGATGCTGTGACTCCATATCAGTCACAGCATCACTGACACCACGTAACCAGGCTAATTGACACCAAAGTTCAGAGTTTTCAACTTCAGTGGCAAAATAAAGCGTGAATGCAAAAAGTTGCACCAAATAATTTACATATTTTCTGACGCGCGTCAAAAGCCTCGTTCGGCGAATCTGATGCGCAAATGAGGCAGAAAGGCGTTTTTGCAACACAAATCTGCTTCTGACGGGATGTGGGACCCCCTCACATTGGTCAACAAATTGGTGTATTACAGCCACTGACTGGGATGGAGTGTGGACATTAGTCAGTTCACTGCATATATTTATATGTGTATAATCTTGTCCCTGGTGTCCTTGGACAGCTCTCTGGTCCCGGTCATAGTGGAGGTTGGAGTCTGACTGTTAGAAGGTGTAGACAGATGTCTTTTATATCGATAATGAGTTCACACGGGGGCGTTAATACAGGTAACGAGTTGAGGGTAGAAGTGCTTCTTAAAGAAGTAACAGGTTTGTGAGGTCCAGAATTTTTGCCTATTTGTACGTGCTAAATATTTATTTTCTGCACATTATACTTGGGATTCCTCCTTCAGTCCAAAAACATGACTATTAGGTTAATTGGTCTCTCTAACTTTCACCAAACACCTGAGCAGTATGGCAGGGGTTGGTGCAGTAGGGTCTCTTATTTTGTTGTCAGACTTGTTCGTAGCTACATGTCCATTTATGTCCCATTTCCACTAGTGCCAGTACGGAACGGGACATTTTGGTGTGTTTCCATTACCCGCGTCCGTTCCGAACCGCCCCCAGCCAACCCTTTTTTTCGGACTACTTCTGCCATGGTTCCAAGCCTGCCGAAGCGACCCGAAATGGCCAACCATGGACTGATTGGTCCGGTAATATGATATCCCTCTCACTCCTTCGCAGCAGCGGTAGCAGCTGTTTGGCCTGGAGTTGTTTGTTTGTCTCAGAGTAAGCTATAGTTTAAAGTTTCAAATAAGCAGAACACTGTAGTTAACTGCAAGCAGCCTAAAATTTTAAAGAAATTTATATGAGTCGCGAATTATATAACTTTTAAACAATTTGGGGATCTTGTCAGTATATATACTACCAAATGCCTGCATTTCACCATGTTGGCTGAGTGGTTAGTGTTGGTGACTCCTGTTGGGTAGGTCTGGGTTTGTGTCCCACAATTGGTGAAGTCTTATTCACAGTAGGTTCACAGATATTCTTCCTGGTTTCGGAAAATACTTTTCTAGATTTGTTTTTAAAAATATTATTTATATTTTATTTTTGAATTGTTTTGGGTTTGTTTTATGTTTTGTATTTCAGTAAACAAAACCAAAAGCACAATTTCTAATGGCAGAACAGTACTTTTAATTTGAGATTTTTCAATGCAGTATTCTTTTATTTATTTTCGAGTCAAAATATGATTCCCCCGGCTAACATTATTTAACAAGGGCCAAACCCCTCTTATTTTACAGGATTAAAGGTTCAGAATAGAGGATGAAAATTTACAGAAACACTTGGAGGTAGAGCTGGGCGATACGGCTTAAAAATTAAGTCTCTAATTTTTTTTATATCAGATCTATATATCTGATTTCAGATTTTAATTAAATTTGTTTCCTACCTGATTTTGTTTTTTGTAAGAAGAAATTTCATATGATAAAAAATATTGTCAAAAACCTGCTTTTATTGCAATCATCCTGTCCTGGAGGTGACTTGAATAAATGTCCAACTAAAAACAAGCTGCAAAGTATACCTGTAAAACAAGGTGGCTAGATTGACATCACTCTGTGCTTTGAAAGTCTAAGTAGAACATTGGTTGAAAAAATCTTCAACAACATAAGAGAGATGCTTTTTGCTGGAGCTTTCGTTGTGACTGCTTTTTGCTGGAGCTTTTATTAAACTAAGCCCACCCACGTTCTCGCCTACGGTTCTTTTGAGATGGTAATGGAAACTGACCCGTTCCATACTGTACCATACTAGCCCTAGTGGAAATGGGGCATTAGAATCTCACTGAGCTAGCAGGGTTAAACCCGTTTCACTTGTTGTGGCGTCATACTAATGTGACGCCAAACGTGACGCACTAGTATGTCTCGTGCTTGTTGCAATAAATGGTGCATTTGTGTCCCTGAAATGGTGGACTTTGTTATGTGAAACTTGTGTTTCCACTCTAACTGTACCGTCCGTTGTCCTACAACCGAAGTTGGTCCGTGAATGGTACGGTTGTGTGGGCCACTTTTAAAATGGAAGCAAACAAAACAGAGAACTGAACCGAGCGACCCGTGGCTTACTGCTCAGTAGAAACAAGACATTATGTATGAGTGTGCGAGCATGGTTTCTGTCCCGTCCTTTTCTGTGCTGCCGTGTAATGGACTGGCAATCTGTTCATGCCGTATCCCACCTTTTGCCCAACCAGTGACTCAGACCCTGCAAGGACAAGCAGAAAGTGTGCTAGCAGCAAAGAAATCAGTTATTTGTTCATTCAAATCTTTCAAAAATGTATCTAATTTAAGTCCGGCGAGGTTTTATTTTGTTATTTGAAGAGTTATTGTGTCCAGCGGACTCGGATGTTGTCAATTAAATGGCCGTTATTAGCGGTTATCACTCCCATTAAATGCCATCAGACTGTGCCCTGTCTACCTACTAGTAGGTTATCATTTGACTACATTGTAGATTTTTTGTTTTTTAGCACTGGATGTATGAAGATTTTCAGTAATGTTTTTTAGATGTTCCATATTTACTATTTTAGATCATTCACTCCTGAATAAAATGTTTACCAAATACGGTCTCAAACCACAAATTACCTCAAATAGTAGAAACAACACTCGATGTCCAAGTAGTCTAAATCCTTTCTGAATCTTTTCCCCCTTTTACCAACACTTCCCCTTTTATCTGCTGCATTGATGTGGTTAAATCAAATAGAATTTGTATATATTTTTCTGTTCTGTTACATATGTTGTATATTTGTTATTTCTTTGGCTGCTGTTTATGACCGAATTTGCCCTGGTGGGACTATTAAAGGATTATTCTATTCTATTCTATTCTATTCTATTACTAATTTTTCTCCAATTGTTTTCACTTTTTGTTTTGGTTTTCTTTCAGCGTCTATACATCGGCACTGACATATTTTCTCTTCACATGTTCTGTCTCCTGACAGTTTAGTGAAATGAGACCCAGAGCTTCAGTTTGGAACAGGTTTACAACTCTTTGACCTTTGCCCCAGGAAGCATGTTGTGGTGTTGTTGGATATTTAAAAGTGACGACTGACAGAAAACTAACTGACAATGTCAATGAAAGTGTAAATCATTTAAATGGGGCGAAAGCTTTTGGAAAAAGTGTAGGGGGAATATGCAGTGAAAACAGAATAGCTGCTATTCATGACCCACTTTTTCAATAATAAAAGTAAACTGTTACTGATTATGTTATGAATAAATTGTAATCAAAATTGTTTAAATTACAGATTTTTTTCTTTATATTTTGTCACATTACAGGCACACACTTTCAAAGGTTTTTGTGGGATTTTATTTAAATCCCAAGTCATTGCAAAGCAAAATGAATACTTGGAGACTGCAAACAAAGTGGATAGGTTTTTAACGTGCCACATACATGAACACAAAGCAGAACATAAAACATCATGAAACCTGCTTCTAAACGAACTTCACTCCAAGGCAAAGAGTAGAAAACGATGAAGTATATCTTGTCTCTAATTTTGATCAAACACCTGCAAATGTTCAACTGAGCTCAAATTTTTTTTTTTAAGTGAGCGGCATAGTGTAAAAAGCCTCACCCAATTTTAGAGGATTTAAGACTGTGCTATGGACATGATTCCAGCAATGACTGAAAGTAGCAGCCAGCACCCTACCAGTTATGCTCCTGTCCAGTAATGGCAGAAGTTGCGCTACATATTTTTTTGAGGTAAAACAAAACAAAAAATCCATAACCTATTTATACAAAAAAACTTTTGAAGTTAACCTCCTCAATAGTATTTTATTTTTCATTTAAGATAATATTCAGTTAGAACAAGCTGAACAGAGAACAGTCTCACAACCTCCTCCTGGTCCTGATGGAACTGAAATGCGCACTTGTGCGTAATCAAATGTCTGGAGTGCGAGTGCTGCAGAGGTTATTGTCATGAGGTTTGGGGGTTTTGCCTTGAACAGATCACTTCTCACCCGGGTTTACATATTGTTCTGGTGGCCAAATTTGCGCTCCGAGGCCATATTGAAGACTGGAATTAAGGGGCACCTCAGCCAAAGTTTGGAAATCAGGAAACATTTCTATAATGAAATGATCAGAAGTCAGAAAGACTCTCTGAAGGAGCCATGTTCTGACCCGCAAGCTATAGGCTAGCTTTAGGGGGAGGAAATACAGCAGAAACCATTGGTGGTTGGCACGACAACAGGCTCTTTGGAGTGCATCTCTACCCACCAACACCTGTCTGAGTCGTGCTCCGAGCCTCTGCAACAATTATGAGCGCCGTCAGCTCCTGGTTACCGAAATGTAGGCTATTTACCACAAGGTCTCGGTTTCAGATGATGCTCAAATTCTCTTACAAGAATCTTTTTTGAATTTATTTTATTGATTCAGTTTCCTGCAATCTGTGTGTAAAATGCGTCTGCATCAGTTGATCGACGGTCTGAATTGATATTTACAGAATGAAGAAAAGCCTTCAGATTTTTCCGTCACCACTCTGAAAAAAAATCCTCAAATACAGAAAACAGTTGTCTAATTCCATCAAAACATTTATGACATGATCCTTAACATGCAGGGACTTTAAAGGGCTCTGCACAGACAGGGTGCAGAAGAGTGCTTAAATTGCGTCTAGTGATCAATATTTTTGACACAGTCCATTACTTTAAAACACTTTACTTTACTTTGATTTATTTATTTGATCACGGACAATGCACAAAAATTAGTCTAAAAAAGAAGAGAGGTTATGTGCCAGGTTATAGCAAAAATGCTACTTTCCACCCACATGTCGGGACAGGTTGATGTTAAACTTACAACTTACACAACCCGTCAAAGCATTTTTGTGGTACTGTGAGAGGAAAAGGGCTCCAACCAGACAACTATCCTGTGTCTCAGTGAGTCCTGATGGCTGTCAGGTGGGAAGATGCAGTCCAGGGTCTTTGAACTACGAAATTATATCCACATAATTTTGAAGCGACTGTGAAAGTAAATTACTGTAACAGGTTTTTGTTTTTTTTATAATACTTGTATCAGTATTCAGTAATCAGTGTTCAATCAACCAAATACTGTATACTGATGCAGGGCACAATCACACCTCTACCTCTCAGATAAACTGGCATCATAGCAGGTTCACAACAGCTACTGAAAAGTTGTGGTGATTGAAGGCCTCAGTTTTGCAAAACAACCCTTTACACTAATTATTTCTTTCCTCTTGTTGATTCTTATATTTGAAGCATTATTTTGCCTATAATGTTTTGGATAGCAAGGTTTTTTCAAAAAACGAAAGAGATTGCAGGCGATCAGGAGATTAAACCTGGATGCTCAAAAGAAAGTCTGGATTCCTGCAGCACCTGACAGTTTGTGAGGCTAATTTTGTTCATGGTAAGTCCTTGTGATCATGTATTTGTTATTTAGATAAGGGTTATGTAAAAAATTTGAAGTCTGCATATTTTAAAATCCTCTGCGTTATATTGTTTTTGCGTTCTGATACAGATGTCCAAAACCACAATCAGCACTCTGATTGTTTATGCTGTAGGAGGAGCTGTATCCTGATACCTGCTTCTGATTTACTCATGGACGTAAAAACGATAGAAAAATCTCCTTTTCTACATCCATAACATGTATGCAACACTTTGTCTAGGCTTATCAGTTTAGATTCCTATAAATCCATAGAAGTTTATGACTGTAATGTGAAATAATGTGAAAATCTTTAAGGGTATATGAATACTATTGTGACTACTTTTAAAAGGTCAATGTTTCTTTTTGTCATGTATGGACATTTCACTAAGATTTCTAAAAAGATAAAAGAAGAATTGTTCAGCTGACACGATTTTAGAAAAATATTTAAAAAACATTATTTTCAAATTAAAAAAGCCACAGAAATAGTATTAATATAATTTACAAGAGCAGCTTTCATAAACCGACTTCTTTCAGGAAAACCGGATCCACTGTTAAAGGTGCTTCAGAGTCTGAATTGCTTTTTTGTGTAATGAAGGACTTTTGTGAATCATGTCTGATTTGTGTTTCACTTATTTGAACTTTGCCAATTTCATCCTCTGTGAGGAAATGTATGTTCTTTTGGAGCTGGAGCGTCGGGAGGTCTAGACCGACCAGATAGGGTTACAGAGTGTGACTGAAGAGCTGATGGAGGGATTGCTATAAATTGACTCACCATGCTGACATGCCGCTCACTCCGAGGTCTCCTTTTCACAGCATAAACACTCCATCAGTCAGCACAGACAGTTTACCATCGATGGAGCAGATCGCTGTTTAATTCCTCCCCAGGCACAACAGTAAAACCCGATCCTGTGAAGGGGAAATACCAAAGAAACCCCTGGCACAGGTTTGTTTGTGTATTTGGTGATTATGTCTAATTTGACAAAAAGTAATTTTTTTCCCCATAGTTTTAGTGGATTTTAATAGTCTATTCCAAAAAAAAAGATCAACCTTGCTGATAGGCTAATGCTCGTTTCATAAGTCATAAGATCACAAAGAACCAAAGACAGATCTATTGTTAATGATTGTTTAATATTCTACCCAGATCAGTGCGGCAGTGCATTTTATAGAACATACACCACAAATAAAGATTACATCACACCTTGAGAGGAAATACAAAAAGGTTTATATACTTGGACCATTGCTTCCATTTTAAAGACAATCAGGAAAGTTGATTTATGGCATGTGATGACAAAAAAATCCCTTTATCTGTAATTATATCCACAAAGAGATGTATTTCACATTCCTGTAGACAACATTCATCTGCAAATGCGGCTTTCTTTGTTGTTGCTGCCAATTTAACCCCCCACCCCCCTTTGTCCTCCAACTCATCTCCTCTTTACCTTGTCCTTCCTATATTTAGAGATGGTATTTGGGGCAACCACTCCCACTCATTCTCTTGTGCTCTTCTGCAACCCCTCTCGCTCTTGACTGGTATTCTGGTTCAATGTGTCTCTGTCAGGGACGGCCGGGCGAGCAGATCGGGCGCGGACATCTCATGGTGAGACGCAAATATTCTGATAAGCTGTGAACAAAGTAGTTACACGTTAATGATCCAGCCTACAAACACAAAGTTAAAACCGGCAAATACGCCCCCTCCCACCAACAAATACATGCACACAAGTTTTGTTTTGGGCACTCAGATGGGAGGCTGCTGATAGTCTTTGGGTTCCACTACAAAACCAAACGACAGCTCCATGACAGGTAAAAAATAAAATAAATAAATAATCTGTTGTTGCTTTTTAGTGGAGTCTTTTCTTTTAAATTAACTTATGAATACATAGTAAGCAGAAAACAGCTGATTGGAAATGTAAGAAAAAGCATTTTAGCCGATCTGTATTTTGAAAATATTGATTATAGTCAACAATCTCGATTGTTTATGAGCACCAGAAGCAGACAAACAGATAAACGAAGTACAGCAGCACCAATGGTACACAAAGCTACTTGTAAAATGCAGGTTAACGAGTCACTTTGTGAAGCGTAGCATCAGAGTTGAATGATGGAGTAGTTCATGTTGCATGATTAAAATGCATCTTTCTGTCTACCAATAACCATATAAAAACACTGTTTAAAGCCCAGGCTGAATGACCTGTGTGAGCCCAAGCAATATGAAGAGTGAAATCTCACAAATACAGCAAAAAAACACAGTGAAACAGACAATCCAACTATTCTTGACTTTTTTTTTATCCTAAGCTAATTTATCTCGCCCCATATACCTTCCTTAAATGATTCCAAAGAAGGGTTAATCTGTTGTTTTGGGGGAAATCTTAATTAGAAGGAAGCAGCTGTGTTTAGCTGATTCAGCTAGCATCTCTCAGTATCCAATCAGATCAGTGTGTCAAGACTGTGTCAAAATGTGCAACCGCAATTTCAGTTTTTTGCTGCACTTCTCAAAACAGGATTTTTCCAAAATAACTTATATTATTCTTACAAATGCTAATCTACAACCATGCATTTTTGAAAGAGATTGCAACTTGATTAATGAAGTTTGATTTGTCAAATTATGCACAAAAATCCACTTAAAGCTGCGGAATCTTTATGACCTTATATTGAGCCCATTAAATATTCCCTTTTTCTGTTAGCATTTGATAAAAGCATGAGCTAAAATAATCCATGCTTAAAGTTAATCTTTCAGCAGCCCAAAAGCCATCAGCACCAGTAACACCGCTGTGAAAGGTTTTTCCATAAATTGTGCAAAGTTAACTTATTTTATGAGCTTCGACTGGTGAGTATGTAACTATTCACACACATTATACCTTCATAGCTGGACAACCATGTGTTTAGTGTGTGTGTATTTGTCTGGCAATGCTGGCTTTGTTTGACCAGCTGTTTGGAGGGAAAGCCTGATCCCATGTGACCTGCTGTTTCTCCAGCTGCTATTTGATCAGAACAAGTCCCTCTCTCTTCCACGAGTCCGGCGTTATAAGGCCGAACTTTGCTTATGCCGCTTTTCATCCCTTTCTGCTCAATGTTTGTTATTTTTGGTAACAATAATAGTGGAAGTAGTAGAAAAGCAGTAGAAAAAATAACTAATAAAAATTATAAAAAAAGGAAAAGTCCTGACAGATTTGCCTGTATTGTCTAATTTCTTGCCCAAACTCCCAAACCCAAAAGATAACTTACAAAAGGATCGATGCCTGACAAATAGACTGGCTGTCTTCCTTTTGATAACATTCAATAAAGCAGGAAGTTTAGTTTTAATTCACAATTTTCTTACATTAAGAAACCAATGTGACAATATTAATGAAGGTAAATGAATGGAGCTTTTTGTTTTATGCAACATGTAAAACTCATTTAAAGTGTGAAACAGCTAAATTAACCACTGAATTGCAGCCATGGATATTTGCTCATTGATGTTTCAAATTCAGACTCAAAATTGAATAAACCTGAGACTGCACAAAAAACATCAAAAGTTCAAACAATTTATTACTTAAAAGCTTAATGAGTGTTTTGTGGAGGTTTTTGCCTGCTTGTAATTACAGAAGTATAAGAGCATTCGTTCAATTTCTTAAGCTAAGCTATTGCAACTCAAAGCTTTTGTCAAAAGAAAAAGTTATATAAAGATTCAGATTTGCTGCTTTTCTTTGCAAACCTAAATGTTCATCAGAAATTAGTTATCCAAATAAATAACTATGTTGGCGATTAAGGCTACTGCTTTAAGAATTTGTATTTGTCATCAAAGCAGGTCTACTTTGCAGGTCTGAGGATGTTAAGACCAGATGCAATGAGCGCTTGTATCTCCCTCTGGGTGTAACAATAATGTAGCTGTATTTTATATGGTGTCATCTTTGAACATGCTGGTATGAGATTCTCATAAATATGCCATGGTTTCACACTGTCATGCTACTTACACACACACACAAAAAATTAAGTTAAAGAAACGTAAAACATTTACTCAAATTTAAAACAACTATACCAACTGCTGTAAAGTTATTATAATGCATCATTTAAACTGTATTACTATTAGTTTATGTATAATTGTTATGTAATGATTCAAAATATAACAATACGTCATCCTAATACAGATTGTTATTTATTTTTGGACTTAATAAAAACATGAAAACATGCTACTTATTTCTCATTCCTTTCCTCACAGAGTAGCACAAGCCACGTAGTGTTGCAGTTTTTAAATAGTTTGTACCATTGGAACAAAGATGTGCCATCTGTGTCCTATTAGTGAAATTATGAAATAATTGAAAATGTACGCTATGCTTAAAAGGAAAATCTAGTTCGCATAAATGTGTGTGCTTATGACATGCATATATTAATCTTTAAAGAAAATTTAGATAATTAAGCATTAAAGAACGTTCTTTATGAGGCGACACAGAAGCAGCAACCAGAGACCAGGAAGAGGAATCTCCAGAGGAGAGAAACGAGACGAGATCAGCATCGGCGAGGTGGTGAAACCTGACGGCTTCACACTCACACTGTCACACAGATGCACACTCTCACACCCACTGAGATGAACGCTGCCACAGAATCACACACATGAAATGCTTCAGTCAAACACATGTCTGCAGTCTAGAAGCCAGTAGATGCTCTTCCCAACACTCACTCACACCCTGATGCTCTCCTATACCCACTGAAATTGTTTTGCTAACACAAAGCTCACTCAGGGGAGAAGAAGCATCTCCCATGTTCACCGCCAATTATAGTGACCATGTATAATATTGTTTATCCACAGTAAATTAGTAGCAGGAAAGGCTTGCTGGTAAGGAGGTCTTATGTAGCGCTTCAAACATAATAACATAAATATCAATGTACCAAAAATACTGTATTCAAAGATCAGCATACATGAAATTTAAAACATATTTTTAATATTAATTTCATCTTCAACACAATGGTTACATATGTATCACAATTTTATCACTAAAAAATAACAATAACTGCACTCAATCATATTTAAAAAGTGAAAGGTAGCATTTAGGGATGCTATGATAGAAGAAAATCCTCAAATGTCCAAATTGACAATCCCAGACAAATCCTATCTGGTTTTTGTGTTTTAACTTCATCATTAATAATGTAAATGATCATTTAAACCACTATCAGATTTCTTATGATACTGATGAAATAAGAATTGTGCATATCCAAATTTATAGTGTGTAGTGACCTGTGAAATGGGGCTGTTAAAAAAAAAATTCTATAAGGAATTAAAGAAAAACCTGGTGCAGCACAAAAATAAAATACAAATTGAAATTATAATTTCAATTTAAATTGGAATCCAAAATATCTAAAACGTATTATAGATTAGGATTATAAATTACATATGAAATCAGCACGTATCATACAATAAATAATCTGTTTACATAATGGATATCTCCCAAAAAAAAAGTTTTAATGCCATGTGGAAAATTGTTTTCACCTTTCACAATACGTGAAGAGAAAGCTTTTATTCAAATTAACACCATCAAACTATTCTAATTTCTGATTTGCATCTTAAAAGTCTCCGCTGGTATTTTTGTGACAAGCCCCAAGACGCCAAAATGTGTTTCTGTTAAAATACTCTCTATCTAAGTGTAATACTTCTTTATAATAAAATTAATGTTCATAGCCTCTTCTGAGCAGCTAAAGAAGCAAATACTTGGAATCTTTAAATATAGTGAGAAAGGTTGAGAAGTTTACTTTTCTGTATTAGGATTAAATCAACACATTCGTCATTCGTCATGCACAGGCACACGGTCAGGCCTCGACATTTGCAGTAATCCGTTCTGTTCTCGACTCTTGTTTACAGACATCTCTCTCTCTCTGTATCTCTCCGCTGCCATCAGTTTGGTAATGTTTAAAAGTGTCCGGACGGCCTTTTCTGGGCTTCAAGCTGCAGCTGAGGCACCCAGTTCAGCTGGCTGCACATGTCTGTCAGCACTGCTATTACTATCATCCTCATGTGTGTCTTCGTGTGTGTGCGTCTGTGTGTGTGTTGGAGTGCACCGGAGCCTCTGACCTTGAAACTAACTCTGAACATTATACTCAACACCTTCCCACATGTACATATATATTCATGTACATGTTAGCTCTCTCATATTCTCAGCTCCGGACTGTTAACCCTTTTCCTGATATTACGTTACCGGCACATGTTCAAATCTTTGCATTCAGAGCATAACATGCATATTCCCTCTTATAGAGCTTACCTCTGAAGTGCCTTAAGGTTGTTAAAAAAATCATAATATTGGTTGGTGACTGACCTTATTAGCATAAAACAGTTTGGTATGTTTTTTTTTAACACCATCTCTGTGACAATGTTTAAAACATCGAGGTTAAAATGTACAGTGATTGTACTTAATTTAAAAAAAGCATCCAAATCTTAAAAATAGCAAAAATAAAAGCATAATTTAAAATGGATTATATTAGACAATACTGAGAGTTCCACCTCTACAGGAAGTTAGTTGCTATCAAAAATGGAGATGCAATGGAATAGATTTTTTTAAAGAGCTCTGTTTCCATATTGTTCATAAAAAATATCAAGCAAAACTTTTGATATAGTTTAACGTTTTGAGGGTATTCTCCTCATTTTAGAGCTTGGTTAAATCCAACAAGCAGTTTTATGATCTACTGTGGTAAGAATATTAATACAAATGTAAGTAACATCCAAAAACGAGTCACAATACTGAAAACCAAAATAATTTGGTATGTAAATATATGCTCCTGACTGTTGAATGTTTGAGCTGAAGTGTTAAAGCGAAAAGGCTCAGCGGTCATGCTAATGCACTAATACCACAATGGGTGTCAAACAGGGAGATGAGGCGCTAATTTCTCTAGTTTTACAAAAGCAGTTAGTGGTTAGCCACAGCAGCAGCTGTGTATGAAAGAGAGAGCAAAACAAAAGAGTTAGGTGGGTTAAGTTTTCAACCACAAAAATGGATTAAAGTCATTGATTCCTCATATCAAGGTAATCAAATATTAGAGTTAAGCCAACATGCGTGTTTCAGGGCCTTGGTGAGACGAGCGTCCAAATACCACGCAGACTCAAACCCAGTGTCTTCTGGGATGGGTACCAATATCATAAACTGATATCTGACATAAACAGTAGTAACCAGACCAAAAAGCAGCGCACATTTTGTACTTTACTTTGGTTCTCCCCCCCTGGAGATGTCAAGCACTATGGATTTTGGGCATGCCATCAGCCAAGAGCGATTCCCTATATAACCAGAAGAGGTAAACATGGCTATCTTTGCGCAAAAAAACTGCTATAAGTTAGGGCTGTTAAAATTAACGCGGGTAGATGAATTCCTAGAATTTTTTTATTTTTATTTTTTTTTTGCAATGAATTCATTCCCTGAACAGTGCTATTAGCAGAAGTAGCTGTGTACATCTTCACAATAAAAATGTTTATTTCCTGTTGGGATGAACTGGAGAATCTGATGAGTGTTTACTTTTGGAAAATGGTAAATTGTGACATTTGATTACCAAGTCTATATTACATTTGATATTTAACAGAGACTGCTGATATCCAAATGTTAAGTTTATTCTTATATTTTGCTTAGTTCTACCTCTATTTGTTATTATTTTTCATATGGGACCACACATACATTGTGAATGTGACTGTGGAGTTCACAACAAAAACTTAATTGATTTCTCCTATATAAAAATTTTAAAAATAGCAACTGCATCTAGATTTGTCCTTTTATTGACACAGAAAAGTGTCGTTTTTTTGGTCAAATTTAGTAATGGTGATTAATTCACAGCTATCCTTTGATTAATTAGATCACAATCTTTTATTGTTTGACAGCCCTATTAAAAATTAAAAAACAAGAGGGTTTTTGGACGAAGTTTGTATGTTTTCCATTTTTTATTACCATTTCAAAAGTACTAGCTTGGCACCGATATCGGATAAAACATTAACAATACCCATCAATAGTGCCTTCTTGCTGTGAGAGAAGCCTCAGTTGTGTTTTTATGAATAACTGACCCATTTCATTCAGTGTGTGAATGTGTGCGTGAATGGGTGGATGACTGAATGTAGTGTAAAGCGCTTTGGGGTCTGTAGGGACTGAGTAAAGCGCTATACAAATGCAGGCCATTTACCATTTACCATTTAAGGTCTCTTCCACGCAAAGGATCATAGCTTAGTTTTTTTGTTTTGCTGTGTCTCACATTGGTTCCTTTGTAATTTTTTTGTTAAACCATACAGTAAGACAGGGAACCAGCACAGTCTCAGTTTTGCTCTTTCCTGACCAAATACGACCTACAACAAATACCAAGTACTGTCAATAATTGTTTGTGCTGTTATTATTATTATTATTATTATTATTATTATTATTATTATTATTGTATATTCAGATTATTGTTCACCCTGGACAACCCATTAGCTCCCCTACTTCCCTCTCCTCTTGCTCTGAGCACCTGATTCTAATAATCCTGTGATCTCCCCCACCTTGCTGTCAACCTCACTTGCACAGGTTCAAGCACTGTCCAATTTTTGAAATCACAACTTGATTGATGTCCCACCATAGGCCACCGGGCCTATGGTGGGACAATAAGACGAGCTACGTTTTGACAGAAACATGCGATTGGCTGAGCCAAAAACAAAACAGTTGTGTCTTAATTCTGTATTTTCATGACAAAGAGTGATATTTAGGACTTTTAGTTTAGAATTTTTCTGATTAAATTTCATTGGAATATTCCTTCCAGTTATAAAATGAATACCCTAACTCCTGCTTTCAACCAGACATGTAAGCGTCATGTAACATAAGAGATGTGTTTTCCCCACAAGCTCAGCAACACGTTTGGGAGCGTTACAGACGTGCACTACCTGCAAAAGTGTTTCATTCTGCTGGTCCCAGGAGATCCCAAAATCACAAAAGAGTTGGAATTGAATAACTTAAAAGGTTGTATGGAAGAAAAAAAAGTTATTCCATGTTAATAAATATTACCACTCATCATCCTCTCCCATAAATTTAGATATGTCTGTCCATGCCTTCTCCTTTTTCATGTTATCCTTGTAAAAATAATCACTGACACCACTGATATCACTCAATTTATACGATACCGTATAAATTGAGTGATCTTCCACTTCAAGGATTTTATCTTGTCATTCGTGATTTTAAAAAAAGACTAACAGACCAACTGACTTTAAACCTGGTGTCACCAGTGATTACATTTGTTTTTTTGTTTTTCGTTTTTTCATTGTTAAGAAATGGCAGTCTACACGTGTCTTATCTGGGAATTTCGAAGATGCTTTATACTGCTTCCATATTTGATTTCCTGTCAGTTAAAAATGTAACTACGTAGATTGACGTGCTCTTTGTAGCATAGCACGTAAAAATAAATGCCCAAGGTAAATTTAGGTGACGGATGCGACACTGTGGCATCCTTTGACTATAACGGTGGCCACAAAGTTTTTATGTGGAAAAAAGATTGGCTGAAATTTAAAGGCCATAATGGTAAAAGAAAGTTAGGTTGAAAATATCCATCAAAGACTTGAGGATAGAAGGGATTGCTATGTTTGGAGACGACGGAACCTCTCAGATGATGTTGAACGACTGGACATATGGAGAAGAAAGAAGAGCAGACCCAAGTAGAGGGCAGCGGGTCGGTGACAACTCTGACAGTTTCAGGCCTCGTCCTCTCCTTCAACTGCTGGGGTAAATTTAAATCCAATTGCTTTCATAGACCTGTCTCTAGGATATATTTTTGTGTCTACTAACCCGATTCAAGCAAATGAGGTTACATATTTATGAGTGGAATTAATTTCCTCACTGCAATGATTGAGCAGTCAGTCCAGTCCATGGCAGACACACTTTTTCCACCTTTTCCAGAGCCAGGAAATTACACTCTTCTTACTATCAAGTCATGGCCAAATGTTCTGACAGTGACACCAAAACTGAGGTTTACAAAGGCTCCCACTGAAAGTTCTATAAACAGAGACAGGCATGCCAGAAGCTATTGTATTTTTTGTTATTAGTAATTCTTACCTAATAGAAAAATGTAAAGTCATTTATACCTGGCTTAACAATGTTTTCAAGTGGAAGTAAACTGCTGTTTCAAGATTAGAAGTAACCTTAGTAAAATAAGGTGCCCTGAAAGTACTAGAACCTTCTCCTCCAGTAGATAAAAAAAATATATGTTTTGTACCCAGTGCATAGCTTCCTCAATATTGACAGGAGATGGGAGGGAATGTGTTTGAATGCGCAATGAAGAAAAAGCATTTGGACAATTGAGTATAGTAGTCTCAGAAACGTATAGCTTTTGAAACCACAGCATAAAATCTTTTTTGTTTTCCCTTAGGCTGCCACAAGATCTCAGGACATTAAAAAGTCTTAGCATTTTCTGTTGAAGAAAAGCCTGTCTGTAGATAATTTCTGTTTTCTCAGTTCATTTAAGCTGTTATCACAGACTCTGTTCTGTAAGTCAGTTAAAAAAAATTATCAGAGTGACCGCTACTACTTACAAAAGCACTATAGGAATCTTGAACACCTCTAAATGTCTAGACCTACATTTTGGGTCCTTGACAAAAAAAAAAGGAAAACTTTGGCAGAATAACTTGGCCCGAATTTACACCAAAGCGTCATGTGAGAATAATGCAAGCGTAACTGAATACGCCTGTAGCGGGAGTCATAAACGCTTCTGTTTTATTGATGGGACAAGCCACACCGGGCACGCTATATGCATGTATTACGAGAATCAACACATGACGCAATGCTCAAAATAGGTTTGAGTTCTATTTTTGAAGTGTATACAACAAATCAATACATTCTTTTATTAACCATTTTACAACTGAAGAGGAGCAGCAGCAGAAAAGTCTGCAGCTGGGAACCCGCACGCATGACGCTCACTTCATGTTTTGTTTAAATTGACGGACGTAAAACACGCTACGCTCGCATGACGCTTTGGTGTAAATTCAGGGTTACAGTGGTGGTAGTGTTAGAGTTGGCAGATAAGGCACTCTAGACTTTTACCCATAGCTAGTTGGAAAAAGTTCATTTCAACATCAATTTGTGTTTAATCAATTTATTTCGGACACTTACAATAATTTCAGTATCTAATGAACTATGGAAACCCAAGAGTTAGGCATAGCCCAATAGAAATTCCCTAACATTACTGTGTAATTAAATCTGTCTAATTAAATTAGTCTAGGGGTTTTGCAAGGGTCAGAGGTCAGGTGGCACAAATCTGCCTGAGCAAGTGCAGACTGCTGAATGACACTTGAAATGTACAAAGAAAGGAACATTATCAGGCTGTCTTCTATTCTGACATACACGCCTACGTGGTCTATGAATTATGGTAAATTATAAAGTAGGCTTGCCAGGGGGTAACAGCCTTGCTGACCCCATATTATCATAGGTAACATTTCAGATCATAGGATGTTTCCAAATTCAAGATCTGTATCCCCATGAAAGACCAGTTACAAAAATGGATCTTCAAGCCTTCAGATTTATTCCCGGGCTTACTAGGCGTACATCTTGTCGCCTAGCAACTGAGACGGTAATGAGCACTAGCTGCTAAAAATGCGACTCAATATTTTGCTGAGTTTTATTATTACTTATTTAATCCTCTTTAATTAATTTAACTAATGAATTAATCAAATACATAATGAAAGGCAAATTAATTAAGTGTTTTGCAGGGAGTTGTTTTAGCATAAGGTTAAATATTTTTCACTCAAATAACTCAAAGAACCTTCTTTGATGTCATATGAGTGTAAAACCAATGTGTAAAAAAAATACATTTGAAAATGATGACAAAAGTAATAAATTATTGAATTTCACGGTAAAACATTAATTTAGATTGTGTACTTCTCTATAGAGGAACAATTATAGATGCATTACCATCCATCCATCTATCTATCCATTCATCCATCCATTTTCTTGAGCTATCTAGGTTCACAGGAGGGTGGTGCCTATCTCCAGCATTGGAGAAAGAACCCATCAGATTTCATTATTCTCTGGAAATCTTCCTTAGCTCCTCTAACCCCAACAGAACCTAAGGAGAGGTTGGGTTGAACAAAACTATTTTAACTGGGGAATCTTTTAGGAGAGACCGAAAATATAATAACCGGAGATGTACTTAGAAATGGAATCAGTAAAAACCTAAACATTTGAAGAACTAAAATAAGGTGTTTGTATGTTTAAGGAAACTGTCATTTTCACAGTGTTATCAAATGACTGACTCTGATCTGCCCATGCTGTGTAGCGGCTGCTGTGGATTTGAGATTAGACCGCAGCTGTCCTCGAGAACTTTATCATACTTCCATGTTCGGGTTTCTCCTGAAACCGGATAACATTTCCATCCTCTGGGGGCCAAGACTGAATGCTTGGGACCATTTGACACCACATCAGATGTGTGGAATTTAGAGAATGGGCCTGTTCCTCTGCCAGTCAAACCCCTGAAGAGGGTGTCATGTCTTTATTGTGTTTATTTGTTGGCACCCTGTCATTAAAGCCTTCCAGTGAACTTCATGCTAACTCTCTTGCAGAACATCTCCAAAATTGTCTTAAATTTCTTCCAACAATATTAATATTCCCAACATGTCGCAATCTGGTCATTTCTACCTCCTGCAGTTCAGTCCCACGCTTTCACTTCCAAGTCCCGAATAAACGCTCATAAACACATAGCACTGCTTGGGTTTGGTGACATGTGGTGGAGGCAGTGAAGGGCACTAAAAAGGCTCCAGTGATGAAAAACCTCTCAGCCGTCCAGGGAAGCCATCTTCTGTTTCACACCGTGCCAGATTTATGATTTCGGCACTCAGCATCTCTGCTCTCCCGCTGAGATGTGAGGAGAGATTTAAAGAAAGACGTGTAGAACGAGAGGGAGGAATGGAGACGATTAAGATGTGGAGAGGCAGTAATTGGTGGAGTGAGCAATAGAGTGGGTGATAAGAGTAAATAAATAAACAAGAGTACAGGTGAAAGATGTAAGCATGCATGTAACAACATGCACGGTGGGGCCTGCTTCTGCTTTTTGCTGTTCCTTCTCTTTTCAATATACGACTGGTGCAGACTACTCTTGTCCATTTTCCGATGCCCCCTTTCCGATCTACCACTTAAAAGTGTGGGGAAATGATGTACACTGTCTGCTGAACCTGTTCAAACAGAGAAGCAGAGCTCGTTAAGAAATGACCATTTCTTGAGAAACTCTCAGAATAGCCTGTTTCTCATGGCCTTTACACAGGTCATGTGTACTAAGATGTTGGAATTTCCAAAATTCTAAGTTGGAAAAACTAACGGAATAAATCGCACCTGGCTTTAGATCTAGACTTTGACTGAACCACTGTAACACATGAATATTCAATGAATCTACCATTAATGTGCTTTGTTTGTCTCTTAGGCTTAAAAGTTGGTTAATATTGAATGAAATAAATATTTTCTATTACTTTATTAATTGTAGCTCTATGGCCAAAATGCCCTTTGAATGCCATACAACCTCTGTCCAGCTATTTTGTGGAGGCAGTCAGCCACATGAGAGGGTATTACAGCAAACCAACTTTTTAGTTCAGATCTTCATTCCATATGAATTTTCAAAAGTGTGAGGAGCCATAGATTCCAGAAAGTTTAAAAAAAAACATATACTGAAAAGGCTCCATGGAGGCTATATATGTAACTTTACCCTAAATTATGATGGTACTGTGCTTTGTTATGGATTAAATATGTTGAATAACAGTCGGGTGGAAATTTGGAAGTCCTTCTGAGTGTCGAGCCAAACTGACGGCTCATGGAAAAAGTCTCACTGACCGAACGGCTTAACATGTGGGAAGTGAAAAAAGAGCTCCATAAGCAACAAATGAACACCTTATCAGTCAAACCTCCTTGATCCTTTACGTCAAAGCGAAACCAACTCCTACCTCCTATTAAACTCTAAAATGTCAGCCAAGAAGACAGGTCAGCATTCTGCTCCTTCTTATCTTATCTCAATCTGGACGTCTAGTCTGACATGAGAATATGTTGAGGAAAGTTCGAGGCTATCAAGCTACAGTAGTGACGAGTAAAATGGAGAGGAGATGTGAGGCAGACACGCAGTGCAGAGCAAAAATAACAAAGACAATGATCAGGGCCATAAATTATGCTGCTGACAAATCACCCTGTCTACGTAGTCCTTGGGTCGACTGTCAGCTAGTTTGGGAATGAAAACACTTAACCCGAGCGTTGCTCCTAAGGTCATAAATCAGAGCTTTCCTCTGTGACATGAGTCATTGTTAGGACTGGACAACCCCTGTCTCTTACCTTCTGCCTCACTTTTCTTCCTCATCTTCATCCCATCTCTTTGCCCAGTACAGGTATCCATACTGTTGAGCAAAGATCTCCTATTTTAACCAACCGAAAAAGAAAGAAAAAAACACACACAAACATGCAGTAAGAAGAAATGAAGCCACGGAGGTGTTGCACATAATTTATTTTTACAAATCAGACACACTACGCTCTCATGTGATATGGGTGATTTAACCTCTACTGGTGTAAATCCATATTCTGCTGTAGCAGGGAAAGAGACATCTTTGGTATGAGGCTCCCGGCCCGTAAATGGTGCTCCCCGTGCGAGATCCATACCAAAGACTCTTCCTATCAGTGGACTGTGGTCCTTAACCCTCTCAACACACAACAAAGGCAGAATTTAGGACGTAATAATGTTTTATCTTTGAGGCTTTGACTGATCTGACGCCCCCGAATATAAGCCTCAACACGGCAGTCCTATCATCGACTAATTTAGCTTTTTTAGTGAAGCTGTGGGATGAAATACGGAGATCCTGAATCAGCATAGACATTCACTGGCCTTTTACCGGAGCGAGATGAGTGAAGGATTTAGATTAAAAAACGCTGCCAAAGCGATGTAATCGAGCCGTGGGAGACGCTGTGAGCATGGTGGAAGATTTATCACCCGCATGTTAGCCAGATGAAATGTTACCTAAAACCTCTGTGGTAGGTGGACATGGACTTAGCAGGAAGGAGTCGATAGAGAGACGGAAAGATGTTGATGGATAAAGACCTATAAAATAAAATAACAAGGAGGTAGAGGAGAAAATAACATTAAAGAAATACTAGCCTTCTTTTATCCAGAGATCTCTCACACATGCTGGGTAACTTATCTCCACGGCAGCTGAAAAGCCTTCTCCTCTCTTCCACTCTGACTGATAAAACAATTGTTGAAAGAGAAGGATTTTCATTTGTTTTTCTATCCTTCCATGTCATTGGATCAGCTTCAGCACTTCAGTCTCTGGAGATCCGACAGTGGTTATTATGTTATCAGCAATTAAGTTAAAAGTGTTGAGCGGAGATTTGTCTTTTTAGAGAAAAATGGATTGGCAAGGGGTAGCTGAAGCTGTTTATAAAAGCAAAAAGAGATGAGACATAGAAGAAATTGAAGCATGGTGAACAGCATAGGAACAAATAAAGAAATAGATGATGTAACAAAGGGAGGGGTTTATGGTATGGGGCGCTGAATGTAACATGCCATATTTTGTGGAAAGAATGACTTTTGTGTCACGAAATACATACATTCAATACAAAACCATGTTACATTGTAATGCCGTTTGTCAATGGAATACACAAATTGGTTTGCATTGTGTCCACGAAACACTAAAGAGAGCACATCGTTTCTTGGACCAAATTGATTGGTGGCCTTTTTCCTTTCGTGGACATAAGGCTGAATGCACTATTCACCGTCGTAGACAAAATAAACTTTCATCCTCAAAAGTATTGTGCTGTGTTACAGAAATTATGATGCGTACAAAAGAGATTTATTCTCCAACTCTGCAGTTACAGAAGGCATTCCCTCCATGGAATAGTAACTTCATAACTTACAAAATTAATTCAGTGACATATGTTCATTACGTGGACGGAATGCATAATAGAATACATTTCGTGAGTCAGCAGTTTACGAAATGAATTATGTGTCATGATAATGCCATTATCTGGACGAAATGCACAATAGAATCACAAAATCAGTTTTGTGACCTGCTACAATACCGTTCGTGAGTCAGCAGTTTACAGAATGAATTGTGTGTCACAAAATAGTAACCTAATAACTTGCTAAACGGATTCAGTGACATTGCTTGCATTTCGTGGATGAAAGGCTTTTACATAATTCATTTTGTAATGTAAGGTGGTTTTGTATATAATATATCTATTTCGTAACACAAAAGTAATTATTTCATCGAAATAAGGCATGTTACATTTGGCCCCCCATATTATGGTTTAACAAATAGCAGAAAAAACATTGACCCTGTGTCATAGGTTGCGCTACATTTTTTCTTTTCAAGATAAAAAAATATCCGGTCATAATCTATTTAGATTAGTGTTGTCCAGATACTAACATTTTTAAATTAGATTTGATACTGAAAAAAAACTTGGTACTTGATTTCGATACTAAGGTGACTTAAAAAAAAACAATTTATTGTAAAAGTAGATAAAACAAATAACAGTCTTTTAATCAATCTACCTTAAGTTATAGTGTAAAATGTAAATGTGAACAATTCTCAAGTGTAAGAAATTTCACTTGTAAATTTTAAGCGTAATTGTTTACAGTTATCAGCAATGTTTTTAAAAGTGCATACAAATAAAACAGGTGAAAGATAACACAGTTTAAAACTTTAAATGATAAAGTTTCAAAATAAGAAAAGCACAGCAATCAATATGAAAATATATGAATTATACATTAATAAATATTACCACTTTAGACCCAGTTTTTTAAATCAGGTAACATTTCTCGAAATAAAGTGATCAGAATTCAGCAAAGCTATGGACGAGGGCTTTTTTTGATCGCTACAGCAGGAGGAAATCCCACAGCGTGCACTCCTATATCAGAGGTTAAGCTGCACAGGTCTGTCAACACCACTCTGTGTCTGGTGCAGCATAGTGTCTGTGACAGATCTGTGATAATTTGTCAGATTCTCTCATAGGAATTTTTTTTTTACCATTGATTTAGTTACCTAAGCTCTGTAAAGTGGAAAATGTCAGTGTTTCTGCACCAAGGGGTTAAGAGTGCATATTGTCAAAGATTCATGACCTTCAGATTTTTCCATAACCGTTTTTAAAAAATGGTTAAATATGGGAATGCATCTCAACTTGTTGAGGAACATATGTGAAGAGAAAAACATGTTAGTATGGGAGGCATATTAAGTGTCTTACAAAAGCATTATTTTATAGTATGTGTTGATAAAATCACGACTTCCATGTTTTTTATTGGGTTTTATAAGAGAACACAAATAACATATTTGTGCCAATAAAAATTTTTTAACAACATTTTTACAAATAAGAATCTATAATTTTTTGTCAAATATTGCCACAGATATTCAATAAGACTTTAAATGGGACATCCTAGCTCATGAATGTGCTTTCTTATACACTTGTGGTTTGGAACTCTGGAGGTATATTTAATTGATGTCCTGTTGGAATATAAAGCGCCACTTCCATCACCTTGTTATGCATTTTTTCTTTGTTTTCAAAATCATTGCTTTAACTGTTTAAAAAATGTCAAACTCTAGACAAAAAATAAAGACAAAATCAAAAAGAAGACTAGAGGCCTTTGATTTAAGACGTTAGTGATACATTACCACATCTACTGCCTGTCTGTCATGACAAACACAGGGTTTGTTGCCAAATAGCTTAAAATTTTCGGCCCACCTTACCAGTTGAGTCCCAGCAGAAAACTCAGTGTGTCACATTTGTGATGGTAGGACAAAAAAATATGTTTCCATAACAGCTCTGCCGGCCGTACTATCTAGATAATGTTTAGTGATTTTTATGTTCTAAGACAGTGATTCCCACTCATTTGGCAGCATTCAGTGTGCTCTTGTAAAACAACAAAAAACAAAAAACTAATCAGTCTGGGATGTGTTATACTTAATGAATACCCAAATTAGGGATGCACCCATACCAATATAGGTATGGGGCCAATACTGTTCTAATGTACTCATATCGGTATCGGTTAGTTAACCAATGCCAAAAAAAAAAAATACTTGTGAAAACTCTGTAATAATTTCACACAACATTTTTATTTTTCACTTGAAGTTTTATTTTGGGGTCATTTTTATTGATATTTTATTTTTATTTAACTCACAATCATTAGTTGTAACAAGCAGAGAAGAAAATAAAACCTGTTTTTCAATTAATTGCATATTTTTGTGTGGTGGAAATATTGGCAAGTACTCAGTATTAGTATCGTATTGGTTTGAAAAAAGTGATATCGTTGCATTCCTAACCAAAGTAATTTATTAACCAAGATTTTATCAATGACAAGAGCAAAAAGTCATAAACAACAACAACTACAGTCACTGGGCAGGACCTTTGTCTAACTCATGTAGATTGGATCTAACAACTGCCGGTTCTTGGCAAAGAATAGCTGGCAACGCAGTGTATAACAACCCAGGAAACAGAAATGCAGCAACTATCCCAGCTTCTTCCATTGTCGATCACTTGTTATCCTCTGCTGCTGTGGGCACCTCTTGTCAACTCCAAAACAGAGGTTGTCCAAATATTACTTAATTTGTTCACGTAATTCCGGTACATATGATTGCATCTTGTGTAAATTTCTAAACATAAAGTAATCTACTAAAG
The DNA here is from genome assembly GCA_028564705.1 of Apricaphanius iberus. Classification (NCBI taxonomy): domain Eukaryota; kingdom Metazoa; phylum Chordata; class Actinopteri; order Cyprinodontiformes; family Aphaniidae; genus Apricaphanius; species Apricaphanius iberus. The sequence goes on from JAPXFQ010001859.1 coordinate 121,846, forward strand.
GTAAATGCTTAATAACTTTAGATCTTTTTAAGATCAACAATTGTCCTGACTGGACATGTACCATACATCCAGCCTTCATTCAGCCATATAGAACCATTGTCATTCAGTTTAGAGTTAGCATAGAATGTTATCTTTTATGATCATGTTCAAATACAAACAGGTAACTCAAAATATAGAAGAACGACACCCATCACCTCCAAAGTTTTGAAAGTCCATTGAGAATAAATAATTCAAGCCGCTTGTCTTGGCAGCGGTGTGGATGAAGTTTTGGCCGAAGGGTAGAACCTGAACCGCAGCAGGCGAGGGTACGATGCATTAGGAGAGGAGAGGTCTCCGATCAGACACAGCAGGTGATATGGAAGGAAAACAAAAAGTTTGGGGGGGGGGCATGGAAGACAAAGAAAGGGAACAGTTTGTGGATAAGAGGCGTACTTATTGGTTTCACTAACTCAATCATATGGGTAAGACATCAGTGATGGCCGGAGGCAGCAGTCAGGGCTGCAGCCGTGATGCCAAAAACCTGCTTTTTACAGCCTGTGATACCTGGCTGCAGCAACTCTAGCTCAGAGCCATGAAAGGAAAGGGGCCCTTCAATTGAGTTATTGGACTGTGGAGTGAGTGAGGAGGAGAGGGTCCTTTTAACTTAATTAAACACTAATATGAAGCAGTCGGTGACTCACTCCTTTTTAAAGGAGCCTTTCATGTATTGATTGTGTATGTGGGGCTGAAGGTGAAGACTTTGACAGAGATGTGTGTGAGCTCAGATCCCCCTGGAGTTTCTGCTGCTGGTCAAGTCACTGGTATTATTGGGTTTGGATAGACAGATTAGAGTTGGTGCTTGTGTGTGACTGCTTTGGGCAGTATGTAGGAGAGTGTGTTTAGATAGCCTTACTCTTGATGGATGTCAGAGTCTAAGGTGGGGGGTGGGGGTTTGGAATTGGATGAGTTTGCATTTCAAGATTGAACTTTTATGTTATTATGAAGTTAAGACAGCAAACATCTGAACTGGGCTGTCTTTTTTTCACTTAAACTGCTGGTTCAGAGAATAGTTTCCCGATTTCACTCCAAAAGAAGTTGCTTGGATTGTTCAGAGCCCAAACCTCATTCCGAACCAAAGACCTTTGGGATGAGCAGGAATGTCAGCTAAAAGCCAGGCTATACTTCCTCAAGCATTTGGATGTAATAGAGCCTGTTTTTCAGCTGAACAGAAGCAAATCCCTCCAGCAAGCATACAAATCTAATAGAATATTAGAAAGTTGACGAGAAACTGACCTCTGTGGCATTATTACCTAGGGTTATGCAGGAAAATATTCAACAATTACCTGTCCATAACATTGGTCAAGAAAACTGTCTCTTGAATGTATGGGAATAATGTCTCACTAAAGCTTAAACAAAAGGGTAAGGGTAGCATCAGTGTGTATCAAATCTTCATGTAAGTCTCAGTAAATTGAATATATCATGTGTATCAGTTTCAAATTTAAAATATTTATTTCTGAATTGCATGTTGTCTTTGTGAGGGAAACTGGAAATTAATAAAACAGAACATGTTAGGACAATATGATTATTTTTAGAAAAATACTAACACTTACAGGAAATTGAACTATTATTTTGGATCTAGTAACAAAAATAATTGTTACTTAAATGATTTGTGCTGTATTGAAAAAATGTAATACTTTGATCCTAAATTGATTCTCATAATAATTCCTTTAGATTAGTTTTTACGCCTTATTTACAGCAAGTAGGAAAAAAAAAGTCCAGATAAACAATTTGATCCTTGGCTACAAAAAGATTTATATAGTTTACCGCGGTGAGTTTTAACCCCGCTGGTTGTCGTAGGTGTATAGAAATGCAAACAGCATGGTTTCAGACACTAGCAGTACTGTTTCCTTAGCTGGCTTTTAAAATGTCCGTGCTAGGCTGCAGTCTGGCACCATTTCGGTTTCAGAACAGGCAGACAGAATGATGAGATTGACAAAAGCAAAGAAATTCCCAAGGCCTGCCAAATGGAGGTGAAGTATTGCTAAACTAAGACCGACTTCAGGAGTTCATGTTCAAGCTGGCCACTGGCCGCAAAAGAAGAAGGTAACAATTTAGGTGAACCAAACATTACAGGAACCAGCCAATTCTGAACATTCGTCCAAAATAACTGGTGAATGCAGGCTTCATTTGGAAGGATATGCGCCCATATTCTATTGTTGAAAACAACCATTTGGAGATACTTTTTCTCAACTTAAGAGATGACAGCTAGGACATCTGTTAGGTTTGGGTGCACTTTACGCCCGAAACCCTGATCACGGCATGCAGTTTGATATCTGGTTGCATTGCTATTAATTGCAAGATGGTGCAAGTGTGTTGTGCTTGCCATCAGCTTTTCTCTGTCTTCTTAAAATAGAGTGCCCTGCCCATCACGGCATGGGAGACAATGCAGCGAGGCGGCAAGCGTGGCGGTCGCCTGAGCCGGCTCAAAGCTTTTCTACAGCACTCCTCTAAATCGGGGGACGGCACCACTGCTGCTCGATCAGGTGCTTCAAGAGCTCTGTGAACCATCTGCCTTTCTCAGCTGCTTTCCCCAACATGGGTAATGGCTTTCATCCTTGCTCTGCCTCGTCCATCTGCTGGTACCACCATGGCTTCACACTCTTTGATGTTGGTTTGCTCGACTCAATGCTTACTTTCTCGGCAATAAATCTTTCTTAAATGTTTACGTTTTTTGCCAACAATGACTTGGACATTCTTAGCATCACTGAATCCTGGATTTTTCTGGGAGATCTGGCAACCATTGCTGAACTCTTATCTGCAGGCTGTACATATTTTAATACACCAAGGAAATCTGGTTCAGAGGGTGGTCTTTTAACTATTTTAAAGTCAGCTATTGCTTGTAATTCGACTTCTATCCTGGGTGTTAATCCAAGTGTTGAGGTGTCTGCTTTTGAACTGGGCTCCTCATCTCCTACCTTTTGTGCATTGTTGTATCGCCCTCCGAAATACAATAAGGACTTTACAACCCAGTTCTCTGATTTTTTTATCAGACACTTTTTCAAACTATAACCATGTCCTCTTTATGGGGGACTTCAACATCCATGCTTGCTGCCTGAAAAAGGCCCTAGTGAAGGACTTCCTTAATATCATATATTCATTTAGGTTGGATCAATTAGTCAATGTGCCTACTTATCAACGTTCACGTACATTATATTTGGTGCTTGCTCATGATTTAAAAATCACTGACTTGTATGTGGACGATGTACATTTGTCTGACCAATACCCCTTCCTGTTTCGGCTGGACTTCTTTTGGTTCCCCCGATTGATCGAACAAGTTCGGGATTTATATCGCCAATTACTCCTTCTGTCACAATTCTGTGTTGTGATGGTGTTTCTACATTCCTGGTTTCGTCTGATTTTGATGCTCTTCTACTCCTTTTTCAATCATCCTGCCTTACAGTACTCGATCAGGTTGCTCCCTTAAGATCCAAATGTTTCAACAAAAAACCTTATCCAAGGTTGAGCGTTGATATTAAAAATATTAGATGTTAGAGCAGGAAAATGGCGTGAAAATGGTAGCACTATAAGCTTGTGAAAAACTTGTGGATGGGCTATCAAAATGCTCCCCCTAGACCCATGATTCTCAAATTGTGGTACAAACTGTGGCAGCAATTACCAATAAATAATAATTTTTAGCAGTAAATAAGCCTCCTTTGTTAATTGTCTATACTGAAAAGGGTAAGCCTTCTCTAGTTTATGTTTAGGTTGGTCATGATTTTTGTACTTGGAGAGCTCGACATTTTCTCAGGTGGTACCCACTGTAAAGATTTTGACAAACACTGCCCTAGACTATTCCAGCAGTGTGACACCCCCTCTTTGACTACTCTAAATTAGGGCCGGGACTCGATGAAAATCTTTTATCTAATTAATTACAGGCTTTTTAATTGTTAATCAAAATTAATCGCATTTTAATCGCACATAAATATTTGACCTGATAAAAGTGAGAATTTTCTTCACATGGATTTTTAGTATGAATAATGACTCAATACATAGGTTTAAGTTATCAGAAAAAAGAAAAAGCATCATTCTGACAGAACACCGATAAGAGAATTATGGAGAAAGCGGAAAGGTCTCTCAGATAGAAATAGATCAATTAACACAGTGATGACCAGCAAGCTGCAGCGCACCACCATCATCCCTCCTTGCAGAGCTGTGGAGGATGAAATCCCTCTCGTGGAATGAGTTCTGAGATTCTCTGGAGGATCGAGCAGCCCCAGTGCAGCTGTGTGCGCCACGTAACCCGAGAGCGCAAGCAGTGACAGAGTAGATGAGATGTTGTTTGGCAAACTCTAATCTGGCCTTCCTGTTTTTGGGGCTCAGCAATGGTTTACATCTTGTGGTGAACCCTCTGTATTCACACTGGTGGAGTCTTCTCTTGATTGTTGACTTTTACACAGATACACCTACCTCCTGGAGAGTGTTCTTGATCTGGCCAACTGTTGTGAAGGGTGTTTTCTTCACCAGGGAAATTATTCTTCGGTCATCAACCACAGTTGTTTTCTGTGGTCTTCCGGGTCTTTTGGTGTTGCTGAGCTCACCGGTGCGTTCCTTATTTTGAGAATGTTCCAAACTGTTGTTTTGGCCACGCCTAATGTTTTTGCTATCTCTCTGATAGGTTTCTTTTGTTTTTTCAGCCTAATGATGGCTTGCTTCACTGATAGTGACAGCTCTTTGGATCTCATCTTGACAGTTGACAGCAACATATTCTAAATGCAAATAGCACACTTGAAATGAACTCTGGACCTTTTATCTGCTCATTGTAATTGGGATAAAGAGGGAATAACATATACCTAGCCATGGAACAGCTGAGAAGCCAATTGTCCCATTACTTTTGGTCCCTTAACAAGTGGGAGGCACATATGCAAGCTGTTGTAATTCCTACACCGTTCACCTGATTTGGATGTAAATGCCCTCAAATAAAAGCTGACAGTCTGCAGTTAAAGCACATCTTGTTCGTTTCATTTGATATCCATTCTGGTGGTGTATAGAGCCAAAAATGTTAGCATTGTGTTGATGTCCCAATATTTATGGACCTGACTGTATATTCTCAGTCATCCAGGACATGGTAGTCAACTGGACTTTTTTTTCTTTTTTCATGTAAGTTTTCATCACATGTGATCGTGTAGTTCACAAGAGCTGTGCATTGGTAATATTTTTGTTCCACATGCATCCAAATTTGTTCATGTTGTTCTGTTTCTCATGTGTCATTTATGGGGTGACATTATTTAGTTAACAAGGTGAATATTTATCTTGCAAATTAAATATTTAGCTACAACCAAAATTTTCATATTACCAGCTAAATATTTAGTTTACAAATTACATATATTGCTCCAAACATAATATTTAATTAACACTTTAAATCTTTAGCTTCACATTTAACAATTAGGTAACAAACTAAATTTTATTTTAAAGGTAAATATTTAATTTATTATTTACCTAACAAATGTAATGTTTAGCTCAAATCTAGCTAACAGGCTAAATATTTAGTTTACAAATTAAGTATATAGCTCTAAGCTAAATATTTCATTTGTAAACAGAATATTAAGTTTACTAGCTAGATATTTAGCTTTAAACTAAATATTTAGCTTTTTGCTTAATATCTAGTTTGGAGCCGAAGATTGAATCTGTAACTTGCTAACTAAATAATTAGTTTGAAACTGTGATATTTATAAATGAATAAACAACATGGAAATATGATTTTAAAAATATACTTCCATTTATGCATTTTATAACCCTAAATATTGCTGACTCTGACGAGGATTATGTTGACCAACAAATACTGCATCCCAAATAGTGTGACATGATGATATTATCCCACGCACCTATATGGAAATGATGATGCAATATATTGTGTAGCTCTACTATGATCTTCATGTGGTTGTTTCCCTCAGCAAGGCGTGAGCCAATCTTGTATTGCTTGCAGTTTACTTAGATGTTTCAAATCTACTGTTGGTCTGAGTGTATCTGATGCCGGGTTCAGGTGCTGTCTTGAGTGGTAATTCGGTGTTTTGCAATACGTAATAATATATCGACGTGTCTGTCATTTCAGCTGAAGAAAGCCATACGCATTTAATTTCTCTCAAATCTCCCAAGATTAGCGAGATGCCTGAAGGCCGTGGTGGTCTGATCTGTGGCTGCAGGTCATGTTTGGACTGATGTTTAAAGACGAGGTTGGTTTATTGGTTGGTCAGTGGTTGGTGTGTGTGTTACTGGCGGGAGGGCTGTTCAATGACGGAGGGATTACAGTGTTCTTGAGCTCAAGCCTTTGTGCTGACAGACATCTTGCCCCTGAGAGTCAACACACACACACACAAAGAGAGAGGCTGCCTGAACCTGATGCATGTGTGTTCATCACAGGAATCATTAGGCAGCATCCCTGTGCTGTTCTTTTTAAACTAAAAACTAATTTCTTTTAAGAACACTCATATAAAGTACCTGCTTTTTACAGTACACACAAAACTACAGCTAAAGCAGATGATTCTAGCCTATATAGTTGTTTCAGTTAAAATCTGTACACGACATTTGAGACATATACCTATTTGTATATAAAATAAGTCAATGAGCTGTATTTATATTTAAAAGTAAAAATCTGAGCAATAATGTACCAAGAAATAATGTATTTCAGTCTTTCCCGCTTCTCTAATAAAATGAGTGACAGTTCTTCCTTCTTTCTGGGTGGTCTCTCTGTGGTGCTTTTGGTGCAAGTAGCAGTGGCGGGGAGGGGTTTGACAAGCTTGATATTTCATCTCTCATTTTTCCTCAACTAGAATGACCACATCATCTTTGCAAAATGTAAAGGCAGGTCTGTTTTCAGTCTCAATTTTTATTCCAATTACTTCGAAAAATTCTAATATGATCTAGAAGAAATCAGAAATTAGCCCTGGCTACAAGCTTGTGTATTTACATATGCAATATAATGTGTTCATTAATACACACTGTCCCCATACAAATCCAAATTTAACTATTCACACATCTTTAATTGGCTTTCCAAGCAGTGAAATATACGAGTATCGCTCAACATGCTGACTGTTGAGGGATACTGGATAATATCCAACTCCCACCACAGATACTCTCAAACTCAATTCAGGATTCTGACTGGGTTACTCCAAAGCATGCATATTGGTTCCAGCCAAAGGAAACATGTTAGAATGCTCTTCATTGACTTCAGCTCAGCGTTCAACGCGATTATCCCCAACCAACTCATCCACAAACTGGACCACCTGGGGCTGAACACCTGCCTCTGCAACTGGCTGCTGGACTTCCTGACGGGAAAACCGTAGGCAGTGTAGGTCATCAGCAACACCTCCAGCCTCTTTGTCTTGAACACCGGGGCCCCCCAAGAATGTGTGCAGAGCCCCCTCCTCTTCAAACTGCCGACAACCTTGCCAAGTTTCATCAGCCATTTGATGGGACAAGCGAGAGCTGAGCCACCTGGCCGAATGGTGCTCAAACAGCAACCTGCACCTGAACATGAATAAGACTAAGGAAACAGGTGAATGTTTGACTTTCTCTGTCTGTGCGCGCATGGGGGAGTGGATGGGTGGCAAGAAATCAACCAAAATGAAGGGCAATGAAGATGTGACTAACACTCCCAAGAGAATTAGTGGCCGAACTTCCTGATATGTAAACACTTTAACGGCTGAAGACAGGAAAAGTTTTAGAGATACATTTGCAAAGTCCCTATTGACTGCAAAATTATTATAACTCCATGTGAGATCTGTGAAACACGTCGGTGTGATATGCCGTTGTCTTTGCCAAAAATCTGCTGGAAAGACATTACTCCTATTCATTAGATAACCATCGACCCTTCACTCATAAATAAGTTTAAGTTTCACAAGTCTGGAGGCCTACGATTATTTTGTTTCAAGGAGATTTGGTCTCATCTCTGCGAAACGCAAAACCATGTTTGGGCTAAAGATTTCAGACCTGGTAGAGTCACAAAGTGATTCACATCAACTGCGGGTGATTGTAAAAGAGAGGAGCAATTCTCAGTGCAGTTGCAAAGCTTGGTAAGTCCTCATTGATCAGTGTCCTTTTTTTTTATTTACTCATGTAAATATAGTCGCTGTCGTACAATTTCCATGGTCCTGTGACTTGAGAAAATCAATGGCGTCTGGTCTATGGTGAAAACCTTAACATCACAGCTTGCCAATGTTATTATCATTAACTTAAACAAACAAAATAATGAAAAATAGAAGTAAAAGAAAACATGTGGGTTAACTGAAATAGAAATAAAAACGAGAATGTGCAACAAAATGAAAACAAACTGAAACTAAAAATTTTCAAAAAACTAAAACTAAACTACCTAACAAATTGTAAAAACTAATTAAAACTAAAATATAATTGAAAATCTTTAGTTAAAACCAAAATATTACTCAAACTAATTAAGTTTTAAAACTATGTCGCTTACACAATTCGGCTTTTTTAAATCTAGTTTTGGAGAAACATGCAGTCATTCAGCAGCTTTAATATTTAAAGTAGTAGCAGCTGTGAAAATAGAATTACAGCTAACATAGCTTACAGCTGCTTCATATACAGCAGCTTGGTGTTTGGGACAACTGAATCAGAACGCGGAAACAATGTAACACTGATGATTTTAAAATATGCAAACTTGGATGTTGTTTTTTTTACATTCTATAAACAACAAATAAATAGTCACAAGAACGTACTATGAACAAAATAAGCCTCAAAAAAACTGTCAGTTGCTGCAGAAATCCAGGCTTTCATCAGAGGGTCACAGGGAATTAAAAAAAAAATGTATCAGGCCCCCAATGGGCCGTACAGTCAACCAGCAGGAGTGACCCATTTCTTTTGCTAGATCCTCCGTAAAACATGCAAAACAGTGGAATTATAGTGAGTATAGTCAATTATGTGAGAAACAAACATTGACGTCACAAAAGATCCTTCTCTTGTTGTAGACTTCAGGGGCATGAATGAACACCCAGCATGCTCCACTGACCATCGACAGTGCCGCTAGGGAGAAGATGAAAAGTACCATGTACCTGGGGTTACACAACACTGAGAACCTCTCTTGGACTGACACCTCTGCACCACTGGCCAGGAAGGCTCAACAATACCTGTAATTCCTCCACAAACTAAGGGGTGTGGGAGCCCTGGCCTCCATTGGCAGAGGTCTGTTTTTTTCTGATTGCTTTTCTAGTTTAAACTATAAAATTGAGCCATTTTCCCCCAATAAATATTAAATGCTATTTATGTTGCAAAGGTCACTTCACTTTTTGATGGTATTCTGATGTTTATGGATGAACTAGACAAGACAGAGAATGAAGAAGAGAGCAGCAGATTCAGAGGACCACAATGCAATCTGACACATAACTCAGTCTTGAACCTGTCAAGGAAAGAAAAATGACCGAAAATGAAAATAATTGTCACCCATTGACTTATTTTATCATCCTAACTTATTTTAAAATCAATACTGTTTTTAAAGGTCTTGTTTGATCCTGGCTACATTTTTATTTTTAACTTTAAAAATAAAAACATTTTCAAGTGTATATTGCAGTATTTAGCTTTAAACAAGGTGGCTCAATGCTCCAGAAAGCTTTAATAATAGCTTTTTTTATGGCCTGAGTTTCCCCAGATTGGGGGTTAGGGTTAGGGTTAGCCCCCAATTTTTCCAGGTCCAGGAAATGCCCCTGCTCCCCTACCGCCCTCCATGACACCTGCCTCACCAGCAAAGCCATCAGAATTGCGGGTTACACCACTCACCCATTTCACAGCTTCTTCAGCCTACTGTCATAAAAGAGATTGCGATGTCTCCGGCCCGAACCAATAGGCTAAAGGACAGTTTTATTCACCAGGCTGTGAGGAGGCGCAACTCCTTTCATGTTCTGTACAGAGCATTATAAATGAACCAAAGTAAAACAGTAGACTTACTGTTGTTAGGAGATGGGTCTTAGGTTACATCAGATAACAACACTATGAATGTGGTGAGTTCGGATTTCTTATTACATATAGAAAGTTTGGTACAGCTCTGATCTTGTGTGTGAAAGTTATTACACCCCAAATGCTTTGAAGCAGCAAACATCTTTGAACAACTTTTGATCCCCAATGCTTTATGACTATTCTGACTCATTTTGAACTCTGTAAGTCAAAAGCTCTAGTTGGTATTTGTTCAAACGTGTGTAAATGGCACACAATATTTAATCCAAAATTCTTCCTTTGGGGTTTGTGTCATGGCTACAAGAGACTTTTTACTGGTTCTGAGACATCACTTACAGTGGGGCAAAAAATTCATTTGGCAGCCACTGATTTTGCAAGTTGTCTCACTTAAAATAATGAGGGAAGTCTGTAACTTTCAAAGAGGTACACGTCAAATGTGAGAGACAGAATGTAAAAAAAATCCAGGAAATCACATTGGGTGATTTTTAAATAATTTATTTGTATAATAGGTATTTAGCACCTATAAATGAGCAAGAAAACTGGCCCTCACAGACCTGTTACATCTTTAAGAAGCTCTTCTGTCTGCAACTCATTACCTGTATAAATGGCACCTGTTTTAGCTGTAAGCTGTGTAAAGACATATTTCTACATATTTAAACAGTCAAACTCCAACCTCCACCATGGGCAAGACCAGAGAACTATTCAAGGACACCAGCAGCAAGATTGTACACCTGCACAATACTGGAACCAGCCAATCTGCAATAAGCAAGTAGCTTGGTGAGAAGAGATTAACTGTATGATCAATTAGTAGAAAATTGAATAAATGAAACATTACTGACAATCAATAAAACCATTGAAGATGAAACATGGCTGAATCGTCCAGCATGATGATGATCCGAGATACACCGGCCGGGTAACAAAGGAGTGGCTACATAAAGAGGATTTCAAGGGTTTGGAGTGGCCTTGTCAGTCTTCACACCTTCTTCCAATAGAGAAACTTCGGAGGGTGAAAGAAGTTAAGTGCTGTCACTGTAGCTCTGTTTGTTGCCGTTTTGCTCTCTCCATATGTTGTTTATAACTAAATCATGTGTTTCACAGGCATCCATAACATGCTTACTTCCTGCTCCAGACTAATAACCATGTCCTGGCTAAAGGCTCAAAACAGTCATTGACCTTTGGCCTTTCTGTGTCATACCTCAACCAGATGTAGTTCTTTACCACCGGCAGCTCTTCACAGGCATTCCTTAGATTGTTTTTCATTTTGTCTTATTCCCTGTTTCCTCTGATTAGACCCACTTGAGTTTTGACACCTTGATCCAATGGTGGACCAAACACAGAGCTGGCTGCAAGGACAGACTACTGATCTTGTCAGCCTTAAAGCCTGGAGGATGTTTATGTAAAACACTGGGCAGAGCTGGATAATTGGCTGCATATTTAGGATTTTGAATCTTCTTTTAACCACAACACTTGTGGTCTGCAGTAAAACAAACAATGATATACATTGTGCTCCTGATGTCTGCAGACAGGTGGATGATTAAAAACAGGTGTGGTAATTAGTTATTGGTTGTATTTAGCTCAAAATGTCGGTTTTTCAAAGCCTTTTTTACTTTTCCAAACTGCTTAAAAAGTATATTTGATATACGCTGCCACTAAAATAGAATAAAATATAAAATAGAAATACAATAAAATAGAATTCATTAACTAAGTTAACTTAGCTGACTAAGTTTGACTCGCTTTCTGCTGGACACCATACTAAGAATCAGAATAAATGACTGAACCGAAATTATCAGGTAATGATCAAAATCAAAACAGTAATTAAAACATCTTAGTAGGATTTGTTACCCAATAAATAATTAAATAATTTCATACTTGTTGAAAATTATACAATATTAAATTATACTATTATAATTAAGATTAAAAACTTGCGGGTATAAGCTTTTATGTTATATTTACAAGTATTACTTTTTCATAAAACTTCCTTTTCATTTTGGATATGTGCTGGAGTACATGTGATGGAAGCAGTAGATAGATTTTTTTGTCCATGGATTTTTAATGATAGTATGGTTTAAGTTAAGTTGCTTGTCACACAGGAAATTGCTTGCCTGTCAGGGAGGTTTAGGGTCAGTATTTTCTTCATAAATTACAGAGCAGCAACTTGCTGTTAAATAAAACAACTGTGCTTCTTTCAGTTTGTACCTGGAGCTTCACTTGAGATAAATTGACTTCTGAAAAAAAAATGGTATGCTTTCTAATATATTGAAAATGTTTTATCTTTCCCCTGCAACAGACTGGCGTCCTGTTCAGAGTGTACCCTGCCTAACGCCTGATAATTGCTGGGATAGGCTCCAGCTGCCCCGTGACCCTGAATTGGATAAGCGGTTAAGAAGATGGATGGATGGATGTTTTATCTTTCCAGATGCATTCCAATATTCCTACAAATAACATAGCTAATCCATGTTTTATTAGATAACACAGATTAGCCCTGTCATGTCATCCCATCGAGTGGCCAATACCAGCCTGTAAATCTGATGCTGAGAGTCCTTGTTAAAGAGGTTTTAGAGAGGAAAAAAAGAAAATATATGCCGTGAAAGTCGGCCCAACTTATTTATTTTTTGTTTTTAATTGGACAAATGAAAAGCATTCCAGGAGTATAGTGGCATTATTGTTCTCAGAGAATAAACACAGAGGGGTCCTTGGTGGACTATAAAACTCCTGAACAAACAGCTCTCTCAAACCACAGTATAGAATGTCTGTTTATGACTTGTAATATGAAGTGCAGAGCCCTAAAATCACTAATTGCATCAGCTATGTCGATTTGTTGGGTGAACTCTTAAAGGGCACATTTGTGTAAGTGTGTATGCAATAGGTTGTGCACATCAAGAAGTCTAATACATTGTGTGCCCCCTTCGACTGTCTCGTGCCTCAGTGAATTTTGGTGCTTTTTAAAAAAACAAAACAGATCCATTTGCTTAGTTTTACCTCCATTCCTGTGAGTATTCCAGGATTACGAGTGTGCTATGTGTGTTCTGCACATGTGCACGAAGTGTTTATTTGTGTCGACACTCAGAAGGCTGACACTGAGGAGGGGGAAAAAATGGTTTCCTTTCCCTGAGGTCTGCAGACTCTGGTTATTAAAACATGTTTCACTCTTCCGTTTAGACGACCTGCCCAATGTGTGCTGTGGCGACTTCCTAAATCTACACCACCATTAAAAAGCTTTTACTGAGTGATTAACTTCTGCATTTGTAATACTGCAGGGTTTCATCAGTTCTTGGTGAGACAGACCCTTTCCAAAAAAATAGAATATGATGGAAAAGTTTAGTTATTTCCATAATTCCATTCCAAATGTTAAACTTTCATAGATTCAGACCTCACAACTCCATACAAGTGAAAAACAAAATAATAATAATTCTAGGTCAAAATATGTATCCTATTATTATTATTTATTTTTCTCTCTTGCTCAGCCCTGTAGGGCAGAGAAAACGTGTATATTTTTCTGTTATTGAAAATTTTGTGTTGTTTTTTTCTCTCATGCCTCAGGCCTGTAGGGCAAAGAAAACACTTAAAACATAGACATTTTTCAATAATATAAAAATATTTTTTTTTCTCTGCCCTACAGGACTGACGAGAAAAAAATAACACTTAGAAAAATGTCAACAACAGAAAGATATATATCTTAGGGATGAAATGCATTTAACTGATGCTACTAAAATTTATCATAGCCAGTGGGGTGGCCAGGAGTCGGTCTGGAGAGGCCTTGGCCAGCCCCTGGTGGTGCCATTATTGGGGCTTTGCCTGGGAGTTATGGAAGCCCAGATTTCCTTGATGCTTGCTGTCAGCTCTTCTTTGTTTTTGGGTCTGGTGCCCCTCATATCACTCTTGATAATACAGCATAGATCAGGGATCCTCAAACCAAGGCCTCAAGGACCAGAATCCCTCAGGTTTTAGTTCTTTCCCTGGTTAAATACACCAGAATCAAATGATGGCTCGTTAACAGACCTCTGCGGAACTTTGCCACGCTGAGGAGGAAGTTGGACAATTTGAATCAGCTGTTTTGGAGCAGAGACTCATCTAAAACTGGTAGGGCCTTGTCCTTTGAGGCCTGGATTTAGGGACCCCTGCCATAGTTCTCAATAGGGTTTAGGTCCAGTGAGTTGTCGTGCCAGTTAAACACTGATGGCCTGGGCATGAAAACAGGTTTTGGTGCTTCTGGCAGTATGGCAGGGGTCAGGTCATGCTGGAAGATAAAACCTGCATCTCCACACAGATCCTAAGCAGAAGGAATCTTGAAGTCCTCTTAAACATCCTGGTAGACTGTTGCAGTGACCTTGGATTTAAGAAAGTGGAGTTAACCAATATTTGTACCGGAGATGCACCCCAAATCATGACTGACTGAATATTTCACACTGGACCTCAAGCAGCTTGGGTTCTGTTCCTCACCAGTCTTCCTCCAAACCCTTGGAACTGAAGTCCCAAATGAAAGGCATTTCATTGGAAAAGAGGACCTTGGACCACTTGCCAACAGTACACTCCTTCTTCTCCTTAGCCCGGTTGAGACGCTTCAATCGTTGGCTCAGACTGAGAAGTGGTTTGACCTGAGGAACCCCACAGTTGTAGCCCATCTACTGGATGCATCGGAATGTTGTGATTTTTAAAGCTATGACTCCCACCTCATTCCACTCTTTCTGGATCTCAGCCAGATTCTTGAATCTTCTCTGTTTGATAATCTGCGGAAGCTCCACTGTCATCTCATCTGCTGGTGCATCTTCTCCTTCCACATTTTCCATTGATATGCTTGCACACGGTACTCTCTCAACAGCCAGCTTTCTTAGCTATGAATCTTTGTGGTTTACCCATCCTATGGAGGGTATCAATGATGGTATTTTGGCCAGTTGTCAAGTCTGCAGTCTTCCCCATATTGAACCTAATAAGACAACTAAACCAAAGTGAGGTGGGGGAAACTATGCAGGTGCTTTTAGTTTAGTACATGAATAGTATGTGACACTCAGTTTAAAACATTCATGCCCTGTAAAATTAGGGATTTTTTTTCTTCACGGTATTCTAATTTTTGGAATTCCTGTTTTTGTGGTTTTTATGAGCAGGAAGCACAAATTATATGCAACGAAGTAACTAAATACTTGAAATCGTGTAAAGGAGCATGGGGCAGTATGAAACTGCAGTAACCTTCACTGGAGTGAGCACAAACTCTTAGAAAAAAAATAAAAGAAACAGTGACAAACTGCCACACCACTACATATATGATATTATTATGATATACTGCGTACTGGTACCATGTCGAGCGACAAAGTAAGTAAAATCCTTTTTTGGTTCCTCTGGCATCCAAATATGCATTTCCTCGATTTAGATAATTTTTGATTTAAAAAAAGCAGCTAACTATGTTTAAAAGTAGTAAGAACAATTCACACAGAAGACATGCAGTTACAGCAGGTGTTTGGTAGCCTAATTGTTGCGGTCTGCTGGACTTGTGTGGGGAGTGTGAGGGAGAGGTGCTCTGCAGGGGCGGAGGCTTGGCTGAGAATGTCAGGTCGGAGGAGGGGATGGGGAGCCACAGTCTCATCCGCTTCCCATTGGCCCATGGGTCGCTTCTTCTTCTTCTTCTTCAGTTGTAGTGGGATGGGATCAGAAAATAACTTTTATCACTCCACTAGCTCTGATTCATTTTTTTTGATGGTAGGGGACCCATGGCCCAGAAGTAGAGGGGCGTGACTTTGGCTCCCCGTACGCGGAGAAGGAGAGCATACACTGGAGCAGGCAAAACAGCAGCCCCAATGACTACCAGCAGAAGTTACAGATTACTCAAACATGAGTTAATGAGTCAAAGCAACACTTCAGGCATGTTTTGATGAGGGAATAGCATGTTAACGGCTTCAAGAAGTGAATTTAGCATAATAACCCTTCCTTTAAACATCCACAATTCCTGACTCTGCTCCACTACATCAAAAAGATGATGTTCAACTGGATTAGGTCTCTTGTACACCTCTACTTGAAGGTGATTTAGCTGCTACCCACTGGAGGGACTGTGTATTACTTCTGGTCTAAAATAAGGCTCAAGAGTGTTACTGGGAGATGAAGGATGAATGGATGTAAACACTTTTTTACAGATAAAAGAAAAACCAAAGAGCAGGGTAAAAAATAAGCACTTCAACAAATCTACTTTAATTAAGAAAATAACATGGCTGGTAATAATACAGAGTAAGGCACACAGTAACATATACACATCAAGAAATGTAACATATCTGAGAACAGCAGAAGGATGGAAAAACACTGAGGATGCTGTGAAAGAGGCCATTCATAACACGCCGTGTGTACAGCTATGCGGCTTAGTTGGCCATGGCTGA
Source organism: Apricaphanius iberus (assembly GCA_028564705.1). Lineage (NCBI taxonomy): Eukaryota > Metazoa > Chordata > Actinopteri > Cyprinodontiformes > Aphaniidae > Apricaphanius > Apricaphanius iberus. The sequence goes on from JAPXFQ010001859.1 coordinate 138,141, forward strand.
ACGCACCATCACCTCATCAGTCAACGGCCAGCTTGGACGTCCAGCAGCCGCCGCCCGTTCCCTCTCGTTCCACTCGTGCTGCTGCTCAAGCAGCCACATTACAACAATGTCTCATCAGAGTGAGCAGTCACCTCATATCTCAGCACAGGTATGGCCTCATTCATGAGTGCTGGACACAGATTTAACACCAGTCCTGTCACTGGGGTGACTGGTGGCCTGACTGGGTGATGGATGAACTGATCGACAGGCAAAGCCATCTTACTGTCTGACTGGGTGCTGTCCTCATGGTGCTGAGGTCATCACTGACATACAGACTCAAACATATACCTAGGAAACATTTCTGCAGAAAATGGATTCAATTAAAAACGTAAAATAAGAAGATGTGTGTTTATTTGATGTTCTCAAATATATAAACTCTCAGGGTGTATCCATCTATTCCTTAACTTTGTTCATCCAACAACACAAAGTGGCTTGCAAAAGTATTAATTCCTCTTGAGTAAAAACGTTTTTGTGTACAAACCAACACAAAGTAATGTATAAGTATAAGGTTAATATAAAAACATGCATGACTTTTAAAAATAACCACTTTTTTCAATTAACAATTAAATTACATTTTAAAATTAGGTCTCATTAGAATAAAGCTCATGGTCTGGTTGCAACAATGAAGGACAAAGCTTTCGACCATTCCTCTGTGCAAAACAGCTCAATCTCAGTCTGATTAATGAACGGGCATGTTACCTGCAGGTTTAATCCTTGCCACAGAGTTCTCACTGGGCTGCCACTGAGTCTCAGGGAGCAACTTACCCATGGTGCCAATCATGCAGGAACCACCACTGATGGGTGATCAGACAACAGCGGAAAGATTTTTCTATTACTCTGTTGGTCTCAATGGACTCTTCCTCTAGTTACTTCAGACTGTCAGACTATACAACCAAAACTGCTCCCAACATACATAGATGTTTCCATCAGCGCTGTAATTTGCACAATTAACGTTATTGCTGATGTAATTTACACATGATTTGTCTTCTCAGTTTTTATATGCTAATGTTTGGAAATATGTTTAGTTTTCTTGATGCACAAGCACAATGCACATTCTGTACATATTTCTAAATATTTGTTATTATTTAAACATTTTTAAGTGTCCTGCTCTGTGCACATTACAACCTGGGTATGCTACTTTATCTATGTTTTTATCTTTAAGAACCGGACAGTACTCTGTTTTTTTGTAACTAGTTCCCCTTGTGGGACAATAAAGGATTGTTCTATTCTATTCTATTCTATTCCTGTAGCCTCATTAAGGATAGAGCGCTGTGCTAGAAGCAGTTTATTAAAGTAAGCCTCACACCTGTTCATTAGCAATTTGGTTGAGAAAACCCCAGAGCCGGTGCTAGGCTTATGTGATCTAAACCACTGCTTAGGGCCCCAAACCATTAGGGGCCTCCCATAAATGAGGGAATAATAGATTTTTTGTGTAATTGTGTTTTTGCTCGGTATGCGAATTAAAATTGATCTGACTGATACTGCAAAGATTAGTTAACAATTTTGATTTTTTTAATTTTAAACAAATTGCCAAGTTTATTTTTGAAAAAAAGTACAAAGAATGAAAAGTTTCAACTTTTGTTTGTATTTCAGCAAGTTTTCTCAAAAATACTTACTATCTCAGCAAATAACCATCTGCTTCTGGTAGCTTTTAAAGGAGACATATCATGGAAAATCCACTTTTTTAGCCCTTAAATGCATGTAAATGTGTATTTTGGGTGTTTAGGCGTGCAGACAACTTACGTTTATTCTCTTCTGGTGCTGTGTTTATATCTTTACAATCTTTTTTGGTCATATTTTTCAGTCTGTTTAGTTTTCTCTATTCGCTATTACGTTTTCTTGTCTATTACGTCACAGCATTTGTTGTTGAACTGCCAAATAAGGTAATGAACTTCCAGGTAACAGATTTCGTGAAGCCGACATTTTCTCTCCCCCACAGTGATTTTGTAGTCCAAGGTCAGTCATGTCGAAGTTACAAGAAAGCAAGTCAAAATGTTCAGTTATTGGGTATATTAACCCACACAAATTCCTACATCAACCCCCAGCATCAGAGCCTCTGAAAAGTGCCTGATTAAATTTTATTTTTAGTGGAAATATACCGACATCCGTGGGGAAAATTCTCCTCCTTTGCGCGAAGCACTTCGAGGACGAGTGCTTCAGCAACCTCGGTCTGTATCAGGAGGGATTTGCCGAAAGACTTCGTCTGATTGAGGGGTCAGTTCCTTCTCTCCACAGAAGCGACGGACAAAGCAAAGCAGTAAGCTTCAAATAACACTAAAATGACAGTAAACTTTATTTCAGACATGAATGTTGTGTGTTGATATGTCGTACGGGCGATTGTTTTGATAGTTGTAGCATTGTACATTCTGCTTCTGTTAGCGATGTGCGCTAGCTTTTAGTTGAGGATATAACTGTAATGCATGCTTTGAATAAAATGATTGGGCTTTTTTTGCCGGTTTTTGTCGTGGGGTACACATGATGTACAGGAATTTAGCGACGATCGCTTTGCAAAAAAAAGTTTTTCTGCCGGTAGTAATCGAATTGCTGCTATCAGACTACAAAAATGTCCAAACGGGGTGGAGCAGAATGCTCTGTATCCTGGTGGGGGCAGGGCATGAAATGTTTCACTTACAATTAAAGGGACTGCACGAAAATGAGTTTCTCTAAAGATGCTCCTCAGAACGGTATAAGGAGGGTCTGTGGGGCTACAATACCATGGAATTCAGACCAAACCACTGTGGTTCTACTTTACATAGACCACAAGTGAATGATTTACACTTGAAAAGGAAGGATTTAAAAGCATGATATATCTCCTTTAAGCTAAGATGGGTAAACGTTGCTCCTTCTCCCAGATTCCACCAAACACTGAAATGCTGCAAGTGGTGGTGGTGATGGTCTTAACAGAACGAGGGACCCCAAATCAAATTCTGCTTTAGGGCCCATACAGTCCTTGTGCTAGCCCTGGGAAAACCCGGGATTGGCTTCATTAACTAGAGCTTGTCAAAGCGGAGCTGTCTATAGAGAGTAGTATTTTTGCTATCACTCGGTTTCAATAGTCGCGTCTGCAAATTAGAATTTAGAACTCTCTGAGGATTTTCTAAAAACCTGTTCCTCCGTGGAAAGACTAAGTATGAGTTTGAGGTTGTTTTCATACCAAAACTTTGAAATCCTTCCTGCTTACAATTCATCCGAACACTGAAGTGTCTCCAAAAGCAGGATGTGTTTGTTTTCGAAATTCAAAAACTATTTTCCCCTTTTGCTTTCATTGTCAGATGCATATTATGACTTGTGTTTTGTTAATTTGTTTTACTTAAAAACTATAGATTTACTTGTTAGATGACACACACAACGTCTATGATTTTAAAAGAGGTGTTTGCAGTATATAACAGCCAGAAATGTTCCAGTCATGCTGTTCAGGAGTTGCTGCACAAACCTTTGAGCCGGGAGCAGAGCCAATGTAAAAGGAGGCCACTCACTGCCACCAGCCTCTATTTCAACTATAGCTCACAGACATTTATAGCTCATATCACATTCACTCTCTATAGATCCCACAGAGCAAGTCAGCATATACGAGCTACTCATAAGTATTATGTACATGTGGACCATAACACTGACTGATCCCCTGTCTATCTTAATGTGAAGCGATTAAAGCGATTAAAATAACACATATTTTTAGAAAGGGGATTATATGTTCTAAACCTTCACTCTCACTTACCTCCACATAGTCATCGCAAGGGTAGGAGATCTGTTTCACAGGAATAAATCAATCTGCATCTGAATCTGAAGTGATGAGTGTTGCGTGTTTGTCTAGGGTAGAACACAGAAAAGAGCAAAGGTGAAGAAACAATAACAAAGAAATCTTATCCGAAAAAAAAAAAAAAAAAAAAAGGTAATAGTTTCTCCTCAAGCGTGCTCTGTGAAAGAGCTGTTGGCTGCCATCACAAATATTGTTCCTCTGGCCTCTTAAATCTCAAACATGGGCTGAGCCAGGCAACAGGTGATAGGAGGTCCAAAGGCTTGTTTAAGAAAGAGCAAGACTGCCATCTAGTGTTTGAAATGTTCAAAAAAAACTTTCTCTCTGCAATCAATTATGTGTCACTGACAGACTATATGTTGTTATAACTGCTCATGGAAAAAAAAAGAAAACTAGTAAATGAAACTGATACTAACACAGGCAAAGATATGCAGAATTAAACCGTTTTTAACAGTAATTTCTTATATTTAGAGATAAAAACACAGTTCATTGTGGAAAAGTAATTAAATCTAAGTCTAATAACTTGCTGGACAAAACTCCCAAAAAAGCATTTCCAGGCATTAATGACGAGTGAAAGGTTTTTGGCAATGTCATCTCAATATGATTTATGTCCACAGTTTGACTAGGCAGCACCGAAACCTTCCTTTTGTTTTTGTTACTAGACATTTATAGGAGGGCTTAGTGTTGTGTCTTGGATAATTTTCCCGTTTCATAACCCAAGTGTTTTTGGGTTTAAGGTCACAAACTGATGGTCAGATATTCTCTTTTAAGATTTTTTCCCGAACTCATGGCTCAATCAAAGACATTCCCACAACTCCCACCATGTTTGACTTTTGTATCGAGGAAAACAAGTAACTTTCATAGCTTTGTTATAATATGTGTATGAGATTTTATACTGTATGGCTAAGGTGTGGGAGGATGCAGTGTTGATGGAAAACAGAATACTGTGAAAGCCGGCATTTCTCACAATAGGAATTTTAAAAAGCACTTGGGGTCTCATTTATAAAACTTACCTACAAAACGGGGTCTGAGCACTACGTAAGCAACTTTATACGCAATGTTTGGGATTTATAGAAACAAACGTGGCAGAAAAATGTTTGCAACTTTAAGCTCACTAAAGATCTTGCTTACGCACTTTTTGGACAAGGAGGACATAGACATGTAGGCTATACGAAGGAGGACACTGACAGCGCAGCAGGACGGATACCAAAATTGTGACTTTAAGCCACATTTTCAGACTTGTAAATTACAGCACACACAAGCGAACACAACCAACACACAAACTTCTCCCCCATCCTGTCAAGAACTGAGAATAAAAATGAGGATTTGATTAAAAATATGTTGCATTTAAGAATTATGTTCATATATTTCTTCAGATTGTATAGCAATTGCATGTATTGGTGCATGTGTGAAGAACAACTATGCCGCAGCATCCCAGCATAATTCTGCACAATGGATGCGCTGGCACTTATTGAAGATAATATTGAAGATTCTTTTTTTATGTCAAACATGCTGCTGCATCAACGCAGAGTCACCTGCAGCTCTTTCATTTGTTTTTATATCCCCAAATCAATATGTTGCATGGATGATACTTTTTAAAAGCTTTAAATATCTAGGAGTGCTTACCCTTATTATGTTCTGTTGTGATTTAGTTTTATTTGTTTTCATTTGCTTTGATTCCAGTCTTACTGTCTACAAGATAAATCATAGACTATAAATAAAACTTTATATTTAATGTTCATATTTGTTTAATCTCTTTTGCTGCTGCTTTTATTTTATTTTTTACTCTTGTCTTCTAACACATTTTTTTTGTAACTATATTTTTCTGTTTATTTGAAGACATTGGCTGAATAAAGCTCTATATGGATCAACATTGATTGATTTATTGAAATAAAGGTCCGTTTTCTCTGCCTCCCCCTGCCTGCAGCTGTCTTTCTCCGCCTCTTGGTTGCTATGGTTACCTGTGAAACTCCCAATATAAACAGTCTTAAGTCGATGTACAATATTGGCTAGGCACTTTGCATTGACCCGTTAAGGCAGAAAATGGGTGTGTAGGAGGCGGGATATGACCCAGAAACAGCTGAGCACATTTCTACAAATAGTCTGATTTATAAAGTGGAGATTGCGTCCAGCTGTGCGTACTCCCAGTTTGATAGATCAGAAACTTACTAGGCGTAAAAAAATAAAAAAAAAGTTGCTGAGCTTAAATATGGTTTTAGGAAGGATTCTGCACACATTTTTATAAACGAGACCCCAGGTCTTTTAGTTTCCTGTTTGCAATACATTGTGAAGTTTGATTTTTCCATTGTGTACCTGCAATAGAAACAGTTCTGCTTATCGAGAAAGTTAGTGTTTTAATTTGGCCAGAATTTGGTTCTGAGAGAGGAACCAGAAAGTGGTCACAAGAATCACTACTTCATCATATTTTTAATAAATACTGTAATAAAGGTACAAAGTAGTTTTCCCAAAAAAATGTGCTAAAGTAAGAGTAAAAAAGGATTTGGTCAAAAGGGTACTCAATTATTTATTACTTGAGTACTTGTTTTGAAATAGTAACATGTAATTTTTTATTTAAAACTATACATGGACAAAAATATAAATGTATGTGCAAATTCTGTAGATACAAATAAAAAAATGTGACATAATTGTGAAAAGATTCGACAAGACACATTTTTCTAAATAATTGTTTTCTCAAAGACTTATGAAGCCAATATTTGCAGGACGTAATGTAGGACCAGGAGATAGAAAATAACGTTAAAATGATTAAGCTGGTGTACAAACGAGGTCTCACTTTAACTGTTTGTGTGAGTCTTGTGCATTTTTAGTTTAAAAAAAGCATTCAGTTTTATTCAGTAAAGTTAAGTGATTTTCTGTAGTTCGAGTAGCCACAAACTTTACTCAAGTGCAAGTAGCGATAATTCAGAAAAATATTATTCAAGTGAAAGGAACAGTCTAGTAAAACTACTTCAAAAAGTAACACATTTTCAAAAAGTTACCCAAGTTAATGTTACTGAGTAAATGTAAGCATTCATTGAGTCTTTGATGCTTGACAGAGGAAGAGATATTAAAATCATTGAAATATATATGCATACACCTCCTCTTTGTGCCTTTGCTGCACATTCTAAAACAAGTTACTTCAAAGTTTTACATGCACAGTAGTGTAAATAAAGACATGGACCAGTGCTGCAATGGTTTTAAATTTTTAAAAATAATTTCACATTTTTGTTTAGTACTATCACCATTGAAATATATTTTGTTAAAACAAATGTGCAAAAAACACTGCAAAACAGTTCAAATTTAGTCAACATTAAGAACAATACTCAAAAGTAAGAATTAGAGTGCAGGAATGTTCAAGTAAGATCAATGCCATGTGTCTGAGAGGATCACTAAAGCCAGGCGTACGCTGTGCGATTTTTCAGTCACGGTCTTCAGCTCCGGCTCACACTGTGCGAGTGAATTGCAGGGGTTAAATGTTTACAGCTCATGACTCATGTGCTCACACTGTACGAACCGCTGTTCGGATGTGACCTGACTGCTCTCACTGCATGACACGACAGACCCGGAAGCGGAAGAAAAACACGGGAGTAGATGAGTAGATGCTCGCCTGACCCGGAACTGAAGAAGCAGAAGAAAAACACTGGAGTGAAGATGCGCGCCTAAGAATTGCGAGGATGTGCTCAAAAGACAAACTTCTTCAGCTGCAGCTTGCTGTAGTCCTACACAGTTTAAATGGAACAGACAGTGGGGCAGTCTTTGTTGTCACAGGCCACCATGTTGTCTCTGCTGTATGGTCCACATCAAAAGCAGCAGTTTTCTAGCTGTTCTGTTAATTTGAACTACTGCAGTAAAGATTTGTGTTGTCTCTTAACTTGTGGAACAGAGATCTTGGGGAGAGGAGCCTTGTGAACCCCGGTGAAGTTGCAGCTCACCAACTCAAGGAGACACACACTGAAAAAATCGCAGTGCCTTTGCCAAGAGTGCATGCCACCATTGAGGGTCAGGCATCACATGCATCACTATACAGTCTTTCGTAGGCCACACAATGAAATCACAGTACTTGGTGTCTGTGACAAAAATGTGGGTCTGTACTTCTTTGTAGTAGGGATGACCTTTCTTCAGTTGCAGCAGTCCTTCCACAATTTCCTAACAGAAACTCTTGTCCCCCCTCACACATGCTTCCAAAACAGTATTGTTTCAATATCTTTAAGTGCATTTTATTTCTACACTCTGCTTTCCACAGCAACTGCTCTGTACGATCCCATCTGGTGATGCTCCAACCTCAGGAAACTGGGGGGCTATGACAAACCCACACTGTCTCATCTTGAAGCTGCAATCTCTTTATTTTCTCTACCCCATTCAGTTGCAGCACATTGATTTAATCCACTTTTTTGATTACAAACAACAAACAACAGCGCGGGTGTGTTGAATTGGCAGACACACACTGCATGCATATTTGATGCTGTAACTCTTTCAATACAGAAGTGATGCCAAGCTGAGGACCTATACTGTTGTCTGCTGTTTGCTTTGATGAACCATGCCTGCTCAAGTGAAATGTCTGCCTTTAGTCTCCATTCGTTTCCATTGAGTTTGTATGGATCTATATTGTCGATTTTAGACAATTTCTTCAAATATCGATCCATAGCCTTCTTCACAGGTTTATCCCTGTAATGGACTGTGATGTACTGGCGACCTGTCTAGGGTGTATCCCGCCACTCGCCCGTTGATAGCTGGAGATAGGCACCAGCCCCTGTTCCCCTAGTGACGCGAGACGCTTATACTCGAGATGGCGCCATGGGGTAGGCAGGTCACACTTCTAACAAAGATGGATTGAAAATAAGCCAGATAGAATTTAATACCAAAATGAGGTGTTTGGGCTAATAGGATATTAAAGGTAGACATTTGGACATCAGAAAACTGGTATCTAAAACTAATAAGAAATTTTGAGCACTCAAGGAGATAAGTTTACATATTCTAGTTTGGGATTTAGAGATAATCTTTTGTAATGGAGATGCAAGAAAATCCACTAAACATTAAAATTGCCATTTTATAAGGTTTCACAGATTATATTTTTTTTCAATTACTAACACACTAAACAAGCACAGCACAACTATTTAGACTCAAACACAGTGAGCAAAACCTCTTCTGAAACACATGTTCTGCTTTATACACATTTTCCAATTCCAAATGGTACTTTATAAATGCACTGAAAGTTATTCTCTGTATATGACACAACAATCTGACATAAAGTCATTTTATCCATTTCAAAACAATGCCTCTCAAAATGAGACAGTCTCTGGTTCCTGATGAACTAGAGGCTAGGCAGGCCGGTGGGCCTGCGACTGGTCGTCACAGGAGACTCCGGCGGCCTATTAGGGTATGGTGGGTGCTGAAGGGCTGCTGCTGTGTAGACCAGGGGACTGCAAAAATAAAGACAGCAGGCTCTGGCACTTGGACTGATTCTGGCTCTGGATCGGGTTCTGGCTCCAGCAGCTCCGGGAACAGCAGATGAAGCAGCTTTGGAGGCTCTGGGAGCGGCAAATGGAGCATCTCTGTTGCTGTGCTGTTATCGAGTCGAGTAAACAAACATGTTAGAAGGAGGAAGAATCAGGGGGGAGAGAGCTGTGCGCTCTTCCGCCTTGAAGGCTGCTCTGTGGTGTCTTCGCCGCCTATTGCGGCAAGGAGCTGGCTCACTTCTGGAGCAGTGGTATTCGATTTTGTCCCCATGAAAAAACTCGAACAGCTCGTCTTCGCTGACGCAAAGGGAACATAGTCCTGGACAGGCAGATGAAGGCGGCGTTGTAGCCGCAGCTAGACGGCTGGCTGAAACAGAGGGAGTGAGAGGAGCCCTTGGTGAAGCAAGCGGGAGAGGAGCCAAGACAGCGGGGGTGAGAATCGGTGGAGCGTGGATTGTGGAGACTGAACCAACATTGGTGGAAATGGATTGCCAATCCAATGGAGAAATCTGTTCCTCGGCTGCGAGAAGGGCATCATCGGCTGCCTCCTCCTGTTCCTCCGCATCGAGCAGATTGAAGCTGGAACGGAACCTTGGAAGAATGTCCAAGATATAATCCTCCAGAGCAGTGAGGCGAGCAGTGAGGCGAGCAGAGAGACTAGCAAAGCTGGAGATCTTGTCCAGCCTACACCAGAGAGACTCCAGGATGTCGGGATCTGGGCTTCTGCTGGGTCCATCTGTTTAGGCCGGATCATTATGTCAGGAGTTGTGTGGTGGAAGGTAAGGATTCAGAGGCAGAAGCAGGACGGAAGAGTTGTTCTTTGAAGTGGAATGCTGACCAGTGTGATGCTGATGGCAGGAACAGAGACACAGAGCAGCAGCAGGAGGAAGACAACAGGAAAACACACGGTGGACATCTCAAGGAAATTTCAATCAAACGCAACTGGACTTGGTAATTTGTCTTGGAAGACGTTTCACCTCTTATCCAAGAGGCTTCATCCAAGAGGCTTCATCAACCTCTTATCCAAGAGGCTTCATCCAAGAGGCTTCATCAACATCGACAAAAACACTGAAACACTTACTTGGAGGCAAAAAACTGACATCCCAACACAAAATGAAACACAAAACAGGTGGGTAAAGAACTTGTCAGACAGAGAACTTACCCAACCGGAGAAAGAGGTCCTAGCCAAGGGTTTGAACTTTGCCATGACACCAAAAAAGTTACCCATAGTGGACTGGATTACAGCCACAGAGTCCGCTATAAAGAAAAACAACTTAAGTGGAACCGAGGCAGAACAACTTCGGTTAAAAGTGTCGGCAGCTTTGTCTGAGGCTAAGGTCCCCCCCTCTAACCTCACCATTGAGGAGAGAAAAGCAGTATCAGCACTGAGCAAGGAGCACAACATCACAATCCTTCCAGCAGACAAAGGTAGGTGCACAGTTGTGCTCAATACAACTGATTACCACACCAAGATCTTTGCACTACTGAATGACTCTAACACGTATGAAACTCTGAAACGAGACCCCACGAGTGGGTACAAAAAGAAGGTGATAGAATGTCTACAACAACTGCAAAAAGAAGGCATGATTGACAAAACGCAATACTACCGGCTGTACCCCCAGGACTCAATTCCTTGCCTATATGGACTCCCCAAGATCCATAAAGAAGGGGCCCCGCTCAGGCCCATTGTCAGCAGTATAAACTCTGTCACGTACAATATAGCCAAACACATAGCTAATATCCTGGCACCTCTGGTAGGCAACACCCCACACCACATCCAAAACTCCATAGACTTTGTGAACAAAGTCCGGAATCTAAAAATGGATCCAGATGAGACAATGGTTTCCTATGACGTGACTTCATTGTTCACCTGTATTCCTACCATGGAGGCTTTGGTCACAGTAAGAGAACGACTTACACAGGACAACTCCCTCCAAAACAGAACAAAACTCAAACCAGAACACATTTGCCAACTCCTGGAATTGTGCCTGAATACCACATATTTCCAGTTCAATGGCAAGTTTTATAGACAGAAACACGGCTGTGCCATGGGCTCACCAGTTTCTCCAATTGTGGCAAATTTATACATGGAGGAGGTAGAGTGCAGAGCTTTGAACTCCTTTGAAGGAATAACACCTAGCCACTGGTTCAGATACGTAGATGACACATGGGTTAAAATCAAAACCAAAGAGGTGCAAGCCTTTACTGAACACATAAACTCAGTGGACAGAAACATCAAATTCACCAGAGAAGATGTCAAGGACAATAGTTTGCCCTTTTTAGATTGTGTCGTCCAGAGGAGAAAGGACAGAAGGCTCCACATTGGGGTATACAGAAAACCCACACACACAGACCAATACCTACTTTTTGACTCACACCACCCACTGGAACACAAGCTTAGTGTTATCAGGACCCTGCAACACAGAGCTGATAACATACCCACCAGCTCACAGGCCCAAGGGGAAGAACGCAAGCACGTGAGAGACACCCTCACAACTTGTGGTTACCCCAGCTGGACTTTTGTGAAAACTGCAGCTAATTCCAGAAGGAAAGCCAACAAAGTGGTTGAAAAAGAAAAAGAAAACAAACGAAACAATGTAGTCATTCCATATGTGTCTGGGATTTCTGAAAAACTCAGGAGGATTTTTAACAAACACAGTATCCCTGTGTATTTCAAACCCAGCAACACACTCAGACAGAGACTAGTACATCCCAAGGACAGAACACCACACACACACAAAAGCAACCTGGTGTATGCAATCCAATGCAATGAAGAATGCAAGGACCTCTACATTGGTGAAACCAAACAACCACTGTACAAACGCATGGCCCAACACAGGAGAGCTAACTCCTCAGGCATGGACTCTGCTGTTCATTTACATCTCAAGGAGAAAGCTCACTCCTTTGAGGACAGCAATGTCCAGATATTAGACAGAGAGGACAGATGGTTTGAAAGAGGAGTAAAAGAAGCCATCTATGTAAAAGTAGAGAAACCATCGCTAAACAGAGGAGGAGGCCTGAGACATCACCTATCTCCAATTTACAATGCTGCCCTTTCATCCCTCCCTAGAAGACTCAAACAAATTAGCCTCTAATAACAGAAACAACTGTGACTCCAACGACTGTCGTTATAACACAATAGGGCACTAATGAAGCCGAAACCTAACCTCCACCAATAGGCGGCACGCCAACGACCGTCGTTAAGACATGGAGCACAAAGGATCCAATGACATAATGATTCTTGTTCAAGAGGTTAAATAGCTGAGTCTCCACACCAGTTAGTTGGACCAGTCCCAGCCTGGTCAGCAGCGAGCATGAACTGATGAAGCCTCTTGGATAAGAGGTGAAACGTCTTCCAAGACAAATTACCAAGTCCAGTTGCGTTTGATTGAAATTTCCTTGAGATAACCATGACCTGGATGAAGGAGAATATTCACAGGCATACGGTGGACATCTGTAGTAGACACCTGTAATCATCCAGCACTGACTGAGGGAATGGGAACTAGTTTTAAGGTTGTGAGGTGAGTGGATGGAGATTGGAGACAGGTGCGGATGATGATGAAGATGAGGGAGTGACAGGAGCTGAGTGATGAGTCATGACAAGTATCTCCTGTGCAATCAGTAAATCTCCTTGTTGTTCCAGTTCTCTTCAGGAGCATCTTTAATGATTCCCAAGATCCTCTCAAGTTGTTTACCTCCTCGCTCTGGTCAGCCTCTGCTCCGCTCTCCTCTTGTAAAGTCACCCGGTCCCACCTGCGCCTCTGCCTTGTTAGAGTTAATTTACCTAATACATACCTGTCAAACTTACCTTCCAGTTGGTCTCCGGCCATCATGTCTTTCCTCCTGGTGTTTCCCGAGACGACCTTCCTGCATCTTCAGTTTGTAAATATAACTTTAAAACTTCAACTAAAACTGTCTCCAAGTCTGGTTTGGAGTTTGAATCTTGAGTCCCTTAAAAACCAAACATTTCAATGTCTCTATTAGTAGTCCGCCAATTTGAATACTACAGAGGACTCGGGCATCTTGTATCTACTGCTGTAATTTTTTTGATGATTGTTGGCACGTTTGAGGTGCAATACATCCACCTTTAGTCTGGACTAGTGCTGTGTTAATTGACTTATATAGGCTCCATTAATTAACCCTTGATTACCATGCTTCTGCTTGTAAATTCGTATCAGTCGTTTTCAGATGACATATCAGTGCTGTAGGCACATTGCATGATATTTTTATTGCTATAGAGTATAGAATGATCCCTTGAGTGTCCTAAAAGGGGAAATATGGTTGTAATACCAGCAAAAAAAACACATATACAAACAGAACAGGACACAGAACAGAAACACACAAAATTTTTACAGAAAAAAAACTATTCACATACTGGACAATAATTATAAAAATAGAAGAGAATAGAATAGAATAGAATAATCCTTTAATAGTCCCACCAGGGGAAATTCGGTTGTAAAAAGCAGCCAAAGAAACAACAAATATACAACATATGTAACAGAACAGAAAAATATATTTAAAAAAAAATACAATAATACACAGAATATGTACATCAACACAGAATTAGAATATGTACATCAGGTTGAAAATAATGTGAAAATTATATCGGTGTGGTTGTTTAGTACAAATGTTAGATACAGTGCAGGTGTAAAATATTTACATTTCTTGGGAACAGTTTTGGTTGTACAGTCTGACAGCTGCAGGGAGGAAGGACCTGCGGAAACGCTCCTTTGTGCATCTAGGATGCAGCAGTCTGTCACTGAAGGAGCTCTGCAGTTCAGCAACATCTCCATGCATGGGGTGGGTGACTCTGTCTATCAGATATGCTTTTTTGGCCAGAGTTCTTCTGTCTCCCCCCACCTGCACTGGATCCAGGCTGGGGTCGGCCGGTGGTTGGAAGGCGCTGCTGCCTTTTCCCTCTCCCCGGGCTGGTTCTTGTTGCTTGCTCCCCGGTGGCCCCTTGCCGCGCCTGTGCGTCGGCGAGCGGCCGCGGCGGGTGGCCGGCGTCTATATTGGCACTGGACATGGCTCCTGGGTCTTGGTCTTAGCGCCCGGGGGGGTGCTGAGGTGGGGGCCTCTGGCCGGTGTTGGTCGGCCTCCGCGGTGACTGACCGGTTGGTGGGGTGTGGGCTGGTGGGTGGAGGTGCTGGGTTCTGTTGCCTCCCGGCCATCGGGCGGTAGTAGCAAGGCTGGAGGATGTCGGCCTGGGGTTGGCCGCCTGGGGCTTCGGTCTGCTCACGGGCCTGGCGCGACGTGTCCGGGGTACCCGAGTCGGTGGTGCGCCGGGTTCCGGCCTCGGCGCGGGGGCCCTCGGACGCTGGCGGTGCCTGGGGCGTCTCTTATTGGCGGGGAGGCTTTTTACCATCTAGCACAGGCGTTCTTTTTAACGGGGTGCGCTTGGGACGGGAGGGGGGAGGGCGTGGAGGGGGAGGGGGGGCTAAACTCAACCTGGGTGTCTAGTGACATGTGTTTTGTTAGCAGTGTGAATGTTGGGAAGGATTTAGGTGTGCCCCTGGGGTGGGGGCTGGTGGATTGCCGGAGCCCCCATGGGGCTCGGGGGTGCCGCTGCCGTGGGCCCCGACTTGACGTGCTGGGGCCTCCCACCCCTGGTGGATCGGGCCGAACGGGGGTGCCTATTGGAGTCAGCAGGGGAGCTGGCTCCCTGGGGTTGGCAATGGTCACACCAGTTATTCTCTCCCCATGCCTCTCTCCACCTGCTCCTTCATTCTACCATTCACAAGGCCTTGGGACGTGGGCACGTCACTGGGGTGCGGGATGGAGCTTACGTCTTCGCTACCCGGTGGCGGCCTGGGTCCCGATTTTATTGAGCAACTTAGACACTTACAATTCCAACATTTACATGGTACGAACATGTAGGGACCAGGCGGTGGGGCGCATTGGCGCTGGGGGCGGGACCCCTCATGGGGGGCCCCTTATAGGGGGCCCGTTGTGGGGGGCCTCGCCTGTGGTGCCGGCACCCACTGTTTAAATGCATCTAGACACTGAGGGCCCGGAGTTGGAGATGGGGGTACCCTGCAGCACCTCTTATGGGGGTGCCGGGGTTGTAGAGTAGGTTGGTGCCGTCCGGTGGATCGGTGGGGACCGTGCCTGGCGCCTAGGCCTCCTGGACTTCTGCTGGCTGGTCGGTTCATCTGGGGGGGGCTGTCCGGCATTGGCTTGGCCCCTGATCTTGGCGCCCTGCGTAGGGCGGGATCTGGACCCAGGAGCTGGAAGATCTGGATGTCCAGGTGCCGGCTGGGCGCGGCCTGGGGAGGGCGTACATCCGCTGTGGCTCCTGCTGTGGCTCCCTGGCGTGTGGGTGTGTGGGGGCGGGCCGGGTTGTTGGCGATGGGTATTGGTCCTGGGTGGCGGCGGCGTGTGTTGTCCGTCGGTTGGCTGCGGAACCCCATTTATCTGCTGCGGCGGCGGCGGCCTCTGTACTCTGTGGGACCCTGGATGCATACATCTCTTGCCTCCTCCATGTCTGTGTCGATTCCTGTGGGACGGATTGACGGTTCCTTACACCAGCTATCAATCACTTGCTTGGGGAAACCTTATTCAGACCTGCATGCTCGCACACACATGGGTGTGGGGACATTGGTGTGGACGGACATATCTTAAGCTGAGGTTATCATCATTAGTTAGTTGTTCACAGGAGCTTACCAGAAACGTTTGTATTATGTTCATTAATCCATGCTTGTGTGTAGTGAATGTGTAATTCTTAGTTTATTCTACTAGATCCGAACTATTGGTTTGGTTCTGTACAGTTTGTTGTTTTTGTTTTGTATTACTGTTTCTCTGCCATCCGGCAGAGGTGGAGGACTGGGATGTTTTCTTGTGTTCTTTGTTTGCCTCCCTGTCTTGTGTCGTCAGTTCGCGCCTCTGCTGGTCCAGTTTCTTTTCTTCACCTTCTCCCTTTCTCCCTTCTTGTCTCGGTTTAGTGTCCATGACGTCAGGAAATTGAACCCACAGTAATCACTAATAAAGATTTTTCATACATATATGGCATACTACAGCAAAGCTGTAATACTCTGCTTGGGAAAGTAAAACTGTTGGGCTTGTACTTGGTACTCAGACACCAATTCTGAGTAGCATACTGCTAGACAGGACACGTTAAAAAAAATAAAATAAAAAGATTAAAAAAAGATAAACTGCTGCTCTAACATACAGTACTGTAAAAAATTATGGAGGCCACCACAGAGTCATAGAAGGTCCTTAACAGCGCTCCCTGGACTCCAAATGACCTCAGCCTCCTCAGCAGGTAGAGTCTGCTCTGACCTTTCCTGTAAAGAGCATCAGTGTTGTGGCTCCAGTCCAGTTTATTGTTTAGGTGAACACCCAGGTACCTGTAAAAGTCCACTATCTCAATGTCCACTCCCTGGATGTTCACCGGTGTCAGTGTGGTGGGTCTGTGTCTCCGGAAGTCCACCACCAACTCCTTGGTTTTTCCAGCGTTGATCAGCAGGTGGTTCTGCTGGCACCAGTCCACAAAGTCCAGAGTCCTCTGTCTGTACTCTGAGTCGTCATCACCTGTAATGAGTCCAACTATGGCAGAGTCATCAGAGAACTTCTGTAGGTGGCAGCGTGGGGAGTTGATGGAGAAGTCAGCAGTGTAGAGGAACGTTGCCAACACTGTTCCCTGTGGGGCCCCTGTACTGCAGACCAGCGTGTCAGAGACACGGCCCTGTGTCCTCACATACTGTGGGCGTCCTATGAGGTAGTCCAGTATCCACTGGGACATGTGGTGGTCCACTCCTGAAAGCTCCAGCTTGTCCCTCAGGAGTCGTGACTGGATGGTGTTGAAAGCACGGGAGAAATCAAAGAACATGATCCTCACAGAGCTTCCAGGTTTCTCCAGGTGAGTCAGAGCTTGGTGCAGCAGGTAAATGATGGCGTCCTCCACCCCGATGCCGGGTTGGTAAGCAAACTGCAGTGGATCCAATGAAGACCCCACCAGGGGGTGCAGATGGTTAAGGACCAACCACTCCAGGGTCTTCATCAGATGCGATGTCAAGGCCACCGGCCTGTAGCTGCTAAGGTCCTTGGGGTGGGAGGTCTTTGGAACTGGTACCACACAGGAGGTCTTCCATAGCTGTGGTACTTTCCCCAGCAACAGGCTCAGGTTGAACTAATGTCCTAAAATGCCACACAGTTCATCTGCGCAGCACCTCAGCAGCCTGGAGCTGATGCCATCTGGACCTGCAGCCTTCCGCACTTTGATCTTACGAAGCTCTTTCCTCACCTGGAGTGCTGAGAGGGACAAGGTGGTTGGTGGAGGGGGATGTGTGCTGGAGTCCTCAAAAGCTGGGTGTGAGTATGATGGCTGAGAGCTGAGAGGTGTGAAATCCTGAGATGAAAGGCAGGCAGCTTCAGGAGATGAGGGAGATTGCAGCAGGGGGCACGATGCTGGGGGAGGGGTGGGTGGCTGATCAAACCTATTAAAGTATTTATTCAGGTCATTCACCTACCCCACGTCTCCGGCAGTCTGGGGAGTTGATGGTTTTTGTCCAGAGATGGTCCTCAGGCTGCCCCACACACCTCTGATGTTGACCTGCTGCAGCTGATCCTCCATCTTCCTCCTGTAGTTGTCCTTACATTGCCTGATCTTCCATTTCAGTTTCTTCTGGACAACTTCTGGACAAATTTCAGCTCCTGTTTGTCTCCTGATCTGAAGGCTATCTTCTTCTCCTTGAGGAGAGGCTTTATTTCAGGATTTATCCATGGCTTGTTGTTGGAAAAACACCGTACCTTTATGACTGGAACGGTGTTGTCCACACAGAAGTTAATGTAGTCCGTAATGCAGTCTGTGATGCTGTTGATGTCATCCTCCAAAGGGCTGCAGAAGTTGTCCCACACAGTAGAACGGACACAGTCTCTCAGAGCCTCTTCAGTCTCTGCCGACCATTTCCTTACTGTGCGTTTCACAACTGGTTCTTTGTGTAAAAGAGGTTTATATACAGGTTGGAGATGAACCAGGTTGTAGTCTGAGCCCCCCAGAGGAGGGAGAGGTGATGAGCTGTATGCCTCCTTGGTGTTGGCATACAATAAGTCCAATGTTTTATTGTCTCTGGTATGGCAGGTGACATACTGGGTGAAGGTGGGGAGAGTGGAGGACAGGGAGATGTGATTAAAGTCCCCAGAGTTCAGAAAAAGGGCCTGAGGGTGCTGTGTTTGGAGTCTGCTGGTTACAGAGTGCAGGGCATCGCAGGCTGCAGAAGCGTTAGCAGAGGGAGGTACATACACAGCCATCACAATAACGTGTGTAGGCTCCCGCGGTAGATAGTATGGTCTCATGCTAACAGCTAGCAGCTCGATGTACTTACAGCAAAGCGTCTCTTTGATAGATAAATGACCAGAGTTACACCATCTATCGTTCACAAACACAGCCAGATCCCCTCCTCTCTTCTTACCACTCTCCGTTGTTCTGTCGGCGCGGATCAGATGAAAACCGTCCATGTTTATGTGTGAGTCCGGAGTTAGCACGGTTAGCCACGTCTCTGTGAAGCACATCAGGCTGCTCTCCCTGTAGCTCCTCTGATGTCGGGTTAGAGCCGCCAGCTCGTCCACTTTGTTGGGTAGAGATCTCACGTTCCCCATGACAACAGATGGAATCGCTGGCCGGTACCTCCTAACCTCACTGCGTCGCCCGATTCCGGCCCGACAACCGCGTCAATTTCTCTTCACCTCGCGGGGGATGTTGGCTCGCTCGGCCGCAGGCAACACAGTGTAGGCGCTTAAGGCTAACAGGGGATCCCTGCTGTAAACAGTGGGAGAGTGAGACTCAACACGCTCTCCGGACACAGATGCGGTAAAAAGTGTGAAAAAGAATAAAAATGTCCACAAACTTCTGAGCTCCATTTTGTGCGGGAGCAGGACAAAACACAGAAATAAAAGAACAACAACAAAAAGACATATATTACTTAAAAAAGGACTCGATCGGACGGAGCTGCTGTCACTGGCTGCCTGCTCCGAGCGGCGCCGGGATGTTGTAGTGTGTATGTCTGTGTATGTTTGTGTAAAAACAGAGTACTGATTGAAGTGTACAAACAGAGCAGGGTACTGAAAAAAGTTTAAATAATAATAATAAGAACATTTAGAATATTTAGAAAAAAGTATAGATAGGTTCAGCTTTTGCGAATATTCTGTAATACTGTTCCTCCTCGCTTGATCGAACAATTCCATTAAATAACCTCCATATAATGAAGGAATCTCACTCATCATTTTTATTTAATAATGCTTTTCCGACAATACTTCCAAAAAGTTAGTATATATGAACTGAGAAAAATAATGTACAAATTATAATATTAGTAGTTGTTTGGTTGATTAGTGCAATTTACAGCGCTGGTGTAAACATCTATGTTTGTTGGGAGCAGTTTTGATTGTACAGTCTGAAAGCTACAGGGAGGGAGGAGAAATGCTCCTTCATGCATCTAGGATGCAGCAGTCTCTCAATGAAGGAGCTCTGCAGTTCGGCACCTTTTACATGGATGGGGTGGGAGACTTGTTCAAGCAGTGATGTTATTTTGGCCAGAGTCCTTCTCCTGCCAAAAGTCCTTCTGTACTTTTTTTATTTTTACATGAATGTGTTTTTGTCCGGGGCTTGTGTTTTTTTTTTATCAATCACAATATGAATACTTCATTTTCCCATGGTGTCTGGGGATAGCAGTAGACCTACAGGGGTCACTATGGTAAGCTGGAATGTAAAAGGCTTAGGCCATCCTATTAAACGGGCTACGGTATTTGCTCTTTTAAAATCCATGTTCTCTGACGTGTTATTTCTTCAGGAGACACGACCATCTGAACAAGCTCACTTGCGCTGTAGCTGAGCAGGACACATATTCCAATCAACGTTTTCGAGCAAAGCACGTGGTGTGGCAATCATAATTAGGAAGAACATACCATTACAGCATTTGCAAACAATGTCTGATGTTAATGGTAGGTTTCTTATAGTTACAGGTTATCTATACTCCATGCATGTTACTTTGGTGAATATATATGTTCCAAATATTCATGATGCCCGGTTTTTCCGTAAAACGTTTGTGTAGCTACCTGATCTCACAAATACAAATTTAGTGGTTGCGAGGGAATACAATCAAATCTTTGACTGCCACTCAGACATATCCTCAAAAAAACAGTTGAACCCTTCAAAGTCTTCATATTGTGGATATCTGGGGCCTGCAGCATCCCACGGACAGGGAGTATTCTTTTTTCTCCAATTAACATAAATCTTTTTCACGCATAGATTTTTTTTATTAGACTCTTAAGATGTTAACTAATGTGCTGGATACTAAATAGCTTAATATTATCATCTCAGATCACACACCAGTTATTCTGACCCTTGATTTTAATCAACCAAAGCAATAAACTTCATGGCGCTTGCAAGATATTTCTAATGTCGAAATATGAATTTAATATGATCCTTACGAAACAAGTCAGGGATCAGTTATCTCGACTTCATCTTCGGGTTTTTTTTTTACTTGTGGACAAGCCTCATACTTTGTTAGCTCTTCAGCTTCAGGGGCAGCAATCCAGCAGGGCTATACATATAGATCCATTAGGGGGACATGTTCACTAACCCCAAAGCAATAAATAAAAGATTTGTAGAATTGTATCAGGATTATATAAATCTTAAGTTAGAAGCAATGTTGATGCATGGCTTAATAATCTTCCCATTCTGACGCTAGACCGTGATTCGCGTAGAGCTTTAAATGCCACAGTGACTATATCCGAACTAACATATACTATTGACTCAGGTAAAGCACCTGGACCAGATGGTTTTGGGGGCCGAATTGTACAAGAAGTTCGTCAAACAGATATCCCCACTCCTGCTTAGAATGTTATTTTGCTCTGTTGTTGCCAAGATATTACCTTCGATGCTATATAATGCTGATATTGCTCTTTTCTTAAATCAGATCGAGACAATACCAATCCAGCTTTATATCATCCTATTTGCATGCTCAATCTCGATTTTAAGATTATTACTAAAATATTAGCAAACAGGTTGAATAAGTTTACTGAATCTGTTGTTCATACAGACCAGATGGGATTTATCCCAAATTTACATTCTTTCTTTAATACTAGAAGAGTATTGAACATTATGTATTATAAATTTCCTTCAGCTTCAAAAAAGGCTATATTATTTTTGGATGCAGAAATAGCTTTTGACCGGGTGGAGTGGGGATATGTGTTTAAAGTTTTAGAAAGGTTTGGTCTAGGAGATTGCTTCGTGGCTTGGGTGCATTTAGCTTATGTAAGTTTGACTGCTTTGATAGTTATTAATCAGGATAAGTCACAATCTTTCAGCCTTGAGAAACTGACCTTATGTCTCTCAGTGCAGATCTGGAACCTAGGTTTGTGTCCACCACTCAATTTAATGCATCTCGAAAAGTAGTAAAATACTTGGGTATATATATCACAAAAGATCTAAAATTACTTTTTAAACATGACTTTGCTAATAGACTGGATGCCTTAAAGAAAAACATAGAAAATGGAGAACATTACCTCTATCAATGATAGGCCGAGCGAACACAATTAAAGTGGTGTCATTACCTAGATTTCTTTACCTGATCCAGAATATTCTAATTTGTATTCCGAGGTCCTATTTCAAACAGTTTGATTCGGTTATTTTGCCTTTCATTTGGGGATTTAAACCGCACAGAATTTCTAAGCAACATTTGCTGAAACCAAAAGAAATTGCCAGTCTGAACTTACCTTGTTTTTTGAATTCTTACTGGGCTGCAAATGTCAGGGTGATGGTGCATTGGCAGTTATCATAGGGACGTGACATTCCAGCAATTATACCCTTGTGGATGATAATTAAACAGAGTCTGATTTAGAAAACCTCTCTTCCGGCAATTCTTTTTTCATCCCCGAGACCAATGTCTGTAAGAAAAGGGGAACATTCTATTCTGCTTAATTTAGAAAAGATTTGGCTGCAGATCCGCAACTTTGGTGGAATTCGAAATACCTCAGTACATGCCCCAGTTTGGCATAATCACGCCTTTCCCTCCTCATTTACAGACGTGGTCTTTAGAAAGTGGAGTCGAAAGGAAATAACTTCTATTAAAAACCTCTATATTGATGATAAATTCTGCTCGTTCAAAAAATTACAATTAAAATATGCATTATCCAAGACTCAATTTTTTCGCTATCTGTAACTGAGAACTTATTTTAGAGAAAATGTCCCCTCATTTGACTTCCTGCATGTGGATTATGATTTGTTTAAAATTGTGTTTAGCTCTCCAGAAGCTAAAGGTTTAATATCATCATTGGTCGGCATATTTTCTCATAAACTTTCTCAATCTACTATGAAAATTAAACAAATATGGGAGGAGGATCTTAATATTACAATACAGGAAGAAATTTGGAAACGAGCACTGAAGAATATTCATCAGTGCTCTGTTAATGCTAGACTCCAATTGGTGCAATTAAAGTCATACACAGACTGCTTTATTTAAAATTTAAGTTAAATAAAACATTCAACAAGTTTCTCCAGTATAGTGACAGATGTAGGGCTGTGCCCAGTACATTTGCACACCACTGCTGGCTTTGCCCCAAGCTGAAAGGTTTTTTGGAGTTCTATATTTAAATCGTATTCTTCTGCTCTGAAAGTAAATCTAGCTTTATTTGTTTGTTTTTTCAAGCATCTTATAAAATATGGATTATAATGACTCTATATGGTAGTGGCCTATGGCATGGTCATAGTTTTGAGATGTATTCTGAAACTATGGAAGTTGGTCTCACTGCCTCATTTTGAGGTTTGGTTGAGGAAGCTAACAGGGATTCTTCATGTTGAGAAACTGAAGTATAAAGTGGCAGGGTCACCACAGAAATTGTATAATGTATGGAGACCAATTTTAGAATACTTAAACTCTAGTTGACCCCTATGAAATACTCACCTTGGGTGGTTTAGAATTTGAAGTGTTATATACTTTCAGTTCTGATAATATTGTATCCCCCCAATGTGTCGTTGTGTTCATTTTTGTTTGTTATAATTTTTTCCTCAATTGCATATGTATGAGAAAATCTTTCATGTAAATTCTTTTCTGTCACTATTATGCCTTAAACATTGGTCACCACATTATTTTTCTCACTCTTCATTAAAATTTGTCATGTTGTAGTTTTCTTTTTTGTCTTGTTTATGGTTGCATGTATATGAAATTCTGATAAAACTATAAATAAAGTTTAAAAAAGGGAAAAAGTAAAACCTGATGTTATGACTGGTTGAAATATAAATGTGCTGAAAATATGCTGGTGAACACTTATGTATTATAATAACCTCAAATACCCAGCAGGTGGCAGTAGAGAGATACTTTTCTTTTCCCAGGGTCATACCTCTTTGATTGTGATACTGATAACTGCTGCATATTTGTGTGGTTTAATCAAATATTTAAGAATTCAGAAGTGGTAGAGCTTTTCCCAGCATATGATTGCTACATGTCATTGCTAACGGTAGTTTGAGGTTGACTACTGTCTTTATGAATGTTTGATCACTACAGCACCTGATCATCTGAACCTCATCCTTACGTAAAGACACTTGGGGATGTCTTGGGTGTTCTAAAGGGAGCAGGTCACCCCCAGCAGAACGGGAAGTAGATACCTCCGGATGACTGTGCGGTGAGCAGTGGTTCCAGTTGAAAATTGGCGGTCAGTACAGACTCTCACACACACCTGAACTCCCTACCATTTCACTTAGATGGAGGTAGGTGTGGATTCAAGATTGAGCATCTTAAAGAGCAGCTTTGTCACAGCGCCTCTTTTTTTTCAATTTGTGGACTTAATATAAAGGACTCAAGTCTGTAGACACACAAAGACATAAAAACACAACAGGAGCTTTTTTTAAACTTCATAAACCACTTTGACTCCCCATTCAGCTCTAAAGTAATGGACCTTGCGATTCAGGGAGTCAATGATTCTGATGCAATATATTCTCACAGCTGAGTTTTTTCTCTTCCTTTAGTCTTTAATCTTTGCAGCTAAATTTCCCAGAAAAAGTGAAAATGAAGATGTTACAAGAACACGTCTTTTGTATTCACATTGGAAGCAGATGCAGATTTAATATTTCACATAGTTTTTCTTTTTAAATATTTCTCCTCAACTTCTTGGTTTTATTAGTCCCCAAATCTGCTGCCCACAATCAAATGATCACTACAGCATCAAGACATACACCGGGGTTTAAAAGAAAATCCCCTCTGAATGTCTGAATCCCAAGTGACCACAATGGGGGTACTTTTTTAGAGTGGACGTTTTAATATCATGGTCTACACAATTACTACGAGCACTGGTAGATGGACAGTATACAGTAAGTCAAATGTTTGGACATTTCTGCTAAATGAACATCTCAGGTTTTAAACAAAAAAGAATACAGTCAGACCTACTGAATTGTACACATATTCTTTTCCTTTTGTATATAAGCTACTTTAGCTAAATCAAAGGCATTAATTCAGATACTGACCAAAAGCATTTCAGGAAGTACTGAACTTTTTTCTAAGTATTCCACCTTTAAATAAAATTGTCTAAAAAGGCAGGTGAAACACAAAGTTGTAATCTGTTCATCTTTACAAGCATGACATGACAGTAGTCTTTCAGTTATATCCCTCCTTAGTGCAGAACTCACCAAATTCCCCACATGTTTTGCCCAGTTAAAGAGAAATGCGGAAATCTAGCAAGAAGCATCTGTTTGTCTTGTGAAGCATACTGTAAGTCATAATTATGTTCTGTTGTAAAGCAATCATAAAGAGACCATACCATTGGACAGACTTAGGTTTAATTTTTCATCAATGTCTGCCATCAGTCTGACTAACCCAACTTAACTGTACAAGGGGAACAGCAACCTAACGCATTAAAAAACAAAAGGAAGACCTCCAATTGAAGACAGGGATGTAGGTCACATACTGCAGCATTAAATCACTTTTAATCCCGTGTTGTGACAGCAGCTGAAATCCCCTCTCCAAGAATCACTTCATCTTTGGGCTGCAATCGGGCTGCGTTGGGCTCTGTCTTTGTCACGTATATGCAAACGCACTGTCATACACACTGTCTGATGAAGGTCACCTTAAATGGAGTCTAAGAATATAAACAGTCTTCCAGAGCCCACTGCGAGAGGACCTCCCACCCCCATCGTGTGATTAGTTGATAGAATATTCCCTAATAAAAAAGTTTTTAATTAAAGGCAACCAAATGTAATATTTTTTAAGGATTAGAAAAAATATGTGACAATGTCTCTTTTTTTCAATATTTTGTGTTGCCATTTGGGTCTCTGCTGCCTCTATAAACACTCCAAACCTGAATAAAAAACATCCATCCATTTTAATTTTTTTTGCCAATCTTTGCCTTCATAAAGTTTGCGCCTCTACAAGCCATTTGTGACATCACAATATATGGGATTGGAATATGACTACCAATCACCTATCAATACTTGCCCCTCAACTGTCAACCCTGGCCACCATTTCCAATTCAATGCCATTCTAATGTGTGGCAAACCCGCAGCCTAGAAACAAGATGGATGGGCGTGGTCAATTTGTATTAAAAAAATCACAGAGCCCTCTAAACAGCTCATTCTGGAAGTTTCTGAGATTTTCATGAATTGATCTGGTGAGATCACTTCATGTGAAAGTTTATTTTGTGCAAATAACTTTATTAACATGTTTTGTAAAGACCAAAGAACTATTATAACCTCTTTAAACAGAGGCATAATATGTCCCCTTTAACACACCTTCCCAACCATAAAAACATGGTGGTGGCAGTATCATGCTGTGGGGATACTCGTTTGAATGTAATTGGAAGCTGGTTAGAGTAGATGGGAATATGAACGGGGCTAAATCCAGGGTAATGCACAGAGAAAACCTGCAAAAGACTTGAGGCTGGGGCAGAGATTCACCTTCCAGCATGACTAATCTAAACATGCATCCAGAGCTAGGATGAAACAGTTTAAATCAATCTATATTCAGGTGTGATTGAAGTAAAAGGATTTTTTTATATACATATATCTATATATATTGCATAAAAACCGTTGAAAGCCACATATTGCATTCCTTTCACTTCACAATAATTTGTTCACAAACAATCCAAGTCAAAAGCAATTACGTTTGTGACAAAACATGGAAAGGTTCAAGGTCGATGGAAACTTTTGCAAGGTACTGTGAGCCGCTGTGTGTGCCTGCGTGTAAGATAAAGGCTTCACAGTGACTGTAGGTCATTCAGGTCGAGCGCTGTGTAACCAGATTACAAACAAAGAGGCCAGGCCACGGTTGTGACAGTAATGTAGTTAAAGAGCTCTAAATGGAGCTAACCAACTCCCTCTGGAAACGAGCAGTTGGTAAAAGCCAATAATGTCTTTTTTTTTATGAAGTTGCTGGAGTCTAGGTTCACAGAAACCCTGCTGATGGGGCAACATGATGAGCTCGGTTTTCTAATTGGAGATCAAGTGTTTTAAAAAGGCTGTGCTCAGTAGAAATGAGCTGGGTTAAACAAGCTAACAAGAGATCAGCAACTCATTTCAATTTTAGGGGGAGAAACAGCAACACTGTGTGGCTGCTTAGCTTTAAAAACACACAAAGTGTAAAAACCTTTTACTTTGCATGGTCACTTAAAATAGACTGAAAGTAGCCTACATAGCTCCTTTAAAGGTGATGTCCAATCAAACACATAAATAGTGAATATACGACAAAAGATGAGAATTTTTTAAAAGTATTTTTTTATTGAAAGATCTTAAAACCATTAACCCTTACCTGTGGAGACCACTTCCAGATTGTTTGATAATTCATGGCTTGATGCTGAACAGTTGAGATTTTTTTCTCTTCTACTAAGAAAATCATGCAATTGAATCTCTGTCTGTTGTCTGTGTAAAAAAAAAAATGAGCTTGCACCCATACGCTCTTCCAAATAGACTGCAGCATAACAATACAGTTGGTAACTTTGTTGAGCAGATTTTTCAAATAACAGAAATTGACATATATATTGTGATATTTCATTTTTTATTGAGAACTGTTTGAGATTGATTTAAAAGAAATATGGCCCAAATTCTTGCCAAGGAGTAGCAGGCACTGCCGTAGGCCCATCCACTGTCATAGCACTCACCTGTGGCGCAGTCCCTCTGGGACAGCACCTCCGAATTTACATACTGCAAATTCCACCTCTTTTGCATCACTTTTGTCTGTTCCAAGCCTAGACAAAGCAGACTTTGACATTAAAAAGCAAACAAATAGTCAGAAATAATTACATTCAATGTGTATTTTTGCTTTCTTTCTGTCTCTAACATAATAGCCAATTAGTGAGAATGTCATTTTGCAAATTTATATGACAACCAGTTGTTTTTCCCTGAGGAGTTGGCTGCACTTAGTAAGATGGTTTGCAATGGAGCCTGTGAAAAACAAAACACACCCTACCTGCAGGTTTACATGCTGCATGTGTCTACTAGACGCTGGAAATAATCCATCTTGTTAACTGAGGGAGGACGTCAGCAGGACAAAGGCATTCATTAGAAGTCGTGTGGTTGTTGTGTGAAATGTTCCTTATATTTACAAAAATGTGGTTAGCAGGAAAAAAAAGTTGACTCTACTGTTTATTGACAAAACTATTGACTTAAAGCACACCACATTACATGCAAAAAAGAGGTGCAAAAGTAGGCAGTGAAAGCTATTTAATTTCTCAGTGTCTTGCTCATAGGAAGTATTTGGCAGCTGTTTTTGTTTCAAAACCTTGGCCTTATGTGTCATCCTTACCCTTCCAGGGTATATAATTTTCTAAGAAATCAGGACCCTTTGTTACATTTATCTTGATTAATGAAAGAAATGCTTTCTTGAACTCCATCAAAAGATTAAAGGCATTATTAAAAACGTAAGTCTGAGGAACGCTGCAATTTGTCCTACAGCTTTTAGGCATATCAAAACACACCTCAGATCCTTAGGTCATTGGATGTGGAAACTGACAACGTAGTGAGGAGCCATTTTAGCCATTTAATTCAGTTGTAATGGCCAAGCCTCTGATGAGAGAAGGTTTGACACACTCATATTTTAGGATATCTGGTCTAAACCTAAGTAAGCTTTCCAATATGGTTGCAGTTGGTGCACTGTTGGTGAATTAAAGACTTATACTCTTCAAAAGCTGAAAAGATAATAGTGTACAGGCATGGCGGGGAGAGTTTTAGAAAGAGAAGACCAGAGTAAAATTACATATTAGGTAAAATAAAAACTGTTTTGTTGGGATAATCTTGTGTTGTTTTGCAAGACAAAAAGTTCTGGATACAAAATACGTCAAAATCTTTGTGGTGTGTCCATCTTTACTGGTATGTGTGGATAGCTAAATACTCTTAGTAGTAAGGAAACGTCATTGCTGATGTGCAGCTAAATAATAGGTGAGTACATTGTGAAAACATCGCAAAAGTGTTGGAAATATGAAAAACCATTTTGGATATTGGAAATGTTAAGTAACAATGAAAATATATTAAACGTTTTTCTGGTGGACACCTGTTGGCTGCTCTTTGAAATCTGGTGTTAAAGAAAGCTATCGATCACATGAAGATGTACGTTTCACAGTCAAAGGAAAACAACAGAGGGGACTTAGTTTTAATTGGACTGAAAATCAAAATGGATGGCGTTGGGGTAATGAGAGGAGATGCACACCTAATCTGCTCAACTAATCAATGAGTTGCAGATCAAACGCAGGTAGACACGTATTGATCAGGGATACAGAAAACACATAGGATGTTTGGGTTACTGAATCATAGGGGGATTATTAGTCTACTTCCTGAACTGATGGGAGTAAACAGTTATTATTCATCACAGCAGGAAATTATTGGTTTATTATGCCGCCAGAAAGCTACAAAATACATTCACAAATGGACCCTAAATTTTGTGTCTTTTTTCTACCTGCTTTGAGTAAACACATTTATTTTGTATCATAATTAAACATTGATGAGCTTGCTACACAAGACGCTCTGAACTCAGGTTACCGCTAATGCTCGTTGCAAACCATGTGACGCATTTCCTACGCTGCATCCTCTGTTTTAGTCTCGCTCTTCCATTTCATTTAAATCTCTGGTTCATGCATATTTTTCATGTCTACAAATTGGATTAGGGAGGAATTTTTTGGTAAGATGAAGCTGCTGAAGTAGATGAATGGACACAAATTTCTTGCAGGCACGAAGATGTACTTATATTCTGGAAGTTGTCACTTAATTGCTGTGAAAAATTACCCCTAGAGCATAATAGATACATGGGTTTTCTTTTTTTTTTTTTACAAGTAATACTTTTATGGGCATATATGCTAATTCAGTCTTCTTTTACCTCTGAAAGCAGCACCGGACTTTAATTAGAGGTATTCTAGCATAAGGAGGCGTGAGGAGGGGATTCAGTCCTTTGATTCAGGTTGGTTGGACCTAGGACACATAAGAAAGTTGCAGGAAATGGCCCCTGTCTTTTCTGAAAGCTACAGAAGTTTGTTGAAGAACATTAGGGAACAAACAGCATGATGACTCCCAAATAACACAGCAGCCCGGTCAAGGAGAAATTGAAAGCAGGGTTTGGTTACAAACAGTTTCTCAAGATTTAAACATTATTTTTGACCTGTATTCTTCTGTTACTGGATGGATATTCCACAAAGCGACCAAACTCCAAAAACTAGGCCTTCTTTGACAATCCTGGCTCAATTTCTCCAGATTCGGATGCATGAACGATTCGCACATTCACCATGGCAACATATGCTCTTGGACAAGCCAGCTCCGTGGCAGGCTAACTGTGAGGCTTTTAACTTTATCAAATTGATTGGATGATCCAGGTGATGTTACACTGCTGGGCTGTTATTCTGTTGCTGTTCTCTCCCTCACCCCACCCATCCTCCAATATAAAGTTATTACTTTTTTTGGTGAAATTAGCTAATTAAATGGAGGATTTTAACTTTTAAAATGTAGTTCTAATTAGATTTAACTGTTACCATTTTGAAGAACATTACTGTATTTAATCTTTACTTGCTTCCAGGTACTTTTTTTTCCATCAGTGTCAATCCTGATGACAAGCAAAATTAATAATCACAAATAAATCACTTTTTGTCAAAGACAGACGCATAAAATCAACCTGGTGTCATGTCTAAATGTGTTAAAATAGCCATAAATGACCTTGCAAGTGGTAAAAAAAAAAGACATGTAAAGCAAAACATACAGTATTAATGTCACTTTACATATGGAAGAATTTAAACTGTTCCTATTTAGTTGGTAAAGATTTTTACGTCATTTCTTCAATTAATCGATTAGACTTTTTATATAATTTATAAAGCACTTTTGACACTGATGGACTTGACAGATTAAAATGACCTTACATAAACCACATTACCATCTCCCACGTCCAGCATTAAAAATATGATCATAGTTATACCTCATTCCTTTCAACCCATCTCCCATCCACACACACCCTTAAAAGCAACAGTAGACAAGGAAACTGAGCCGAGTACAGATGAGCCAGGTCAAATAAGCAAACACCATCAGAGGAGCCATCTGCACCGGCAGCAGCCGATCAACAGCAGCAGCCGAGGCACCGACCCAGGGCGCCCAGAGGACGGAGGCAGATGCCCCCACCTCCACCCAAGTCCTACCTGGAGCCACAGCTGACCACCGCTACTGAGGCAGAGGGCTCCCACAGAGGAAACACTGGAAGGACGATTAAAATGACAAGTCAAAATAAATAAAATAAACAGTGGATAAATATGATAAGTTTAAATATTAAAACACAGATGAAAAACTGATGGCCCTGAGGTCCTCCAGCACCCTGTTCCAGAGACGAGGGCCTCAATTCTTAAATCATGTTCTAAAACATTTAACCTCTCAGCTATTTTCTGTCATCTTTTATAATCTGGTTTTAATAATTCATAACTGAGTCCAGATTATCTTGCCCTACCTACAGAGTTAATATTATTTATCAACATGAACTTAGAAGTTTACAGATAAAAGCGCTTCTCTGCGCTCAGTGTCACACTCCAAACTGTCCATGTAGCAACAACACATTTTCAGATTATTACACAATGCAGCCTCACAAGCTTTTTTTTTTGTCTGGGATTGTGCGGTGTGATGTACGGACCCAAACACAGACGCCCGTAGAAGGTCCTTTGAGCTAGTCTGTCTCATAGAATTTCAATAAAAAGCACTGATGTTTGTAACTACAACTTGTCAAAATGTGAACAGGTTGAATGAATACTTTTGTAAGACAATGATGTATTTTGTCTCTCATATGCACACGCTGCTGCACTAAAACACATACTGTAGATACCCTTTTTGTCTTTGCAGAGCAGGAGTCAGTGCATCACCCCATTAACCAGAATGCCAAGCTGCATGCGTGCGGCAGAGTTCCATCTCAGCAATATATGCAGCTGTCAGCACCGGAGCGTGGGATTAAGGCTTCGGACACACACTTCTTGTGCAGAGGCGTGCTGTCCACCAGAGCCAGAGGTCAGAGTGGATATTGGCTGAGGACTGACAGTGAGCCTCCCACAGGTGCAAGACTTCATTCACAGGGGGAAAACTGTCAGATTCAATTTTTCAGGCTGTAGAGTTAAGAGCTGAAGTGAAGATGATAGCTGATTCCCTGGCCCTTGGATTACAGTATCCCTTCATCTAGCTGCTCCTTCTGTAAACATGTTGGTATACTTTTGTGGTATCTTTCTGCTTAGCCTTCTTACTTTTTACAAAGAGGACACAGTTTTTTTGTTTGTTTGTTTTTTGCTATGTTGTTATGTCTGTGGGGGTGAAATGTGTAATAAATCCTTCACAGTTCAGAAATCCATCCCTCTGTCTGTGATAAATAAAGATGCATTGAAGTAAAGGACACCCTGGCTTCTCTCAGCGCCCCACGCCGTCTCTCTGAAGTTCGTCTGTGATTTGAAAACTGTCACTCTTTTTTTTTTGTGACTGGTCAGCTGTTTTTGAACGTCGGCTGTGGAATCGGATCTCAAAAGCTCTTTGAAGGCACGGAGTGTGACTCATTGTGATACCCCTCCGACGGGAGGCCTTCGCTGCTAACCGCAGCACTGCCTCTAATTCACTCCGTAAGGGCTGTCCTGTAAATCAGACACCCCAGTGCCCTGTGTTCCCTGTCGGTGGGGTGGTGGTGGTTGGGAGTGCCACCACTGATGGCAGCTCAAGGACCAGCTGATGAACTCAGTAGATTGATGTTGCCAAACTCAGCACAATATTACCACTGTTGCCTTGATTGGAACTTTTTACAGGGCTGCATCTACTGTCCATCAGATCCCAGTTTGGAGTGTGTGCAACTCAAAGTGTGTTGTTCGGTATGAAATATTCGGAGTAGTTTGTCTATGTAAAAAGGTTCAGTGGAGTGCGAAAGAATTTTGTTCTCAAAAAATGTTAGTCCTCGAATTAATTTTACAGTCTACATATATGGTGTCCATCCAATCTTGATTTTTTTTTATGGTTAGATGTGAAAAGCTGGTAGGCGCAAGGGGATTTTGAGTGAAAGGTGGTTCTAGGGGAACTGTAGGGCTAATTAAAAATGCATACACTTTTCAGATTTTCATTTATATATTTTTTTAAACCATGTATTGTTTTCCTTCCACTTCACATTTTCGTGTCTCTTTGTGCATGTCTGTTTTTCATTCATTCATTCATTTCTCTTTATTCCTTTCATGAAAATGCATTTTTTGTACAATGCACATACAATTTTCCTGTTTACCTTTACATTTCCATGATCAGAAAGGAGCAGATAGAAGAATAATTTTCTTATATTTATCTGCCCCCTTTGTGAACATAAATAGTAGATGGCATTAGTATTTTTCCCTCCACCATTACCCAAACTCCAACATATCTGGTATTTGTTTTAAACATTTTACAATGATCACATACAAACAAAGTCAAAATTCAGTTTCATATAATGTTTCATGTGATCAAAGCAAAAACAATTCAACCGGAGTTCCTTGTACAAATATCTGCATATAAACAAATAATGCATTGATTCATCTTCATTTAAATCACTAAATGAATGAAACTGTTGGCTTATTATTTAGATTTTGAAACCATAAAGCTTGCATCAAACGTATATTAAAGTATGAATTTATTTCTTAATACTCTTGACAGTTAAATAATTACAAGAAAATAAACTATTTCATATTGCATCAATTTGCTCAAATATGGTCCTTTATAGACTTCCAGCTAGGGATGCACCAATACCAATACTGGTAACGGGTATCTGTGCCTATACTGTTCTAATTTACTCCTGTCGGTATTGCTTAGTTAATCACTACCATAAACCGATACTTAAAATGTGGAAACTCTGCCACAACTTCTCATAAAATGTTAATTTTTTACTAGAAATATTATTTTTTTTGTCTTTTTTATTAATGTTTTATCTTTTTTATCTAATTCACCATCATTTGTTGTAAGAAACAGAGAAGAAAATAAAACATGTCTTCTAATTCATTACATTTATTTGTTTGGTAAAAGTATCAGCATTGGTCCTCGGTATCGGAAGTACCCAGATCCAATATTGGTGTTGTATCCTTTCGAACTACTTCCAGCTCGAATCAGTAAGTAGATAGTTATTTGTAAAAACACAGCTATAAATTTGACATATTGTTTTATGTTTTCACATAAAGTGCTCACTAGCAACATTGTCAATGGATTAGGGTTTAGATTTGAATTCCATCAGCAATTACAGGATACTCTGGTTTAGATGTAGAAAAACAGGCCCAAACCATGAAACTACTGCTGCTGTGTTTTATTTAAACTCTTCAATGAAGAAAATCAATTGCCATGATGTCACCACAAGCATTTTTTTGTAATTAG
Source organism: Apricaphanius iberus (assembly GCA_028564705.1). Lineage (NCBI taxonomy): Eukaryota > Metazoa > Chordata > Actinopteri > Cyprinodontiformes > Aphaniidae > Apricaphanius > Apricaphanius iberus. The sequence goes on from JAPXFQ010001859.1 coordinate 172,171, forward strand.
TAGAACCCCCTTCGTCTGTTATAAGCAGCTGCAACTGTTATTCATGGCCAGACACCATCATCTGGCATCGTTCCTGAGGAATGTCTTCATGGGCTGAGGCTTCCAGTTCATTAACATTCTTGATTTGACATGCTACAAATGTCGTCTTCAAATCCCACCAGAGATTTTCAGAGGCCAAGCGATTCAACTAGGATAGTCACTGTAGTCTCTTCCAGGATTTTCCTTGAAACAAAGTTATGGGGCTCCGGATCATCATCCTGTTAGAAGACTCGGCTATTGCTTCCTCATAGAAAGCATGACAGTTTCTTCCAGAGATTACCGAACAGAACAGAGTCCAAAATGTCCTTTCGATTATTTAGTCTGTAACAAATTACAGTGGATTTTTCTAGATTTTTGTTTTTAACATGTCCTATCCTAACAGCTTTGGTCTGTTGTCCTCTGCGTTTAGTGTTGTTCCTTCTTGGCACTTAGAAATAGAGCCCTTCAGTATTTAGCATACATTGGGGCAAAAAAGTATTTAGTCAGCCACCGATTGTGCAAGTTCTCCCACTTAAAATAATGACAGAGGTCAGTAATTTTCATCATAGGTACACTTCAACTGTGAGAGACAGAATTTGAAAAAAAAATCCAGTAATTCACATTTTAGGATTTTTAAAGAGTTTATTTGTAAATTATGGTGGAAAATAAGTATTTGGTCACTTCAAACAAGGAAGATCTCTGGCTCACACAGACCTGTAACTTCTTCTTTAAGAAGCTCTTCTGTCCTTCACTCGTTACCTGTATTAATGGCACCTGTTTGAACTCGTTATCTGTATAAAAGACACCTGTCCAAAGCCTCAAACAGTCAGACTCCAAACTCCACTATGGCCAAGACCAAAGAGCTTTCGAAGGACACCAGGAAAAGAATTGTAGACCTGCACCTGACTGGGAAGAGTGAATCTACAATAGGCAAGCAGCTTGGTGTGAAAAAATCAACTATATGAGCAATTATCAGAAAATGGAAGACATACAAGACCACTGATAATCTCCCTCGATCTGGGGCTCCACGCAAGATCTCATCCCGTGGGGTCAAAATGATGATGAGAACGGTGAGCAAAAATCCCAGAACCACACGGGGGGACCTGGTGAATGACCTGCAGAGAGCTGGGACCAAAGTAACAAAGGTTACCATCAGTAACACACTACAACGACAGGGAATCAAATCCTGCAGTGCCAGACGTGTCCCCCTGCTTAAGCCAGTGCATGTCCAGGCCCGTCTGAAGTTTGCCAGAGAGCACATGGATGATACAGCAGAGGATTGGGAGAATGTCATGTGGTCAGATGAAACCAAAGTAGAACTTTTTGGTATAAACTCAACTCGTCGTGTTTGGAGGAAGAAGAATACTGAGTTGCATCCCAAGAACACCATACCTACTGTGAAGCATGGGGGTGGAAACATCATGCTTTGGGGCTATTTTTCTGCTAAGGGGACAGGACAACGATCCGTGTTGAGGAAAGAATTAATGGGGCCATGTATCGTGAGATTTTGAGCCAAAACCTCCTTCCATCAGTGAGAGCTTTGTAGATGAAATGTGGCTGGGTCTTCCAACATGACAATGATCCCAAACACACCGCCCGGGCAACGAAGGAGTGGCTAAGAAGCGTAAGAAGCATTTGAAAGTCCTGGAGTGGCCTAGACAGTCTCCAGACCTCAACCCCATAGAAAATCTGTGGAGGGAGTTGAAAGTCTGTGTTGCTCGGCGACAGCCCCAAAGCATCACTGCTCTCGAGAAGATCTGCATGGAGGAATGGGCCAAAATATCAGCTACTGTGTGTGCAAACCTGGTAAAAACCTATAGTAATCGTTTGACCTCTGTTATTGCCAACAAAGGTTATATTACAAAGTATTGAGTTAAATTTTTGTTATTGACCAAATACTTATTTTCCACCATAATTTACAAATAAATTATTTTAAAATCCTACAATGTGAATTCCTGGATTTTTTTTTTCCACATTCTGTCTCTCACAGTTGAAGTGTACCTATGATTAAAATTGCTGACCTCTGTCATCATTTTAAGTGGGAGAACTTGCACAATCGGTGGCTGAATAAATACTTTTTTGCCCCACTGTATATAATCACTTAGCCATCGGTCCGGGTATTTAAGGTGTTCTAGTTCATTGAGGAAAAAAATATCACATCGCAATCGATATCATTACAACCCATGCTTTATGGTATATTGCAATATGGATTTGAGACCATATTGCCCAGCCCTAATGTGAAACATTTTGTTTAGAAAGCTGTGTTTTTATAAAAAAAATACTATGCAGTAGGTTGAATCATTTTAGGCAGCATCATTTAGTGTTAAATTTGTACATATGAGTAGTTTGAATTTTGAAACTAAAGTTAATTCAGTGTGTGTATTAACCTTAATGGGTTCAATAACCTTAATGTGCAACTGTTATAACAGAACTTCAGATTATTTTAATTGTTCATTTTGCCGTATCATCACTAAAGGTTGCTGTATGTACTTTTAGATTGTTTCAAGCAATCTGTGAAATGGTTTCATGATGGTTTACTTTTTGTAATCTTTTTTTTAAACTGTCACATTTGGGCTATACACAGCCGGCTTTGCTATTTTTTCCCATCACACTTCTTCAGCTCTAAACATTTGATCTTACTTTCAGTTATCCATTGTCTAAAGTATATATACTTATGTTGAATAGGTGGTTTTAAAGTTTATGTGGTCCTCTCAAACTCTTTTTCCACCAGGCCGAGAAGTGGTAGTTAAGTGCTCTGAGATGGCAAGCGCAGTGGAACAAATCATGGTCACCTTTGTTGGTGGTGTACTCTGTAAGAGTTTGTGGTTCAACAAGGTTTGTGGCCCTTACCCAAATCACAACACATGTCTGCCAGCTAGACAAGTGTCATCGCTGAGTTGTGCAAATAAAAACACCCTTTTTTGGTGTAGAAAGCCCAGCTCCTGCTGAGGTTGTGCTGTTGGCTACGAGTGAAGGGAAAACTGCTTGGAGAATGGCAGAAATGCTCCTGAACATAGTGGCAACACCTAACAGATCCCTCATCGTCAGCATAAGAAAGGGAAGGGGGCGGGGGGAGATTATGATTTCAAGTAATTTTAAAACCAACATTCAGGAAGCTGTGGCATTCAGTTGTTCACATTCAACAGATTTTTTGTTTTACCTTTACTGGGAATCTCTGCAGCGTCTACAAAGAATCCTATGCCTCTGTGGTGCTTGTTTGATTAATGCTAATCATACTAATCTATGTAAATTTAACCCTTTATAGACTATTGGTCCAGCTCCCCTTAAACTACATCAAGTCTTCATGCAGCAATGTGATGTATGTTTCTCTCTAATATCAGTTGAGGAATATTCTACACATAACAAGAGTTCCAAATCAAAGCACATCTAGCAGGCAGTTATGCCCAATTTCCCTGTTTGCAAATTTAATAACTACATGTATTGTACATATTATCTTAAAGCTGAAATTTCACAGTGGATTGAGAGCAAGTGGAGCATTATATTAGAGGGAAAGGGGTGGCTGATTACAACTGCACACCAGAATTTTCATTATTTCATTAATATTTGTAAAAAATAAAAACATGCCTCACTTTCCTTACTTTTTAATACTATGCCCTGTTTTGTGTTGGTCTGGTACATTAAATAATCCAGTAAAATCTGCTGAATGGCTTGGAACCAGACAGAATATACAAAAAGAAAAAAAAGAAATGACGCGCCACGAATACTTTTGCAAGACAGTGTCATACAACACTAGGCTTGTTTTAGCTATGAATTAACATGAATAGTTGTTTACGTCAATTATTAATAACAATAATTAACAACAACAAACAACTTTCCAAAATACAAGTTTATTAACAAAAGGAATTCCACTTTCTAGTTAAAATACTTTAGTTAGTTAGTCAAACTACTAAAACTAAAACAGTAGAAATGTACTAATACGCACTAAAGTGGAGAAAATAACCAGTAAATTCATAATGGTCACAGTCCAGAATCCCACCGTTTCTGAGCACTAGAAGCAATACAATAAACAACATTCATCAGCACTGATGATGCACAAAGTTACTTCAGTTTGTAGGCCAAATAGTTATTCTGTATAGTTTAGCCCCAGAGAACAAAGAAAAGCTACGTTAGGATGAGTAACTCATGTTGCATGATGACTATTTCTATTGGTCATTAACCATTGAAAAACACCGGTACCACAGGCTGAACGGTCTGTTCGCAACCAAGCAATGTGAAGCAAAATACACAATCAAAACAACCTTTAAATTCTTTATCTTAAGCTAATTTGTCTCTGCCCAGACACAAACTTACTTGAACGACTCTTGAATCTCCACTGAAGGGTGGAGTGTCAGCGGGAAAGCCGTGTTATAGGGAAGCAGATGTAATTAGCTGATTCTGCTCGCAGCAGCTACGTAGGGGAAGTAGCATGGGTTGCAGTTAGCAGCGAGGCCTCACGGGTGTTTGGCTATTGGGGTCACTCATAGCCAAGATAACTTTTTTTGTCTAGTACCCTTTCAACAACAAGCAATTCAAGGTGCTGTACTGGGGGAGAACAACCGTAAAATCATAAAATACAACATTAGAGACGCAAACTATATACCATATATACACATGACTTTCCAGCTATTATTAATCACTTCCTCAAAGGCAGCTCTAGATCAGTTTTTAAAATAGTTAAAAATAACTTTCTGTTCTAGGGGATGGTTAGACTAGAGTTGGAAGACCTGAGTTACCTGGGGTCTTGGTATAGTGACAACATATATTCAATATACTTTAGTGGTAAGCCATTCAATGATTTATAAACTAGTAAAAGTATCCACCATTAACTCTGATGTTGGGTTGTCCTCTCAGATCAGCTCAGCAGCTTTCTTCACCCCGTTGACGGCGACAGGGCGTCACTGACGGGGAGGTTCTCCCTTCTACCAGAAACTCCCTCCCCCTTCGCCAGTGAAGGACAGACAATCATATTGCTTTCTCTCCAATGTGAGTCAGTTGACGGCCCACGGACAAAGAGGAAGAGAGTTTGGTGTAGCTTTGCTTAAATGTGGGTGATGATGTCATATTCTTGAAGTTCCTCCTTTTCCTGTTGAAACTAAATGGATGACTGCATTATGGGATTGCTAGTCCTTACAGCAGGAGGTTTGTCCCTGTATTCCAGTCTGTCCATTATGGCTGATGGCACAACAGGCTGGACACCTGTCTTTGGGCCTATCATCATGGGTGTAGCCCAATACCAGTGCATCCCCTGGCTGCTTGACTCACACTGCCTTAAGCAGACTGAATTTGCCAAGTTTCATCAGTTTGGAGCACAAAACCTTTAGGGTGTATTGATCCAGAAGGTTCAGGTAGTAAAGATATATGCACATACTTTAATGGAGTTACTTTCTGCATCTGTTTAAATTTGTTTTACCAATATCATGACTTTCTATGTGTTAAGGATTTGTACAATCGTAAAATTAAACTCGTTGGTAAACTGTCTTTTTATTGCTTTCTTAATAATGAAGGTGGCAATGTGTGGGGTGCAATAAATGAAGAAAGAATAAACATATTTCTCTTTTAAGTCCATTGGAATGTTTAAGAGGCTACTGGTGATATAGTGATGAGCCTTGCGATAACTACAAAGACTTGTGTTTTATAGTGCACTGTTTTTAAGGGATTGAAAGAACACAAAAAATGTATTTAAAAGCAAATGTTGCAATTAACTGCAGAGTTGCTGCTGACTCTGAGCCTCCTTTATAAGATGAATGAACCACTGAAGACAAATGAATCTATGTGGTTTGTTTGTTCAGCTTTTGTGTGACAGGATCTATAATATGATGCCATTTTGTCTCAAGGAGGAGAACAGCTGGGATAAAATAACGTTTCAAAATCTGTTTCTAAATTATGAATTCATTCATGAAGGCAAAATAGCTACCCAAGCCTGTCTGACCTTATATGAAAATGTAGTTGCCCCATTTTAATTTACTTCTATAAATGTTTAATTTTCAGCTGAGTGGATAGATCCTGGTCACTGCTGACTAAATTGGTCATGGGAATTTGGACATGCTTGCTTACTTTTACTTTGTAAAATAGAATAAAAGTTATGTATGGGGAGAAAAAAATATGCTATGAAATTCTTGTAAAGAGATGTGCCTATGTCTTAGAAAAACATAATCCTAGAGATAAACAGAGAAGAAGCAAGTTAAAACCATCTCTTTCATCGATCAAGGAGCATATTCCCAGACTCCAACATCTGAATCGGGGAAAAAAAGCATTCAGTTTCGCTGCTCCTTCTGCTTGGACTGCTCTCCAATCTGAACTGAGATTATCAGAACTTGTTTCTTTGGAATCATTCCGCTCCATTTTAAGAAAACATCAAAGGAAAACTTTTGAACAGTGTCAATGTTCTTAACTTTTTAAAGTATCTATATCCACTGCACTTTATTTGCCTATCTACTTGTACTTTAATATTTGATTATTCACTAGCACTTTAGCACTTTAATATCTTAACGTTTTCATGTTTATTTTTTTGCTGATTGTTTGTTGTCTGTCTGTCCTGATTGTCATGACCTGTGCTGCTGCCTTTCTTGGCCAGGTCACCCCTGTGATAGAGGTCCTGATCTCAATGGGTTTTTATCTGGTTAAATAAAGGTTACATATATATCTCAGCCAGGGTATCTAAATATACAGCCAGAAAAAGAGGAGACTTAAAGAAGAGTGGCAAAAGCAAATGAGGTGGATTGGCAGTGCTTGCCAACCTCTGATGGCATCATCAAATACATGTTATTAGGGAATATCATGTCTGCTGCCCAGATATTGAGCTGCAAGCATGTTATGACAGTCACGAGGCCATTCCTACTTTCTCTCCTACTTCTCCCCAACTGCATGATGTGCTGTCAATTCAAGCACTAACCTGTTTTCTATTATAGTAGGTGTTCCGGATTAGCCCTGCTTGACGACCCTGACTAAGATGGCATTGCAGTGACGGAAAATTCTCCACGTCCTGCAACAAACTTGTGCTCAGTTCTATATTGCTCTTTCGTGTCTCTGTTATGTATTCTCCAAGCCACAGACGGTCGCGGCAGAAACCGCTTGTGCTGAGCCGGGTTCTGCCGGAGGTTTCTTCCTGTTAAAAGGGAGTTTTTCCTTCCCACTGTCGCTGCATGCTTGCTCAGTATGAGGGATTGCTGAGAATTCCACGCAATCTTCTGTGGTTCTGTAATTTCTACACTAAACATTGTATTGTAATAACTCTTTTTGTAAAGTGCCTTGAGATGACATCTGTTGTGAAATGGCGCTATATAAATAAACTGAATTGATATATATATATATATATATATATATAAATTTGGGATAATTAAGGGATTTTTTGAATGTAAAAATGCAGCAACAGACAAACCAAAACCATCATGAGAAAAGATGTAGACACAATTATATTAGACACAATAATCTCACTACTACTGCAGTCACTTTACATTTTTCTACAGTATTTTTGCTGTGGTTAGTTTAGTCTGCAGCATTCAATATATACCAGTAGCACTGCTTCAGTTATGCTTTAACTTTCTTTCCCAACGGATGTATTAATTAGATTTATTCATATTTTGTGTGACGTTTCAACAGTTCCAAAAAATGTGTCCTATGAATATTCATGGTTTCTAAATGGAGAAGGTCATTGGTTCATTTTCTGCACATTATGAATCCATATGGTCTCTGAGTAATTCTGCCAGACCCATTTAGTCAGACGGTCCCTAACTGGAGGAGGCAGGCTGAGTAGTTGATGCTGGATCGCTGAGCGGCAGCAGCAACTAAGGCAGTCCGTCGCTGCGATCCATCAGAGCGGACCGGGTAGGTCATCAACATCCTCTCGGCGTCCGCGGAGCTCAGCTGGCCGGAACGCTGCTGTGTTGGCTGCGAGCCGTGCTGCCCGCAGCCAGCCACGACAGCAGGTTGGAATCTTCGTGGACATGAGGATTTCTTCTAAAAGGTGGAGTGGGAATCCCGTTTGGCTTCGTTTTTCGCAGAGAGATCTAGAAAGGTGGTGATGCAGCAGCAGCAGCAGCACATCGAGCAGGCGCCTCGGTCACTTCATAGCTTCACAGCAAGCTAGCCGTAGCAGCATTAGCAACATAGCGAGCGTCCCTTAGCACACTTTAAACGCTCAGCGTTTACACCCCAGCTGGGTAGATAACACAGCGTGAAGCTTAAACGTCAAAACCGGAAGATTTGTTGTTTTTGTTTATTCCTTTAGCGTAAGTCGACCCCCCCCCCCCCCCCCCCCCAAATCTGTTAGCCAATATTAGCAGGAGACGTTAGCTCCTCCGGTTGTTAGCTTCTTCAGGGGCTAATAGGCTCTCACAGGCTGGCACTGTCAAAGAATGAACTTGGTATTCATCCTGTGAAGACGCCGAGACATCGCTGCTCCACGCTGACGTTAACAAAAACCGGCGGTGTGAGCAAGCACAGACCGTAGACGGTCATTTGTGTTAACACTACCTAAACCCTGTTGGCGTTTTAGTGTTTTAATCGCGGGGCTGATTTGTTTCATTTCCACCCGTCTGCCTCGGAGACAAACATTTGCCCACACATTGACATATTTGGGCACCAGCCTGGGATGATGTTCGTTTTCAAGTGCGCATAGAAAAGTGTTCAATATGTCTCCAAGAGAAAAAGAAAAAAACAACCCCAAAACGGTTGCGTTAAGCTGGGAGGTTTTTGCATATTTATTGTAATGAGTGAATGCGTGTTTCAGCCGCATTTAATTGTTATTCCTTTCGAAGCCGATGAGAAGTGAATCGTGAAACGTCGAAGGCTTATCTCGATCCTCCTGTTCTGTTGTTTCTGACTTGCAGTTCATATCGACAGAGTTACAGATTACAATCTATACAAGACTTCAGCTCAACAAAAATCAAACCAAAAAAGCTCTATTCTAGTCCAGGACTGTTGATTACTCAGTTGTTCCACAGCCTCCTGATACCTTAGATTCTTGGAATTATGTTTGTCGTTTTTTCTCATTGCTGGAGGATTAAGGTTTATTATTATTTTTTCTGGGTGTGTGTGTGAGGGGATTATGGGAGAATAGCACAGGAAAGGGATTGCTTACTATTTCGGTGTTTTGTCCGATAGACATAGATTTTTCTTGACTTTTCCACCGTGTGTTTCTGTGATGTTAAAGTTTTGTGCCGTTCTTTGATAGTGTAGTGTGTGAATGCTAGAAAATTTAGGGAAATAACTGATCCAATATCTGATTTAAAAAAACCCTGCAACAATTGTTGTCCCATGTGTATAATTCCTTTTATAGTAAGTACAACACTTGTTTTTTCTTGATATTTTCCTGAAATGGGATCTTTGACCATTCCTGCAAACTCCTTAGATTATCCCAGTTCATCTCTTGTGTTCTGTTCAGCTCAAGAAATCAAAAATAGTTAAATATGTTTTACATTCCATCTACGATTCTTCTGCCGTCTTTTTTTCTGTTATCTGAATACTAACAAAGCCGTTTTAGGAAAGTCTCCCCACTCTCCTATCAGTCCCATTGTAACAAAATTTGGTTGCAGTTCCACTGGGGCGATTGCCATGAGTGCAAGATGAATGGAAGTCTGTGGAGCTAGATGGCTAAATTTGTGTCTTTCCGCCTGATTGCCGTTGAAAAGTATAAGATTTGATCGTAGGTTTCGCACATTCATCATGGGTTATAGGAGGAAAGTTGAATGAACGAGTACGTATGTCTTTTTGTTTTCTTACAGGTTGAGTTGTTGCCCATAATTCGCTAGCATTTTGCTAATTACCAGACAAAAAAATTACATCCTGAGAAAAGTGTCTTTTTAGGGGTATTGCTCCATTGCTCCATTCTGAACTCTCATGAGAGCTCCCTCACATGGAACCAGAGTGGAATTGCAACCAGTTCAGAACCCGGAAGTACCAAGAGAGTCGGAGTTATTTCTTTATTAGAATTTCTTAGATATTAACTAGGTAATAATCAACTACAGTCGCCATGTTTATTCTACTTCTTTGGCAAAATCCGATCTGAGTCTGTACTCTGCCCCCTAGCGGGGTTCTTCAGTATTACATGCAAAGCATTTACAAGATGCAATTTGCTGCTTCCGCCAACGTGAGGTTAAAAAAAATTATACTTTCAGCCTTAGAACATCAAGAATGTCTACTAGAATCATAATGATTACGATTCTTTTCATATCATTCACATGTGTCTGGAAAAAACTTGATGCAGTCCATATGGCAGTAAAATGAGCTAGTGCTGAAAATGTGAGACCTTTGTTCTTAGACTGGTCCGATTTCACATTATACCTAGGAGCTTTATTGCGGGTGAAGCAGAGTTAGGCTTAGCTTCCACACCTGCCGACCAGATAAGGTAGTGAAATGGACCAAACCGATTATTTCCATCTAATGAAGGGTGTCACTTGAAGTCCTAGAAGAGTTTAGCGAACTCAACATGCTTGCATTTGTGATGGAAGGACAAAACTGGCTCTCCTCCTCTCCCCGGCATCTCTTACCAACAATTGTTTCTTCTGACAAATGTTTTGCCTACTTTCTTAGCTTTGTTGAGTGACCACTACCAGAGGTCCTTTCTGACAGCATCATCCACACTCAATGAAAATACTCGGATTACATTTAATTGCCTTTTGGGATAGTGTTTCTGAATTGAATTGTACTAGATATTGTTAGGGGTACCAGCCACTGTTCCATTTTGTTCAAAGCATTTATGTTTTAGGGATTTAATGGTATCGGGTATTGGGCCGATACTGTTCTGATGTACTTGAATTGATTGACTTTTACCAATACCATTAACAAATACCATAAATGAGAAAACTATGTAATAATTTCACAAAAATGTTTTATTTTTCACATAAAATTTTATTTTATGGTAATTTTCATTGAATATTTTATTTTAAATTTAATTCACCATAAATTGTAACAACCTGAGCAGAAAATAAGTGTCTTCCAATTCATTGAATTTTTTTTGTGTGCGTTGGAAGTATCGGTATTGGTACTCTGTATTGGGATGTACTCTGATCAAAGTATCGGTATGGTATTGGTTTGAAAATTATTGTACCGTTGCATCCCTGGTTCTGGATGTTCTCAAATTGAAGGTTTGATTTCTCCCATTTCTTTCCTGCATGAGGTTATCCTGCCAGCAGATATGATTCTGGCCGCTGTTTTATTAATGAATGCCATTAGTAACGCCTAACCCAGCTGTCTGTCCTTCCTTTTTCAGATTCGCCATGACCCGTGCCTCGCTGACCAGTCGCTCCCTCGCCGAGGCGCCCCGCTCCACTTTTGTTTCCCCTCGCCCCAACGCAGGGATGAGATAATAAAGCCCAGCAGCCGACGCATGCCGCTACGCTGCCACCACCTCTGTGGCACCTGTGAACCGACCCCCCCCCCCCCCCCCCCAGCATTAGTGTTTTGATCTGACCCCCCCTCCACCCCAGAAACTATGACGACGCCGGCGCTGCTGCCGCTGTCGGGCCGCAGGATACCCACTCTGTCGCCGGGCGCCTCCTCTTTCACCCACCACAGAGCGACTCTGAGGCTGTCGGAGAAGTTCATCCTCCTCCTCATCCTTAGTGCCTTCATCACCTTATGCTTTGGGGCCTTCTTCTTCCTGCCCGACAACTCCAAGCACAAGCGCTTCGACCTGGGCTTGGAGGACGTGCTCATCCCGCACATCGACTCGCCCAGAGAGGGCAAGCACGGCTCGGGCCAAGTGATCATTCACGGGCAGGGAGGACACGACGAGAACAGACACAGGTGAGTCCAGCGCACTCGAGACGTTGCGTCGCCTTCCCAGGATGCTTCCATTAAGCCTCGGAGGTAGATGCGAGCTGTTTTACGGGTCGGCAGTGACAGCTCGAAGGCGTGGCGGTATTGGTGGAACGTTTTACAGACACGTCAACGCAGGTGTCTCGTCTCCCCCCTGGTTTCTCGGCACATCTGTGCTCTCACAAGGGGGCCGCCACCTTTTGTGTCTCCTCTGGTTTTTATTGTTCAGGCTCTGAAACAACAGACGTTTTATCACCATGGCCTGTTCCTGTGATATTTTTTTATATTTCCTGCTGGCAGATCGTGTTGAGCTTCATGAGCTCGTACACTCGGCTGTTTAAAGAGGCTTTAAAATCTGATGGTCCTGAGCTGGTTTTCTTGTTGCACTTTACCTGTGGGATTTGCTCCAGAATAGTCTCCATATTTGTTGCTATTTATTCCTCTCTTCTGTGTCTTGTGCTATTTGTAATCCATTGCCCTAGAGGAAGTACATACACATTCATCTGTCAAATGTTCTTCTTGGAGGAGTAAAAATATTAATGCAGCGGGGTTGTCCTGTAGAAACTAGGTCAAGAATTCTAGTGTGAAATTGTTTTGATTCGTGCATTATTTGTCAAAAATGTTGTGAACTTGGAATGCCTGCAAACGTCATCCGGTTAATCAGTTGAAATTAGTTAATTTATTTGGCGCCGATTCACAACAGCGGGGAAATTCACAGGATAAACTGGTTTAATTGGTTGATATACAGAAATGAACAGTATAGTTAAGTCATTAAATTCAGGTCAAATATTTATCCTAAAGAAAAATTAAATGTAACGATTCCTAGTCTGCAGACGTCCGGCTGCATGCATCAAGTCAAATCAGAGTTTGTCATGTGTCAGGAATCCGTTTCTTGCATATTAAATATTCAGTGTATTGGATGGAGTCTTCCTGCAGTGGATGTCAACCCCTGCAACATGTTATGGTGCCCAAGTGTTGACAGTACCAGTGACTGAAGCGTCCTAATAATAGCTTGGAAAGGAAAACATGAGGAAAAATGAGGAGTTATTGCAACTGATATCGTCACTAATGTATTTTAACGTAATATTGCTGTTGCATAGTTTTGTGACCTGGATTGCTGACCAGGAAAGTTCGCTGTCGTTCAATGAACACATCATATAAGGTGCAACGTCATTTCCAGGTCTCAAATCTGACTTAACCAGCCACTTATTGGCTCCATTTAGGTTCAATCTATTTGTAAGAAGCGCCACATATTCATGAAACCATTCACCACTTTCCTAGACAGAAAATTCAGACTGAAATTTTATTTGTCCTCTTGAGGGACAGGTAAAACATTTTAATGGCTTGATAATCTCTCCCTACCTGAATTTACTTTCATTTAAATCAAAGTGAGTGTCTTTGCGTCAACTAGACACTAAAATGGAGAGTTTGAACTTGAACTTGGCACATGATATTGGACTAATCTACATGCAAATTAGGGTAGTTGACCTAAACTTCATCTTTGATAGCAGCGGAGTGATGTTCATTTGATCCCTGGTATGTGTGAAATATGCATCAATCAGCAGTTGTGGACTGTAAACCCCATCTTAGCTTCATTAAGACCTAAATATAATTTACCACAATAGTCTACAAGGGATGGCTTTGATGAACAGTTTTTAAAATAACTATATTCAGACTGTTGTACATCAAAACTTAAATCTGATGTTATTAAATGATTCCATTATATTTTTTAGCAGATAGCCTCTGTAATGCACTCTGAACTACAAAGCATTTTTCTTTTTCAGTTTGATCAATTCTCATGTGAAGAAATGGAACTTAAATATAATCAAAATAAGCCTTCCCCACATTTCACCTTATGGCGCTATAATGGGGGAGTTAATATATTGAAAGTGTTCATAGTGTGGCATGGGACACTATTGGAGCCATAAATTAAGCCAGTAGATAAAATTGTTATATATTATTCCAGGTTTGCTTTTTGGACTCTGAGAGTATTCCAGGCTTTATGAAGTCAGGGAATGCAAAAAAAGCTCAGTTTTATTTAACTTCTACTTCGCTTCATAACATATAATTTAGCATCCAATAGTCTTGAGTGTTGCCTAGTTGAAAAATTTTTTTTTCTTTTGATTGCAGTCTGAGATTGAGTATACTTCAAGTCAGTTTCTAGTTGCACTTGAGTTGAGCTGGCAAAATTGCTCAAAAAGATGAAAATCCGTTTTCTGTTCCTTCCTCTTGAATGGGGCTTTTTGCGTTTTTTTATTTTTATATTCAAGCAAACTGTTTTAAAACGTAGAATTTGACTTGACGGTAAAATAATCCAGATGTTTTTTTCATGTGGCTCACACTGTTGAGTCTGATTATTACTGCCAGCCCTCCCATGCCTTTCATTGATGGATTTATGGCTCTGCCCTATGTTCATGAGGCGATCCCAGTCCTCCATCTACAGCACCTTACATTGTGTATGATAAACAGAACATCAAGCTGCACACAGTACATCGTGTGCTAACCTATATGCTTGCTTTAAACGTTTCATTGATGTATCCTCGTGCAGATCCACAAATAACGCTTTTTTTTTTTTCTTTTCTTTTTTTGAAAGCGGAGATCATAATTAACAGTTTTCATTTTAAAAATCCCAACCGGTATAATTTTAGAATTTGGAAGCTGAGAAGTTTTCGAGCGTCTGCCTGGGGAGTGTAGACTCTTACCAGTTTCAAAATGTTACAAGAGTTTCTAGATTACTGGTTTTTGCTGTACTCTCTTCAGCCTTCTTTTTATCTACTTGAAACTGTTTTGCCCTCTGACGCCTTTTAACAAACCCACACGTGTTTGAACATGTCATGGAAAACGGGTTCAATGGTCTCTTACTTGCTCTGAACACTTCACTGACACTGAAACCGGATTATATTAAGACACAAGATTGCTGTGTAGTCTGTACAATCTTACATCGTCTAGCTGTAGTAGATATTGGAAATAATTAGTTTCTTACCCACCATCTGCCAGTCACGATCAATCAAGCTGATCAGTTGATTGCTTGGTCCGTCTCTAAGCATCTGTATCTCCAAGCATTGCTTGGACTCCAGTATGTGCTTGCGTATGACAGTTCCTGTGTTCTGCACTCCCTTGGTGCTCGCCAATAATCTTAGGTTTATTCCTCACCAGGGCGGTTTTTATTATGATGTTTTTTTTGTATTAAAATATGGATATTCCATCGCTCTGTGTGTTGATGTCACCAGGAAAAGTCTGATCCGTTACATTAATCTCATTACTGGGATGTTTGCTCCATCCAAAGCTTTGAAAACAGCCGTATCCATCAAAGACAGCCGGTGGCCTGCGGTGAAACGCCGACTGAATGCTTGTCATTTAACCACAGCTTGTGTTGTTGACAGAAAATATAAATAGGTCAAAGTAGGAATAAATGGTGCAATGCAATACAATCTAGAATTGCTGGGTTTTTTTCTTTCTATTGTTTCACTAAGATAACAGTGCAATGAGCTATTATGAAGTGGTACCCTCTAAAACTTTAACAGACTATTTGCAAATGGAAAGAATAGAAGTAACGGCGCTTCCAGGGCCGGTCATAGCTTTATATAAAATCATCATCGGCTTTTTAATTATGCCCTGGCTACTTGTACACTGTACGGGATGCTCCGAAAAGGAACAGAATAAAAGCCTCTTAGCGATTGTTTCGTGCTAGCTTGGTGTGAGGGATTGCTGTGCAGTTAATGACGCGATTCGACACAATCTGTTCGGATTCCTTACCCCTAATTTCCACTGCATCCGCTCCACCAAACACTCCGCAGCCGCTCGCTCTGCTCCGGTCCGTAGCCCAGACGCAGTAATAAGCAAGTCAGATCAAAACCATTCATTGTGTGAAAGACAAATAGAAAATAACAGTTCAATCTATTTCTTTGTTCTTCTGTGTCAATATATCTCTGCGCATTTTGTTGTCCAATGTCCTATTGTTTAAAGATTAGGCTTTATTGATTTCTTTTGAATAAAAAAGGATGTTGCGCTTGTTCAGTATCCTGTTCGTGCCGTGTGATTTGCGAGATTGACTGCGACCTCGCTCCCGCATCTGTCAAAAATGGAATCGATCCTATTTTTACTGGATGGCGAAACAGCGGGCGCCGCCTTGGAAACCCTCTTATTGACTACAAAGGGAGCGTTTGTGTGTGCCGAGTGTGTGCCGGAGCAAAGCGCATGCAGTGGAAATTAGGGCTAAGACAGAAAACTTTCCAAGTGATTGGAATAATGAACTGAAGGGTTAAGTGAAACAGTGAACTGGCGCTATATAAACTGAATTGAATTGTATGTTGTTGCTTTTTTATGTTGCAAAACTAAAACAAGTCTTCATAGCTCCCTTGATTTAATTTGATAGCCTCTTTGAACCAAGATACCATATAGCCTTTGCGCTGGCAGCTGTTGAGACTGAGTTATTAGGATGCTTTTGTCAGGATTGGGAGGAGTGACAGTTTTTTTTAGATAGCCTGAAGTAACATGTGGCAAAGCGGTAGATCGGGCACCACATAAACTGAGGCTGTTGGCCGTCCAACGTTCGATTCCCAACCCTAGGAGCTTTTGCTGCATATCCTCCCCCATCCTCTCTGTCTCGCTCCCCCTTTCTTTTCCAAAATATTGCAGAAGAAGGTCACTAGTTTTTAAAAATCTTCAGGTGTTCAAGAAACTTGGGTGGTAGGACATGTGGTAATGGGGAAACAAAGCCGAAAAGCATTAACCTGAAGATTTGTTTGCGTGGGTAGTTGAGATCAGGGCTCATGCCTAAGCGGGTTTTTCGAAGTGGAGTGGATGCTAAAAGAACCTGAAAAGGCCCAGTCTCTTTCAACAATATCATTCCTCTTAATATGGACCTTAAAGACCAAATTGCAACTAACCTGATGTTGCCACTACTTGTTAATATTGCCAGTCCCTGGCTTTTTATTTATTTATTTATTTATTTTTTACCACTGGTATAACTCATCAAAGGCAACGAGACGTACTGTATTTATAGTGAAGCTCAGCCAGACATCAAAGCAGCCACATGCATCTTTTTTTTTTTCACTACCTTTTCAGTTTAATTTTTAGATCTAATTCTTGTGGGTTTTTTTTTTTTATCCCCACTGGTTGATTCTGTATTTCTTTACTTGGACAGTAATTGGAGCCAACGTCAGCTGCAGTTCAGGCCCGTGGGTTTAAAGTTAGATGGCTGGACCTTGTATAATTGATGATTTTAAACCGTGCACACCTGAGGTGATCCTAAAATAAAACACGATGAGCTTCTGAAAACTTGAAACCGTTTGATTTATCAGCTTCTAAAGAAGCAAGCATGAATGAACCAAGAGCAGTAGCAATAAGGTCCTATTAGAATTATTTAATTTTTAGCACTAAGAATATATATTTTCTGCTGATATGCAGCTTTTGTCAGAATAGGTTTGATCAGCTGCTTGTGTGATTACATAAATACTGCCCATGCTGTTTACATTTTCCATGTTCTTTTTTTTTTGTTTTTTTCTTCCTGACCTGTAGCAGTTGGGTCAGTGTACTGGAGCTAATGGGTTTCTGTAAGTGGTGTAAAGCCTTGCTTCCTGCCCAAAGAGCAACTCCTCCAACGCTCCACGAAAAACATCATCTTTGAAAAGGATCGTTCCCGTAAGTGGCAGCAGAGGAATAACTAAACGCTGGACACGCTGAAGCTGTCTGGAGCACTCGGCAGTGAGAGACAGAAGTCATTAATAACCGCAAGGCTAGCGGAGCAGAAAATGTCGCTCTGAGTAAACATTGGGCATGAAACGAGCATAATGCTCCGCAAAAGAGCTGCTGACGGCGTAAGCGTATGCTCCCGCTTGAAATGAGCTCTTCTACAGAGTTGTTGTGGCCAGATGAAGATAACTGTGTATAGAGGAACACTGCATAGTTTATTAGTGCACAGCCAGTAAATGACACCCTACTGCAGTGGTGTCCAAAGTCAGTCCTTAAGGGCTGGTAATGCTGTGTGGTTCAGGCAAGGTGATTTTAACATGCTGTACATGATTTAGTGTTACAGAAGCAAACAAAACACGTGAAATACTATATAATTATCAATGAAAGGCATAAAATACAACCTTAGAGGAAGTAAAAATGGCAGAAACAGCAATAAAGTGTAAAAATTAATTAAACATATGGTACACAACGAAGCGTAATCGTTTTTGTTATTTCCCTGGGTAAACACAGCTGAATTAAATGATTGCTCATTAGCTGAACCTCTACAGAACTTGGCCACGCTCAGGAGGTAGTTGGACCACTGGAATCATCCATGTTAAAGCAGAGACTCATCTAAAATAGTCAGCACATTTAACACCAGCCACACACCAGTTACTCGGAACGGGCATTCAGCCGCAACCCGTTTAGCTCTCATCTCGTGATGTGAGGCAAAAACAATTAGACGTAACTTGGGTACACAAAATATAGCCTGTCAGTTTTATACATGTACATTTTTTATGTATTTTCTTAACTTTATTCAATTTCACAATGATTTTTACATTTCTTAATTTTTTTTAAATCTCACTGCTTGAAAAATAAAGGCCATATCCATTTTTTTTTTATTTTTTTGCCATCGCAACCAACTGCTCAATATCACATTGCGAAGTGGTGGAACACTGTACGGCCCAAGATTTCAGTGACTCAAACCCCAAGACGCCTTTCTCTGTACGTTGTGGGCATACTTAGTAAATAAGCATACGTCATGAAAAGCCCAAAAATGTTCACGTCTCTCCATGGGTGTATTTTCGTTGGTCGTTCGTAGACAGGAGAGGCAGAATTTTCAGTACAAAAATATCTTGATTTCACTTAAATTAGTGACTATGCACCCATCACTTGTCCAAAACTCGATCCACCCATCCTCCCTGTGCAATTCAGACTGACCAAAGTATTTATTTTTTTTTAGCTAAAAGAATGAGTAATTGCACGTGCATCGCGTGAACCTGCGATGATGGGGCAGCAAAGGCCGCTCCTTGTCTTCCTCTTTACAGTCGCCACATTGGAAGAGAGCGTTGGTCACGGAGAAGTTCGGTCGAACCTCAAAGTTAGCAGTTCCTTTGCTTCCCTTTTCCTCTTCAGCCCACTGTGACGCCACAGGTGACGCGTGTGGACAATTGATGAGGTGGATGCTAGAGGGAGCGGGGGAGGCCTGGAACGTGAGATTCTAAAAACGTCTGTCTCCTTCAAATAATCTGGAAAGTAGCTTTGAACTGTTAGACATATTAAAAATAAATTCAGAGTGAAGTTTTTATTACTTATTCTCTATAAATGGGCTGAAGAGGTATTTTTTTGGAAGTGTTAAAATGTAAGTCTGGATAAATCTAGTTATCAGATCCAGTGGTTGTGTTATAAGGCGTCTGTGTGTTTATTAGCTTTGGACTGTGATAATTCTTAAAAATGGTAAATTACTGTCTCTGCTGTACAAACAGCCTCTCAGGACATCAAGCTCATAGGTTTCCAAAAGAAAAAAGAGCCCCAAAATCAGGCAGCATCTTCCGTGTCAGGCTGGGTGCTTTCATACAGCTAAACTGAACTGCCATGAATTTGTGTTTTGGCTTTGGAAGACCCTTCAAATTTATGGTGCTCACTTCAGACCAAAGGATTTAAATACCAGCGATGTGACGGAGTTTATACCGAAGCAAAGACCAGGTTAGACCACCCAGTGTGCGCCAGTGGTTACAGCTTCATTGGACCTCTGGGAGATACGACCAGGATCGATCAGAAACTCAGCTCTACTCAGACGGAAAATTTGCTTTGTATGTCTTGTTGTCTAATATCTGCTAATTGCCAACTTTGTTGAAAGATTGCAATCAAAGATTAGAATCAACGTGATATGTGGGTTGCAAAAGAAACAGTAAAGCTAACTTGTAGCACGGAGGCTAGCGCTGGCATCGGTTAGCATTGTCCTCGTCTCTCTGTGTTATCTGGAGCAGGCAGTAGGCCCCTAGCTGGATGGCTGTGGTCCATCATATGTGTAGTTGTAAATATTTAACATTTAATCGGCATTAAAATCCAAAGTTTTCTATTAATTGAGCTGACAGGACCCCCTTCCCCCACATCACTTCCTGCCTGGCATTCTCACAAAAACGACTCTAAAAGCAAAATTAATATTTATATTAGTAAATTTCAATTTAGAAACTGTTCCAAATATATTCCTTTAAATTATGGTTTATGGGGGTGCTCTAACCTGCAACCTTCACTTTAAGTTTTATATCTATAACAACTTAAACATCCCTTTCCAACAACAAATCTGACTACTTTCATTTTTAAAGTATTGTCTGCTTACTGCTAGGGAATAAAACCTTTAGTTTTGGCCCGTTTGGACTTAACGATTTTGGCCCATGTGACACAGAGCTTAAGGACATAGAAACATGGCACTTCTCTGCTTGACTAGGGGGGGTCACCATAGATCAGACCGCTCTCCGAGGAGTTGGACGCTATGAATAAGATCGATATGCTTTCCTCCTGTAATGCAATATTGCGGAATGAAAAAGCAAATGAGTGAAGCCCATTTGTTGCCAGCTGGAGCAGTCCTAGCAGCAAAGAAACAAAATGATGTGTGCTTGTTTGACGGAGGGGGTGGCGGCGGTGAGTGTTTCTGAATTTCCAGCTGCAGCAGGAATTTGGCAACGGCTGTTTTGGTTTTCTCGCTGTCCGTTTCTCCAAAGCTGTACTTTCTCACTTGCTGCCAAAAGTTTAATTCCTATTATCTATTATGTGTGAACAGATTGCATCAATACAGAGAACTGGATTGCTTAATTTAAGATGTAAAGTTTTAAATGCCATTTAGGAACAAGAGTTGAGGAAGCATGGCAAGAAGCTGCTTTGCCTGCTTGGACCTAATCCGATTTGGTTCCTCTGTATTTCCCTCACATTGTTTCATGCGATCCTAATGCTGGCGTCACCCTGGAACACAGCTGCAAGCTCTCAGGCTGGTCACAGGACAGTCTGTGTCATACAGATCAGCTTGTATTGTTTCATTCACTGTGTTTTTATTAACTGTTGTCGCTAAGCCAACAAGAGGTCTTACAGTGCTCAAAAAGAACAGGGGAAGCTTCCAGAAAAAAAAGTTTCTGGTTTTTGCTCTTTTCCAACCATGATGTCTTCAGATTCCAGCATATGGGGACGCTAACTGTGATAAATCATTTGTAGTTAAGCGAAAAAGCTCCTTTTGGGCTGAGGCTTAAGCAGATCATCATGTGATCTAGGGTGGTTTTTGTGAATAGGCCATCTGTGTTTTGATTTTATTCCTTATAATCCTTTTTGTGTCACTATTGGTTTGACCTATTCACCCTGGTTTCAGACTTTCCGTCATAAAAGCTCATTTCTTGGGCTTCCAGATCTTATGGCACATGACTCTGACACTACTACTTAACAAAAGCTTCATTTAGATTGTGAAAGCACAAAAAGAGCATTTTATACGCTTCTTAGTGGAGACGCAAGAAATCAGCCAGAAATTGGGATCTGTCTTTTATTTTATTTTTTTAGATTCTTTGATCACTGATTGGTGGTAGGGCTGCACCATTATGACCAAAATAATAATCAGGATTATTTTGATCAATATTGTAATCACAATTATTAATCACGATCATTCATCCAGTTCTGTTAAATATCTATTTTTGTTGCAAAAATAATAAGCGTAAAAAGTTTTGCGAAACATAAAACTATAGATTAGAATAGATGATAAAAATGCAATAAAAACAAAAACTCCAATAGTACATCCACCGGCTGCTTACTGTGGCGGCAGTACACTTTCAGGAACTTTCTTCTTACTAGTCAGATCCATAATGGAGATGTGGACCTACTACGTTGCTCAAATACTGTTTTTCATCTGCTACGTAGCAAGCGTAGTGCAGCCATTATGAGCGCTGAGTGACGTGTGCGCGGTTTTTATTTGGGCAACTTAACGAAGCCTTAGCCATGCGTTTGCCCCCTGGTGGCTCGTAAAATATTGATTGAGCCGATGTGTGATAAAGAACACAGCAGAAGAGCTCGCATTTTGAATGTAAATATCGTTGACGATCAGGTTCATTTAATTGCGGCCACCAAAATCGTGATCACGATCAAAATCCGATTAATTGTGCAGCCCTAATTGGTCGGCTAAATGCTGAAAGATCATAATTGAATGGATCCAAACTAAGAAATGTTTGATCTATAAAGTCATAATGCGGTTTGAGTCACCTTTTCAGTTGAACAAAAACCAAACCGTTTTAGACCGATGCTTTAATGGATAAAGGGGATTATCTTGTAATCTACTCAGTTACTTCCCTCTTAGTTGTGATTGTAATTCAAGTAATAAAATGTCACATTTTTGCTAATAATCTTGAGGAGCATATTAAGCATTCATTCCAGAGCATTTATTAAAGCTCTGATGGGGATGAATGCAGCACTGTGAGCGATAGAACACCCTCCACCCATCTGTACGCTCTCACCAGTAAATTGCGCTCTCTCTTGTTTGGCCATGCTTGTTAGTTGTGGGGCGGAAAGTCTTTTAATTCATCTGATTGGCTGAATTTTTCAACTTACGGTAATTTATTGCATCATAGTAAGGTTGTACTTTCTTAGACGTTGTAGCAGAAGTTATGTTTTGAGTAGGGGTGCACCGATCCGACTTTTTCAGTCCCGATACCGATGACTGGACTTTGTGTATCTTTCGTTACCCGATACCAATCTGATACTATTGCTGAATTAATCAACTTTATACCTTCCACCTTATGCCTTTCTTGAAGAGATTAAAGATGCCAGACTTTAATAACTAAACATAACTAAGACAAATGAACAATTGTAAAATATAATATCGGCACAAAACCAAAATTTAAAGTGAAAAATTAACCAATTCTTTGGGGGATTTATTACAGATTTACCACATTTTAAGT
Organism: Apricaphanius iberus; assembly: GCA_028564705.1. NCBI lineage: Eukaryota > Metazoa > Chordata > Actinopteri > Cyprinodontiformes > Aphaniidae > Apricaphanius > Apricaphanius iberus. Next base: position 194,832 of record JAPXFQ010001859.1, read on the forward strand.
ATCGGTTCATGGTATCAGTTAACTTTAACTAATACCTATACATATAAATTTGACTGTATCAGGGCCGGTGCATCTCTAGTTTTGATCAAGGGGCAAACTCGGCCGGTCAGACTTCAAACCAATGTGGAAATCACAAAATTACAGTTTCCCCCCCTCATCCACTAGGGGCTTGCTTCAAAAAGGAGCAAGTTCCTATTGACTCCCATGTTAAAAAGGCCAGCTTCACAGCAGAAAATTTTTTTTTTACCGCCTGATTCTAAAAATCCCTTTTAGATTTAATAGGTCAGGTTTTATAATATAATAAGCTAGCTACACGTCCTGTGACATGGATTAGACGCTTGAGATAAACTGTTTTCAAAGGATTAGGATTTTATCAAGATGACATTTGCATGCATTAAGGTATATTTTCAAATGTGTCACTCTTCTGAGGTTCTGTTGAGTTCTCCTACTTTGTGTGTGGCAGAGATGGGAGAATCCTTTGTTTTTCTAGTGTCATCTGGTCTTTGAAGCTGCTGCGCAGTTATTCAGAGTGGTTTGTTTGTGTGTGAGTGTGTGTGGGAGGAAGCCCCCTCCAGATTTCTGAAAGTAATTGCAAATTCTGAAAGGCGTAACGGTGTAGAACAAAATGTAATGAATCACTGCTCCGAGAGAAATGACTTTCCAACCTCAGGCTGCAAAAATATGAAGGATCAGCTCTGTATGCATTGCCGTTTGATATTTGTCTAAAATAACAGCTTTATATCTGTTAGTGCAGGAGAGAAATTTCTAGAATAAGAAGTTAAGAGAGATCCCTACTGAGTTAATCCCCCCCCCCCATGTGGTTGTGTTGGAGAGAGGAAAAAGTGAACAAGAGTGTGCAAGAGTTCCTAATGCTGCGCATTTCCTAAAGAGGCGTAGATATAATTAAAAAATGCACAAAACGCATCTTCTGTGCATCAAAGCAGACTGATTAAAAGGAAATCATCAGAGTTTTAGAGCTTTGATTTAAAATGGTAGTAATACCCAGTGATAAGTTTGGGGTATGACTTGGCTTAAGCTTTTCATTTTATTTTTCATGATTACCCCGTATTCCACACATGAGCTTAATAAACAAACGTGGCAGTGTTTTATCAGAGGAGCTGTGGGGTGGAAATCAACGTTGTTCAAATTGTGTTGGATGTCATTCCAAAAAATGTGCAATACTGAGCTTGTGATTGGGAATGCACCGATACTGGTATCGGGGCTGATACCGTTATGTACGGTGATGGTTGAAGTTAACCGATACCCTGAACCGATACTTACAATGTGAAAACGGCAATAATTTCACAGAAATTTTTTATTTTTCACTTGAAATGTTATAAAAAAATAATTCTAATTCACCATCATTTCTTATAGCAAGCAGAGAAAAAAAACAGCCTGGCTTCCAATTTATTGCATTTTTGTGTGTGGTAGAAGTATTGGCATTTGTGCTCAGCAAGTACTCATATCCAAGTATTGGTATTGTATCGGTTTGAAAAAAAAGTCGTATGTTTGCATCCCTAGTGCCTTTTTCTCATGGCACACAGTTTATGTAATTTAGTACTGTTTGGATTGGTATTGGCAGGTTAAGAACCTCAGATATCGTATCGGAAACGAAAAAAGTGGAGCGGTGCATCCCTACTCGTGATTGGCTCCATTTAGGGTTGTTCTATTTCCCTGCTCTTGGATAAACCAACCAGGGCTGAAGTGCTGCATGTCCTGGCTTTCTTTTGTCATGTTCGAGGACATTAGCTGGTGTCTATAACAGACTGATTCCTCAAGTTGCCAGATCATGCCGACGGCAACACTCTTCATTGTAGACACTGTTACTGAGTGAGGAAGACTCGACTGTTTTCTGCATCAGTGAGAGGTTCAAAAATGGAGTCAAATGTAGCACAGATTAAAGTGGCTCTTTAAAACAACTACCTACGTGTCAACCTTACTGGTTCATTTAGGGTGCGGTGGAGACAATAACGGGAAGGCCGAATGTACTACAGCAAAGTTGTTCTAAGTAATGCTACCCTCAGTAATTGCTAACTTAAGTTGTGAAGCCAATTCAGAATGTGAATTCTCTAATTGATGCTGACCGGTTTAGAGTATTTTAGCACCCTTATCTACAGCAACGGATCTCACAGACTGTCAGTATATTTGCTCTTAATATAAATAATAATCACTACTCACAGGATGAGTAAAACAATTAATCAAACACTGTATTAATCTTAACCCCAAATATCTATATCCCTGTTAGATATAGGTTTAAAGTAATCTTTTATCTATACTGACACGTTTCCTCCAGTTCAAAGTAATCTTAAAGTTCTGGAGCAGCCCTGATCAGAGTCCAGACGTGACTCTTGGAATCAATCAATGGAAGGAGCTAAAGATTAGGGTGATGGCAAAGAGGCCTTCCAATCTCATGATCAAAGATAATCAAATTCAGATTAAGAAAAAGTTTTTCCTGATGAAGGTAGAGCGGTCGCGCCACATACAGAGGCTATTAGTCCTCGATGCAGCCGTCTGGGGTTTGATTCCCACTCTGGGACCTTTGCTGCATGTTCTCCCCTGTTCTCTCCCTCTTGGTTTCCTGTCTGACTACTGCAAATAAAGGACCCTAGTGTCATTACAATTATTTCGGTTACACATCCCAACCTCTTAGCTAATAATACTAAAGTTTCTCAAATGTGGAAGGATTTCTGACAGAAAATAACGCACTGTGGAGAGTAAAGAAGAAACACCGTGACAGAAACGACAAAATCAATTGAAAGTATGAGACCACTAATTACTAAAGCGAGAGAAAAACAGCCAAGTGTGTTTCTTGCTGAACTGAATCAGCATTCCACGACAGAACGTTGTCATACTGATGGGAATTCCGGCTTCTTTAGAAAAACCGGCAAACCAAAAACGACTCGCTCCTCAAATTTTTATTTCTAAAATATATCACCAAGAAGAAGGTAGAATTGGGTAAAATGGATCACTAATCTGTAAAAATACATTAAACAAGGTTTATGTGTATGTCTTATAGTCACCATGAAACGGAATGTAACAAAAATGATTTTCATTTTGAAATTCCATTTTTATTATTATCAAGAACAAAGAAAACAAGATCAAAATACAATACACAGAACGTCAATGTCAGTGGTGTTTCTCCTTTTTTCCTCCCTGTGGTGTTTTCCTCGTGTATGAAAAAGTAATCCATTTCCCCCATTTTCTGTTCAGCTCATTTTGTTTCAGTTTCACTTTATAGGTCATCATTCCATATCATAAATCTCATTCAGGAAGTCCTCCCAGCCCTTTTTGTTAGTGATTCTTCTTTCCTACATTTCCTTGTTATCCCCTTCTTTTCAGCTGCTGATAACATTTTGACCAGATCCCAGTCCCAGATTTATTACATAAATCAAATTTTTCAAATGTCAACGGTATGCTGTAGGGCTTGGTATGGTTAGGAATTTCACAATTCGATTTAACTTCAATTCGCTATTGATTTATTATCCTCTATCGATTCAATAATGAGTAAATACACAAGTAATTAAGTACCTGAGTATATTTTTAAATGTGTGCATTGGTACCGATGTTCAAAACAAATTGACCACAGCATGTTTCCTGTCATGGTTTATTTAGCAGAACAATATTGGACATGTGTTTTACGACACTGAACACTCACTAAAGTGTTTGTAACAGCGACGCCCATGGTCACTGATTTACCCTTATATGCTTTGCATATTACTTAGGTCACCTTGTTGGGTTTCTGCGGTTATTCTGGTCTTTTTTTTTTTTTTGTCGACCTAATCTCTAATTTGTATGTACATTAAATGGTCTGCGTCTTTTATACCATGATCCTTTTTAGTTTTCTCCCAATTTTTTTAATTTTCCCTTTTCCATAATTGTGCATACAGCCGTTATTCCCTTTGTCTATCTACCTCTTAAAGTTCTTGTCCATTGTCCTTGGAATGAATTTTTGGTCAAAGGCCAACCAATTTAGAATCTGTAATTCCTTCTCTAAATTGTATTTCCATTTCCATGTTTCTAACATGTGTCTAGTTATGAAGTCTAGGATTTTCCCATATTTCTTTAATCTATCTTTATCTGTAATCATACTTTAGAGAGGGAGCATTTCACTGTCTCACTCCATTTCTTTCCACTCTGCTTTGTATTCTGAATTACACCAGTACCCTACCCTAGCCACAGCCTCCCCTGTCCTTTGGTAGCTGTAGTGTAGCCAGTCTTATCCTGGGCTTTCTCTCACCTACCCAGATAAATCTCCAGATTTTTTTGTTCCATTTTTTTAGAATTAATTTCTGGCTTTTTATTGGTAAAAATACATTTCTAAAGTAAAAAAAAAACAAACTATAAACTTTAAACCCTAAACAGTGAAACAGCATAGAAAAGCTAAGATTGTGTATGAAATTGAGCCTTCTCAATAAATTTTCCTTTGCATACTCTACACTTGATTGATTTTCTTTATCCTATGACTTGATGGTCGCTAGATCACTAAAATAATCAATAGCTGCATCCCTATTCTATGTACTATTGGCAGGCTCTGTTTTCTCTTTTGGTTCTTTAACTCCCCTGAGCAGCTGGCTGCTTAGATAGTTTATCATCATTACGTTCTACTCTCTTCCTTTTGATTGGTTTGACACTTTCAAATTTCTTTTGACGACGGCAGGTAGACAGTAAACCCCACCACCGCTCCCTGGTTCCTTTTGGAAAGCAGACAGAAGGTATTAAAGTCCCGTCCGCAAGTGTTTGGTGGAAGCTGCAGCATCAACACTGATTCAAATGGACAATTTCAATTTGTTAAACTTTTTTCTATGTGCTCTGGAGGGATGATATTTTTACTTTCAAAATAATCACAAAGGTTTAAAATCACTTTGTCATTGCATGCAAGTGTCTGCACAAAGTGGTTGTTCCAGAACCATTAAGTAGCAGATAATCAAAAAGGACAATATGTTTGTGCTAACCTTTTGAGGTTGAGTCATCGGCTATAGGAGCTTTTATTTCCACATAAGGACATTTGGGATTTTGTGTTTATTTTCCAAAAGTCCAGTGACTTTACAAAAAGAAATACCTTACACTTGTTCAACAACGTTGGCTTTTATGAGAAGTTAATGGAATGTTGGCACTTTATCTATTCAAAAATTTCGTAATTCAACCCAGAAAGTTACCCACTTTCTGCCCATATTAAATCCACCCACCCAAACCTCACTTAACTAGGTTTCTGGTTCGTGCTTCGTTACCAGCCTGTATGGACTGCCTACATTTGGTGTGACTGCATTAGTCAGCTGACCGCAATTTAGGTCATGCAGGGTTCAGAAAGAGTACAGCTTTAGGGCACGGGTCTTTACCCAGGGCATGCAGCTGGAAAGACACTGAATAAAAGATTTACTCGTGTACTAATGTGTTGGTTATGAATTATTGTTACCTTAATATTGGTGATTGTAGTGTGTTTGTGCAGCTTAACAAATGGTCATGGGTTTAACTGTTAGAAAGGCAGAGGGTTTGGGGTCGGCAAAGGGAAACTCGGGGGTGCATTTGGTGTCAAGTTCAGGGATCACCATTGAACACTTGTCCATGCAGCAGAAACTAAAGACAACCGTAGTTTCTGTTAAGTGGATTTCATCTAGAGATCCTCACCCTAACATTAGTAGTTTTTAATTCTCAATATCTAAATTTATTTCATTCTTTACCTTCTAATCTAACTGCTTGTTGAAAGAAGGGAGGGGGGAACATGGCACCAAAATAACCCCATTATCTACATCTACAGCGCCATATAGAAATGATTTACACCCCTACAGATTTTGCACCTTTTATTAAATTTTTTTTTTCTGATCATCCTACGAATGTAAATATATTTCCAAAATAAGCTTAGTTAATAGCAGTACAAAACAGCTTTTTTAAATGCATTTCTTTGAAAGTCAAAAAGCTATCCTATACATGGAGATTTCCCCGAAACCTCCTAGCTAGTTGTGGAACTTATCATGACTGTACATGACTGGTAAAATTTAACCAATAAAATGTGTTGAATGACAATTCATGATTTAGTAACTGCAATTATATTATTACATCGGATCAAATTGGTTTTGGACAGCTTTTATCCTCTTAGGAAATGAAGTAATAATTGAAAGCTTCGTTTTGTGTTTATTCAGCTTATTTTAGTTTTAACAAGTGTTCGATAATCTGGAGGTTAGAGGTGTGATGAAAAACAGAAGAAACTAGAGAAATCTCTATAGTTTCAATTAGTTTGTCATAGCAGTGTAAATGCCAGTGCATGTGCATTTCCTGACTTTAATCTCGCTTGCCTTATAAATCCCATATGCTTTACCAGACCCATCGATTGATCACACAGGGTAAAGCAAATCCACTTTGTCCATTTATTGGCTGCAGGTTAGTGAGAGATTTAGACGGTTAAGTTGTCAGTCAGATGATGTGAAATGACATGACAAAGTAGGAAACGTACCATAAACACACAGAGCAGCAATCTAACACATTGGTACAGCAGTTTATATCAACAGTTGGTAGGGCTAGCACAAATACTCCATAAAGCTGAATTTATATGTGCATGTTGACATACTGACTTTCCCACTGCGAACGTTCCATAGGTTGTCTAGGCTATTCAGAGGTACAGCAGTATATCAAAAAATAATTTAACGAAAATAAAGACATTTTTTTTGTACAAAGTGGTATACACATAGGCTTACAGCACACTGACGCTCTACTCTGTCTACCTGCTTTTCTTTTCCATATTGCAGTTATAACTAAAAAGCTTTAGGTTACTGTCGTAACCCCGGTTCTCTGAGTAACATGAGTGAGATGTCTCACCATGGGATACGCCCCTCTGCGGATTCCTCAGAAGCACTTATCTCATTACACCAATCCTGATAGGCTGGTGATCGTGGCGTCCACGTCACAGGCATGCGTGCCTATGCAGAGCCATTCAAGTTAAACACCTCTTCTTGCTACGCCCAGCAAGAAGGGTTGCCTGGTGGGACATCTCACTTATGTTACTCAGAGAACCGGGGTTTCGACAGTAACCTAAAGTTCTCTTTCCTAACATTCGTTTCGATGTCTCACTATGGGATACTGAGACGCCCGTATTGCCAGGCAGCTTATCCAGCGACCACCAACAATCACAGGGAGACGTCCTGACCCAATGAGGACCCCACACCCAAAATGGCGTGGGTCATAGCAGGAGCCAAGACATCCAACTTATAGAATCGTGCAAAAGCGAGCGAGGAGGTCCAGCTCGCAGCAGCACAAATCTCCTGGACCGATAGCCCCCTAAAGCGGGCCCAGGATGCAGACAGGCCCCGAGTGGAATGGGCCTTAAGCCTGCAGGCCCTGGCAGGAATAAGCGAATCTTATAGCATCCACAATCCAGTGTGAAAGCCGCTGCTGTATGATGGGAAATAGCCCCTACAGGGTCCTCCCCACGACACAAAGAACTGGTCAATCCTGCGAAAGCCCCTTGTCCTGTCCACATATGCCCTGAGGGCACGAACTGGACACAAATTGTGAAGCCGCTCACCTTCAAGTGAGGGGAAAGACGGTGGTGAGAAAGCTGTGAGAACAACAGGAGAAAAGGAGCCAACCACTTTGGGTACAAAGGCCGGGTTTGGCTTCATAGACACCCTCATATCTCCTGGTGCAAACTGCATACAGGATGGGTGCACAGAGAGTGCCTGCATATCTCTGACCCGTTTGGTTGACACCAAAGCCAGAAGCAAAACCAGGTCAATGACATCCACTGGTTCGAACGGAGGTGCTGAAAGGCCCTTCAGCACCACGGACAGATCCCAAGAGGGCACAAAGGGTCGAGACACAGGGAGAAGGCTGCGTGCTCCCTTCACAAACCTGCAGACCAGGGGGTGTTGGCTTGACAACCTTTCCCAAAGCCCACATGGCAGGCAGAAATGGCGGCCAGGTACACCTTATTTGTGGAAAACGCCTTATTTTTGTCCAGCAGCTCTTGTAAGAAGGACAAAATGGCATCCACCGGGCACTGGAAAGACCGAATATCTCTGTTCTGGAACCAGATCTAAAAAACCCTCCACTTAGTCAGATAAGGACCTAGTGGAGGGGGCCCTAGCATTCTGAATAGATTGACCGCTTGGGGCAGCCCTGCTGCCTCAAAGCTATGCCACTCACGGGCCAGGTCCACAGGGCCAGGCGCTCTGGATGCGGGTGTAAAATTGTTCCCCCCGCCTGAGACACCAGATCCCTGCGGAATGGTAATTTCCAAGGCTGACCCCTCAGGAGCTGGAAAATGTCCGCCAACCAATGCATGGCAGGCCAATGAGGAGCCACCAAAATGAGCGTATGGCGCTGATCCTGTATCCTGAGCTGGGTCGGGGGTATCAGGGCCACTGGGGGAAACGCATAAAGCAGGCCCTGTGGCCAATCGTATGCCAGCGCATCCAGGCCGAGCGGTGCGCTCTGGTCGCGTATTGAGAAGAACAGAGGGCGCTGAGCGTTCTCCCTGGAGGCAAAGAAATCCACCCCTGCCCGGCCAAAGCGTATCCAGATCTGCTCCACTATAGCTGGATGCAGAGTCCAGTCTCCATACAGGGGTGTCCCCCTGGACAGCAGGTCCGCTCCCTGATTCAGGTCACCCGGAACGTGGGTGGCTCTGATCGAAAGTAAACACCTGCTGCACCACAGGATCAGTCTGTGTGCCAACATGTGTAGCAGGCAGTCGAGCAGCCCCCCCTGGCGATTTATGTAAGCCACTGTGGTGGTGTTGTCTGTTCTCACCAGAACATTGTGGCCGGCGAGGAGCGGGAGAAAGTGCCCCAGGACTAGGAAGACAGTGAGGAGCTCCAAATAATTTGTGTGTTCCCTGGAGCTCTCTGCTCCACACAACTCTTACATAACGGCCATTGAGGAAACATGAGCTCTTGCCAGACCGCCATTTTTTTCCTCGCAGGACCGTCTGCGTAGTTACAAATTTTCCTTGGTGCGCGGTGTGGAAATTTTGGGGAGGGAGGAGGTCGCGCGGAGAGGCGCGGTTACTGAAATGACGTAATTTGGCCGCGTGGAGCCGTGCGGACCTCGCGGACGCGGCAAGCATAAACCAAGCTTTACAGATTCCCCGAAAGGCAAACCTCAGATATTTCCTGTGCGCTAACCAGTCAGCCGAAGGGATATCCCTGTGTCCAAGCAGCCAGGGCACATGATCTATCGGAGCCATAGTGACGAGACCTCCACACTGTCACAAATAGTATCGGATGGGTGTCGGGTATCGACAGATACACAAAATCCAGCCATCGGTATCGGGACTGAAAAAGTCGGGTGCATTTCTAGTTTCCATTGCACTTTTTAATCCAACCTTTAAGGTAACTGTAAAAAGAACCAAAATTTTTAGAACCACTGACCCATATGAGCCTGTGAATATTCTCATTCATCCAGGTCATGGTTATCTCAAGGAAACACTGACCCATATCTATATCGAATTGGAGCAGATTTCAGAGGATTGGAATAGTTGATTCTAACTCTCGTGAATCGAAACAATTCTTGAAATTTGAATCCATACCCAGCTCTAGCCACATTAGCCTTTACAACCAAAAAGAGGAGGAAAGGTGGTAGGTTTGTTCATTTTGATGTTTTACTTTTCAGTAGCCGACTGAACTGTCGGCTGATCAACATTTTCCTGAATTAATTCGTACCGCAGAAGAATTAAGCATTTCAGAACTTTGAAGAAAAAAGCAGCACATCTTGGTGGTGAGCTTAGATTGACACCTTTGGGCTGTCCGTGAAGCTATTATTTATACAGGTGTTGCTAGCTTATGTTATCAGGGAGGTTTGCAGCTTTACTGACATTTCTAAGTTTTTTTTTTTTTTTTTTTTTACAGTGTTGTAGCTTTAGCTTGTAGCCTTAGCAGAGCTAGTGTATGGCAGTGTTTTTGAGTCCTATTTCCCTGTAGCAGTTTTTTCTTCTTCCCATTGTCTCTGCCATCTTTCCTCGACCTTATGAGGCTGCTCTTTCCTTTATATGGCAACTTTTATTTTGACACTGAGCAAACTGGTTTTGCACACAGTTTTTTTTATTATTGCAAACTGGTTTTATTTGTATTGTATATTGGACGAGAAAATAAAGACCAACTCATCAGTCATGATGTCATCACATCGGCATGATGATCAAGATTGGGATGGGAGGGAATTTTATCTTTCCTTGCTTTCTGGGATTGGGACAGGATGATTTTTGTTTTGTTTTCAACAGAATGGAAAGCAAAGCAAATCCACTCCAGCTTCCTCTAACTTGCATCAGTGTGAACACCTGTGAGACACTTTGTCAAAACCCTTTTTGTGAACGCTTTCTGAAATCCCGTCACGCACATGAGGTCAGCTTTCAAGAATTATTTAACCACCAAACATCACTTCTTTTAAATATCCCATTTAAATGCATGTTACCTACAGCTCTCTCCCAAGGGCATCGGTGACTTTCATTCTAGGAAAACCAAACCTTCTTGGGTATAGGGACAGTTACACAGTTGAAGTAACTGTCACAATGTTGGCAAAATAATTCAAAGACCCTGAACTAAACGCTTTCATGCACACACTCATCACAGATGCGTAGCAGTTAGACACAGTGCTTACTGGAAGCGTACTCACAAATCCAGCCATTCAATCACACAAGCACGCAGTAACTGCCATCTTGATGTTACAAAATCTGTTTTCCATCAATTAGTAAGACACGCTGAGTTGCAGCATGAATATTTATGAGGTGTTTCCACGGCGATGTTGTGTAACTTTGATGCTGTTTATTTTAGACGCAGTTAGCCCAGCATCCAGCGTGTGGATGAATTTATGAAAACTGATGCTCTGTTTTGGGTATCATTAGCGTAACCGCTTCGTCTTTGTCACAGTTTCTTCCCCTCTTAGAGCGTTCTTCTGTTTACTCATTCATCGATCTTCCAACCTACCATCCATCCATCTGTCCATCATCTTGTCTGTCTCTCTTGTCTGTCCGTCCGTCCATCCATCTTCTTGTACATCCATCCAGAGTTAAACTGTTGCCTTTGTTTAACAAACCTTCCCACGATGATGTCCTCTGTCCTGTTTCTCTTGTAGAACATGATTCCTCAACAAATTTTTCTCTAACAAGACTTTCATTTCATCTCCAGGCCTTTCAGGGAACTTTTATTCCAAACTTCTTCCTTAACCATATTCCTCATTCAACTTTTACTGAGGCAGATTTTCTGTTACTTAACTCCTTCATAGGTTCCATGTGTTCACAGTGAAGCCTGTACTTAATTTACGCTGAAAGCCTTTAGACACCTGAAGATTTTCACATTCAGGTCATCCTTACTGTGTGAAAGTAGTTTTTCACATGAAAAAAAACCTAAAGGGACCTTTTCATGAGATTGTGTAATGCAGGGACTGTATACAGACTTGGTAAGACTTAATGTATTTTACGGTACAGTTTGTATAAATGTCTTATGCAAGACATTTTAAGGTCAGGCATTTGCTGCTACCAAGCTTTACCCTTCCACTTCATTCAAATCTGACACTGTTGTAAGGCTACCATGAGTGCTTGACATAAAGGACGACTGCAACTAAAACATTTAGTTAAAAAAATGGAGTTGACACATACTCATGATGTTCTAAATATACATGTATTATAAGTTAACCTTGCAGAAATGAATATCTCAAACTTTCCTGAATGACTTGGTGTAAGTTTGGTAACCGATTATTCTTAGTCACCTCTATTGATGAAAAATGCTTCGGCTCTAGCTTGTCGGAGGGTCTTTTCATACAGCAGTTTATTTTTTTTTCAGGTTAAACAGGAACCCTCTAGGTGTGTAAGGCTAAATTTTCTCTTAAATTTTCTAGTATTCTGCTTTAAACTATGCAGCTCTACATTGAACCAGGGAGCCAGCCTCTATCGCTGATTACCTTCTTTTTAAGAGGATTGCACTGTCTAATGCCAGACGCAATGACGAATTAATGCTATGAACCAGACCATCAATTTCTGAAGGGTTACAGATAGAATTGCCGACCTCCACTTCTGCAGTCCTGTAGAAGCCTGATTCATGATAGGCCTGTGCTTTAAGGGCAATAATTGTGGTTACCAGCTTTGTGGGACTGCAAAGAAAATGAGAATACGTCTTACCATCGGTGTTATCGTTATCACAATAAATATCAAAGGATAACATGTTAACATTTAAAATGTATACTACTACTTAGTGATGATAAAAAGAAGTGTTTGAAAATTGTATTATTTTAATTATTAGTTAAAATTAATTAATTGAAGAATAACATATTTATCCATAATTATCGATATCGATCAATGTAACTATTCCTTGCTCTTTTTCTATATCGTTCAACTCTAGTTTCTACCTGTTTCGCCTCCCTGTTAGACCACAGTTTCTGTATCTACCTGGTATCAGAAAAACAAAGTCATACAGAAGGTTGCCATAGCAACAACATAAGACGGACACATTTCTGTCAGTCTTATGTTGAACAGCATGCTTCCTGTCCCCAGTCACTTAGCTTGAGTGCCAGGCTACAAGCTCTCCCTGCTGTTGCAGCGTGTCTTTGAAGCGTCCACTGAGTGCCCAGATTGATGTGAACATGAAGGTATCATTAGGTCTGAGCATCCACAGCTGCAGCCTCGCATCAGACAGGAACCTGTGTAATAAAAGCAGCAGATGCACTGTAGAGTATCAGACGAGCTTTACCCCGCAAGATGGGTCGTTGCTTTGTGACCCCATAAAAAAAAAAAAAAAAAAAATCGATGTATTTCAAATTTTGCAGAGTTTAATTTCATTATTCGTTACTCCTAAATGATCAGGTAAAAGTAATTCTGTTTTTGGCTTATTTGTGGTAAGTTAAATAGAGCAGAACTTAAATGAAAAAAATCGATTGAAGAAGAATGTCTCAAAGAACAGTATACCCTCCTTTTTATGTCAACCCTTACATTTGAGAATACTCTGAAATTGTTGGAGTTGTCATAATATGAAATGATTAGAAAAATCCACCACAGTTCGTTTATCATTTAACAACTCAAGTTTTGTTTCTTTACACAATGCCATTGTTGCACTTAAATCCATGTAATCTTGAACATCACTTGTTACAGTACTCACCGATGAATATCTGCTGCAGAAACCTTTGGCTCTAACTGGTGAACAGCAGTCTACTTTACTGAAAAGCAATCTTTTTTTTGTTCGTTATAGGCCTCAGTACTGAAAACATCCATGTTTTTGAGCTGTAAATGCATCAACGAAAATCTGAAAGAAAAAAAAAAAAACTGGGATGAAAATTATTTGCAAAAACAGTCTTGGTGTGGAAAGTTCTTCATCTTTTGTTTCCAAAAAAACAAGTCAAATAATGGCCATTAAAATTGGTCACAATAGTTTCCCAGCTAAAATAACGCCTATGGATACAACTTCAACTTGTCAAGTCAGATTTTAGCCAACACTAAATTCTGTGTAAGATATATAAAAGTTTTTTTATTTTTATTTTTTCTTAGCGTCACCTTTTAAACCATCTTTCTTAGGATTGCACCATATTAGGAAGACAGCAATTGTTGGACGTTTGCTGAAACGTGGGATATCACTTTTGCTTCAACCAGTCATTTCTATTTTTTCCTCTTTATCAGTCTCAAAACATTATTTTTGAGATTTAGTACAGGTTTCTTGAAGAGTATTAAAATTTGATTAATTGATTTAAGAGGAATGAAGACCCTTAAAAAATAAAGTCTCAAATCAATTTAGTGAAGTTTTACTTTTGGGTCATTTGAGATGTTTCTAAAACACGTTTGTCTATTACAACGAGATGCACTTAAACTAAGAAAATATTTTTTCATTGTGTTATGCTGGCTGTTTGCTTGGGTTGCAGTACCATGTGACTTTCCGTACCATCTCTACAGACTCGCACGCGTGACTTATCCCACTAACCGATGAAGTGCAGCACAGCGACGCATCACTGACAAAATTATGTGAGGATTTGAAACACTAGCTGAAGCGCACAGTGTATTTTAGAGTACAATTTAAAATAATTCTTATGACATGGAAAGCTCTTCATGGTCAAGCACCAAATTAAATCAGATGACCTTTACATCTATACGTTCCTAGCAGGTACCTGAGGTTCCTCCAGACTGAAAACAAAGACAGAGCCTTTTGCTTAATGTCTCCAAGACTACTGAACTCCCTACTTATAGACTGAAGATCGGTGGACTCCATGGTCTCTTTTCATTCTGTTTGCTCGCCAGTAGAGCTCAGCCCCTGACTGCTGACTGCTACAGTACGCTACACTATTCCTCAGTCAGTTACGTTCCTTTGTATCCAAAGACATCCTCAGTGTTTTCTCATTCACTCCAAAGTTGAACTTTTTGAACTCTTTTTGGGGATTCCCAGCTGAGTCCACATGGATCTCAGCAGGTCTTCAGGGCCTTTGTGGGTCATTAAAACATAAACTTCACATGTTTGCTCTGTGACACTGCAGCTCTGAATGATCTGTTGTTGGGAAACCATCACTACACTGATAGACGCAGCATACCTTCTTGCCTGAGCTTGTATTGATGTGCCATCCTAAATGAGCTGCACCTCCTGAGCCACTTGTGTTGCAGACTCCGTCTTATGCTACCACTAGAATGAAAGAACCACTAGCATTCAAAAGTGACCAAAACATCAGCTAAAAAACATAGCCTCCCAGTACAGAGCAATGTCAACAGGCCTGGGGCTTGTTGTGCCACAGCGAAGCACAGCCTGATGCTTCACTGTCATTGTGCTAGTGCGAGCCTCCTCATTGGAGTCATCTGTACTTGTCCTCTTTCCTGGTTAGGGTTTTCGGGGGTTGCAGTGATGGGGATTTTTTATTATTTATTTTATTATTATTATTCCTGTTGTGATCTGAGATGGAGCTGGGTACATTTCATTTAGCTTTTCTGCAGCAGTTGGTTGGGAGTTCAGGCCACTTGCTTTCATTATGCTGCATATTTCTTAAAAAGAAGGCACAGAAATGATGTTTTGCAACCCATACAGATTATTTTCTCACAGTGCCAGACAATTGTGCTGGGAAATGATTCCAAAAGCTGATCTATCCTTATGTTTTGCATCAACTTGAATAAAGTGTTGGCTGACCAAGGCCGTAATAGTTAGGACTTACCTTCCCCGTTTCTCCTTTGTTCCCACAGGGAGGAGGAGGAGAGCCTACGCAGCAAGATTCGTGCCGACCATGAACGAGCGCTTCAGGAGGCAAAGGAGAAGCTGCGCAAGTCTCGCAAAGAGCTGAAGGCGGAGATTCAGACAGAAAAGGCGAAGGTTGTTGAGGAACTGAAGAAGAAGGAAGCGGGGCCCAAACCATTGCCGCCTGTCCCCATGCCCAAGGTGGTCGGGGTTAGCGATGGTGAGCCACCCGAGCCAGACGCCAAAGAAAAGCGGGATAAGATCAGAGAGGTAAGAATCTCTCTTGTTGGTGGTTGATTTTTATGGGAATTTAGGTTAACAGACCAGCTCTAAATAGGGAGGAATTGTTAAATGATGATATTCAGATTTTTTGGATGTTGGCATTAGTTTTCAGTTTCAGATATTTCTTTACGTTGGTCTGTTGGGTTATGTCTCCAACAGTTTGCCATATCTGGAGACAGACATTTTCTCCCCCGTTTTCTCTTTCTTTTTGAAACGGCCCCAGCTCTCTCACACTGAATTTTTGTCAATTTACTAGACAAATGTTTGAAACTCCACTGAAATAGGCCTGTTCTCTGAAGCTAAATCAATAAAGCTAATTTCAAGGCATTTTTATTTATAATCTTTTTTTTTTAAGTCTGCAGCTATAAGAAGCTTTAACCGCTTGCTTCTGTTGCATAAAAGTCTGTATCGCCGGCTTGCATTTCTGTGTGCTTTCTTTACCGCTTGCTCTAGATTTCAGGAGATTTTATCTGACTCGTGGGCATCAGGGAGCTGCTAAATAAATGCAGGAGACTTCTGCAACTTGAGACTTGGGATAATAGTGCATTTTCTGTGAGAGCGCAGCAGTCGGAGCGTGTTTTCTGTGCGTGTTTTTTGATCCGAGACAAGTGGGTCTTTCACATCATGACGCATGCGGTGTGCCAGAAACATCTTGACAGGTAGATGGGAATAATGTTAGGGGCCCACTGCAGCGCTTTGTTATAAATTATCGTGCTAATGAGATGATCAGCTGACCACTAAAGCCCGACCCGAGCCTGTGCACAATGATAAAAATTAATCCAAACCCGGCCTGACGCGTCGGTACCAAGCTCTATTCTGAGGAATGCACCGGAGCACCTTCTACCACTTGTATGCTATTCACTATTTAATGGATTAATTGCCAAAATTTATAGCGATTAAGTTTTGAAAACCACGTAACAAAGTGGTCGAAGCATGATTCTAGGTTTTAAGCTAGGACTGTGTCCAAATTTTGCAGATTTAAGCAAAAACCAAAACATTTCTGCTGACTTATTTTATTCTTAAGTAGCTACAACTGTCATCAGTGTGGTTTATATGTCTGGGTAAGGCATAATCACATCCAAGTTAAGTAATTAGATTATTTATTTATATAGGCATAGGGCTGGTTCATAAGAGCTAAAATTAATATCGTGGTATATTGAGCATTTAACCTCGATAACTGTAATTGGACAATAACAATGACCACATCACCTCCCCATCCAAATCTTTTTTTATATTTTTAATAGTATCCTTTTCTGTATTAAATGTCAGGTAGAGGCCAAATTCGCTTCATGTTCTTTAAAATATGATGGCTTCTTGCTATTTAACGGGTTTTTAATTCAGGGTTTGATTCCCACTCCTTTCTGTATTTAGAGTCCAGTTTAAACTCAAAGTGATCATACAGAACAGAATAGGTGAGGAAGTGACGGGGGCTGAGTGAAATCTGATTTTAGTGCACAGTCGTTTATTTTAGACAAAATGTATTTCTTCAAAAACAGCAGCAACTCAGCGGGGTAATATCTGCTCCGCCTGAGCAGGACCTGGGTGGGCGGAGCCGTTTGGCTACAAACGCTCTGGTTTGGCAGCTGCTCTGTTGCTACAGTAACAAACATACGTGCTCCACGTTAGTCTGAGTATCCAATAACACCATAAAAAGTCACTTTATTTGTCGCTAGTCTAATTTTTCTGAAAAACAGTCTGTAAAGGAGTCTAAACTTGCTAAATATAGCTACGCTGTAGCTGCTCTAGCAGCGCTTCCCTCTCTGTCACATGACTGTGCATAGTCATGTGACTCAAGGCAATGCTCATTTCTTAAAGGGGCAGAAGCACCGCTAAATTAAAACACATCTTTTCATTTTTTTAAACCGAAATTACCGGCACGGGCAAAATGACGTCGGTAAGGGTATCAGTACATTTTCGGTATACCACCCAGCCCTATATAGGCATATCCATATTTTCTCATGTCCCTATTATCTTGTGACAACCTGCGAATGGGACATTCTTTGCTTGTTTAATCAATGCCGTTCTTCTCACCATCTTTCAATAGTTTGATTGTTGGAAGTGCAGAATTAGTCGTATTGAGGTCCTCAGGGCCTCTTACCTGCTTATCAGATTTCTGCTTTCTTCATTCGGCCCCGTCATTTTAGCTGGAGAACCACGTTTTGGTAGAGAATTGTTTCCGTTTTCAGACGATTGACGGAACGTAGCTCTTCCCTACTGGCCCGTCTAGTGTTCCCTAGTCTTCATGTTCGTTCACTAATGTTCTCTAGCAAACCTTCACAGAGCTGGATTTATAACGAGTTAATTTCACACAGGTGGATCCTGTTTATTAATTAAGGGTGACGTCTGAAGTCAACTAGTTGCACTGGATTTTTCTTATATATATATATATATATATATCAAAGTTAGATCTCCTTGCACCCTTCTCAACCCCAAAGCTGCCATTCTAGAATGGACAAGCATAAAAATAATGCTGCTATTAGAGCAGTGTTGCACAGTTTAACCCAAATGTACGACCCATACAGCCAGAGTGCATTTGACTGTACTTTCCATGCTTGAATTCTTAGTCGCCTGCTGCCTGCCAGCTCCCATTGAAGGCCGCAGAGTGCCAGACAGACAGTGCATGTGCAGAATGCAGATGGTGCTATCTAGTGCTGTTCTCCTTAGACGTGATGCCAGCCCCCAGCGTATCTCTCTTTCTTGGTCCCCCCCCCCCCCACCATCCACCCCCAACGTTAGTTGCCTCGCATAATTGCCTCATATCGCCTCCCATGAAACAGCACTTGGAGTCAGAACACTCGTCGTGCAGAGGAGCTGGCCCGTTCTCCCCAAACCACCTTTTTCTCTAAAAGCCTCTTTTGTTCCTTTTCATAATTGCCATGCAGAGAGAATGCCATACACCCCCAAATGAGAAAGAATGAGGCAGCTGTACGGGCAACAGCACAGCACAATCCCCCCTCTTCTGATTGCATTCGCAGATCCAAGGAGAAAACCTCATATAACATGCTGCAGAAGGGTCTGTGTGAGTGAAATATGGGAGCTTTTCCTCTTTTCTATCCTGGTTACAGGCTGCTCTTTGGCTTGCATGTTGATGCTGTTAGTTTCAGGGAGGTGTTCCAGCATCCGTGATCTTGTCAGTGTTGCATGTAGACAGAAAGCAGCAATTCACTTACATGGAGCTATGCTGCCCTTTTTACCCAAGATCTGACAATATTTCTTCTTTTCTTTTGTGAATTCTTCTAAAATAAGTTTTATTTGACATTTGGTTCTCTGCAAATAATTTAATGGAGGCCGAAAGTTTGAGAGGATGACACACAAAGCATATGCTTCTAATTTCTTGTTTTAGCTGTAGGATAAGTCTAGTACTCTGTATGTCATTTACAAAACTAGAATATAATAAAATAATCCATTATTGTCCCACAACAGGTAGTAGAGGCATTTAGTTTCGCAAAACAAAAGTATAAAAACAGAATTGAGAATAATAAATGTGGATTTAGAACAAAATTACAAAACCAAAGTACTCTCCAGATTTTCAATACCAAATCCAATTTCTGATTTAATCAGTTTTTTTTGTTCTAAATGTCTTTTCTTCAAAAGAAATTACAAGGGACAAAAATATTTTAAAGAAATTGCTTTTATTCCAATGATCCAGTGCTGGAGCAGACTTTTGAATTCAAATTCCAACTAAAAACAAGCTGTACAGTATCCTTAAAGTAAAATATTAAAATAATGGTAAATATTGATTATCAGCCATGACAGAAGTATCTATGTCAATATCGGCCTAAATTTTCATCTTGGTGCATCTGTAGTTGGAAGTTGATCTGGACCAATATTTGGGATTGAACTGTGGTTACAGTCTTGTTGTTTTACAAATAAAGCAAGTCATTACGGAAGAATCAATTTTTTGACCACACGGCAATACTAAATGGTGACGAGAGCATCTTCTAAGTACACTGAAAACAGTCGACCCAGCGGTATTAGCCAAGCAACAAAACGTCAAACCAGTGTTCAGTCACTGAAAGAGAAACCTTTCAAACACATGCCACAAGTGATCTGGTAAAACACTCATGACAGGCTGCTGTATCAGTTTAAAATGAACACTGCAATCTGAGCAGAAACTCTGCTATAGAATGATGTTGTTGTGCATCATATGTGGACTGTTCCACAAATAGGCTGTTCAGTTAATGGAAAAGAACGTCCAAATTGTTTACATAACTCGGCAAATTACTAATGATGACGACAACTAAACTACTAAACCATTGAGGAATTCAATAAAAGATACTTTGTTCTCTGGGTTTTTAAATGTTGCTACTCTTAATTAATCAAGTTTCTTTAGAGAGTTGTAGATGCTGATAGCTGTGGACAGGAAGGATCTCCTGTAGCGATTTGTATTACAGCGACTCTGATGACGCCTCTGACTGAAGACATTCTATCATTGCATGATAGCCTCATGAACAGGATGCTCACAGTTCATAATGTTCTTAAATTTATAGAGAATATTGCTTTCAATTATTATCTCTAGATGTTCCAGAGGACTGCCAAGAACAAAACTAGAACCAGCCTTCTCCATCAGGTTGTTGAGCCTTTTTAAGTCCCTGGCTCTGATGCTGCTACCTTAACAGATAACTGCTGAAGAGATTACACGCAAATAATGAACTATAATTGTTTTATTTTTTAATAATTGGAACAGCAAAGCACAGAAAATAACTACAAAATAAAAAGTAAGAAATTAATAACTTAAAAAAATACTATAAAACTAAATTATTTTATTTATCAAAAACTAAAAATACTATGTTGTCCATTTAAAAAAGTGTATGGTATTGAAATAAAAAAATTCAAACATAAGTTCCATATAAAACAATGAAAGACCTAAAATGAAAGATTTTGAATGCTAAAGTTTTTTGCGCAATATAAACCTTGAGAACAATAGAACATCCATTTTCTGTACTGCTGCATCCTAATGCTGCAGCACTCAGGCGGTCAAAAAACTCTGTTTGTTTTGGTGCATTTAGCAGTGTGTTTGGTCAGATTACTCGTGTTCTGGCCTTTTATTGCATTTGTGACAGCGTGCATTGTCTGCTTCTATTTTTGTAAAACGATGCCAAACTTTAGTTTCGTTCGCCCTGCCGTCGTGTCTGTGTACGATCAGTCCTCGTGGAGTGTGTGCTTATAAGGAGGAGCGGGCTGCCAATACAGTGTTTGGCTTGTGTTTTTATCTCCCACAAAACATGAATACGACCAACATTTTACTGTTAAGAGGGCCAATAAGGTTGAAGCTGATCGGTCGGGTGGACCATCAGAATCAGCCCCTGATCTAATTTAATACCGGGTTTCGGTACCCATCCCTATCTATCATGTATCCCCATGCATCCTCAGGCTTTGGTGGCTATGGTTATTATTAGCATTGTTTAGATTTCATCAGCTCTTTGGTTGCTGCTAAAATCTTTTTTTTTTTTTTTTTCATTGCTAGCACAAACTGTAAAGTATAATGTCCTGTCTAACTGATTGTGCAGCAGTCACATCCACCTGAGTACTCCCGCTGCTTATTCATGCCCTTTCTGCTTTGGAAATGCTGCTTTCAATGCCTTTTCAAATGCATATTTCATTGACCATTCAAGAGAGGAATAAAATAACCCCCTTTCCAAATTTTAAGTGAGCCAAAGTTTGGCTTTCTTCTTTTATTTCCTGTGTGGCCGAGAGGAGAGAGAGCTTTTTTGGAGGGAAAAAAACCCAGCAATGAAATAAATGTAATTATTGATTCCACTAGCTCTATTAGCCTGTCGCATTATAAGATATTGTTTACTCTGAGCTGTTTATCAGAGGGATTCTGCATGTAACTGTAACTGTGTTACATTTGAGCATAACTTTGATTTCTAAGTTGAGATTTTATTGTCAAATTTCACACTGCAGTACAACAGGAGATGGAAAGTGATGGATAGTACAGATGTTCATCTGAATTCTGTGCTGAAGGAGCTGATTTTATTTTTTCCCCCCTTTGGTGTCGGTTTAAAGCAGATCTACTTTTTTCTTACAGCTTTAATTGGTTAGGTTTAATATTAGGACCGCCTACAGGTGAAGTAAATAACTGATTTGTTTTAAGTCGAGGGGAAAAAATAGGCTGTGCAAATTCATAATTGATGTTTGGAATAACATGGTTAGTGGCTTGAGAACTACATCAGACCTTTCAAAACTGCTGAAAGCTCAACACGACTCTAGGTGTTAAAGTTAAAAGTCAAAGTAATGGCAAATGATGGGAAATAAGAGCGAGGACGATAAAAGTAGCCGGGTGAGAAGAAGTGGTCATCGTGTCCTCTGGCTGCCCGAGCCAATAATTGTTAACTATAGGGATATTGCTCAGGATAACCTAAGCCACTATAAACATAGTTTAACAAGGAGCCAGTGAAGAGAACTTTAAACAGGATAAATGGCTCTGTCTTTTTAAATATTCATCGGAACTTTTTAAATCAACTGAAGGCTTTTAACTGCATTTGGTGAACTTCCTGATTGTAAAAAATGACAGTAGACCTGTTAACCAAAAGGAACATCAAAACTATAATGATGTAGCTCCTTTTCTCTTACTACCTTTAAGCTGTGCGTGCATTTCCTACTACAGGAGGAAAGAGACCTGGCAGGCTTTTATACCACCTACCTAAGCACTATTAAAAACCATATTGAAATGTGTAGTGACCTCTCAGCAGAATAATGTATCCAGCCACAAAACCAAAAATGCATCAGGAATGGTCTCCAAATACCCCTTATCTGAGTCTAATCGAGCATCTGTTGATGTGGCGAGTAATTGAGTTCGGTCCACAGAGCTCCTGCGTCATGTGGATGAAGGATTTGCTGATGTCTTGATACCATGTACCATGGACTGCTACTGCTGTAGTCCTTCCCTCTCCAGGTCTGGGCTGCTTTGGCACCAAACCACGTATGCAGGTGATCATAATATTATGCCTAAATTGGGAGAGAATGGATGCCTTTAACAGCTCCAGGAAAGTGTAGCAAAAAAGGAAAAAAAAGAACTAGACTTTATTGTTGAAGTGAGCTTATCACTCAGAACTCTTTATCTCTATAAAAGCTTTTCCTTTATGGATAGCCCACTAAAATTGTTCTATTCACTTTTCTCCATTTTGTGGTGATGGAGAATCACTTAGTTTCAGATTGTCTCTACCACTTTGCCAACTGCTAGAATCTCGGGTATAACATCTTGATAAAACCCTTTTTTTGCAAGACCCTCCCCTCAGCTCGTCAGAGCCGCCGTATTCTGGCAAAGCTGAGAGAAAATGGAGCTTACAGCCTTGTTTCATTTCAATTTAGGCAGGTGTTATGGAATCTGGTTCAGTTTAGGACAGCGTTTCTCAACCTGGGGTCCGCGGACACCTAGGGTATTTACAAGGGGTCCTTAATAACAAATTATATATTTAAAAAAAGATCCTCTGACATTTGTAGAAATTTATTATGTTACACAGATGTGACCGAGACCTTTATCTACCTAAACTACAGAAGGTAACATTACCTTCTTTTTCTCTTTCATAAATGTAATTCATTGTAAAGGTGCTGGACATAAAATTAGAATATCATGAATAATATGATTTATTTCAGGAATTGCATTAAATAAGTGAATCTTGTGTACTAGATTAATCCATTACACACAGACTGTTTACATTTAAAACGCTTTTTTTTCTTTCTCAATATGGACAAGGGATGTGCGATATGGCCTAAAAGATTTATCATGATAATTTGAGATTGTGATGGCGATACAAATGGCTATTATATTTTTTCTTCTCTAAAATAGCAGATTATGTTTAATTTGTGTTCCAGTGACTGTGCTGAAAAACATCACGTAACAACAATGTTCGGCTAATTTACGGCTCAGGCGCTCTGCCACTCCACAACTTCAGTTGATTGATAAAAATTCTGTCATAGACGGAGATGTTTGTACCTTACCGCAGCCCCCTCATACATCGCTGGCACGGCTGTTTTAGAAAAGGACTTCCTTGAGGTCATGTTGTGTCTTGGGTCCAGCTTATGGATCATTTGCTTGAACCCTTCTTTGTTGTCAATTTGGAAGGGCAACATGTCTCTTGTCAAACAAAACGCCACTGCTTTCGTCAGTTCGACCCATCGTTTAGCCTATCATATTGGCCGATATTAGCAAAAGCGTTGGCAATTTTAATCTCTGCGGGCGTTTTCTTACCCATAGGTCCACTTGTAGTTGACGCCCCCATTGCCTCGCGTATCAATATACATTCTTCAGACTCTGGTTTGTGTTTCAGATGGTGGAACAAATTGGATGTGTTTCCACTCTGTAACCACAGTTTCTCTGCAAACTCTGCATGTTACGGTAGTTTGCTCCTCACCAGAATTTGACCAGCTTTAAATAATAAATTGGTAATTTCTAAACAATCACACCAGGGAATCGTGTTTGCAGCTGTGTCGTAGAGCTCTTTTTAAACTTGTAGTAGGAATGCTTCTATTTTTGGGTCACTTTTTTTGAAATTCACAAACTACTTCGCATCAGTAATTAATGCTGCATTTCATGGTAAAGTTAATATTTTTGATCTTTGTGTGCTTTTGAAAATGCAATTTTCTGGTTAAATCTTCTGACATGAATTTAGAATGGAGCAGTGTCGCCTTTTATAGTGCCACTCTGATTACGTTTTTTTTTTTTAGGGAAGTAATTCAGCCTTCCCAAAATTTACGGGTGATTATGGCTAAATGCACTGCATAATCGCTGGGAAGGGGAGAGGTCTATAAATGATCCCGGTCGACTCATAAGGAGTGGGCACACTGTTGGAGCTCCCTGGAGCTGCCTGTCGATTTGGCGCACCGTTCGCTCAGAGTGAAAAAGGCAGCCATTTACAGAGAGATAGCTGTCGCTACAGCATGTGCTGCATCCCTGCAGAGCTATGGACTATGGCTGCAAAGTCCAGATAAATCAATGACTGAAGCAGTATCCTTTCTGCAGTGTGAAAGGTTCTATCCAGAGGTGTTGGTGTGTGCAGAGACCACTGTGGTTTCCAATAAAAGAGAAAAGAGATATATGCAGAAAAAGCAATGCACATCCTCTCCTTCAGCCCTCACACTGAGCAATAATCCGTCACTCTGTTTTCTCACCTTTTTCAGACTCGGAACAATTTTTGACCAATGGCTTTAAACATTACTCCACACCAGGACTATTCATGTATATGCAACTATATTTTCATCCATCATCATGTCTTTTCACATATTTTAAAATGTCTTTACTATTGGTTTCGGTCTTTTACTCTTTTAATTTATAAGTTTTAATTATTGCTAAAAATGTTCCCACTGATTGTTTTGAAAGGTATACTAAAATTATGTCTCCTCATTTTATCACTGCAAGGCTCAAAGTCCTCTTGTATTTGATTGATTGATAGACAGTCACTACCATATTTGATATCTTTCATTTTAAATTCTGAATTGAAAAATACTTTTTGTTTTATCCCAAAGGTAAATACAATATTGTTGTACCTCATATTATCCAGATATCTTTAAAAAGTAATAGTGGTTGGTGGTGCTGTGCACAGGAAGGATCTCTGGGTAGCAGGTAGTCTTGCAATGAATCTAAAGAGGCCTCTGACTGAAGTCTGTCTTACTGTCATAAAATGCCAACTTCTCAATTTCTGGGCAGCAGAGAGACTACTTCCAAAGTAACATTTCCTGGATGTAGCTACGGGTGATAAAACAGTTTTATTTATTACGTATTAATTGGATTTCCTTTGTGGAAAATCTGGATTAAAAAAAATATATATCTATTTGATTTCCACCAATGCACGCCTTAAAGTTTTTTAACTCTGAATGATGTCAGCTCGCCCAGGGTCTACCATCTTGTCTTGCAGCTTGTATTTGGTTTGACTTAAAATTCAGGTGAACTCACAGAAGTGATCATTGAAATAACTTTTCATCTTTTTCAAACATTCATTTGTATTATTTTTTTAGAAATAAAGGAGGGAAATCATTAAAATCGTATTTGATATAAAATAATTGAGATTTTATTTTCAAGCCATATCGCCTAACTCTACCTAGATGACACCATCGGTTGTTGGGAAGTATTGCTTATCAACTTCGTTTGCTCTTGCCATTCCTTTTTAAATCTGTCTGTGCATATGGTTAGAAAGCTGGGAAGACAAATGGAGTCGGCAGTATGAACTTCCTTCTTCTTTCTCTGCTCTTTGGTCCAGCTCTGCATCCATGAAGCCTCCGTTTCAACTCCTCTGGGATTTGGGGTCATAGTTCCGGTGTCATTTGAACTTTTCAGATGCTGGTCAGATGCTAATCAGCTGCTTCCAGTGGTAAAAACAGCATCTCGTTATCATGTTTAATTTTTATAACTGCCTAAAAAAAATCTAAAAAGTTAGAAAAAAATCCTTTTTAGCTGCACAACATTCAAAACCCGAGGGAATAATTGTTCCAACAAGCAATGCATCAACTAAAGAAAGTTATGAACAAAAGTCTACTCAAAGAACAAATCACATTGAACATAACAAGAGTTTTTTTTACCACAAAATGGTCATGAGAGAATCATAACCAAAGAGAAAAAAAGATCCTGGATGTAAGAAGTTGAAACGGACTCTATTGAGTGGCTTGGTGTGCTTTACACATGGGGTGATGAACTTCCTCATGTCATTGTGGGCCAACCCTGAGTAGAGATTATTCTCCTTCCAATCGAAAAGTTAGTCAAGGACTCAAGGGTACCGGAATCCAATCCTAGAGGGTTACGGTCCATAATCTGTTGGATGGATCCTCTCTCTGTCACCTGAATCGCATGACAGAAATCCCTCATCAGCAGTCATTCACTTCTTAGGCCTGATGATGAGTTATTCAATCGATTCAGATGTGTTAGAGAAGAGACTCGTCTAAAACCTATTGGATGGTAGCTGATGAGGACTGGACTTGGACACATCTGGTGAAGATACTTTTAGGATGGCACGTAGGAACCTCCATTTGGAAAAGTTTAGACACTTCCCACAAGCAGACCTGTTTCCAACGAAGATTGGATCAGTTAAGAGAAAGACGATGGATGGTAAAAGGCTCAGAGCCTAAAATGGTCAAATGAAATAACTTGGTTCCAAGGTCTTCAGCTGTCCCAAACTAAGCTCCTGATCAATTTGGCTTCTCCCATTTTATAAATGGTACCTCTATCATGAGTAGTAGGACTGGGCTATGAACCAAACATTTACTGTTACAGAAATGTATGACTGTAACAGTCACTTTGCAAATGCCAGTATATTCAGCATGAAAAAAAGGTGTGTAGTTTAACAATACTTGGGTCCCTTTAAGATGCATCAGCTGTACTCCGTTGCAGACTGGATGGTGTGGAATCATGACTCCAACCCATTTGGCATTGTTGCCAACTTACTTTGTCACTATATTTAGACAGTTTTTGAACCCCTCAAGCAACTTTTCTTTGAAAGAAGAGGCTGGTGTCAAATTTAGCAACTTTTTTGTAGACTGTGACATAAAGATCATGGATCTTTATGTCAATGTGCATCGGTGCTGCTGTGGGCTTTTCTCCCGTCCCAGTGTGCTTATAACATATAGGCAGCAAAGCCTTGTGCTGCAGAACCGCACACCATTCTCAATAAATTAGATTTTACTCATAGCTTGGTCACTTACTCACCTCGTCCACTGTGTGTGCACCTCTCTGGGACAATTGTTAAACAGTCATGTCTCAGTCTTAACTGGATTCTCAGAAATATAGAAAGGAGTGGGAATCAAACCCTAAATTAAACGGCTGGTTGAATCTGTTTATTGGAGATGTTACACAGGTCTACTGCCTGCATTGTAGGGTTGATAAAAAAATGTTATTGCCCCAGTTAAATGTAAAAACACGACAACTCAAACATTTAACAAGTAAAAACCTTATAACGGTTTAACCCCAACCAAACTGCAGTCAATGTTTTTTTTTTTTTACTCTCCTGCTGTGTCCAATATAATAACATGTGCATTATGCAAATGAAGTAATGATTTTAGTGACTTCCAATGACTTTTGGCACAGCCAATTGCTACTTTCCAAGCTGAGGAGTTGGTAATTGCGGAAGAGAAACAGGGGAGGAAATGGAGAATTATTCAAATATTGAACCTGGGGTTGAGCTGGTCGGGGAAGAGACGCCACACCCTCACATAAAAAAGCCTCTTATTTTTTAAAAGACGTGGGATAGTTAGTGTCCATTTATTGTTATTAAGGTGAACCACTCATGATATTGATTTGGGAGTATATCATCCAGCCCTAGTGGATAGAAATTGAGGTTCTGTTGTTGATGGTTCCTTTTTGGTATCAAACATTCAGATCCACGAGTCGCAGGCTGACTGGGTAAATCAGCTGTCCTGGCCTCTCAGCAGTTGCGTATCCATGCAGAAGTGTCCCTTTAAGGAATCTTTACTATGTCAGCATATCTATACTGTCTCAGCAGTGAGTGACTGATAAGCGGCAAAAGGTACCCAATGCAGCAAAGAAAAACAGAGAGGATAACAAGATCAATGATTGATTAAGCATGGATGGTTGTTGCGTTTCTGTTTGCCATGTTATAAACTGCTTAACCATCAACTCTTCAAATTTTATAAAGCTGGTTGTATGCCTGGGCGGTATGCCGTGTCATACCGAAAACCGGTGTTTATTTTCGTTATGAGTTTTTAACATACCCCTATACCGGTGAATAGCTCAGACAACTTCCAGGACGTTTAATGAGGGGAAGTGTTTCAGCCAGGAATGATTTCACTGCTACACACTCTTCACCACGGTGTAGAAAATAACATTTTTAACAAAGTATCGGGCGATATCGCACAGGTGTTAATTTAAGATACATTTTTTGTAAGATTTGTTTTAGTATGGTGCTTAGGGGTGAAATGAAATTATAAAATCTTTATAGAAATGTTGATGTTGGCAAGACTGACCATTTTATGCTCCCCTTGAACTATGCTTAAGAGGAGAGAATGATGGGTTCACTGATCAGAAAAGGGTTGGCTTTTTGAATAAAAAAAAAACGGTCTACAAGGCAGTCGGATTAATGCAGATTTTCCTAGAAGTCTCCATGTTTTAACGTTTCATATTTGACAGTCTAACTGTATTTAGGAAAGACCATTGGACCGTGTTTGGAGCTCTTTAGATCTTTATTAGAGCAGTAAGAAGTAAGTGATGAGCTGTCTTTCAGTGGAGCACTGCTATTTAATTATTTTGTGGGGCGTAAAACTGTGCGAGTCCTGACTGTCGTTCTGGACAGACCTAATGAGCTTCAGCAATGAGAGCTCAGGTGATTGAGCGAGAGCGACATTGTACTTGGCAGAAGATGGACTCACCCTGCAGTGACTCTGAGCTCCCTCCTCCTCACAACAGCTTTATCTCCCAAGTTGGCTTCCTTTCTCAGCTATTGAGGCAATAAAAGGGACCAAATATGGTTGTATTCGTGGCCATTTCACTTTACTTGGGGTGCAATCACAGGACGTGTTTTTGCACTTTATAGTTGTATGTTTAATAAATGTATTTTTTTCGGCAAATGAGCTGTCAAGTTTTCTGCAGATTGACTTCCTGAAAAGTGTTGTTTTGTTTCTCAAAGTTTAGAAGGAAAAACTTTTCCAACATTTTCAGACAGTTTTATCAACCAAGGTAGAGTTTTCCCCTTGACAGGGAATAAAAAAAGAAAGTAATCTCTTGAATTCTGCAACTTTGATAGTTTGTTAGAGAAAAGAGACACTGCAGGGAGCTGTGAGCCTGTGATGGATGGTAGACATTTTCTCTGTTGGGTGTAATAGATCAGGGATTTCAGAGGACGACATTATCGCAGTCTATAGATTGTAAAGACACTACGTTCTTAATTTGCCGGAGAAAATCTTAGACAGGAAGAGACCTTCAGAATAATTATGATGATGATGTTCGCTCTTTTCAGGCTGGCTCCCACATTTTGACCCCTTGTTATTTCTGAGTGGAGAAGAATAGTCATTAAACGGCCCCCCACGATGGGGCTCTGGCTGAGGCGCCTAGCAATAAGCGTAAAGCTTTAGTCATTGTTGTGCTTTAAAATTGAATCATTTTATTTGTTTTCTATGTGGCTGCTGATCGAACCCAAATCATCACCCATCATGGTTTTCTTAAACGTCTTGGACCCAAGTCTCCAATTAATAGGTTTTGTTGTAGCTTTGCATTGTGGGATATTGCAAAAAATTTCCTAGAATGTCAACTCCACGGAAAGCAGATAGCGGAATATAACCGTATGTTTTGCATTTTTTGGAAATACCTTAAAGCTTATCCAGATGTAATGGTAGCAACATCACTTGGCATTTCTGAAAGCTCCAGAATGGCAAATCTCCTGCTTTACTCGCTCTATAATCATCACAGTATTTTTCCATATTATCAATGTTGGCTTTATTTTAGTTTAGTTAGTAATCAGAATGAAATCTGTTTAGAGTTTTACCAGGTAAATAAATCGCTAGATGTGAAGGGGGGTGTTCTATCTTTTTTTTCCCAAGGCTTTAACTTTTATCTGTCTTGGGTTCCTAACAGATCTCATCATTTACTCCTCAAGAGTTCCACTGATGATCTCCTTGTTTTTTTAATGGAGGGACTTTTGCATAATTAGTCAGTCGTACCTGAAAGTGGCAGATCTTCTATACTGTTGCCAAATGGTGCCAGTCCTACACATACAAAATGCCCATCAGTGTCCAGATAGAAAGGGGATCAAAAGCCATCAGCAAATTGATTTTAACAGCACAGTGGGTATGTCATTGTGCTTCCGTTGGTTTCACTGCAGAGATCTACAGATATGGAGCTCATCCTATATTTGTGCTGATTTAAACTGTTAGAAATGCCAGTTAGCTACAACAATAACCATTTTGATGTAATCAGTGTTTGATATGTCTCCATTTCTTGAAAACCGCCTGAATAGGCCTCTTCACCGCCTCGATTTCACGGCGAGTCTGTTGCTACCCTTTAAAGTGCTCTGAATGTATTTACCGCAACAAGCAATTCACATGTCACTCTCTCTTATGCATCTTCTGAAAGAGCTTCGGTCAAAGCTGAGATAGGAAGCCTCCCGGGGTGAGTCAGAGGGAAATGAGAAAGATGAGGGCAGGGGGACGGGTGCTGTAAATCAGTCATAAAGACTCTGGAGGTCACGCAGAGCACCACATAACTCCAACTCAGCTCCGCCGCTCCACAGACATCCAACAGCTTGTCAGATGGATTTTTTTCCCCTTCCTAATAACTGCTCGAGTAACAGCCTTGGCTCCAGCTTCGGGTTGGATTTATGATATTATTTTTTTTGCGGCTCCATGGTTATCCGTGTGCGTACCTTTTTATAAATGTGTCTGTGTGTGAGCATGCAGCACAGGAGGAGCACAGGGGTTTAAATAATTGCTGTTCCCATGTGAAAGGGGCAGAAAAACCCAGACTGGCCTTCATTTTTGCCCTTTCAGACTAACAATGAGAAGCTCACTGCTTACGTTAAAGTACCTCCCTGGGTAGCCTAGGTGGAGGGTAACATTCGACCATTGCAAGATGTCACCCGAGATTTCATGAATTTTCAAACGTTAAAATATCCAGACTTAACATGAATAGAATCGGAGTACAGTCAAATTATTAACCCCCGGATGAGATCAAACAATGCTCTTAATATTTCCATTAGGGAGCTGTATTAGCAAGAATCTGGTGAAGCATATACAGGGGGGACAATTGGAAATGTTGTCATACTATGAGTAAGGCTATGTATTGTGATTTTTAAAACTTAATTGTCGACAAAGTGTCTCAGTAGTGTCCCCAAACTGTTTTATGCATAAAGCATCCAGTTTTATCACTAGCTCTTGTTGATCCACTTAAAACAAGTTGAAAACCGCCACAGACTAGCAGTAATGCCTTTAATTCACTACAAAAGTACTGTTATCATGAATGGTTCAATTCAAATTAGATGAACTAAAATGGGGAAAAAACATTCTATGCTTTTGAATATCGATACCACATTGTTACTAAAATAATGCGATTAATCAGCACATAGATATTTTCTTACATTCCTAGTTTCCACGGAAATTACCACGATAAAACATGATCATATTTGTATTGCTCCCAAAAGAACAAAGACAAATCTTTTCAAAGTTTGATCAGGATATTTCATTGAGCTGCTAGTGTTGTAACAAAAAAACGGTGTTACGAACCTTCCCCTTGGTGTGCCTCCAAGTCAGAACGGAGGGAAGGGGCAAGGCAGCAACTGACAACCAAAAAAAAGTCACTCGATGCTCAATGACAGTTTAACAACTTTTATTGCAGTTTTGTTTGCTTGGAGGCTGCGCGTACAACCTGTGAGGGAGGGGAGACAGGGAAGTTAGGTGGTGCCCAAAGGAATGAAATTAATAAACAAAACAGAGCCCATCTACCCTTATGTCTAAACAAAGAAACAAACAAAAAAGCCTTGCCTAAACCTTCATACAAAATTTGATGGTTCCAGAAAACATTACAAGGGTGGCGTCCACCTTCTTACCTAGTGTATTTTAACAGAGTTTCCACTACGTGATGAGGTGTAAAGGGATCCCCCAGCTTACCTAGTCCACAGCCTCCCTCCGCCAAACCTCCAAACAGTAGCAGCTCCAGAACACAAGTGAAGGAATCAGCTTGACTGTGGCAGGTGAAGCAATCAGTCAATCAGCAGCAGCAAAAGAGAGAGTCCTTCATTGCTCTTCAGGGAAGCTTCCTTTTATCCTCTGGATCAGACTCCAATTGGTCCAAGCTGGATAGCCTATAACCAATCCAAGGCCTCCACATCAAGTCTCAGCATTCTGAAAACAGGGAGAGGGGGGGAGAAAAGGAAAAAAAACAAAACAAAAATATCCCCTGCCTGCCGGCACGTAACACCCCCACCCTTATAAGTCCAAACAAAGTGTTTTGGACAAAGAAAACCCTACCATTTCCCAAAGTTATACAACTCTAAAATGCACGCGATAGTGTGTCAGCCAAAACGTTCTCAGACCCTTTTTTATGAATGATCTTCAGATTATAAGCTTGGATGATCACTGCCCACCGCATGAGTCGTTGGTTATGATTGTACATTCTCGAAAGAAAAACCAATGGGTTATGGTCAGTGAAAACCAGTACAGGTTCCACCGTTTGGCCGAGATAAACCTCGAAATGCTGCAAGGCCAAAAGGAGAGCAAGTGTTTCTTTCTCTATTGTAGAGTATTTGCTTTGATGTGAAGTAAATTTTCTTGAAAAATAGCTCACAGGATGATCTATTCCATTTTTATGTTCTTGCAAGAGGACGGCTCCCACCCCTACTGCACTGGCATCAATATCCAGTTTAAACTGTAGTTTAAAGTTTGGCGCAGCAAGAACTGGAGCACATGAAAGCAGTCCTTTTAGACTTTCAAAAGAATGCTGACATTCATCAGACCACACAAATGACTTTAAAGGGCTGGTCAGGGCAGTTAGAGGGGCAGCCACCGTCGAGAAATTTTTACAAAACCGACGGTAAAAACCTGCCATTCCTAAGAAGCGACGCAGCTCCCTTCGGTTGGATGGAGTTGGAAATTTAGAAATGGATTGGATCTTGATATCCACGGGGCACACTTTGCCACCACCCACCTGCTGACCAAGGTAAGTAATGGTACCTTTTCCAAACTCACACTTTCCTAAATTTAGTGTCAGTGTAGCTGAAGAGAGACGCTTAAAAACCTCCCGCAAGGTAGCCAGGTGGTCATTCCACACCCTGGAATAAACCACTATGTCGTCTAAATAAACCCGACAGTTCGGTACTTCTCCAAGCACCTTATTCACCAGTCTTTGGAAAGTAGCCGGCGCGTTACATAGACCAAATGGCATCACCGTATACTGAAAAAAGTCATCCGGTGTTACAAAAGCGGAGATCTCTGAAGCTCGGGGTGTTAAAGGAACTTGCCAGTATCCCTTTAACATATCCAGCTTAGTGACAAACTTAGCTGGACCAATTTCATCAATGCAATCTTCGATGAGTGGTAACGGATAGGCATCAGGAACAGTAACAGAATTTACTTTACGAAAGTCGGTGCAGAACCTAGGACTCCCATCAGCCTTTATATCCAACAAGCAGGGAGAACTCCATGAGCTTGAACTGGGAACAGCCAGCCCATTACAAACCAGATATTCCACTTCCTTTTTAATTACTTCCCTTTTCACTGGATTAACGCGATATGCACGCTGTTTAATAGGTGCAGGGTTTGTAAGAAGAATATCGTGAGAGATTACCTGAGTTTGGGTAGGGACATCCCCAAACAGACCTTGAAAATCCAGGATTAGTTTCTGCACATCTGCAGCTTGATCACCTGTCAAATGTGACAAATAGTAAGACAGTTTTGACAAAATCTCACTATTGCTGAGTTTCACCCCTTGGGGTATGTCCTTAGGCATGTTTTGGTCGTCTCCACTATCCTCAACAGTTGGATCTAAAACAACACATGCCACAGGGGAAATAACACCCTTTCCACCCTGATTGGTTGAACTTCCCTCCCCACTCCTTGAGTGATACCTCTTCATCATGTTAACATGACACATTCTAGTCCTACGACGGCGATCAGGAGTTTTAACAACATAGTTTGTCTCACTTAGTTTCTGTTCAATCACGTATGGACCAGAAAATTTTGTGTGCAAGGAGGAACCAGGTATTGGCAACAAAACTAGTACCTTATCTCCTGGACAAAACCTGCGCGTCACAGCTTTTTGGTCATAACGTCTTTTCATACCATCCTGCATGGAGGTTAAAGACTGTTGAGCCAGATCACGAGCAGACTGAAGCTGCTGCTTCATCTTGTTTACATACTCAGGAATATGTTTAAGAGTTTCTGAGGGTTGGATCAACATCTCTTTAAGAACAGTCAAAGGCCCTCTCACCTTATGTCCGAACACTAGCTCAGCTGGACTATACCCTAAAGATTCTTGAACTGCCTCCCGGGCTGCGAACAACAAAAATGGAATCCCTTCATCCCACTCATGTCCTGTGTCTAGACAATATTTTCGCAACATAGCCTTAAGGGTTTGGTGGAACCTCTCTAATGCCCCCTGGCTTTCAGGATGATAAGCGCTTGAGGTCACATGCTTAATCCCTAAGCCCTTGAGTACTTGGGCAAAAGTTCTTGATTTAAAGTTGGTCCCCTGGTCTGTCTGAACCACTTGGGGAAGTCCAAAAACAGAGAAAAACTTTACCAAGGTTTTAGTAACAACAGCCGCTGTGATTCGTCTTAGGGGAATTGCTTCTGGGAACCTTGTCGAAGCACACATGATGGTTAACATAAACTGATTTCCACTCTTAGATCGTGGTAGTGGACCTACACAGTCTACGATCACCCTTGTGAACGGTTCCCCCATGACTGGGATAGGTGTCAACGGAGCTGGAGGGACGGTTTGATTTGGTTTTCCAGCAACTTGACACACATGGCAAGTCCTACAGTAACTTGAAACATCAGACTTCAGGCCTGGCCAGAAGAAATGGTTGAGTACCTTATTATAGGTTTTTGTGATACCCAGGTGACCTGACAGTGGACTATCATGTGCCAGGCTCAGTACCTGATAACGAAATACCCCTGGAACCACTACTTGATGAACAACGTTCCAGTCGCTTTTTGGATCGGCAACCCAACGTCGAAGTAGGAGACCATCATCCACAACAAATGCCAACTTTCTCTTTTTGGCCTCCTCCTGAGGATGAACAGCAGACCAACATTTTGAGAGAGAGACATCTTTTTCCTGGGCTTCAATGAACTCTTCCCTAGAGGCGAGCAAGGTTATGTTCACTGGATCAAAGAGTGAATGGCTCTTTTTAGATGTTTCAGAGCTCCCTTCAATCACAGCCTCAGACATTTCTGGGGACCTTCCTGACACCAAAAAAGAGTCGGACAAGTCAGGCCCATACCTCTTTATGTGAGCCCTTGTCACCATGCAAGCAGGAAAAATATCTATAGATACGTCTGGTTCTGCTACTATGCTTACATCTGGAGTCCTTAGTACCTCAGGCACAGGGAAAACCTTTCCACCAGCCAAATCATTCCCCAGAATGAAATCTACCCCCCTTATGGGCAAGGTAGAAACAACTGCCACTCTGTAAAAACCTTGAACAAGGGAAGAGGTTACATGCACATTATGTAGAGGGACACACAACATGGACATCCCAATTCCTTGAATAACAACGTTTATTCCACAAGATGTTTTGTCAGATAAGGGCAGAATTCCCTGCCTAATGATAGACTGAGACCCTCCTGTGTCTCTTAACACTGTGACTGATCGGGCATCGCTCGGGTCTCCAGTCACAGACACCGATCCTCGCACAATGAATGGCTGGAAGCAAGGATCGGGTCCATTTGCTTTAACCGCTTCCAACTTTGGGTGTACTGAAGGTGGAACTATCTTTAGTAATCCCACCCCAGCAGCTTGCCTGGGACCCCCTTTTTTTTTCAACTTAAAACAGTCTGCAATTACATGCCCCTTTTTTAAGCAGTAGGTACATTGCGGCACCTCCCGAGACGCTGAAGGTGGTTTCTGGGTTCCAGTTTCCTGTTTACCAGGCTTTGGTTTTGGTGATTGCCTTAACCATCCTTTTACAGGGTGCTGGGGAGAAACAAAGAGACTCTTATGTGTCAACATAAATTCATCTGCCAAAATAGCTGCCTTTGACAGAGTAGCTACTTTGTGCTCATTTAAACACATTACCATATTATCTGGTAAAGCATTTTTAAAATCCTCAAGTAGAATTAGCTGACGGAGAGACTCGTAATCAGCCTTTACGTTGCTAGCAGTACACCATTTGTCAAAGAGTGCCGTCTTTTCCCGGGCAAACTCCACATATGTTTGGCTACTAGACTTTACATGGCTTCGGTACCTCTGACGGTAAGCCTCTGGCACCAACTCGTAGGCC
Source organism: Apricaphanius iberus (assembly GCA_028564705.1). Taxonomy (NCBI): domain Eukaryota; kingdom Metazoa; phylum Chordata; class Actinopteri; order Cyprinodontiformes; family Aphaniidae; genus Apricaphanius; species Apricaphanius iberus. The sequence goes on from JAPXFQ010001859.1 coordinate 231,106, forward strand.
CGCAATATGGACTTTTTTAATACCTCATACTCCATCCCATCCTCCGTGGACAGAGACGAGACAACATCCTGGGCTTTCCCCACCAGCTTACACTGCACGAGTACGGCCCACATCTCCTTAGGCCAGTCCAATGCGACTGCAATTCTCTCAAATGCAGTGAAATAGGAATCAACCTCAGTCTCTCTGAATAGCGGCACCAGAGCAATACTCTTGCCGACGTCAAAACGGGGTTTCTCAAGGGTAGCCTGCAGAGAGTCAGGAGAGGTGGAAGGTTTAACCACACTTTGAGACAACTTGACGGCCTCTACCTCAAGCCGTCTCAACGAGATTTCCTTCTCTGCTTGGATTTCCATTTTCCGGACCTGGAGCTCATACTCCATCTGCCGCACCTTCTCCCGCTCTTGTGCTTCCATCTGGAGACGGGCTAGACGCACCTTGAGTCGGGTGCTGCCATCAGACCTACTGAGCTCAGGAGAGACCGGGTTAAAACGAGGTAAGGTTCCGGGGGCACCCTTTGGTTCCTCTGCCTCTTTTGCCGGCGTCCTCATTTCAGCTGCCTTGACTGGAGAACCACTTAGCACCTCACTAGACAGGCCAGGCGCAGCCTCCAAGGCAGAGTCCTCAAGACCTTTTCTCTCCACCAGTTTCTGCAACAGCACATTTTTAATTTTTTCTTTTACATCCTGCTTCCTCACCGCAACACCAAAGTGGTCTGCTAGGCGGAGCAGGTCCTCCTTACAGCACAACTCCAATTTTTCACAAGTTGGTGTCTGTAGGAAATCCTCTAAATCAAAACTTGCCATTAGGTCCACCAAATGTATCTTAATATGGTTGTCCTTGGCTCAGGAAACGGATCCCGGACGAGCCCCCACTTGTTACGAACCTTCCCCTTGGTGTGCCTCCAAGTCAGAACAGAGGGAAGGGGCAAGGCAGCAACTGACAACCAAAAAAAAGTCACTCGATGCTCAATGACAGTTTAACAACTTTTATTGCAGTTTTGTTTGCTTGGAGGCTGCGCGTACAACTGTGAAGGGAGGGGGAGACAGGGACAGTTAGGTGGTGCCAAAGGAATGAAATTAATAAAACAAAACAGAGCCCATCTACCCTTCTGTCTAAACAAAGAAACCAAACAAAAAGCCTTGCCTAAACTTTCATACAAAATTGATGGTTCCAGAAAACATTACAAGGGTGGCGACCACCTTCTTACCTAGAGTATTTTAACAGAGTTTCCACTACGTGATGAGGTGTAAAGGGATCCCCCAGCTTACCTAGTCCACAGCATCCCTCCACCAAACCTCCAAACAGTAGCAGCTCCAGAACACAAGTGAAGGAATCAGCTTGACTGTGGCAGGTGAAGCAATCAGTCAATCAGCAGCAGCAAAAGAGAGAGTCCTCCTTTGCTCTTCAGGGAAGCTTCCTTTTATCCTCTGGATCAGACTCCAATTGGTCCAAGCTGGATAGCATATAACCAATCCAAGGCCTCCACATCAAGTCTCAGCATTCTGAAAACAGGGAGAGGGGGGGGAGAAAAGGAAAAAAAAACAAAACAAAAATATCCCCTGCCTGACGGCACGTAACAACGGTAAGATGACATAAAAACTATTAGCCCTCCTGACAATTAATGTTGAATTGTGTGGCCTCTCTGCGTTAAAGCTGATAATAGCCTCTGGTCCTTCACTAGGTTGGCACATGTGTCTTGAGGTATAGGATCCCACTCTTCTATGGCAAATCATTCCAACTCATCTAGATCGCCTGGTCTTCAGACATGAACATTGACATTAAGCAACCAACAGATTCTTATAGGATTGAGATCTGGGCTCTGCAAGGCTCACTCTACGAGATGGATTTTTGTGTCCTCCTAAAGGTTTTGGATGTTGCTAAAAAAAATGTTTTCCTTGCTGTGCAGTGTCTTTAAAAAGAAGCAATTTTAACTGCATTCCAAAGTTAAATAGTGCAATTTATGTACAAGTTTCATAAGGTAGATCCAAGTTCATTTCTCTTGTAAACTGAAAACATAAAGTGTGTGGGTTCATCGAAGGAGTTGGATTTGTTTACAGAATTGACTTGAATTTAATTACCAGTTTTTTTCACTGAGTGTGTTACAATACAGCAGTATATTTGAAAAGCAACAGCTGCAACAATTTGGTTCTGTAAGTCAAAACCTTTATAGTATGTGTTTGTATAATTTATACTGTAGATGTTAATGTGTGCTGAAATCACTTCACGTAAAAACAATGATAAATTATAAAATGAATGAGAATCTTGAAACCGTGATTGTTTCTCAAAATCTAAGTGTACAAGAACATTTCTAATCGTTGCTACTCTAATTGGTGGATCACTACATAAGACATGAAGGAATAATTAAAACTTGGTGACAACTAGTGTCGTAGTTCATCTTGCAACAACCTGAGCTCTCAGATGGCATTTTTTTGTTTTGTTTAAGGTTAATTTCTACCTCCAATTGACTCTGCACCTTTGACTCAAGAATAGCTTCAGGAAACATAATTAGTTTTAGAGTAAAGTAAATCAATTCATAAAAAAACCCAGGACTACTTTGTTTTAATCCAACACAGCGCCATGGCTGTGGTTTCTTGCAGTCTATAAGGGAACTGATGACCTTTAATTTTGCCCTCACCCTGACCTTAATAACATCAGGTCAGCCATGGATCATACCTTTTCTGTCAGTCAGCCAAGATGTGCAGTGTTGCTTTATTAAATTTATACAACACTGAAAAACATTTCTAAAGAAATCTGTCTTAGAAAAAAATGCTCATGGGAATCTTTAGTGTTTTAATAGACACTCACAGTATTTGAGTAAAAAAAAAAATGAAACGGTTCATCATTGCTTGGATTTTAAATGCCAACACTTACGGGGAACCCTTAGTATTTGTGGGAGATTAAGGACCATATTCATTAATGACGAGCTAAAATCCTTTAATAATCAAGACCACCTCTGAAAACGATTCTATCTGCCTATTTTAATACTTCAAACAGTACATATGTCATACACACAGTAGAATCGATCTTTGTATTACTGCAGAAGCTAACATCAGCAGTCTATATTGTGACTCTTGGGGGTTCAACCAATCAGTTCCAATACAAATAGTTTTTAGTGCCATTGACTCTCACTTTTTTTCTATACAAATATCTTTAGTTTTGGCTTTAAAATGTCCTATTTTATTGTTTTGCACAAGGCTGAGGTGTTTAATGTGCCCTAAATATGCCAGTGTGATACAGAAAACAACTTTTCTAACTTTCTTCTGACTTTGCATAAAAGATGCCCTCACTCTAGCCCCATGAAATTATTTAAAAGATAGAACTTATTACTTTTTTTAAAATTCTCCTGAAAAATAGACTATACTTGCTAAAACTTTGGTGAAGGGGTTAAAGTAATAGGTACATATGTTTTCTATGAATGATTAGAACAAGTGGGAGACACAGTGAAGGGTAATGCTATAAATACAAAGTGTCAGTTGTGTCATTATGGTGAGTCACATTTCAGTTTTTTTAGTGTCACAGTTTATCAAATGTACTTTAGTAAACTTTATGCCTAACCAATGGTCTGGCCCCGGACAACAGTCAGACTTTCTTTAGTGGCATTTTGGGGACAAAACAATTGCCCATCTGAGGTCCAAATGCTTATTATGTAATATGTATTAGAGTGACTGTGCCTTAGGGCTCAAGATTTTTGCAGCCCGATCCCGGCCCAAACCGTCAGTTCCCGACGGGTTTGGGCTTAATTTCTATTGCTCAGGTCAGGCTCTGGCTTTGACGGCCAGCTGAGATTCTCATTAGTACGAAAATTTATAATAACGCGCTGCTTTGGGCCACTAACATTATTCCAATCTACTTGTGAAGATGTTGAACGCACATCGCATGCGTCATGATGTGAAAGACTCTCTCCTTCTCTCAGATCAAAACAGAAAACATGCCCTGACTTCTACGATGCGCTCACAGAAATTGCTTAACTGTAAATGCACTATTACCAGACATCCCAAAATCTCAAGTTGCAGTAGTCTCCTGTATTTATATAGCAGCAACCTGATCCCCACAAGTCAGATTAAATCTCTGGAAATCTACTGAAATCTAGAGCCAGCAGACAGAACGTACACAGAAATGCACGCAGGCAAGACAGACTTTTAAACAACAGAAGTGTCATATAGCTGCAGACAAAACATTTTTTTATAAATAAACGTACCTTGAAATTCTTCTCCTTCATCATTTTAAACTTCAGACAATAGGCCTATTTGATTGAAATTTCAAACATTTGTCCAGTAAATTTAAAACCTGCTGGTCAATTTATCCGGTGGCAGTTATTTCTAGCGGAAACCCAAGTGTGTGACTTTTGAATAATGTTGGGCTGTAATCGGGTTCGGGCTTTTATATACTATTTGGGCTTCGGCTGAATTCTCTTGGGTCAGGCCCAACTTTTAAGGCCCGTTTGCAGCTCTACTCTCCCTAAAGTATGATGTAGTGTTTATTATCTTCATCACATCCGATTGGTAAACTCATACCTGTCAGTAGGGTTGTGGCAAAATTTACTCAGTGGGTTTGTGACTGAAACGCTACTTGCTCCCATCGTGTTTCCGCCGGTCCATTCCCAAAAAGTGTCCTGGCGGCGCGGTGAACTTTTATTTTCCCGTCTTTTAATTATTATGAAACTATGCGTGCATTGCCAGTATTGGAACTTCAGGGTAACTTTACTGGACCTTTACGGTATGTTTACCGGCTCTCGTTTGGTTGAGACGCATCTATGATCTGTTTTTGAAAATTAATATGTATCGCTATCAGTTTTGGAACATTGTGCATCGCAATTAATCTATTAAATGGTGAATTGGTAACCCCCCACTACCAGTCCACGGCAATAGTTTTATTGACGCAGGAAACCACAGGCTGTGTCTACAATCGGTGTATGGTTGGCCCAGCTAATACTTCGGCGAACATTTGAGACGTTGCAGTTAGCCGAATATTCAAAGTATACAACGTGATATTCACACCAAGAAGATCCATTAGTTGGTATGCTTATTTTTTTTCTTTTTTTGTGCTTTAGTTCCTATTTAGACTGCAAATTAAATGCAGCTGAATAGATTCTTAACAGAAAGACACATGTGCTAAGGTCGTTCAGCCATTGGATGGTTAAGCGGAAGCCGTGTTAAACCAGGAAGTCATGTGAAAGTAGCTCAACGTATTTTCGGTTGCTTGTTTGGTCCGCACCAAGGGAAGAAATGAATTAAAATTTGTTTTAAATTAACTAAATGAGACTGGTGTGAATATGCCTGAAATGGAACAGAAGAATTATTGATCCAGACATGAGGTAACAAATTCATGGAAAGTTTGTGGATGCCCAACCCAATGCAAAAGGTGGAAAAATAATTAATATTAGGACTTCTAGGTTATTCCGTCTTCGTATTGCCTCTACTGCTAGTTTACTGACAAGCTTTGGCTCAGATTACAGAATGAGCCAGTCACTTGGACCACCTCAGACCCAATTTGTCTCCTCAGCTGTTCCATGTGGCTCCCAAGACACAGCGATGGCAAGCAGCAGCTGTCAGAATCAATCTTGGAATATGGTATCTTAATGTCCAATTAGCATGCTGGAGTCCCTTTTTATATATAAGCAGTTTGTCAACAGTGCCAAACACCCAGCTCTGTACCGCTTGTCCTTGGCATATGCGCCAATCAAAATCAAACGAGGCAGCCAATCAGCCCACATCAGAGTGAGCCTGTCAACGTTTAAGTGTCTTTGTCATGGTGTGTATTACTTGGATTTATAATCATGGAAAGCCTTTGGCTCCAGAACACAATGATGCTCCTGGGTCTAATATGCAGTAGCTTGGCTTCAAGTCTGCTCCAAGGAGAGTTGGTTGAATGAAATGGGGGTGCCTGGGTACTCCCCGTCCTACATGGCTTCTTGCAGAGGCAGCCTGGAACGGAAAATGGTTTGGCTAAAAGCAAGTGAGACAACAGGAAGACTTATTTGCTTTATTTTTACTGAGGTTTTATTTTATTGATTACATTTTTAAAAAGAAAAATCCACACAGAATTGTACTAAATAGGGCTATTTTTTAGGGTTTCATATTATATATCGGCACCACCATCTGTATTGGTCCCATGGCTGAAACTGGGCTGATATTAGTTTTTTCCGAATTGCTAAAGCACTAATTCCACTCTCTAAGCTAAATTCTTAGTGTGCTTGAACTAGGGATGGGCAATATGGAAAAAAATGGAATATCAAGATTTTTAAATTATATTATCACAATTTCGTTTTAAATTCATTCAAATGAGGGATAATCAAAGCAGCTCTAAAATATTAATTCATTAACTCATATGTTATATAAATTTTTGTTTATGCTTTCTCTTATTGATTCCGTTTTAATTTTGAAATTTCTGTAATCATGTGAAGCATCTTGAATTGCCCTATGTTGAAAGTGTAGCCTACTATACAAATAAAATTGCCTCGCCTTACATATTCTTAACTTATACTAGACATGATAAAATACAATGAAAGTCCTGAGTGAAAAAATTCTAAAAGTTAGAGTATTTTTAATTTTTTAAATGACTTCACTGAGAAATGCATCAAAATCATAAACATATTTAAATGCAATTATGTAAAATGTTATTATTGACTTTTTTATTAATAAAACAGAAAACTGAGAGCTCACGTGAACTTACTTTGGTTTAAAAATTATATTGAACAAATAGGATAAAATATAAGATCTTTTTAAATAAAAAACTAACATGCAACTGCAAATATAGTTCAAGATGTATTGTGCAATCTATAACACACCAATAAACAACAGCTTTTACTGGTTTAAATGTTTTTTGCAGACATGAACTTATCCAATATGCTGATGTTATTATGAGGCACGCATAAAGCTGCCTAAATGTGTTAACAATGTAATGTAAAACCATAAAGGTGCTGGTGCTATAAGATAATGAAGGTACAATGTAGTGTAAGCAGTCCTAACACTGCAGTAGTACTGTGAAGAAAATGACTCTTCCATCCACCCAAACATATTCTTAATATCCCCTGCAACTCTCTTTGCTTTCAGCGTATATATGTGGAATGGCGGTGTTTAGAAAGAACAACTTGCATTGTTTGCCGTCACTGTCGTAGGGAGTGAGTGTGGAGATTGTTTCTGCTTGTGTTTTGCTAGAAGTACTGGACACTGCTGCAGCCTCACCGGCTTATAAGCTTTAGCTGCCAGCTGGCTCTTAATTGTGTTTTTTGGGATGGCTTCTTTCAAGTGATTAAACAAGTTTGTAGCGTTAAAATCACTTTACTTGACGCTCTCTTTGCAAACTTTGTAAATTATGTTTGTTTGCTTTTTGTCATCTGTTGAAAAGACAAACCAGTTCCATACAATGGACGAGGGCTTCCACTTCTGAACGAAATCCTCGTATTACCTCTCAACTGCGGTTGACGCCATGCTTGTTTAAAGGTTGTACATACGGGTGGGGGGTGTCATTCGCCAAGCGAGCGAGGGAGAGCAGAGGCTTTCCTTGGCATACAGAAGCAAAAATGCAGCAGTAGAACTGTGAATCGTGATAAAACGATCTCTCAAAAATGACAGACCATCAGACGTGTAGATCGTGAAACGGTCTTAAATCTTCATTTCACCCACCCCTTGCCTAAACTGATTTTTCAAATCATTTCTTTTTTAGGTTTTCAAAAGAGTAAAAACTGCTAAGGTTCCCTAGAAAAAAATCATTCAAAACTCATTCAATCTTTTTGTTTTCTTTCAAAACCTTAAAAACATTTATATTCACTAAACACTTTTCACACTTGTATTGCAAAATTCTAATCTACATTCAGTCTTTATATCATTCTTATCACTGTAAAGTTATTTGGAACACTGTCCAAATACTTTCTGTTAACTACATGCCCTGGATGCCCTTTATTGAATTATTTAAATTGGTGTTGAACTGATGTTCTGTGATATTTCTTTCTTCCTTTTCTGTATGTAGGAGGCGATCACATTGTTTGGTGTTGAGCACTGATTTGAGTTGATGGATTGATTTTGACAGAAACGTCTTGGTTAGGGATGCCGCTTTAACCGGTGTAGTGGTCCCGGTAAAAATGTGGACGGTAATGTTTAATACCGTCTTTTTTTTCCTTTTTTTTTTTAAACCTCTTATCTTTGTAGATTATCGCATCTGTGGTGTAGGCACGGTGAATCTTACCAGCCACTGTCTCATCTGCTGTAGTTGCCGCACATGCACACTTTGTAGTTTACTACCCAAACTTTCACTAAGCTGCAATGATGGCAGAGAAGGAGACTGCGGCACTCAGGAGTTGTTTCAGCCCTCAAAGATAAAATCGGAGGTATGGACATACACTCACCTAAAGGATTATTAGGAACACCTGTTCAATTTCTCCTTAATGCAATTATCTAATCAACCAATCACATGGCGGCAGTTGCTTCAATGCATTTAGGGGTGTAGTCCTGGACAATCTCCTGACCTCCAAACTGAATGTCAGAATGGGAAAAAAAGGTGATTTAACCAATTTTGAGAATGGCATGGTTGTTGGTCCCAGACAGGCCAGTCTGAGTATTTCACAATCTGCTCAGTTACTGGGATTTTCACGCACAACCATTTCTAGGTTTTATAAAGAATGGTGTGAAAAGAGAAAAACATCCAGTATGTGGCAGTCCTGTGGGCGAAAATGCCTTGTTGATGCTAGAGGTCAGAGGAGAATGGGCCGACCGATTCAAGCTGTTAGAAGAGCAACTGAAATAACCACTCGTAACCAATGAAATAACCGCTCGTTACAATCGAGGAATGCAGGAGGGCATTTGTGAAGCCACTACACTCAACACCTTGAGGCGGATGGGCTACAACAGCAGAAGACCCTACCGGGTTCTACTCATCTCCACTAAAAATAGGAAAAAGAGGCTACAATTTGCACGAGCTAACCAAAATTGGACAGTTGAAGGCTGGAAAAATGTTGCCTGGTCTGAGTCTCCATTTCTGTTGAGACATTCAAATGGTAGAGTCAGAATTTGGCGTAAACATAATGAGAACATGGATCCATCATGCCTTGTTACCACTGTGCACGCTGCTGGTGGTGGTGGTGTAGTGGTGTGGGGGATGGTTTCTTGGCACACTTTAGGCCCCTTAGTCCCAATTGGGCATCGTTTAAATGCCACGGGCTACCTGAACATTGTTTCTGATCATATCCATCCCTTCATGACTACCATGTACCCATCCTCTGATGGCTTCTGCCAGCAGGATAATGCACCATGTAATAAAGCTCAAATCATTTCAAATTAGTTTCTTGAACATGAAAATTAGTTTACTGTACTACAATGGCCCCTACAGTCATCAAATATCAACCCGATAGAGCATCTTTGGGATGTGTTGGAACGGGAGCTTCGTGCATGTGCATCGCACAATTCTCCATCAACTGCAAGACGCTATCCTATCAATATGGGCCAACATTTCTAAAGAATGCTTTCGGCACCTTGTTGAATCAAAGCCACGTAGAATTAAGGCAGTTCTGAAGGCGAAAGGGGGTCAAACACGGTATTAGTATGGTGTTCCTAATAATCCTTCAGGTGAGTGTATTTTGGGTTGAGTGGGTTGTAATGAGAAACCGTATCCATTGTCGAAAAAATCGCGTCTAACAGTATTGTATCCTTATATCGTGCTGTTCTAAACAAGACAGGGACTGACTGGAGCACACAGAGGGCAGATGTGTCCAGCCTTAGGAATAGAGCATCTCTTCTTATAAGCATCTCAGGGTCGAGGCTTAACTCATAATGCCTTGCTCTTTTTCCTCTTTCTCATTTCTGTTTTTTATTTTTAATGAAGTGTTTGTTGTTTTCTAAGGGGTCACCTGATGTTAGAAGATGCATTAAGGGAGAGAAGGAATGTGCAGGAGATCCAAATGATAATGACTTGAATCAGTATGTGTGTATATATGTATATATATATATATATATATATATTATATAACATTTTATTTCATTTTAATGTTTTACAAACCGCGCTGTTGTTTTTCCATGGACTGTAGCCATGGATAATTTCTGCCAAAACTGTGAAATTACTTACTTATAAAATGCTATCCATGTGAGTGTTAAGTTGCCCAAAGAATGCGCCAGACTTTTGGTAATAAATCTGTTGTCACCACCTAGTCAAGTTGTTGGTTGCCTCCCACTTTAGGACACATAGACATGACCTGCTTTGATATACCTTTTTTTGTCCTTGTTGTTTTTGTCAGATGATGAAGCATGCGTGGGACAGCTACAGACAATACGGGTGGGGTCACAACGAGCTGAAGCCCCTCGCTAAGAAAGGACATTCCACAAATATCTTTGGTAAGTCATACACAATACACCCCCCCCCCCCCCCCCCCCCCCAATCTCTATGTCTACCATCCATACCCGTAGGCACCTTGCCCGGAAAGTTCTACTTCACACAAGGATACATACAAGCATGACTGCACACACTGTCTTGTTAATGCTCATGCAGAGAGTTGTGAGAAAATGCCTGCAGCAGGGTTTACATCACTTTAGAGAGTATTGGTGAAAAGAGGAAGCCCGAGACCAGTGGAAATCGCACATACAAAGGGTTCGGAAGTAAAAGCAGTAGTCTTGGTGGTTATTTTCTTGAATGTTACTTTTGAATTAATGATATTACAGTATACTTCAAAATGCATTACATTTTGTGTTGGTGACATAAAGCTCAATATTTTGTACGTCGCTGTGATTTTTTTTTTTTCTCTCCCATTTCTATGCCTTGGTGTGTTCTCATCCTCTTCAGAGTGGATTTTTTTCCTTCTTACCTTGAGCCTCACAAAACTATCATACAAATGTTTGTTGTATGTCATTGACCAATACAAAATATACACATATAAAGCAACATTTATGCCATGTTTTAGCATAGCAGGTGTTATTTTAGATTGATTACACATTTCAAATTTCTTTTTCTTCCTCATATTTTACCAAGTTTAATGAATAGATGCACCCAAGTCCGCTTTTTAGTAAAAGTTGCTGGGTATTTGTGGTCTTATTTAGGATACCTTACATTATTCATATGGTATACTGCGAAATGTGAATGTGACATAATATAAGAGAGAGGATACTACGCACAGTAAAAAACAACTAGCTAAAGAGAGCCTCCGTGTACCACTATTTCTATAGTCTAACCGTACACATAAAATTATTTCCTTCATTCAAAGATTGCTTAATTGAACGTGTTTGGACCATTACTGATTACTATGAACTATAGTTGCCTTGAACAGTGACTATATGACACTAGAATAATATTCTCGTTTTGACAACCCATGTCTTTACAATGACCTGGAGGTTTCCCATTTGGAGACAAATTGCTGCTGGCTGTGCTCCTTTTCCCACTGAGAGTTCAATCCAATATAGCCTCTCATGTCTGAGGTCTGAAGTTCAGGTGCCGGTTTCTGAAATCCTCCCCTGAAGCTGGCTCCTTTCATGATACAAATCAAACAACCTGAAGCGGGTAGGGGTGTGTTGTTTTCTTCTTTGTCAGAAAGTATAAAAATATGACAAGGAGCTGCGTCTTTCTATCTTAAGAGAGTTAAAACAGAAAAGGTTTATTTATAAGCCTGAGCGAACAGAAAGAAGAACCTTGAAAGTCAGGTCAAACCCTTAAAGAAAGCGGATTATTTGGTATTATTAATACAAGTCCAATAACTCAAAGTGGAATATCTAATGGGCAATGAGGGTCACACACCAGGCAGTAGTTGACTAGTAACCCTCTCTCCATTAGGGTTTTCAAAAATAATCAATATTTTGATATTAAGGGTGCACTGATCTAAACATTTTGGCAGGTACCTATATCCAATAATAATATTGCTGTAATGGCCAACAAATGATATTACACGTTTTCCCTGCCCTTTCGACGCCATAGGGGAAAAAAAACAAGCGCACCATTGTATATACATTGTAATATTGTAAGCATATGATTATATATTTTTTGTTCTTAGCTAGGGAGGACTGTTGTTGCAGATGTGAAAATGGCGTTCGGTATATTTAGTATTTGCATCGAATTTAAAATTGTTATAGAAGAAACTGTTAGAGCAGTGTACAGGGCATTGTAATTCTCTGATGACCATAATATGGTGTGCTATTTTTGGTACCGTATTGCTTCTGAAACTGACTATAAACTTGCTTTTCTATATTTTACTCTTTGTCTACTTTTGCATCTCTTCTTTTCTCTGACATTAGGACAATTTGGATGACTTGCAAGAAATTGTTCAGGGTGGACTGGTTAGAGTTCTGTGGCTGATATCTGGTTTAATTTCCCCCCCACTTATACCAGATTTAGCTCAGTCTGATTTCTCTTCAAGCATTGTAATCCTGCATGAAATATAAAACAGTATTATAGGTATTTTTTCAGCCTTACCTTCATCAGCGCTAATTATTCATATTGGGAAAAGGGGCAATTTCCTACTGTACTATTATGCAACCCCTATAAAACACAAAAAAGTGTTTCTTGTAATATAGATCATAATGAGAGCTCAGATTGTCAGAGGTACCAAAATGTTAAAATAAAAATGTTTGCTCTATTGCACCTCGCCTTTCTGTTAGCTGTTGAAACTCTATATGTCTCTGACAGTGAATGAACCGCAAACAGCTGATTACATCTTCATGCTTTAGCTGATTTAATAAACGTGATGTTGAAAATAAGTTGCTGTCTTCCTCACTCAGTTACAACATCCACAACGAAGAGGGTTGCCAGTTAATAGGGGTGTGCTGACTGCCGATGTGAAATGTGCCAAATTGATTCAAAAGTGTTAAAAAATCGATTGGTATTCATACTAATCAAATGTGAAAAACAAGAAAGTAGGGCGTACTGCACTGACATTTTTTGGGGACGGACTGTTGGAAACGGTTTGCCCGCTGCTAGTGTTTTAGCATGCAGCGGGACGTTTACGCACTTTAGCAAATAATTAACATTTTAGTTGTGAAAGGATCGTCTATGTTGTGTATTTTGTTAGCAGAGACGTCCTCTCTTCCTCAAAAAGGTCTACTTTCCACCTGCTTACCGGGGCGTGGTTCCCGGCTGCAGCATAGCGGACACTGCAGAGGGCAGGACAGCTCAGCTGTACCAGACATCCGCCCAAGAGTAGCTTGTAACTTTGAATCGAAAATAGTAAGGATGTCCTGATCAGCATTTTTGGCCTCCGATGCTGATCCAATCTTTTAACCTCAAATCCGAACTGATTTCAAGAAGCCAAAATCTTTAAGAGAATTAAAGATCAACTTCAATTTAATATTTCACACAAAAGTAAAAAGCAAAATACTTAGGCTATTCGGTACAGTATTAGCTATATTTAAAAAAAGTATTTCCGGCACAATGCTGCCCTTCACTTTCATGGCATCACATTCTCTATATATTTTTGAGTAAATAACAGTGTTATAAAGCCAACTTTGTTCTAAGTTTGTAAAATACAGTACTATTGATCTTTTCAGTATAAGCCAAAATATCTTATACTCTATATATCCGCTGCTATTTGAACACAGCACAGGTGCTGTTCAGCGTTCAGCATCTGACTTATTTTCCTCCTCGCTACAGGAGCGAGAGGAGTTTTTTCTGTTTATTTCGGTTTATTGTTAGGTGTAAATGTCAAAAAGTGAGTTTCTATGCCTTTTAATATATGGTTTAAGGTACAGTTCAGCATATCTATTGAAGTTTATCCATATTAGTATTGTGTTTAATCTGCTATGCTGATTTGTAGTAATTAAGAGACCTTGTTTGCACCACTACAGATGTTTGAATTATTGCACAATCACAGTTAAACGTAACCAGGAGGTACTTTCGTAAAAATCGGCCCAACTCGTCAGCTAATATAGTTGATCTCAGATCAATGAAAAATATGAAAATATCAGCCCGATCGACCCGATCTTGAGTTTGGAATCAGGACATTCCTAGAAAATAGTTTTCTTTCTCCGAAACATACTCAAAGGTTTATTTGCAATTTTTATCCTTTTTTTTGTCCTACAGAATATTAATGAAGTGTTTAAGGATTGGACCAAGTGTCCTGTTTTAAACAACCACAGTATGGTCATCCTATATATTATACTTCTAGTCCCAACACATTTCCTGTAGCTTTTATGGAAAATATGACCTTGATATGATTATGAAACCTATTTTGGTCTTCATTTGTTGTTTCACAAAAATAAAAGCCAGGAATTAAATTTTCTTCGACAATTAAATTAAGCAAAACGGAATGGATTTAAAAGTACAAACTAAGTAGCCATGGAAGAAATTTTAAAAAGCCCAAGTGATGAGGGGGAATAAATTGTGACAAAAAAAATAGTTTTGAAATTGAATCGTAGCACCTGAATCCAAATGTAATCTAAATCAGGCAGCATACAAGGTGACACACCCCTACACTTCAAGCAGTTGGAACTAATTTAAGTTGTGCTCAAGACCAAATGTTTGATTCATGATACAAATCTGTCCTTGATCATAGGGCTGGACGATAATTCGATAGCAGTGTCTATCAATTGTCTATCATTTTTGCATTAAAGCACAGCAGATGGCTTAATATTACAGACACTACCTACGCCAAACAAATCATAAACGTTGACCCACATAGCTCTGTCAGCCACACTTCTCTGCTTTCAAACGTCAAAAAGGATCTAATGATTTGATAGTTAAAATCAGTTCTTTGAAGAATAACAAAATGACTGTGGAGGCCCTTAAAATATATATATTTTTTACATTTTGTGATATTTATCGCTAATTATCGATATAGATCAATATGACCTATACCTTTTTTTTTTTTTTTTTTATAAGTGTCAAAGAACTCCTATTGCTTTGTTTTGTTAGTACACTGGCTACTCATTAGATGTACTGTCCTGTGCTTGTTCTTTGTGTTGGTATCTTAATATTTAATGAAATCAGGAAAACTCCGCCTCAAATAAGAATCAGATGAAATGAAATAGTCAATGAGTTGTATATGTACGTTAAATGGAATTAAAGTATGTATTTATTATTGGTCTATGGTTCAAAATGCATGTGTCCATGAAAATGTTTCTCAGTTCTCATTGTTTATTTTGCCCATTAGTCTAGATCTTCCAAATGTTGTGTGTATATTTGAGTCTAATTTTGCAGACTGTTTATAGCAGCGTGTGAATAAATCATCATGATGCTTTTGTGTCAAATTGGAATGTTTCCTGTTCTAAATTGGCTGGAGGCGCCTGCGTTACTTCCATGAGCTGCTGCTAAATGCTGGATGTGTTTTTGTGTGCGTGTTTGCGTTTGTTTTCCTGTCTCTTTCACTGCTCGTCTGAAGCGTGTCCTGTTTTGTTTCCTCACGTGTCTATGGGAGTTTTTCCATACTTGCTGGTAAAAACGAACAGGCAGAGAGATCTGCTGGTAATTATTCACAGGTTGGATGCTGAAGGCAGAATGCAGTAAAGTTTTGCTCTCCTAACAGAACACACTTCCGAAATGGATGAACGATGATGACCTGTCTAGTCTCGGATGGTGGCCGTATTGATTGGATGTGTGTGTTTTGAAATAGAAACTGCAAGAGAGAGAGACATCCAAGGTACTAATACTGACAGAAAAAAATGTGACCCTTATTTGTTCAATAAAACAGTCAATTAATCATAGATGGAATCATAGGCTGCTCATTTATAACTTAATGCCTTTGAAACGTGTCCATCTACTTTGTTGTGAAAAAGCTTTTGTGAAAAGTTGCAGTATTTTTGTGATTTTCTTCTTCGCCAATCACTTAAACTGTTTGAAAAGCAAGCAGAGTTTGAGACATCGTCATGTAAACCTCAGTAAAACAAAATTACTTTAAATGTCCTTTTAACAGTTGAAAACTCTAAAATGTGACCAGCTCAGATTGAATCCCCATTAAAAGAACATCTCCGCTTTTATTTTGGTGCTACAGTCCCAGACCCACCCTGGGTCCCTTTCAGCCCCTCTTTATTCGTCTCCTGGATACGCCCATGCTCAGGAGCACTTAATATTTAGGAATAATCATTTATTAATCATTCTAAACACTCACAGGAGTCTCTGTGTCAAGAGAGAGTGAGGAAAAAAGAAATTCTTACTTTGGTCGCAGCGCAGCATGAAGTCTGGTGATTTTTGCCGCTGTAACTGTAATGTTGGAACATTTGTTGTCGCAGATGGTGACGTTATGGCACTTAAAAATCTGTTTTCATCTGTCCACACGCAGATACTAAAAACTATGCACAAGTCACTGGAGCTGATTTATAAATTACCTGCAGCTCCCTGGTGGTTGATGTCCACTTCATAATAGCACACTGCAAAATGCACGATGAGGAACTTTATAGGGTCGCAAGCATGGCCACTGTTGTTTATATCTATTTAAAAACTTCTGAGGGACATCGTTATTCTCCGCTTTTCACCAAAGATTGGCTGAAACTTCCTCACCACGCTGCTGTATCGTGTTGTCAGACATGAATACCGCACACTTTGCACAGAACTGGAATGTCTGCAGGTTTCATTCGTAGCTTAGAGGAGCGAGTCGTACCAGCGTACGTAGATGTTAAATTAGGTATTCCCTATGTAAAATGCACTACGTAGCCTACAGGTTGGTTGGTTTACCTTTTGCAGCCCAGGTGCTGAATTTAGGCAGCAGCGTATTATTTAAACACTGTTTAATTGTATTCATTTGCTTGGGTAAACTTCAATATTGCTATTTAATGTTCTTGTTCACTAGTCTTTTTTTTTTTTTTAAATACGTTTATTAAGGTGTCTAGTTTGCTTGAAAACCTATAGTCCCAAACGGTCTCAGTGTCAAACATAGAAACAGCTGTGTCGAAAATAAACTGACATTCCAAAATCAGTCAATATGAACCTGGATTTGGTCAGTCTTCATTGGTTCTGATTGCTTATCATTAAGTCAAATATTTTCAAACATTTTTTTTTTCTAACGGCGAATTTTATATATGTGTATAAATTGTATGTCTTTTGCACTTTTTCAGTCTAATAATAATCACATGAAGGTTATGTTGATGTATAGTAGGGATTCTATTTAAATTTCTTTTTATATAGAATTAAAGAGTACCAACAATATCCTGCATTTAGATTTTCTCATTATAGTCTCTAAAACAAAAGACATCTGAGTTGATGAGTCAGACCTCATAGTAAATTGAAGCACTGTATCGACGAGGAAAAGGCTCATCAGTGTGCCTTTTAAATGGTAAATAAACTGAAGTAGTACGCTCCATCGAACCACACTGAGATGGACTCACATGCGGGAATCACACTCGTAACTCTCGGAATAAATCCTTCCTTCCCATTAGCACCTGGTTGTATTGGATTTTATGTAGGGATGGGAATCTTACAACAACTCACGATTCGATTCTGATTCGTGGACTGACTATTTGATTCAGAATTGATTCTCGATTCAGAATCGATTCAATATCAGTACTATAATAAAAAAAAGAAAAGGTGCCAATTTGTTGGGCTAAGACAATATGCTTTTCTCCCAATTCAATTATTTTATCATTTTTTCTGCCAATTAAATTTCACTTGAGATTCTTCAATATTGTAGAGTTTTAATTCACTTTAGTATTGAAGTATAATAATTTTCTGAGTGTTCTAGTTCCTACATCTTAAACCTTTACAACAAAATGAATGAAAAGTAAAACTGCTACATACTTAAATATACTTCCTTATGAAGTGAACTTGGGAACTGGCCTGCATGTATAAAAAATAAATAAATTGAAAATTGATTTTTTTTTTTCCTCCCTTTTTTCCCAAAAAATTTATTGAAAATCGTTAAGGAAAGAACCAATAATCTTATGTGAATCTTTTTTTTTTTCATCCCTAGATTTTTGTTCTTATTTCTTTCAACAGAACAGTGCCTTGTGAAGGCCCCACAGTTAACCAGTCCTCTTACTTGGCTTAAGCTTTACAAACAGTTTGCAAAGAAAATGTGCCTCAATGCAGTTGTTATAAAGAAAAATGTCCAGTGAGTTCACCACTGGCCAAGCTGTTTAGCCCTTATCTGTGTAGAGAGAAAAGGAGAGGCCAGGAAGGTAGCATGAGGGCTTTAGATCTCATTGCAACACTGGGCTAAGATAACCTTGAGTTCATAGCTGGTCCTGATTCATTTTCTCTTTGCTGCTGTGCTCTGTGGAAAGTACAGAGGGCAGATATTGAGTACAGATACTAACAAAGACTTTTATCTTGGAGCTAAATGGTTCAAGCAAAGATAACACATACACTTGTTGAGGAAATATAATTTAAAATGGGTTAAGAGAGTTATGGTAGCCTCAAAAGGCAAGCAGGAATGGGTAATATATAAAGTCAGAGATCAGCAAACAGAAATACCCTTCTAACAGTGAGTAGTTACTTAAAGTGGTGCATCTGTTCTGGAAATCCAACATAATGTTCACATTGACTCATATCTTTATGGAATTAAAATTATTGTCACAATAAATTCTTATCATGCTAACATTTTCTGTAATAAGAGTTATGATTATTACTTATTCCTTCATCTAAGTATAGGCTGAAAGAATTATAATATTACCTGCTCTTGTTTTCCCTGTAAGATTAAGGATTAAATGAAGACTATTCCTACAGTATGCATCTGTTTAGACTAGGAACGTAGAGCACATCACCTGGCTCCCTGTAGCACAGAGAATAGGCTAGAGCTGGGCGATATGAGCTAGAAATTAATATCACGGTCTATTGAGCATTTAACCTCGATAACGGTAAGTGGTCGATAAGAATGACGACCCACCCCCCTTTTCTTTTTTCTTAAATCGTGTCATTTCCTGTATTGAATTTCCGATATTGGCCAAACTTGCTTAATGTTCTTTAAAATATGATGACTTCTTGCTATTGAACAGCTTCAAACAGCCTTTTAATTTAGTGTTTGATTCCCACTCCTTTCTGTATTTCTTAGAGTCCAGTTTAAACTCAGAAGTGATCACACAGACCAGAGGAGGCGAGGAAGTGACTGGGGCTGAGTGAAATCTGTGATTTTAGTGTGCAGTCATTTAGTTTAGACTGAAAGTATTTTACATCGGAGCACAGGTGGGAACAGGAGGCGGCTTCAAACGCTGTATCAAAAACAACAGCAGCAACTCAGAGGGTTTAATATCTGCTCCGCCTGAGGATCTGGGCGGGCGGAGCTACAAACGCTCTGGTTCGGCTGCAGCTCCGGTCCTTTCTTAAAGGGGCAGAAGCACCACTAAACTAAAACACATTTTTCCTCCTTTTTTTTTAAAATACCGAACTTGCCGGCACGGGCAAAATAACGTCGGTAACATGCAGTAATAGAAAACCAAACTATCGCCTTAGTCAGACTGAATTTGGACTTTTAAAATGCATACAATATATACAACTTAGTCTGTCTGGAATCAAACTTAACTGGCTTTCTCTTAGTAAAGTTAACACATTCAGGTAATGTGGTTAGAAAACCGAATTTCTAGCTTGTCTACGCCAGCACAGCTTTGTCAAACTATCAGCAGCCTGGGCTGTCCCGTTTTTAGTAAGTGATGAGACCCTGAAAGCATTAATTACACCGGAACAAGCGGCAACAACAAGTGTAACGCAATCAAACAGTGCACTATTTACTAGTGATGGCAAGATCGACAGTGTTCCAGGACGTATTGTGATTATGTGGAATGTTTGATTCGAAGCGGTGAACCGAGGTCTGATTCAAGATGAGAATGGAGTTAAAAAATGTCATTGAAATTTCACAAATTTCACTATTTTAGCAGGGTCTGTCTCTCGTCAATAGTAATAAAATACATTCCTTGTCTGTCTTTACCTGGTTGGTGGCTGATTGACCACCTGATATGCATGAAACATTCTAAGCATTCTCTAGATAATGTCTTGCCCCTGATATTTACCAAGTAGGAAAAACTTTGAGCAAATGGAGAAACTGTCTTAGCCCAAGCACACTTGAGAAGATCATCTTTCTTTATAAAAATACCTCAGCAGATGTTGATGTCCATATACAATAGGCATCTCAATCACAACATACGAATGAATTCTGTTTTTCGTTTGTCCGTAATAAATGTAATTCATGCGGTGTACATGCGCTGCTCTCTGCTACATGCATGCATTATATTGCAGGGTTACACTGATTGAAACTGCAGCGTGTCCAGAACTACGTCGCTAAAATGTGCTTTTTCTACTAATGTTGTTGAAATGCATCGCACTTTACCATGGCCTTTATTGAATGCCAATTTGCAGTAGGAAAAAATGTAATGTTAAAAATATGTAATCTGAAATGTCTTAGTTTTGTTTTTAAAATTTCACAACGTCCGTTGTCATTGAGGTATTTTATATGATTGCTGCATTTTATTAATTGGACTCCTGGAAGGTTAACCACTACTGGGGAAACTAATGAGGATCCACGAGGATCATAACTCATTGTGCGCTCAGCGAGTCTTCAGCAGGTGGAGACGTGAAGAGAGCGCAGTGAGTTATGATGCTTCACTGGGGGAAAAACAGGAAAATATTTACATATCTGTCAGGTTTATGGCCATTCGAGTGTTAATTACTCTTAGTTTATATTGTGTGTGAATGACATTTTTTGTTTGTCAAAATAACCCTATGTTGAATTTGGTAGCGCAAATTTAAAACCTGCTTTCCGGAATTCCTAAAAATTAATGCTAAAATAGCCGACGCAAAATTTGTTATGCTTAGTAAATCATACTGCACCTGGAATGCCTACTTATTTGTCTTTTCTCCTCCCAATATATTGTGTCTTCTTACAGAAACCAAGAGCCAAGATTTCATATTCATCAAGGGCAAAAGCGTTTTGGATTGCATGTGTCTTTCTGTGGGTTTTAACAAGTGCAAACCGTTAATAAATCAGGCCCCTAGTCTTTTTCCAGAAAAATTGTTCGAAATGTTGAATTATCAAAAATATTAGCTTAATCTAAACCTTCAATTTATATGCTAGACCCAATCCCAACCAAATTATGTGTTACAACTGGTTACTGGCCCTGTGGATGATTAATCTATCCTACAGGAAATCCTTTCTCCCCACAGCCATCATCGTCTACAACAATTCCTTGAAAAATTTATTAATGAGCTACAACAACACTTAATGACCGATACCTATTACAGGAATTGAAATTAATAATTTAATCGAAGCATCGCCATGCAGACACAAATGATTCTGCATCCCTGCAGAATCCAACCATAGTCCTTCATAATGTAATATACCCCCCAACCCCAATGTCCTGTTATTAACTTTTTACTTTAATATAGAAAGTATTCTTACATCAGTTTGTTTTGTTCTTTCTGGGTCTCGTCTCTGTCTTCTCAAACCTCCAGACTGTCGTGACAGATGGCCGTTCGTACCGAGCCAGGTTCTGCTGGAGGTTTCTTCCTGTTAAAGGAGAGTTTTTTTTCTCCACTGTCGCTACATTATTGCTTAGTATCAGGGATCGCTGTGGTTTGAAAGTCTGCATAAATAGGGCCCAACCTCACATCAATGACCTGACGCAATCTGCTGGGATTCTTTAAATAGAAAACTTTAACTGATTGGAATGTTTGTATAACTGTATTAAATTACTTTTTTTGTAAAGTGCCCTTAGATATCTATTTTGAATCAGCGTTATATAAATAAACTCAATTGCATTGAAATGTTTCGATCTCCCCAACATTCCATTTCTGTCATCACAAGTACTTACAAAAATGTTCTGTGTTGCAGCGTCCATTTCTTCGCTTATTGTCCATATTCTGATTTTACTGAGCCTTCTTCACTGTCGCCAGCATTTGTTTACTATCTGTGTGACCCTCTAGGCTAACTGGAAGAAAGCCAACATTAGAGGCTGCATGGCGCCACCTTCATTCAATAATTAGATATTCTTAGTGATGAGCAAAGTGGGATAAAGGCTCCCATTCTGGTTAAGCAATTAGCTTGATTTTTGCCAAAAGCTTGATTTAGAGAGACCTGTAAACGTACTTATGAATAGGTTAGCACCTTAATACGTTAAAGATCTGTTGTAATTGTATGAACCTTCCAAACCAATGACGTATTCTTGTTTAGGTCTACTCTGAATTCCAAAAGTCAGAACCAAAGATCTGTTTAAAGCTGGTTTTGGTCAATAGTAAGCAGAAAATCTTTAATTTCAGTCTTGATTGCAGTGTTTCACAACTTTATTTTGTCACTGTAATTTCATTATCAGGTAAAGCACTTTGAACTGCTTGGCCTCTGAAATGTGCTACACAAGTCAGCTTGACATTGTACTGAGGATTCTACATGCTGAGCTGATCTGTTCACTTCTAGGATCAGGATTTTTTTCTATGTTTTTATTTAGACCTCAATTGACTTCTACAGGCTTTATTGAAGTGGATGTAATCTCGTCTTCTAAAATGTGGGAATTCACTGGTGAACCGGATAGGTGCCGTTCATAGCACTTCATATCCAGCGTCTATTTTTATTTTATTTTTTCGTTGCTTTATTGGTTTCCCAGAAAGCCGGCTGCCTGTTGACTTTAATACAAACTTTCTGCTGGTGACTGCTGAACATCTCTTGGCTTTCTCCCACAGGTAATGTAACAGGCTCACAGTCACTGATCTCTCTCGGAGTGCCTCAGGCTTGTGAGAGGTGGAAGAGATGTAGATGATGCAAACTGAGCCGGGTTTCTGGACACCTAACTTCACTGTCAGCCCTGTACTGGGGCAATAGGTTATGCATTATTCATGATGGCTGGCTCATCCATTATGAGATTGCTTTGGTACCTGAGAACGTGCACATCTAAACTCAGGTTTAATTTATACATAGGCTGTTGTAAGGTGAAAATTTACACCTAATTATTATTTTTTTTATTATTGGTTAAAATTGTATTACATATTCATACACCTCTTCAATACAACTTAGTATGTAAGTTGCGTGGGATATCAGATAGCTTGTCCTTTTTTTTTGTAGAATTGAATTAATTCATTGCCTTTGGCTCTCTGGTTTAGAACTTGATAGTTATTCTCCACAATTTGAATCTGTTAATACAGTAGACCTAGGGTATTCTGAGATTGTAGGAACCGCAGCCGCTTGCTAAAAATGCCAATTGCTGCCTATGTTTATAGCTCACGCACCAAATATACCTTAATATGGATTAAAATGCACAGTGGCAACAGAATTTATGCTTCTTGTCAGCCAGTTTCCACTGACACGCACACATATCAACAGAGACGTTTTCCTTTCAGACTTTACCATTTCCTTGTCTTGCGAATCCTCTGGATTACCATAAACAAGCTGGAGAGTTCAGGTCTGGGTATCTGCCCTGAAGCTGTTTGACCCGATTAGACTCAACCACAAGACTGCGGGGATAATTATTGTAGCAGTTTGCTGGTTATCACCACAGGACTTTCTAGTAAATAATGCACACACAGCTTCGTCCATCCTAGCCAAATTACCCTAAGCTTTGCATTTGAACCTTAAATCGCCCCAACACTGGCGCCCTGCTGTTTATTCATTCATTCATTTATCCATCCAGTTGTTTGCCTCATTGCTGACCTGTGCTGATGCATACTGTGCACTACAATGCTGCTCATTAATGGAGCTACTCTGTGCCAGTTTAATGAGCGTAACCCTGTATGTGTATTGGATTGTATCAAAGGTCATTCCCTCCTGATTTAAAGTGCTTATGTAACTCAATACTACATGTAATTAAAAGCATACCAAGCAATGTCTTTTTACTGATTATTTTTATATATTGTTTATAGAAAATTTGAGTTTTACCTAATGTTTACTAAAACCTAACTGTTGTTTAATGAACTTAACCGCCTCCAGATTTAATCTACCATCATAAAACACATTTGCAATTAATGGTATAATTATGTTAGTTAAGGTCTACTACATAAAATGAGAATGCGCTTGTGTGAAAATGACAACACGCTGACAGAGCTGATGTCTTAATCGCCGTGGCAGTAGGAGGGTTGGAAGAGAAGGAAGGTTTGACTAATGATCACTTCATAATGACAGCCGGAGGCAGCAAAGCGGCTTCCTGTTTAGGCGATGCCGGGGAAGCGGAGATCATAGTTTCTGGGAGGAACACAAGAGACGAGCACAGCTTGCTTCTCATTAGGCTCCATCCTTGTCTGTTTCCACTGTGATCTGGGTCAAGCCATCTAGCAGACCACTGAGAACTTAAAGTGGAGCGCATGTCCAAGACTCGGACGTTTCAACTCCTTTCAGGTTTTGCAACGATAGGCTTAAGATTTTGCTCGTATAACAGTTCATCTTTTATATTCCTCTCTTTATTATGGGATTTATTCTTATGTTCTTTTTCCGGAAGATTCCTCCCATTACCAGGTTTCCTACACGGTCTGAGAAACTCTGAAAAGTTTCAGAAAACTATGAAAAAGGAAATTCAGTTTAGTTAAATTCAGTAATAATTTATTGATCCCAAAGGGGAGTTAAAGTCTTTTTAAAGATTCTTTGATTTGCTTTTGGCAGGAAGGATCTCCGGTTGCAGTCAGTCTTGCAATTAAACTGAAGAGGCTTCTGACTGAGGACCATTCCTCTAAGAAGTCCCATGAATGTAATGACATGCTAATAACTCGGTTTCAGAGCAGCAGAGATATGTCTTAACTTGTCGTGAGTGATGTTATTTTTACTGCTAATCATCCTCACTTGCTTTTGCCACTTAAAAATAAAAATCTTGTCTTTGTCTGGCTGTTAGTTCAAAAATCCACGGAAGAAATCTCTTTCTAGCTCATTGTGATTGATGGAAGAAATGTTTTGAACTTCATCTTTTTCCCTATCTGCTCTGCATCCATGAAGCTTCCGTTTCAGCCCATGTGGGATTTGGAGTCATAGTTCAGGTATAATTTGGGTTTTGGGGATGCCAATCAGCTGCTCTGTTACAACATCTGATGGTAGAGGGGGGGGGAAATCCTTAGATAGGGATGGGTTTTGTTAAGGATATATCAATACTACTACTCCTAACGATACTCCTTATCGATCTGGTACTTTATCGTTAGGGATGGGAATCTTACAACATCTCACGATTAAATTCGATTCAGATTCTTTGGGTGACGATTCGATTCAGAAACGATTCTCGATTCAGAAGCGATTCTCGATTCAAATAAAAAAAAAAGTCTTAATCAATACTCTTTCATTCATCATTTGTGTTTATAATACACACAACTTGATCTGCCAAGTGTCTGTGATGAAGTGGGCCATGAATGGGGCATCAACACAAAATGGATTTTACAATGTATGTTGAGAGAAGGGAACTGGTTCTAAAGTAACAAGACATGACATTGCAACTGGACATCCAAGACCATTTAAACAAAATTGTAGTCTTGGGAAAAAAAAAAATGCTGATATATATTAAGAAGAAAAAAAATATGTATTTTGTTTGTTCTTTGTTACGTAGTAGAAAATACATTGAAAATATTTAGTATGCACCAAATGTTGCTTATCAACTATCATTAAACATAAATTTATGGCTTATCTTATTAATTTCATTGTTTTTGTTAGAAATTTTAAAAGTCCTAACGTTATTGAACTCAGCATATATTTCGGACTTCCTTGAAAGTGCCACAGGTGTGCAGTGCTGCTGGATGTTTATGTGTAGCTTATAAAGAAAGGTCGCTCTTATATACAGGTGCTGGCCAGTAAATTAGAATATCATCAAAAAGTTGAATTATTTCTGTAATTCCATTCAAAACGTGAAACTTCTATACTTTATACTTTCCTTCCACACATAGTGATATATTTCAAGTGTTTATTAATTTTCATTTTTATTATTACAACTGACAGCTAATGAAAACACCAAATTCAGTATCTCAGAAAATTAGAATATTCTGAAAAGGCTCAATATAGAAGACACCTGGTGCCACTCTAATCAGCTGATTAACTCAAAACACCTGCAAAGGCCTTTAAAAGGTCCCTCAGTCTTGTTCTGAAGGCTCCACAATCATGGGGAAGACTTCTGACTTAACAGCTGTCCAAAAGACGACCATTGACACCTTGTACAAGGAGGGCAAGACACAAAAGGTGATTGCTAAAGAAGCTGGCTGTTCGCAGAGCTCTGTGTCCAAGCACATTAACAGACAGGCGAAGGGACGGAAAAAATGTGGTAGAAAAAAGTGTACAAGCTCTAGGGATAACCGCACCTTGCAGAGAATTGTGACGACAAACCCATTAAAAAATGTGGGGGAGATCCACAAAGAGTGGACTGCAGCTGGAGTCAGCGCTTCAAGAACCACCACGAATAGACTTATGAAAGACATGGGATTCAGGTGTCGCATTCCGTGTGTCAAGCCACTCTTGAACAAGAAACAGCGTAAGAAGTGTCTCGCCTGGGCCAAGGACAAAAAGGAATGGACTGCTGCTGAGTGGTCCAAAGTTATGTTTTCTGATGAAAGCAATTTTTGCATTTCCTTTGGAAATCAAGGACCCAGAGTCTGGAGGAAGAGCGGAGAAGCACAGAATCCACGTTGCATGAGGTCCAGTGTAAAGTTTCCACCGTCAGTGATGGTGTGGGGTGCCATGTCATCTGCCGGTGTTGGCCCACTCTGTTTCCTGAGGTCCAAGGTCAATGCAGCCGTCTACCAGGAAGTTTTAGAGCACTTCATGCTTCCTGCTGCTGACCTACTTTATGGGGATGCAGACTTCACTTTTCAACAGGACTTGGCACCTGCACACAGTGCCAAAACCACCAGTACCTGGTTCAAGGACCATGGTATCCCTGTCCTTGATTGGCCAGCAAACTCGCCTGACCTTAACCCCATAGAAAATCTATGGGGTATTGTGAAGCGGAAGATGCAATACGCTAGACCCAACAATGCAGAGGAGCTGAAGACGACTATCAGAGCAACCTGGGCTCTCATAACACCTGAGCAGTGCCACAGACTGATCGAGTCCATGCCACGCCGCATTACTGCAGTGATGGAGGCAAAAGGAGCCCCGACTAAGTATTGAGTGCTATACATGCACATTCTTTTCATGTTCATTCTTTTCAGTTGGCCAACATTTAAAAAAAAATTTTTTTTCATTGGCCTTTAAAATATTCTAATTTTTTGAGATACCAAATTTGGAGTTTTCATTAGTTGTCACTTATAAATATCAAAATTAAAAGAAATAAACATTGGAAATACATTGGTCTGTGTGCATTGCATGAATATAATGTACAAGTTTCACGTTTTGAATGGAATTATTGAAATAATTCAACTTTATGATGATATTCTAATTTACTGGCCAGCACCTGTACTTGCAGATTTATTAAAAGAATTAACTTTAGCCAAGGGTGTCATTAGCATGGAGAAGACCTTTTAGATGGCCCAAACATTTACCTTCAGCAAAGACGGGGCGGGCTGGATTTCTCTTTCGTCTTTCATGCTGAAGCTTTAGCCTAGCGGCTACAGCTAACTAGCGCTAGCCAACGGCGCATCAGACCTGTCGATGCGACGGTGACCATTGCATGACAAACACTACGTGAAGCGAAAATGTAAAAAGGTTCAGAAAACATATTTTTTGAGAATCGATTCTCAAACATTTCTGATCGATTCTGAATCTTGTTAAATAGGAATCGAGATTCAGACGTGAATCCATTTTTCCTGACACCCCTATTTATCGTTATCCTTAACGGTACTTTTAAAAAAAAAGACTAAACAAAAGGGGAAAAACGCAAATAATAAACTATAATTGTTTTATTTTTGCATCCTGCTGCAGCACTCAGGCGGTCAAAAAAAACTCAGTTTGTTTAGGTCTATTTTAGCAAAGTGTTTGATCAAATTATTCATGTTCTGGCCTTTGCTAGCAAATCTTTTATTGATCGATATTTATGGATCGTTTCGTTCGCTCTGCCATTGTGTCTGTGTAACTACTGGTGTGCAGCGCAGCAGTCGCCCCTCCCACCATCAGTCCCCATGGCATGTGTTTTCTTAAGGAGGAGCGGGCGGCCAATACAGTGTTTGGCTTGTGTTTTTATCTCCCGCAAAAGATGAATTCGACCTTAATTTTACTGTTAAGAGGACCGATAAGGCTGAAGGTTATCGGTCCGGGTGGACTCTCAGAATCAGCCCCAGGGCTAATTTAATACCGGGTTTCGATACCCGTCCCTATCCTTTGAGCTGCGCACAATATTAAACCTGAGGGAATAATAGTCCCCCCCAAAAAAAATTGAATGTAACAGAACTACTCTAACCATGAGTGGCGGAATTCCTATAAAATTGATGATTTTTATAAACTGTACCATCCATCCAATTTCTTGAGGTTTAAATGAATATATCTACAGTAAATTCATTATTTGGTTTTTTGTCAAATTATGTGTTTTTTACTAATTTGAAACCAGAAAACATTGGTTTATGTCAACTTTTTTACTGTTTTTACATATCAGTGACGTGTAGAAATCATCCTTCATCCTCAATGTACAAATGACCTGGCATTTTAAAAAAAAGTCAGAACTCCCTGAGCGCCGCTCTCTTACTCACTGCCTGCTTTCCGATTAAAAATTTAGTAGCGGTGCAGGTGCCAAATTAGACAGCAGGAAGCTTGATAATTCTCCTGCTGTGGAGGGCAGCAGGAGGCATCCAAAAACTCTTCCAACAGTAGAAAAAGGGGCATGTTTTCCCCCTCTTTGTTTTAGGAATAAATATGATGTTTAGAGCTGACTTTCGTTATCTACCAACTTGAGTGTCACGGTACCTCGAATTCGATTCGTCCTGTCAGTGTCAAAGTGTGGGCTTTCTTGGAATATTTGCAATGATATTGGCTCATTGAATGGATTCTATACACTCCCCTTATTTCCACACAAGTGTATTTCTATCATGGATGAGATACTACAGCCCATTGAAAGCAGTGCAGATATCGTATAATTGTAGGAAAGTAAAGGGTCAGAAAGATTTATATTAATTATAACTGATATAGTTTTCACAATTTGAAGCAATTATATCAAAATAAATATTTAGTTGAAATCCTGCAGCCCTTATGTCCTAGATGAAGAGATTTCTTTCAAGATTTCTTAGCTCATATCACTGTTGCTAAAGAGATTTCTGGTTTAGTAGTACAGATAAAAAAAGTCATAGAATGAGGACAAAATGGGGACATTCAGATGAAAAAAAAAATTCCATCCTCGTAGAATGCAGTTCTTATAAATGACCCCTCCCTGGGGAACCTTTTCAGATTCCATTCGCACACAGGAGTTGGGTGCCTTGATAGAAACCGAAGTGACGAAACTGCCCGTTTCAAAAAATGTAATGCTAAGTTTAATATTTGTCTTTTTTTTTTCTTTTTCTTTTTTTCTCCAATTGGCGGGCCTTAACAAGCAGAAATTTGGCAAGGTGCATGGCTTATTAGTTCAACAAAAGCCGACGTCATATGAGTTCTAATGAAACTACAAAATGACCCTGCCTCACAGTAGGAGCTAAAATAGTTAAATCAATCAATCAATCAAACTTTATTTATAAAGCGCTTTTCAAACAAACAAATTTACTCAAAGTGCTTTACAAATTTAAAATAACCCCACAACCCCCCCTTCAAAAATAAAATCATCAATGCAAATAAAACCCCCTCCCAACCCAACCCATCAGCCATACTCACACACACACACACTTAGAAGTTAAAGGGCGCTTTCACATGGTACGGGAGTCCGTACTCGGGTACGGTATTTGGTCAAAATCCACTTATTTCGTACCATGTGAACACAGACTGTACCGTGCCAGAATACGGCCAGAGAGACCTGCCTTGGAGGTAGTATCCGAGTCCAGGTACGAGCGGCCACGTACCATGTGAACACAACCCGTACTCTGGCCGTACTCAAGACAATAGACGCGCTCCATGCGGAAATGACGACACCGCCGGCCGAAATTACAGAATCACCTCGCGACCATACAAATACCAAAACAACGCGATTCAAGCATCCCACAGCAACACAGCAGGTTACAAAACGGCGGGTTTACTACAACACTCACCCTGTAGATGGCTTCAGGTAGCAGCTGACCAGTAGACCAGTTTGTTTACATTCTAGGCTGTCGCTCGTTTTATGACGTCGGTACTTCTCACTCCCTTGTTTGTTGGAGAACTAAGACTTATTTGTATACCGCCACCTGCTGTTTATTTGTAGTAAAAGACTGGATCGCAATACGGGCAGAGATCCGTGCCATGTGAACAGAAAAAATTAGCATTTTCTCTGGCCGTTTTCTGGTACGGCCACACATGTGAAAACGGCCAAAGAAACTCAGGGCCATGTTCCCTAGTTCTTATCTATTCAAATGAATGAAAGTTTGTCCTGAAGAGGTTACAGGAACTAAAAAAAGGTTCCTACAGTCTGAAAGCAACTTTTGTCTCTAGATCCAACAGTAGTTCATATACAATAGTAATGCATACAATTAACACGCATGAGAAGAATTATGTTTTTCTTGGTAATCATATTAATGATAATCATAATAATAAATGTTAGGGATGTGAGAAAATATCGATATAATTTAATGTCACTATCTATATATATATATATATATATATATATATTCAAAATGTGTATTTTTTTAGAGAATTATTAATTACGACAGTAATTTGTGCTGTAAAATTAAAGTACAATGCTAGTTGGCGACTGTCTTAGTTCAAGTGGATCAAATACCTCCAGTAATAAAACTAGATATGTATGAAACAAGTTGGAGTATTTTGAAAACTGACAGTTTTTCTACAGTTCAGTTTTAAAAATTGCGTACGGTCCTACTCATAGTATCCCAATATATTGTCTATCACTAGATTCTTCCATTACCAGTTTCTTGCCAAAACACATTGGCAACAAGCTTCGTTGTGGATCGTGCGCGCACACTAGTCTATGGCTGGACTGTCAACAAACGAACAGAAATTGTTTTTACTGTTTTAGGATATAAGGCTTATTATGTTGATGTACTAAAACATTGGAATTACAATAGACTACAACCACAATTTAGCACTGAGTTTTTTTACTGTTGAAAAAAACAAGTTACATGTAAAGCTGTTTCACAACTTGAGTGCCATGTATGAAAAATAACTTATTGTATAGGCGGCTTTTTTAACCACATTGTGCTGATTCAAAAACACCTAATTAATCCCAGAGGAAAATTAAGAATATTTCTGACCATATAATTTTCTGCGTAACCCCTTAGCATTCTTTGGTCTTGCATGTTATAAACATTGGGGTCAAATCATTTTTTTTTTTTTGCGACACTCTTTCTATGTAACGATACATTTTCTTTCGACCTAATTGGAAAACTAAGAATCTTGAAATTCCAATGATGAATGAAAATCAAGGATACAATAATAACCGTAGATACAGTACATGTTTGGGGGTCAACTCCCTTGGAAATACAAAATAATGTCCAACTCACCATTCAAAGCCACGACTACTCCAAATCTACATCCAAAGCAATTTAAAAAAAATGTATCTTTAATAAATACCACTTGGTGAAAATAGAACTTAAACATATTCTAACTTTGGTAGGGGAAATCATGTATGGCGACCATGCTTCTACTCCAAATAGTTCAAAAGAATTTTAAGTTTTGAGTATGCTTTTTAGAAAGTTTTCTGGGTAAATATGTAGGAATTTAAAGAGGTTTGAATCAGAATCAGAGCCATTGTGGCACTGTGGGTTTTAAAATGACAAAAAAGATTTGGGAATTGATATTTTCAACTCTTTAGCCTTATGTCTTGGCAATTGGCACGTTTAGAATTATTAACTGTAAATTTTAGTTTTTGAGTGTATTTTATAGGGACCCCTTAACTCTGAGATTCCTAAAACCAGCTTGTTTCATATTCGGCAGAGATTCAGTAGCTCTAAAAGATTAAATCAATAACTTGGCTGTCATAAGTTCCAGGTCAACATGCTCCTTTTCCATTTTTAAGAACTGGTAAAAATGAATGGCTCCATTTAGAACCTGGAACATCAGGTAGCATATCACTAAAACTCCCAACAGTAAGAATCCTGGATTAAAACAACCAGCTGTCTGTTGTAGCAGCCTTAAAGAAAAGGTGAGATTTTGGGCTGGTCTGTCACCAATCTGGGGGATAAAGCTGAAAACTGACTATACACAGTCATCAGTCCATTTCTGCCTGGGCTGCGCTATGTTACAATAGGATGTGATTGGTAGATGTATTGATAATGTCAGTCACAGTAAATCTACTATCTCCTCACTCCTTTCCCTTTCGTCTGTGCTTCCAACACTCTGACATTTAGCATGGCTACTTAAACTGTGTGAGACGTGAGCATCTGGTGGCGTGAGACACCTTCCAACAGGCTGGATATAACATTGGCAATGTGCAAGGTGTGAACTCAGCACCGCAGCAGGAATTTTGACCCACTCCTCCATACAAATCTTCGCCAGATATTTCAGTTTTCAAGGCCGTAGCTGGGTTACATGGAGTTTCACCTGCCTCCTAAGAATTTCTATTGGGTTCAGGTCTAGAGTCTGGCTAAGCCGCTCTCTGACCTTGAATCGCTTCTTGCAGAGTCACTCCATAGGTGTCCTGGCTGTGTCTCAGGTAATTGTCATGCCAAGGGCCCAGCCACAATGCATCTTTCATGCTCTCACTGAGCGAAGGAAGTTGTTGGCCAAGATCTCCCCATAAACAGCCCCTGTCATTTTTATGCAGAGCAATATTCCTGCCCACGCCCCCGGTTATCTTTCCACCTGTTCTATTTTGGTCACATGACCTTCACTCATGCCTCCTATGGATCCTCCAGATGGTCGTTGGCAAACTTCAGATGGGCCTAGACATGTCCTGGCTTGAGCAGGGGGACCTTGTGCACACTGCAGGACTTAAATCTATGGTAACCTTTGGCAGTCTGATCCCATGTCTCAGGTCATTCACAAGGTCCTACCGTGTGGGCTGACCACTCACCGTTCCAATGATCCTTGATGCTCCACGAATCGAGTTCTTAAATTTGTCAACAAAAAAAGAGTTTTAGTTCTCGTAAAACTGATTCAATAGCCGCTTCTATGCGTACATCCATTGTTTTGATTCTTCCAGGCACTTGCTGCTATTGTCATACCTGAACACCTCCCCATGCGGCAACATATAGCGCAATACTAGAAAAAAAGAAATTGTGCCGTGCCACCAGCTGAGTAGAGTCAGACGGTTTAGTTAAAGCAGTACCAGATGGATTTTCGTGGGTTTTGAAAACTCAAAATCTCGCGAGAATCCAGCTTGCAGCGCAAGGTTCACATTTTTTTCTATTTATTTTCTTGCCAATGTGCGTCATTTCAGAAAACTCCTTGACCACTGCTCCTACACCATCTAGGAAAGTCTGTGAATGTATGAAGCCTTGAAAATGGTGGACTGTTGACTTAAAAAAAACAAAAAAAAACATCTAGAAACCTGTTTTAAAATTAAAATAAGGGAGGAGATCAAAATTCAAACGGTGCTACATTTCCAAGCCTGCATTCATTGGCACATTATCATAAAACTGAGACGTCCCTAAGTATTTGGAGACTATAACTCAGCATCAGCCGTTTTAATTAGTTTGTTTGTGATCAGCAGAATGCCACATTTGGCATTAGTTCTGGCATTTTGTATTCAGTTAGTTTCACACATTGTGTGATCGTTCTTTTAATTATGACACTGAAATATTACATTATGACACTGAAATATTACAGCTGAGCTTGTTCAGTCACTGGTAGAAACTGAGATGTCACTTTGACAGGGTTCTGGTACCGCCTGGAACCTGGTTTCAGTTTTGGAAAGCTTAAAGGTATAGAATAGGATTCTTAAGAATTTAAGGGAAAAAAAACGCCCTCTCCACTTTTAGAAGAAGAAAAAAGCGCAGTCAGAACAACAAATCTTCCCGTAAAAGTTACCAAATAGACGTAGATAACTTATTCTAACCATAAGCTGAAAAGCATTTATCCATATAATATGCCTAAGTTACCGGGTTGAAGTTGGTTAGATATTCGACTCACATCTGTTTCATTGAAGCGGAGACTGCCTCCGTCTCCCCTAGAACATGCGCTCATGGCGCGGATACATCGCTGCCGAAGGCTCGCTCCTGAAAGCTTGCTCCTGAAGGCGGTGGTTTCTGTTAGGGACCGTCGCTAAATTTCCAAACATCACAGAAAATAAATCAATACCTTTGTGAATTCCTGCCAGAGTAACCCCAAACTTTAGCCTACCTGCAGAGTAGAAACTTGGCGATGGATGAGTCAATGGTGAGCCTGACCTGTACTGTCAGCACATTCCATTGTTGGAAAGAATTTCCTAAAAACACTCTGGTCTTATTTCTCTCTTCTGAGCCCTTGCTCTTACTCTCATACACCTCAAAGACTCTTTTTCACTACCGACTCACAGCCATTTTAAAACAATGTGGTCTTTCTGTAGAAAGATTTGAGTGCTGATGAGGGCGAGATAATCAGTGAGGATGCAATTCTTCTTCTCTCACACAGTTAAATGAAAAGCGTTGCATGTTAAGAGCTTCCTGTGTTCAGAGCCAAACACCGGTAGCATGTCCATCATAGTCCTTGTCTCTGCTTCATGTTTGGCTGTCGTCCACCGTTTAGCAGGCGGGGAGAATGGGGCTTGAACGTTGGATGCTTCTCAAGCTTATGTGAATTCACACCAGAGAGCACAGTCGCCTGTCTAACGAAACTGGCATTAGGACCAAGAGAGTGGTGTGAGTGTTGGAGTGGGAGGGAGATAATGGAGGAGATTGAGAGAGAGAGAGAGAGAGAGATAGGTGAGATGGTGATGGATGGTGAGGAGGAACTAATGAATTGAGTTGGTGTTCAGCTTTACTCTGTGGGAAGGTGCGTTGTCCAAATATAGCCAATGAAAACGGAGTGTTGGGTTTATTTCAGGGGTTGCCTGTGCTGGACGAGGTTGACGTGATCACTTCCCAAATACATGCACCTCATTTTGGCCAATTAGTTTCACATAAGCAGTTTCTGGCATCCCTGAAGGTCCTCCTGATTAGTGCAGCTTCAGCATCATGTGATGCAGGCTGTGTTGCACAAAGGCTTTGGGCACCTTAAACACCTGAAGCAGCAGCTGTGTACATGGATTGAGGAACGCTACAAAACAAGACTGGGTAAAGGCAGGAGAGTACAGAAGATAACCAGGACATAAAGAAGTATTAGTGAGAGCTGAACACTGGGGGGGAAACAGTATGAAATGTGTGGAAAACATGAATGCAGTTGGTAAGAGGAGAGTCTAAATCAGGGTTTGGATGGAGCGATCAAAGAAAGATTAGGGAAAACACAGCCCGGCATTGATGAATGAGAACAAACAGATGGTTAGGTAGAGGCAGGAGGGGCTGATGGGAAGATTGAGGGATGGCGCGGAGAGGAGATTGAGAGGGGATTTCTTTTTTTTAAAGTGTGATCGCAAGATTGTTAAAAGAAAATGCTGGTGTGTGAATGTGTGTGTGTATGTATGTATGTGTATACAGACGTGGACAAAATTGTTGGTACCCTTCATTAAATAAATAAAAACTCATAATGGTCATAGAAATAACTTTAATCTGACAAAAGTAATAATAAATAAAAATTATATAAATGTTGACCAATGAAAGTCAGACATTGCTTTTCATCCATGCTTCAATGGAATTATTTAAAAAATAAATGCATGAAACAGGCCTGGACAAAAATGATGGTACCCCTAGAAAAGAATGAAAATAATGTGACCAAAGGGACATGTTAATCCAAGGTATGTCCACTAATCAGCATCCTAGGTGTCTACAATCCTGTAATCACTCAGTGGGCCTATATATAGGACTCCAGGTAGTCACTGTGTTGTTTGGTGACGTGGTGTGTACCACACTCAATATAAACCAGAGGAAGCAAAGGAAAGAGTTGTCTCAGGAGATGAGAAAGAAAATCATAGACAAGCATGTTAACTGTAAAGACTATAAGACCATCTCCAAGCAGCTAGATGTTTCTGTGACTACAGCTGCACATGTCATTCAGTAATGTACGATCCATGGGACTGTAGCTAACCTCCCTGGACGTGGCTGCAGGAGGAAAATTGATGACTGATCAAAGAGACGGATAATCCAAATGGTAACAAAAGAGCCTAGAAAGACTTCAAAATAGATCCAAGCTGAACTTTATGCTCAAGGAACATCAGTGTCAGATCGGAACATCCTTCGCTGTTTGAGCCAGAGGACAAATCATTAAAAAAAACAGACTGGAGTATGCCAAACTACATGCTGACGAGCCACAAAGCTTCTGGGAGAATGTCCTGTGGACAGATGAGACAAAAATTTAACTTTTTGCCAAGGCACATCAGCTCTATGTTCACAGACGGAAAAATGAAGCATATCTAGAAAAGAACACGGTCCCTACTGTGAAACATGGGGGAGGCTCGGTTATGTTCTGGGGCTGATTTGCTGCATCTGACACAGGGTGTCTTGAATCTGTGCAGGGTACAATGAAATCTCAAGACTATCAGGGGATTCTAGAGAGAAATGTGCTGGCCAGTGTCAGAAAGCATGGTCTCAGTCGCAGGTCACGGGTCTTACAACAGGAAAATGACCCAAAACACACAGCTAAAAAAACCCAAGAAGGGCTAAGAGGAAAACACTGGCCTTCTATGAGCCCTGATCTCAATCCTATTGAGCATCTTTGGAAGGAGCTGAAACGTGCTGTCTGGAAAAGGCGCCCTTCAAACCGGAAACAACTAGAACAGTTTGCTCATGAGGAGTGGGCCAAAATACCTGCTGAGAGGTGCAGAAGTCTCATTGACAGTTACAGGAATCATTTGATTGCAGTGATTGCCTCAAAAGGTTGTGCAACAAAATATTAAGTTGTGGGTACCATCATTTTTGTCCAGGCCTGTTTCATGCATTTATTTTTTAAATAATTCCATTGAAGCATGGATGAAAAGCAATGTCTGACTTTCACTGGTCAACATTTATAAAATTTTTATTTATTATTACTTTTGTCAGATTAAAGTTATTTCTGTGACCATTATGAGTTTTTCTTTGATTTAATGAAGGGTACCAACAATATTGTCCACGTCTGTATATATATATATATATATATATATATATATATATATATATACATACATACAATTTCATTGTAGGTTTGCCCGTTGTATAATTTTTAAATTAATGAATTAATTAAAGATACGTTCAGTCAGTCAGACTCCAACCTTGCGATCGGGGGGCAAGACCAAAGATAAGTGTCTAAGGACAGCAGGGACAGTATTCTAGATCTGCACAAGGCTTGAAATGGCCTAAATGATCATGAGAAAGGTAAGAGATGAATAAGCCCAGAATTAAACAGTAGGACCTAGTCAATAACCTGGTCAGGGTTGGGACCACAGTCCCAAAGTTTACCATAGAAATACATCACACCACCATGGATTGTAGTCCTGCAGTGTGCACAAAGTCCTCCTGCTCAAGCTATCACATGTCCACATCCTTCTGAGGTTTGCCAATGATCAAGTGACCAAAAATTTTCTTTTTTAACTCCACCTGCCGTGTTTGGAGGAAGAAGGATGAGAACAATCCCAAGAACTTAATCCCAACTGTGAAGCATGGAGGTAGAAACAACATGCTTTGTGGATGCTTTTCTGCTGAGAGGACAGGACGACTGTGCCGTTGTGTGGGGAGGATTGATGGGCCTGTATATGGAGAGATTTTTAGCAACAACCTCCTTCACTCGGTAGGAGCATGGAAGATGGGTTGTGGCTGCGTCTTCCAGCATGATGGTGACATCCAAGTAGAATGTCCATAAGAAGCATTTCAATGTCACAGAGTGGCCTAGTCAGACTCCAGACGTGAACTCAATAGAAAATCATTGGAGGGAGCAGCAATTCCAAGTTTTCCAGCAACAGCCCGTCAGGTGAAAGATCTTGGTAGGGTATGTTTGGAGGAGTGGGCCAAAATCCCTGCTGTAGTGTGTCCAAACTGGTCGAGAATTACAAGCAATGCATGACCTAACAAACGTTACTCTGCTCAGTATTGGCTTATATTTTTCTATTGTATAAAATACTTGAAAACCTAACTCATTCAATTTTATTTTAATGCTGCTTGTTCATTTAAATGTAGTTGTTTTTCAGATTTTCTCTCTTACAGTTGAGGTGTCTCTCTCCATTCCAAAAAACGCCGCTATGCAAAATAGTTCAAGCTCCAGTTATGTGAAAATTAATTTTTACTTCTTGTAGTAGGATTAGGATCTAGGATCTGTGTGTTGACCAGGCCATTCCAAAACCCGAGTATGCTTTAACTTAAAAGATCATCTCAACATGGAAACTGTATGCTCTATATGATGCATGTAGATTAAAAGGTTGTTTTTACATCCAAGCAGAGCATCTTCTTCCCTAAATGGTGTTGCCTTCCTGCCACTTTTCAATGAAACCAGTTTTGCCGAGTGCACAAATGGTTTTAATGGAACTGACACATTCCTTGACTGGAAACAGAAGTCCTCTAACTCTAACTTTGTCAGAACTTCAGGCAAGGCAATTTTATTTCTGTAGCCTACTTTCAACAAGGTAATTCAAGGTGCTTTACATGATTTGGTGGTAGAAAAACAAACACAGCATAAGATTAAAAACAGCAATTTAGGAAAAGCATAAAAAGATGTATGTAAAACAGATAAGAAAATTACTCAAAGGCAGCTTTAAACACAAAGGTGCATAGCTGCAGGTAAAAGCGACAGACTGGAGGCCAGCCTGTGGGATAGTGCGATGTTGCTCCGTTATCACTTCCTGCTAGAGAGAATTGGAGAATTTGCTCTATGGTGATTCTAACGCTGCAGCGGCCTGCATTAAGCTCGGCGCTGTGGTTCTAAACGGAGTTGAAGATGAGGAGAGATGGTGGACGGGCTCAGGAATGCAAGCGTTGCATGAAGTAGCTGAGAGGAAATGATGGAGGATTTAGTGGGCAATGCCGTAGACTTTTACCGTCAATATGTAAAGAACGCTTATCTGACGGGGTCTAGGCTACTTTAGGTATATTCCTGCAACTACGGAATCGTTTTGTTTTTATCATATGGTATCTGAGTTGAGTGTTGATCCTAGATATGGTAGGGTATTTTCTGGGGAGCTTGACGCAATGCTTTTCATTGGATGTATCTGCTGCTGTTTAAATGTTCAGACGAATCTGATGTTGGCGTGTCCTTTCTCCAGGTAATTCTCAGCTCGGAGCAACCATCGTAGACGCCTTGGACACCCTGTACATCATGGGTCTGCACGAGGAGTTCAAGGATGGCCAAGAGTGGATCGAGCAGAATCTGGACTTCAGTGTGGTGAGTAACAACCTTCCTTTGCTATTCCTTTGCTATTAGTTAAAGAAAAAAAAAGACTTTCTTTATTGCGACACATATAATAGTAGTAGACAGGTTTGTTCAGTTAGCATGACTGGTTTGATTGGGCAGGAGATTTTTATTTCTGCAATTTTGCTGGTTGCCGCATAAATGGAAATCCCAAGCATAATGATGCTTCTCCTCTCATTTTGCCAATCACTTCAGTCACCTGCTGTCTGTGATGGAGCAATGCCTGATTGACTGTAACTCATGCTAATTTGTTGGGTTTTCAACAAGCCATTTTGCTCATGTAACCAATGATATGTAGATGTTGCCAGGCTGTGAATATTGGAACCCTGTTACCTTCCTTGTTAACACCCCACTGTCACCTCTGAGGTAATCTGGACCGGTTAAGCCAGAATGGGGTTTTCACATTGGAATGTCATGTAAAAACAGACTAAATAAGACACATCACTTAGGTCTGTCACATTTATTTTGTATAATCGTTTTAATCAGCATCATTTGTCCGCAAAATATTAAAATATGCAACCGTAATGTTTGGTATTGGTGTTGTGATCCACCCTCATTTTCCACACTTTTCCTATCATTACAATGTTCCCACTGCCTTCTGCGACCTTTAGCAACTTGATGGTTGAAATCAAGGGTCTGGAAGATATTGTTAGCATGCAAAAGCAGCATGTTTAAAAGCCATCACCCTGATCAGTATTGCATCTAAAAAGTCTTCAACCAATTTGCACCAATATTTGCACCAATTGGTAATAGGATAATGATATATATATATTTTTTTTCAATATCTAACCAGCCAAGTCATTCTCCTAATCTGGCATAAATCAGTTTGCTTTATTTTATCATTAATTATGTAAATGAACAGTAACAGTAAAGATGGACAATTTGGCCTCAGATCTGTATTGTAGTGTAATATGAAATATGTTCGATAATTATATACATTGCAGTAGAACAACTCTAAAAAATAAAAAATGCCATTTTAAGAACATTTATTGTGCAAAACTCAATTAGAAAATGTTAATATATATATATATATATATATATATATTTATAAAATAAAGATCCAGCATAGAAATTCTTATAGCATAAAGATGGAGATATTTTGAATTAAAAAAGGGTTAATTTTACGATGACAAAGTTCAAAATTGTTTAAGATGAAGTGCAAAATGTAACAGAAACAAGTCCTTTTTTAATTCCTGATTACACTTCTGAATTTAATTATTTACAAAATAAAGCTGCACATATTTGAATTTAAAATGCTTCAACTTAAACAGGTTTCTTTTACGTTCAAAAGGAAACTACACATCTTTACTAGTATTGTCCAGTGTAAATACAAACACTAAACATCGGTATTTATCCTATTTACTTACCTGGTACAAAGTAAGGAGGCACAGTTTGATGACACCATCAGAGTGCACTATTTCAGTAGGCTGGTATAGTCAGAATCTCTACCACTGGCTAATTTTTTTTTATTGTAAAAGCTAGCATTTCATGTGCAAACGTCAGGAAAATCACTCAATAATGATCCTAATTATTCCTGGTGACATCAGTAATCATATTGATAGCAAGTGGAAATGAGTAACCTGAAGGAATTACAGGAGCTGATTTAGACCTGTGACTACATGACTTACATTAGTACATAAAAGCCTGTTTCACATTTCTGCTGTTTGATTAACTTCCCAGTCTTTAACTCTGACCAGTAACTCGGCTACTTGATAAGACTACCTTTATCTGTTTACATGTTTTTCTTCCCCTAAAACCAAAGATTGGACATAATTTATGATGAGCTTCGTTTTCCAAAGTGGTGCTTCAAATTTAAGCAATAGTCTGCTTCAAATAGCAACCTTAAGTTTAACATAAACTAATGTGGTAGAGCTCACTGTAATCTCTCCTCCTTTAGATGATTCTGTTGACGCCATGCATCTCTTTGTTTTTTTTCTTTTTGTGCTGCCATCATGTGGCATTTAAAGCAACTGCAGTCAGCAAAATGTGCACCCCGTAATATTTAACTACTTGCTTGTCTGGTCTAATGTTATGGACAACATGTCTACAGAGAAGGTAGTACATGTACATTTACTAGTGTAGCTCCTCTAGAGGCTAGCGGACAGGGAACACCGCCTCCTGGTGAACGTTGGTACGTTCGTCACTGCGTAACGGCACACGTTCTCTCTCAGGCGCTCCCTAGCTTTTTTGGACACACAGCAAATCGAAATACATTGCCATTAAACCCACATGCCTCTGTGGCGGAAAGTACTAGAGTTAGTCAAGACATGAAAAAAATTACTATAGATGACAATCTATAGTGGGCGACTGTGGCTCAGTGGTAGAGTAGTTGGCTTGCAATCGGAGGGTCGTAGGTTCGATTCCAGCTTCCTCCAGTCACATGTCGATGTGCCCCTGGGCAAGGCACTTAACCCCCAAATTCTACATTGTCCTACCGAGCCATGTTGGGTGTCGGTGTATGAATGCGAGTGTGAATGGGTGAATGTGGCTTCAATGTAAAGCGCTTTGAGTGGTCAGTAAGACTAGAAAAGCGCTATATAAGTTCAGTCCATTTACAATATTACATAATCCAACTTTTAGGGGCCTGGATTCGGTTACAAGGTAAGACACATCTTTATTCCCTGGATGTGTCTCTTCATCCCTTTCTACCGACCTCCCAGCTTGTTAGCCGCCTTCCTGAGGCAGTCACAGGAGCAGCGAGCAGGTAGGCAGAGGGGGATCTAACAGCCCGCCACGTGGGGGGGGGTAATTAACCTCCAGATCGCTGTGGTCAAGCTGTGGAATAAAAAGAAGCCGTGAAGAGAATGGAGATGGGAACCAACCAGAGTTAGAGGAATGAAGGGTAGAAGCAAGGTCAAGGCATAGCCCAGGGTGAGGTTTAAAAACAAAAGGAAAATACCAGTCTTGTGGTATAAGTCAATAATGATGAGTTTGACACAAACTTCTGCAGTTGGGTTTTAAAGGTCAAAGATGTGGTCTGCAACTTGGGTTCAGTAAATCAGACCTCATGAGCTTTACCAACACAGAGCGAATAAACATGTGTTTAATCTTCCTGCTAAAGTAGTGAAAGACTTGAATTGGCAATCAAGTTGGAAAGAGCTCAGTGAAAGAGTTTTTAAAATTCACAACTGGTTTTTGAAAACATCTGCTGCGGAGCAATGTTCTTGCAACGGAGGCGGGGTAAGTATGCAAACATTCTGCTGTGGAGCATTAACAGGGCAGGAGAAGAGAAGCTCTCTGATTCCACAGGAGGGAGTGGAGAGGAGATTACAGGATGGAGGAGGAGAAAGGAGGGGGATGAGATTTGAATCTTCTGTTAACAAGCTGGAGGAGGAAGGAGGCGTGTCACAGCTTTCCTTAATGACTTGGATTCATACCTGCATGCGTTTGACAGAGGAGATTTTGTCAGCTGCTTTAGCCTGGTCAAAGGTTAGGAGAGGTCACGTCATCCCCCTGCCTTCTCCTCTGCTCCTTTATAAACCAGCGAGGTCTTTCTCCAGCTGCTGGACAGCAGTCTGTTACAAGCTCAGAGAGGCATGTTGGTATCATCTGCAGCAGGATTGGAATCAGGTTTAGTTCTTGCATCAGTGATCTTTTGAGCCCTAATGGCTGCAGCTGCACTCGGCCTGCTTTAAAGAGCCAAGAGGTTAAACAAAAGCTTGTTATTTATGATTAAAAAAATTAATTTTAGTCTAGCTTAATTAGTCTTCTTTGCATGCATTCTTCTCCTCTCTTCAGGGGTCGGCACAGCGGCTTCTCTGCCTCATTATCGCCTCATCAGCTATCCTCTGCATAGGCGCTCTTCTTCCTCTGAGCATCTCTAACTTCTTCTGTTTTTCTGTGACATGAAGCTTCGCTCTGATGAACACACTTCCAGTTTTGTCCATCCGCTTCTAATTTCGTTAGTGCCTTTACCTGCAAATCTTACATCACAGGAGGTCTCGTTGTCACTGTTTCAGGATCAGCCTGGACTCCGAGCTCCCTCCACTCCATCTTGTCTGCACTCTCCTCTTCATCTCTCTTGTCTATTACTTTTTTCATTGGTTTGTTAACCTCATCCACCAACAGGACCTCTATACCTTACAGCTCTACTGTAGAATCTGTCCCCACTTATTCTATGTATTCTGCCTTGCTTCTACTGACTTTCTGACTTCCTCTCTTTCCTTCTTGGTTTTATGTTTGACCTGAAACTGTTTTTTTCAAAACTTAGTCTTAGCAAAGAGTCTCTTCTAAATATCCCAGGTGGTTATTGACCAGAACTCTAGAAACTGGAGGTGTAACGGTACACATAAATCCCGGTTCAGTAGGTATTTGGAGTTTTAATTATGCATTCACATCTGACAGTCGAGTAGACTCTGCTCGATTGGGGACCAAAATGGCAACATTTTTGCGGTTTGCATTCACATTGCTATTCACTTTCACATATGCAATCGAATGTACGGCTGGGCAATTGATTTAATTTTAATCGAAATCGTGGTATTAAAAAGCTTGATTGTTACTTATCGTTTGGTGTGTTTTAATCGTTATACCAACTGACCAGTTCAGTCAAAGCACCGCCTTGTTGGCAAGCTAACTGGCCAATCAATTCGCAGAAAAACCGTGGTACTTAAAAGGAGGTCCATGCTGGTAGGTAAAACGAAAGTGCAGTGTCAAAAGTTTACGGCTGATAAATTATTTGAAGGAAAGTGGACAACAGGGAAGACTATAAAGACGATCAAATTGTTGACACTGACCACAGAAGAGAACATGGCCATGACATCATTGAGAGAAGCTGAAATGTGAGCACAGTTTGGAAATGGTTTGGATAATTCAGAGAGGACAGCAGCCAGACTAAAGCGATCTGTAAAATCTTCTGATGGACCGTTTCAAAAAAAAAGGCAATACAACCAATCTAATTAATCACCTGAAGTCGTATCATCCTTCTGAGTACAAAGGATGCCTGTTTTTTTTAAGTAATGTAATGTTGTTAGCAATACAACAGTAGCAAGACGCACACTCTTTATGCAGCATTAATAGTGAAGTCTATATATGATTGTTAGTATTATTGTTGTTTTGATTAGACTAAATTAAATCAAAAATTGCGATTTTGAACATTATGAAATTAGATACTGACGTGGACATATTTCTGCACATTTCCTTATAGTGTTTTCATTTTAATTTAGAAATTAGCATGAATTGATTAGAAATGCAAGGGGATTGAGAGAAATATCAGTTACGAACGTGGATATTTTCATATGATGCAAAGATAAGTTGAGTTGTCTTTTCTGAGGATTTCTGCAAGAAAACCTTGCAGAGCATCAAAGACTAGAGGTCTCCTTTTTTATTAGGAGTGATTCTCATCTTTTCCAGCAAAAAGCCTAGATTTGGTCCGGCTTCAAAAAGCTTGCGGATCATAAGAGTAGAAGGGTGTGTTGTTAAAGCAAGGACGGAATCCACACAAGAACCACACTGTTCTGTGAAACAAGGTTGTTGTCTGCTGATAAGGAAATGATTGTGATGGAAAATGGGATGGAGCTCAACAAGAAAGTCTGCCTCGTTTGCTAGACAGGTTTGTTGTAAAGGTATCTTAGCAGCAGCAGCAATAGTAGAGTTGGACAACCTA
The DNA here is from genome assembly GCA_028564705.1 of Apricaphanius iberus. NCBI lineage: Eukaryota > Metazoa > Chordata > Actinopteri > Cyprinodontiformes > Aphaniidae > Apricaphanius > Apricaphanius iberus. Next base: position 275,859 of record JAPXFQ010001859.1, read on the forward strand.
TTATAAGTCTTGACATAAAAGCGAGGAATCTGAGAGAGTCTGTGACTATATGTCAGGATTCTATGAGCAAAATGCCTCAAACTGCTTTAGGTAACAAAGTGACACCGATCAGTCTTTAAGCTGCAGTCATGAACACTAAACACAAAGCATGAAGCTGCTCTGCTATTGTCCATTCTAAGTGCAAGCTCCAGTCTGCTGCAAGAAACGTTACATTATAGTACGCAGATGTAAATTCCTCAATTTTTTTAAAGGATGCATATCAGGGCTGTATGATATGTAAACATGTGACTGTAACGTTTTGACATGTTGCTCTGGCAATATTGGTTATTAGCTTATATATAATTCATTCTTAATCCTTTTTTTTTGTCAGGATGTTCTTATCTACCAGTGAGGTAAACTTTACCCTCTCAGCCACGGGATTCTGTCTCTTGTTGCACAAAGGACAGTAGAGTCCATTAGATGGACAACTATTAACAGTGGGAATGTATGCTATTTGAAATCTAGCTTACCAAATGCTGCATTCAAGCAATCCTCTTGACAAAATTTCCTGTTCCAGACCACAACAGAAAGTTGCAACAGTGAACAGTTAGAAAAGAGAAACTGAGGTCGTGTCTACATCGAGATGAAACAAGGTTTAGCAGCAAAGGTATTTAATCGAATAGGCGTCACATCCACAAGGAGTCGGCATCTCAGGACAGAGGTAAACAAACCGGCCCCCGGGATTTGGAGAAATCTGAAAACAGCGGCTCAGTCATCTCCTAGTGTATTATCATATCATGAGATCTTGGGTAACAATTTGCTTCCCTCGGTAAGAGCATTGAAGATGGGTCGTGGCTGGGTCTACCAGCATGACAACGACCTGAAACACATCCAGGGAAAATAAGGCGTTGGCTCCATTGCAAGCATCTTAAAGTCCTGGAGTTGCCTAGCCAGTCTCTAGACCTGAATCCAATAAAAAATCTTGGGAGTGAGCTGAACGTCTGTTGCCCAGCAACAGCCCTGAAACCTGAAGGCTCTGTAGAAGATCTGAATGGAGGAGTGGGCCAAAATCCCTAAAATCCGTGTAATTTCAAACAAAGGTTTCTGTACCGAAAATTGAGCTCTGTTTGTTGGATGTATCAAATATTAATTTCATGCAATTAAATAGAAATTATTTAAGAATCATCCACTATGATTTCCTGCATTTCTGTTTTAGATTTTGTCCCTCACAGATGAATAGTACCTTTAATATAAATTACAGACCTCTCCATGCTTTGTAAGTGGGAAAACATCAATATATGGGAGATTAAGTATAAAATACTTGATCTCCCAACTGTACATAGTGGTTGTGACTTAGGAATGCAAATGTGCTTGTTTGAATTATCACACAACCAACCACTTTTAGAAAAACTATTAATAAATAAGGTTATTTGATCTGTACTTGTTCCATGTTTCACCTATGATTAGTTGTTTTTGTTGTTGGCACAAAGCCATGTGTAATGTTTTTCATCATCTGGTGAGAGCAAAAGAAATGATCCTGGCAAGGACTGGAGATGACAAGGATCAACTTTGAGGGTTTTTGCAAACCAAAAAATGTACATAAAAACTCACAAAAACTTCCTTAAATACTTTTCCTCTTTGCACCCTTCCCTCCACTATTCCATAAGAACAAAACATCAATAAATACTTTTTAAAATTTCAAAGTATGACAATACTGTTGAATACTGAAACTCAATTTCATGTGATTGGTGTAGGGAAGTATTCTGAGTTGTATTTGTATTTGGACTGACTAGATTCAGCAATTGATTTGAAGACAACTGGTTTTTATTTCAGCCCTTTTTCTTTTAACACAATTGATATCACAAAATATCGAGATTACAAATCGCATGCTATTAGTCTCCATCACCAATTGGACTAAAATAGCAATTTAAAGTGTGGGATGGTTTTTTTTACAAAACGTTTTTACCTACATGAACATGAGTTCAAACCATTGGATTGTAGTAATGCAGCAACAAGCCATGTTGGTGTTGTGCATGATGTTGCAGTTTTTCATTAATCTCTTAATTTTTTTTCTCTTTCTCTTAATGTTCTTTTTACTATGTTTTGGTGGAATTATTTTACCATTCTGTCAGACAAAAGCTTACTGAATTTCCAGTGTAGTTAACAGAACAGGAAATATGTATTCAGTATTTTGCATTTATTGGAAAAAATTGAGTTTTTTTCTAATGATCAATTATGTAATGCAGATTCAGTTTTTTTGTTAGAATTAAAAATTATGTTCTGTTTGTTGAAAAAAGTAAAAAATAAGTCTAGATTAGAATTAGATCCTGAATGTAGAAAGGTTTGTTTGAAATACTGTCCAGAAGTATATTAATATTTAAATCAAATCTTTTAATGCTTTTTACTTCTCTTGTTTTCGCAGAATGCTGAGGTCTCTGTCTTTGAGGTCAACATTCGGTTCATTGGGGGACTCTTGGCAGCATACTACCTCTCTGGACAGGAAGTAAGTGTTTTCTTTGAGAACTGTTTTTAATTACCTTTTATTTTTTATTCATCCCGTTCGGTTTTAATGTTATCTATTTCAACAATTAAAATTTGAATTTGGTTTAAGAGGGTTCGTTTTCCCTACTTACCTAGGAGATTTGAAAACAACATTGTTGAGACAAAGGATTCAAGTGAACACTACAATATTGATATGATGACGAATATGACTTTAGAGGTTTACTTTTTTTCTTTGTTTTACCCCCCACTATTCTTTTGGGAAACGATCTGTATTTCAAACACTATCACGATCGTAACAGTGCTTTTGTAACACATGACAGCTAAACTTTACTCTTATCCACGTCAGATTAGATTAGAGTCTTTAATATCTTTAAGAGTCTTTAATAGATTGTCAGTAAATTGCTGTATAACAGCAGCAGCAAAATGGTGTGTTTTGTAACGAGTTGTGTTTTTTAAGTGATTAGTTTCCCGGTTTGCTACTTTTTTCTCTAAATAATTCTCACACGTAAAGACTTGTCCTTTTGAGGCTCAGAGGTGTTTGAACTTGCATAACTATGTGGTCTGCAGTTGCACCTTTAATCAGACAAAGATTGATCTGTGGCCTCTGCTGGTGTATGTTGAATATGTATTGTTCCCTTGGCCAACTACGGAAGCTCCAGTGACATCACATCAGTCTATGACAGACAGGTCGAGCCGAGTCCATGGCTCCACCCACCATCCAATATCGTGTATAACTTATCGCTCTCAATGCATTTAGGGCAGGTTCATTGCAAGAAGCAATGTGTTGGTGAACAACCTCATTTTGTCATCTGGTGTTTCACTATGGGTGATATGGCCCACTGCCAGACTGCATGCTCACCCAATAGTTTTAAAAGCTTTGCATGGACTGGCCCCTCCTCCCCTAACAGATTTTATTAAAACACGGCCATACAGGCGCACTGCATTTGGAAAGGCCACACTATCTGTTAATGGGACTAAATATTGGAATAGTCTACCCCACAACATAAGAAACGCACAATCATGCAGCGCCTTAAAATTTCAACTTGTAAACTGGCTGAAGGAAAACCAAACCTGTATTCATCAGTAGATTGTCCTAACAGTGACGTGTTGTGTGTTTTATTTCTGTTTTTTCTCTCTTTTTCTTTCTATTCTTTCTTGTTTTGTTTTTGTCTAGTTTTAATGTAATACTTTGCCTTCTATTGTTTTTTTTCTCACCTGCCTAGGGACTGGAGATGTAAATTAGCACTAGTGCTACAATCTGGCATATTTACTGATACAACTTGTTGTTGAAGTTTATTAATATGCACTGTCCCTATTACATGGCAGCAATCCCAATTTGGGCCTCGGGATCCTGAGGTTCTGTCTTGAAGCACTATGTGTGCCAGTGTTGATCAGACCATATCTAGCCTGTAAAATCTCAAAAATGTGTGTCGAGTCGCCCACTAGCTGCTGCACAGATGTCCTCAACTGAAACACCATGGAACATGTCCCAATATGTGGCTGGGCTCCTGATAGAATTGGCCCTTACACCTTTAGGGTGCTCAGAGTCTTCGCATGCATCCGAATTAAAGCCTCGACAATCCAGTGTGCTGGCGGGAGAAAGTTTTGCCCCTATGAGTGGTGTCCCAAGACAATAAAAAAGGTGGTCAGCTCTTCTAAAACCACCTCTCCCGTACATGTAAGCCCTCAAAGTTTTCACTGGACATGAACAGTCAAGCCTCAGCCCTCTTCTGATGAGAACAATGTAGGTAGATGGACTGCCAGTGGTTCTACTATTGAACACCTGTAGGACGACTGCATCACCTTGGACACAAAAGCAAATGGGTCTTAAAGGGACTATATCATGCCATTTTACAGCTTTCAACTTCTGGGATAGACACATATATGATAAAATCTTACTGTTGGTGTTATACAGTATTATTTGTCCTAAAATTGAAATTGTATTCTATAATTAATGTTGTACCACGAAGTAAAACGGCTCATTTCTCTGTAATCCTGCCCCCCCAACCCAAACAACCCACCCCGCTAAATGAGATTTTAACACAGTTCTTGTCTGTAGCAGTGGATCTGACAAGTCCTATAAATACATAATCAGAATCCATTTCTTCAGGTCATCTAACCTAAACCATTTGTTTAATTAGGTAAACACTGATGTTCTGACATGTTTGGAACTCATATTCTGTAAAGGAAGTTTGCAGCAGACTTCATGCAGTGCAGGAATCGTTACAAATCAATAACTATTCATAACAAAACGTGGTTAAATGAAGCAGTTTTGGGCAGATAATGCCTTATTAGAGTCTGCAAATATCCTGCCCTGATCGCGGTTGGATATAAACTCCTCCGAAGGACTCCAAGTAGCTCCAACCCTGTCAGGTGATTAAATTAACATAATATTTGTTCAACGTAAGGTCTAGGTTGAATATAAAAACAAAAAAAAAGCCTCTTTTACCTGAATGTGTCTGTCTCTCAGATGATTTAAATGTTTATTTCTTGTTCCTTCAGGTTTTAACTGTATCTTGCATAGTTTAGTGCCTTAGTAGTTTAAAAAATTTCTGGTTTGAAAAATTAAAAGTAAAGATAAATCACTTTATAACATCGTGTAAAGTAATTTAAGTTTCTGACCATCAAAAGAGAAATTGACTTCTTCTCACTAACAAGTTCTCATTCATTTAAAGGTTCTACAGATTTTGGTAAGTCACTGTGACAGGTTCTGATTTTGTGGAAAAGGTTTTCCAAACTGATGAACAGAAATTCACTATTTCTCTGTAACCCTGCCCTCTGTTGCCTTCACTCGATTCAGCTCCACCCACTTCACCTAAACATTTGTCAGAGCCCACTAGAGTAATGACCGAAGCAGTGTGTGGTGGGAAAGGAGGGATATGAAGCGTGGGAGGTGAAGACAGTGATGGAGGAAGCAGAGGAGAGGGTGTGCTGGGACTGTGAAGATGAGTGGAGGATGTTTGGAGGTGATTGTTACTTCTAAAAAAAGACAATGACAATGATAAATGGCCAAGAGATGATAAAAGCAGGAGGGACCGATTCTTTACTCTCCGTGGGCATGTCCTTGAGCAAGGCACTTAACCCTCCCAACTGGTGCAGTCAGCCTGCGGCAGACAACAGCTGGGTTTATCTTAGGGCACTTGTCGCGCATTACTAGTTAACAAACCAACAAGAAAACGTTAGCCACAACGATTAAAGCCAGAGTTGACCTTCTAGTGCCGGCCTGCGGCTTACCCAAGTTTCTACCTCCCGCTGGTCTTCGCACACTCACCGCTCCTGAAATTGTGCAGACTGACCTTGTTAAAGCAGTCCCCCGGTGCTGGGCCTCGTGTCCTCAGCGGTAGTAATAATCTGCCAAGCACCACTCTAAGCATCCTTGGCAACACACTCTTCCCTAGAGAGCATACCTACTCAGCCAGGTTACACACTGCCAGATCAGGCTTCGAAAACAAGAATGAATAAGAGGCTGTGCAATCTGCTGCAGGAGGGTCTACAACATAAATGATGCAATAACTTACTGCCTATTATAATTTAGCTTTGACCCACTGCCATGTCATGTATGTAATCGTAACTATATCAGTAAATCAATTAATATAAAAAGCACATTAAAAACAAGATTGACCGCAGTGCTTAACAGCAAGGAAATTAAGATATTACAAAAGCAAAAAGTTACGAACACCGAAATAAAAAAGGGGAAATGGATGCCACTAAAACAATTAACTTTGTTTCAAAGGACACAGAGTAAAAAAAAATGTTTTTAAACAAGATTTAAAGGCAATTATCAGTGGAGCCTGCCTGATCTGTAGTGATAAACTTCTCGAGTGTGTTAGAGCCGCCACTGCAAAAGCGCTTTTGCCTAATGATCTACAACGAACCTTAAATAGAGCTAAAAGCAACTGATCTGCTGACCTCAGAGTACTAGTTGTAACATAAGGATTTCATTGTTCAGCGAGTTAAAATTGAGTCAATTTATTAAGAGAATTAAAAACAAGTAAGAGAATGTTATTTTTAACCCTCCAACCAACTGGAAGCCGATGAAGTGATGCTATAATTGGTGTGATGTGCTCTTGATTTCTTTTACTTGTTAAATACTGGATGCTTGCATTTTCAACCAGAAGTACACGAGCAGCAATATTCTGAGTTCACTTGGCTGTTCATTGTCTGTCAGGGTCCATCTTTAATTTTTGTACTCTGGGTTTTTTGTGGTGTTTTTTTTTCATATGGTGCCAAAGACGAAGGGTTAATATTAGATGTTTTATTGAAGTCATCTGGTCCAAACAGAATAAACGTTGTCTTATTCTCATTGAAGTTCAGCTAATTTAGCACCAAGCCTTATCTGATGTCAGCCAGTTAGCCAATTTGACATCTGCATAGTTATGGTACTGTACCTTAAAGTTTAAAAAAAAAATCTGAATTAGTGGGAGCATGCAGATATTAAATAGGAGCGCCTCCAGGATGGAGCCCTTGGGGACCCCACTTTATTTCTGTTTGCCCTGAGAAAAAATTGCCTAGTGACACAAAAAAATTCCTATTCTTAAGGTAAGACTCAGACCAGCCGAGTACTGTACCAGAGTGTCCAATCCAGCTCTCCAAAAATTCCAGTCATATTTTATGAACAGTGTTGAATGCTGCACTATGATCAGAAAGCCCCAGTACTGTGGTTTCACTATATAAGCTGAACAGAGAATCCACCACACATCAAGCAGAGGAATACAATAATTAAATATAAGCATTTCATTTGCTGTGACGTGAATGCATAGACTCCCAACTTTCTCCTGGTTCGAATAATGCGCATCCACTTGAACTTAATGAAATATTTGGAATGGGATTCCTGTCTCTGAACAGGTGTCCTTTTCTGTTTTAGAGGTTGATTTTGCTACGCTATGCATTAGAATTAAAAGTGCCACTTTGTGCAAAATTTTTGGAAACAGAGAACTTTCCTGTAATGAATGTGATCAAAAGTTGATAAGACTCTCGAAGGCAATATACACTTATTAATTCTACTGGATCAGTCTGTGACCGTTGCAGCTAGACCATTATGACAACACAGCAGCAACAACACGTGTAACACAATCAAACAGTATAGTACTTACGATATGCACTGTGCTGCAGCATCGTTGTCATCTATTTCGAAGTACATCACGTATATCCTGCTTTTACTCCATCTGCTTTAGTGTCGCTGACTGGAGGAAGGTGCATGTTGCCACCTAGTGTCAGAGTTAGCACACCTCATTTGTTAATGACATTAGTAACATGTAAACTGTTATAAAGACTCCCATTTGAGTTAAAGTTTTTGCTCGATTATTGCCATAGCTCAATTTAGATGTGTGTTATTTTAATGAATGTGAAGCTATGTTTGAGACCATAGGTAAAGCAGAAAATATTTGAGTTATCAGTTTCCCTTGTTTTAGAATGGTTTCAATTGGATTTCTTACTCCTCCAGAGGCAATGTTTGTGGAGGTGCATGACTAATAACTTAAAGTTCTCCTTTGCTGAAAATCTTGAAAACTGAGTTTTCTTTCATCAAAATTAGTCACTCTTTGTTCTAAAAGCATGCTGCATATGAACATTTTATGCAAATTCCAATGCCTGAATCAGTTTCATAAACAAAAAAGACCAGAAAACGCCTGAGTTTGAAAAAGCCCAACAACCATGAGTCATAATGCTAACTTAGCATTCATGGCCTCGCCTACCTAGCTGTAGACCGCCCATGGGAACGTTGTTTTTGACAAGGTGAAAGCCAAGCGTCTTGCAGCTGCTAGAGGCTACAGACATTACTGCACTGGCTTTGCATCGAGGTTGAACTTTAAAGAAGGATTTTTACCTTTTCACCCAGTGTTTTACTTGTTAAGCATTCTGTTGAAAAGTGCCATGACAATGTACTACCTCAGCTAATAAGTGACCGCATCCACCAAGAGATGTTGTTTTAACTATCCACTTAACTAGCAAAGAGGGAGACCGTGGCGCTGAATACCTGTCTGCCTGTGGCGTGTGGAATTATGAAGACTGTAACTCCGGTAGCTGTGGTGGGGGAGTCTTGCTGCAGCCAGTAGCACGTCCGTGTCTGGTCTTCTTTGGTAATGCTGGCTAAACTGGGTGGTAAACTCCGTCTAAGGATAAATACTGGCACCGTTTTTGTCTCATGTTATTGATTTTAGTGAACAGAGACAGTGTAAGAGTAGTGTTGCAGTTGGCCAAGCAGAGGAGAGAAACTTGCATGTCATTAATCTTACTGATCAAGCCCCCCACATTTTGTTGAGTCTCCACGCCCACTCTCACACGGAACTGGCCTAAACTGAAATAGGCTAGGATTTAAAAAAACAAATTTTTTTTGGATAGAAACCGACTCTGAGGGCATTCTTTCATAACATAGAACACTGAAAAATTTATAAAAACACCAGTGAAGGAGAACTTTAAAGCATGTATGTTTTACTAAAACAATTATTTCTTTTTAGTTATTGATCTGCTACTTTAGTTGGTTTTGTTAAATAAAATCCAATCAAAATCCATTTAATTTTGTGGTCGTAGTATGATGAAACATAAATGGTTAAAAGGTTTTAGTCGTACTATTTGAAGGACTTTGACCTCTGGTTTGATGTTGCAGTGTATTTTCAAAAGTCAAATAAGAAGAGAAAGCCATATTGTAGTGGGTGGACTTGAGAGAAATGGCTGAACTGACTTTGGCACTGTGTGTTGAGTGGCTTCTTGGCTCATTTAGAGTTTTGATGTTTCTCCCACACAGCCTCATCTCTCCTCCTTCAACCACCATCTGCAAATTTCCCCTTTGGCTTCTGTAATGTGTTTTATCTGCAGTCACTCAATATTAAATGTGAATATATTTCACAGGTCCTAGTGAAGTATACCACATATTTTCAAAGATTCCACCAGTTACAGTAAAAACAGCTAAATAGTGGCTCTAATCCTGTCATCAGGCAAGCAAAAAGGTGAGCTGGTGCTGTTATTTGTTGTTTAGGAGAAATAGAGATCCAATGTAAAGTTCCTGGAGAAGAATATAAACAAGACACCAGGATAGCTCAATATGATGAAAGACCCAACGGCTGTAGCGAAAGAAATATAGATGCAACAGTAGCAGAATCATGTAGAGGGGAAGAGCAGGACATCAGTATTCAGGAGGAAGTGGATCAGGTCTCGGAGAGATCGCAGAGCAGCAGTGATGGATTGTGTTTACTCCTGTGTCGTTCTCTAGCTTTTCTCTTTTGTCTCTCGGTTATTTCTCTCTAATGTCCTCACCACGTTTTTTCCCCTCCCCTACGGTCACGCTTCATTTTCCCTCTCCTCAACCTCCTTTCATCACTTCTATCTTGAGCTTTCCACCTACCTGACTATGTAATGCAGAATGCATGCATGCATCATAGATTATTTTTTTGTATTTGCATTTAAACTTAATATAATATTGCTTCTATTGCCACTTTTAGATGTAACATATAGAATTACTAAAGAAATCACTGGTGGCATTCTGGACAACTTCATACTTTGGAGACTAGACTTTGCAGTTAATACTAGTTATAATTTTGTGGTTATATTTTCCTTTTAAAACATAACTAAAAGTGGTTTGCCAATGTACCACTACAGAGGGGCAGATCAGTATTTGGTCAAGCACTGATTGTGCGCGTTCTCCCACTTTAAAAGATGAGAGTCCTGTAATTTTCATATATGTGTCAACTTTGACAGACAAAATCAGAAAAAAAATCCAGAAAACCCCATGGTGTTAATTTTAAAGAATTTATTTGCAAATTATGATGGAAAATAAGTATTTGGTCACCTACAAAAAAGCAAGATTTTTGGCTCTTACAGACCTGTAACTTCTGTAAGAGGTTCCTCTCTCCTCCACTAGTTACCTGTATTAATATTACTTGTTTGAACCTCATTGGTATAAAAGACGCCTGTCCACAATCTCAAACAGTCACACTCGAAACTCCACTATGGCTAAGACCAAAGAGCAGTCAAAGGACACCAGAAACAAAATTGTAGACCTGCAACAGGCTGAGAAGACTTAATCTCTAAAAGGTAAGCATCTTGGTGAGGAGAAAGTAACTGGGGGGAATTTTTTAGAAATGAAACACATACAAGGCCACTGATTATCTCCCTGAATTTGGGGGGCTATTGCCAGTCAATCCTTATCCATTATGTAGAGGTGTATTTTTGCACTGCCAATACCAGAGGTCCTCCACATATAAGGCCACTGTTGATTGTTCTGAGATTAGACTTCTAGATGCGTATTATCGGTCTGCGGGTGCATTACATTACAGATCTGATCTGCCACATTGTTTCTATTGAAGGAGGAGCATACTTACAGAAAGTCTTTTGGTGTCATATTAAGGCTTCAATTATAGAACTGAAGAAAGCACTGTTATTTGCACAAATGACTCAGTTCTCAAGTGTGAATGTGCATATTGTACATGAGGTCAGAGCAAATCTTGCAAAGCGAAATGATTTATATCACAGTTTTTCTATAAAATTGTGTGGATGGGCTGTGATTATAATAAAACCTCCAAAAAAAGGCCTATTTCATTGTCCCTCATGGTGTTTAATCAATAAATTATACATTCATCTTCCAACCTTGTCTTTTCCTGTTTTCACACCCTGCCATTCTCTTCAGGTGAGACAAAAGTCAAGCAATATTAGCATTTAAACTGTAGGCAGGCCGTGTCCTAATCCGAGTGTTTTTGTAGCTATGATGTAAAAAATCCTAGTCCTAGAAACTGGGACTTGATTTTGAAATGAATTAAAGCAGCTTCGAAGACAGCTAGAAGATTGTTGTGGTGCAAGTGTGTAAAAATGAAAATACAGTATAGAAACCTCCATCTCAATCTTTAAACATCCGTCTGTGGTGAAGTGTATTGGTTACAGACTATATTTAAACCTGATGACAAAAACTATGTTTTTGTCATCAGGTTTAGGATTTTTGCCTGGGACAGATGACTTTTCATGGGGGTCCAGGTGTATTTCTGGATTCTGTATCTGCGCGTTGCAGCACTGGAGACTGTAATTACGCGTTGCTTCAGCCAAAGTTTTAAAGTGAGGAAACAGTTGTCCAATTAAACCGATCAGAAGTCTACAAGAGTCTGAACAAACAGTTTCCGGAACCGTAAAATACCCTTCAACTGCAGATAAATCCGTGGTAGGAAAGAAGCTGCAGCAGGTGTTTGGCACATCGTAGCGCGTCTGACCAATCGGAAATGCTGCAGTCACGCACCAAACTGTCTCACAGAAACTTGCAGTAAGCTCCCAGTCAGCCATGCGCCTTGTTTAAAGTGTCCAGGAATCCTTTGTTTAGTTGTTTTATTTAGCTGGAATATGTGAGTAAAGTTGAAAATATCTGCGCATTTCCAACACGTACTCAGTTAATTTTAATCTGTAAAAATGACTGAAAGCCTTCAGATTTTTCTGTCACCGTTCTAATAAACTGGTCAAATCCAGAAAACATTCAGTTAACATGACCCCTGATATGTATATACATTCTAATTATTACCTTTATCTAAGCGGATAATGTTCTTTAAAGACTTTTTTATGTATAAGCTACTTTTGCGCTAAAGTTCAAAAGTAAATAATTTATTTATTACTTGATTGTTTAAGCTACCCCACAGAAGTGATCTGTTTGTTAACAGAATTGTTAAATGTTAGAATAAGGTGAATAAAAAGGATAACATCCTGGATCAGTTTCTCCACTCTTCTTTATTCTTTTTTTATGCGTTACCGATAAAAGTATCGGATCAGGGCTCGATTATCGGCGGATAATGCAAATCAAATAACTCTGGCTCAGACTCGAGGGCAAAAAAACCTGATCGGGATAACCCTAGTAGGAACCTTAGAAGACGGAGAAACATTAGACCAACCTAAGTGAGGATGTAGAGGTGGAGGAATGTAAAATAAGAAACGAAGCCAGATGCTGAGGAAGTGACCAACCAAGGAAGGAAGGAAGAAAGTGTGACAAGGCCGAGTTGAGTGTAGAGCACCAGATTGCGCCGAGCAGTAACAAGGTCAGGGGACTAGGCCAAGTCCTGTTATGTATTATAATGAGAGGCAAGCATGTAAAAGAGAAGCCTAAACTCTGCAGGAATGAACACTGTGGTAGCGCCATCCTGTGGATGAACAGATGGGAGGAAGTGAATTAAAGAGATGGAGGTTGACAACGATGCAGCATCAGATAAAGCCTAGAGGTGCTAGAGAAGTGAGACCGAGGTAAAGGGACAACGATGGGAAAAGCAGAAAGGAAGTATGATGAAGAGAGTGGATGGAGACTAAAGATGGAAGCGTTAATGAGGGATTTGCTGAATGGCAAACTGGAAGCAGTGAGACCAAAAGTTTGGCAACTTGGTGGAAGAAAAAACAGTGAATGAAGGTTTCCTTTTTTTTATTTCCCATGGATCAAAAACACATTTCCTGGTGGTTCTATTTCCAGACCTCTTTTCCCTTCACACTTTTTTCTCCAACCCTCATCAGATCCCTTTCCCAACTGATCTGTGCAGCTCCGTCTTCCCTGTCTGCCTGCTTCATGTTCAACAAGGGAACGGTTTAGCTCAAAGCCAGGGACCGGACTGCTCTGTATCCTATGACGGGCCTTTTGATCTCACCAGGGAGCATTAGGCTCCCTCTGATGTTTTGTCACACGCTGAACGTATTGAGCTGAAATTGAAGGCTTCAGTCTCCTCCTGACTGCATCCAGACAGCAGCGGCTCAGCAGGAGCACAGACCGATACCTCCGGGGGAAGCTGAGCGCCTCTGTGATGATTACCAATGTGCTGTCTTCGCAGATCTTAAATGCTTTTCCATACTGAACAGTTTTAAGATGTGCAAACTTCCAGGCAGGGGAGTGGGGTGACATTCGTCTGATGGAAAAACATAAGTCTGAGATGGTAAGCTGAACGTAAATGTGACCTGCTGATTCATAATATTTCTCATTAATTGGTTTGAACAAGAGAAGCTTGAAATAGCTGCTGCTCGTTAGGGTTTCATTGTTGGAAAATAGGAGTTTTAAGTATTTATGTTCGCTTCATCTCTACATATTTTTTTGTTTGAAACGTCTAAACATCTTATTTCAAGCATCAACTCTTCAGTATTTCAGTCCCTCCTTTCTTTACTCTTACTTGCCTGTCAGAGCACTACTAGTCTGCCTATACAGCTGTTAGTGTGTGCAATCCGCATCAATAACTAGGATCAATATTTTAATATTATTATTTCTGGTTTATTAATTGGTAATCAGATTATTGGGGCAGATTTGGGCAGTGATGGTACGCATATATGCAGTGATTGGTCATTTTATTTTCCCAAAACAAAAAGCAAATTATCTCCTATGGGTTAATTTTGTGTTTAGTTTTTTAAAGCACAACAATCTGATACATCTACTCTGCTATTGGTAAAAATATTTACTTTAAGGAACCCAAGGGGTTACACAAACAACTTGCCATACCTGTGCACGTCAGATTAAGTCAGTTGAACAAAAACAGAGAAATTAGTGCAAAGGAGGCTGAAAAGGGATGGAGGGAGTTACTGAAATGGATTAAAGCTAAAACGGATCTTTCAGGGAAAGGATAGTTGTATTAAGTGGAAGAAAATAAATTTTATTTCTTTAGAAAACAAGTGAGGGGGAGAGGAACAAGACGTTACATTTTATGTGCGAATTGTTCTTTTAGGGTAAGGTGCTTGTTTTTAAGGGAAAATGTTTGGAAATGATAAGTTAAGTTAACTTTATGTGGTGTCACTCTCTTCTGAAACAGCAATGCATAGAAGCTTGAAAGTGGGATTAAGAATCTGATTTACTGTTTTACCACTAAATAAAATCTAAAGCATTCATTTGCCCTCAGTACTAATTAGGTAATTAGTAAATTCAGTCCATTTGTGAGCAATTTTTCAACATAAATCTGATTCTTCTGTGAAGCCCTCAGAGGTATGTCAGAAAAAATGAAAGATCGCACACGGGAACAGAAAAACTGTGTGTTCAGGGCAAATCACCCTGAACACGCAGTTTGAAATGTGTAATTTACCCTAGCTAAAGTCCAAATCTAAATCCTATTGAGAATTTGTGGTAAAGCTTCAAAAATGTTGTTTACAGACAAACATCTGAGCTGATTAAGGTAGCTATTTAACAGATAATGGGTTAACACTAATGAAATCCTTAAAAGACCTTCAGCACTAGTTGTGATGTACAAAAAAGTTCAAATGGCACTGGAGGTTATTAATGTTAGTTAAAAATACACCCTTATGTTCAGCTTTAATGTAGATAAGTTATGTGACCTTGAAGGAAGAATGGATTGGTAGACTGTGGAAATACACTGAAAAAGGCTAGAAGCAAGTAAAAATAAATCAATATAAGAATCAATATGTTTTTCCTCGTAATGAGCCAAAAAAATCTGCCAATAGAACAAGTTGAAACAATGAAGTTTTTCTTGAAAAGATGCCTTGAAATAAGAGAATACATTCAAAACCTATAAAAACATGTACTTAAACAAGGTATTTTTACTTTATTGAAAATATTTTTTTTTGCAGCGCAAGGAATCAACGTGTCCTGTCTAATTTACTATGACATTGGAGCGTACTGTGAATAATTCTCAGTGGGAATTAGATGTCACGTCTTTGACTTTCATATTTTGACTGGGAGAAATAAAGTCCTCTTGGAGCCAATTTGATGACACTATTTGGGGTTTCCACATGGCAGCTCCTCTTTGTGTCTCCCGCCGCCTTTGATGCTGGGCCAGTGAATGCTGAACAATATGACTAAATGGATCAGCTGATGGCGAAGTGGCATAACAAAGTCTGAAAAATGACACAATGTAATCAAACACACAGTGGGTGACTTAATCCTGTCGCTTCTGCTTGGCCCCCAGGGCCCTTCATAAGCAAGCAGCACATTTCACAGTCTACCTTATAACCCTTTTTGGAGGCTTCATTACATGTCAACAGTGGCACAGTGTGTACTCCAGAGACCGTATTAGTCACCCTATGTAATGTGACTATACATAGTGCTTGTATGGAGGAACAATTTGGTTGTTACAGTGTAAAAATGAATGTCTTGTAAGTACAGAGGGGAAGGTCATCCTAATACTCTACTGGTGGAGAACAGTCAAACGCCATGCCAACAGACCCCAGGATGGGATTCCAAGCCAGTTAAATGTTCCGTCTTCAGGTTTATGTAAGAATCAAGGCATTTAAAAATGATTGTTCAGGTAGGTTCCGTTTGACATCTCTGAAGGTCTGTAACATTTAAGCTCACACCGATCTTTCTATGGAAGCCAGTGCAGCTTACTTAAAAACCTGTTCTTGTCCTTGTTTACGCATTTGAATTGATCCTCGATTGGCAAATGAAATTTCATTATTGACCCAGGGTCTTATTTATAAAACTTAGTGTAGAATTTGCTCAGCAAAAATAATTTACTTAAGCAAACAAAGTTTCAAAGAGAACAATTAATGACTTTTTTCCCGATAGGCAATTGTACCGGTAAAAACAAGCTACTCCTTTACTGCTTTTTTGTATCTGATGATCAGATTGTTGTTTAATTTATCTGTAAAACAAACTGGCTGTATTGCCTGGTCCTCTCCCAGACACGCATCTCCCATGCTTGTGTGCGCGCACTGAATACATCCCCGAATGATCGATTTTTAAGAGCGCCGTAATGCATTTAAAAAGGCCGGACCCTCAAACTGTCAGGCCTGGAGGGAGAACCATTTGGAGCAAGTTGGGAGATGACAAAGACGTCCTCCCCGAGTTTTTTTTTTTTTTTGTCTCGCTGCTCCCAATGTTCCCCATCTTGTTTTGACGCCATAGCAAATATCATGTCAACAGAACAAATGTGCCTCGACCTTCAGGGGATTCTGTTGCAGTGATTAGTTGTGTCAAGGAGAAAGAGGAGTGGAGCGTTGTTTGGTTTGTGTTGACGCTGTAACCGTGTTACATTTCACGATTCAGTGACTGTTGGTTTGGTAGGAGAGATTGTCAGCGTGAAGAACAATCATCCATTATGAAGACTACAAAATGAGGTGCCCCACAAATAAATGTCGGCTCTCCCATTAGCCTCGAGGCGTTGTCATTATTTCAGCTTAATAATTTGTTACAACCAGAATATGAGATTTGACAGAACATAATTATCTGATCTGATGCACATTTTGTGCCACTTAATATTTCATCTTCCAAATTGGATAGAAAATGTTCATGCCTGTAGTAACCTTTTAAAAGTGTCAACTTTGGGATATACTTTTGAAAAATACTCAGAGTAAGCTTTATTGTTTAACTGTAATCCCTCATTGCATAAACAAGAGGAGAATACACGAGCGCTAATTAAACGACTCCCTCTGTACCTGTTTGAGGTTTCCGTTCCCGTGTTGTTCCCTTTCCCTGATGGCATCTTGTTGTTTTTTTCCACACTCGTGTCTGGAGGAAATCACTGCGGCAAGAAGATTATCATAAAGCATCCAGTTTTTATCTGAGGGAGGCTGGCAGCCGGCTCTGATGGCTCGTTTCGATGTTGTTCTTGCTCGACTGTAGCAGCAGCAGGGCTGCCAATAAAACTCAGAGGGACTTGAGGCAGCCAACCGGGAGGGCACAGTTAGATGAAGAGGTTTTATGATGGTTAGAATGACGAACACGTAAGAGAACAGACCTTGACTGCATAGGCACCTTTTATAGAGGTGTTTTCATGGTTACACACTTTAAAACTACATGTTAACATCACATTTTAATAGATTTTCTTGCTTTTTATTATTTAATGTTGAAACTAGAGACATCCTCTTTTCTTCCATATTAACAGATTGTGCCTTTTTATATTCATATACTTATTGTTCTTTTCAAACTTTCATAAACACAATGTTACATGAAAATACTGAATAGGGCAGATGCAACAAATACAGAAAAATAAACTACAAAATCTAAAAAAAACTTAATACAAATACAAGAATTTATGATATACCTCAAATCAGGGGTGGAAAATCCCTTTAAGGGTGATTTTTTTGTACCTGAATGCGTATAAGTAATGTCACTTGAATCTTGTGGAAAAGTGGAAACCCAAATAATTTGATGTTCTCTAAACTGCTCACTTTGGGCTCAGCTAATACCTGAATACAGCAACACTTCTAGAGCAAAACTGTCCCTGGAAACATTTAGTAATCTGAATATGTAATGCTGTGCTTCAGAAGGAATGCAAATTCTTTATCAACCAACCAGTGTTGGCATTACCCAAACGTTGGACGTTCTAGTTTCTAATACTATGAAATATTTTTTTTAAAAACTTTTAGAAGCTATTTGTTAAAGGAAAGGACAATGCTTCCTAAACGAAGCAGCCTATCAGCAGACCTATCCTAGTGTTGAGAAAACCCATCTAATGCTGTTTGTAATCCTACAGTTTCCTGGATAGATGTTTTTCCACATACTCTTGTCTCTGCATCAGCATGGCTCTTTCTTCACCACCGCTTATGTATTTTATTTTTATGTTTAACTCCATTTTGACCTCCGATTCCTCTCCTCAATGTCCCAACGTCTGCTTAAGTATTCTGCAGATACATTATGTCGTTGCGCCACCTCCCTTTGTGGGATGGCGGGGAGTTTCTATATTTGTGTGGATGTGTTTTACTCAGCTTCAGTTATTTCAGTCTCTAACCACGTCAACCAGCAGTCTGTATTTTAATGTGGCTTTTGAGTTCGATTTTAAAAATCAGATAAAGGTTGGGAAAAATCCTGTAATTTCTTCAGTTTCTGGTGGATTTGAAAATACCTCTCAGTAAATCAGCAGCTGTTTTCTTCTATTAGGGGGAAAAAATAAATCCGTATTGGCGCAGAAAAGCTTGAGAAGTACTTCTCAGGGTGACTGTCTGCTTTGTGTTTAGTCAAGCATTGAGGAGTAATACACAATGATTTAGTAAACTGAGACAGTGTGGACATTCTGAGTGAAACAATAACAGATTTCTTAAAAATGTTAGAAGGTTTTGTAGGCTCTAAAGCGGCACATGTCCACATCTGCTTAAGACAATAGAAATCATAATCTGACTGTTTCTCTGTTTTTGGTTTGCTCACTCACTGTGGTCTGCCCTTAGGCAAATTTTTAAAACCCTATTTTCCTGCAGAAAAGGTTAAACTATATCACTTAGGATTCATGTATTTATGTAATATTAATTTAGCAAACTTCACCCGGCTAGAAAACCAACCTTCTATTTTGTCTTCTTCCCACCTCTCTGTTTCTCCAGGTGTTCAAAATGAAGGCCGTCCAGCTGGCTGAGAAGCTCATCCCTGCTTTTAACACCCCCACCGGGATCCCCTGGGCCATGGTCAACCTAAAAAGGTTAGCAGCACCAGCAACTGACATTCAGATAAAATGGCCAGGTATATATATATGTTTTCCAGCTGAGAGTCATATGATCAATAATTGCTCTTTATTTTTTCTAAAGTGATCTTGGGTATCATTTAAAAAAAAACTTTACATAGAATCCTTATGAAAAACGTATGCAAAAAAGATCTAAAAAAATAAAAAGCTTCAGTACGAAAAACTGCATGCAATTTCGGCTGTATAAATTACACTCTCCCTAGAAATGTGCTCAGGTGATTTTGGAACTTATACTACCTCCTACACACCCACTTTCTGCCATAGTCAGTCGGCGCAAAGCAATATCCTGCATAGAGTTGCGTTTTTTTGCAACCTGGACCTTATTTGTGTCTTGTAATATGTTCATATACTCACCCAGGCAAGTTTGGTACCTCTTGAAGTCCTTCGGGAGATATTTAGATCCATTCGCGATTGGCGGACATCAATTTAAAGGGAGTTGTTGGGGCACCCAGATGCAGCCTATAAATAAGGCATTATTTGCCACAAAACTCCTTCATTTCCTCCAATGTTTTGATTTGCAATGATTCGCTAGCACTATTCCTCTGAGTACTGAGCGTCTCTGAGGTGCTTTGTTGTTGTCTTTCGGCAGGCATTTATTCAAACTTACACCAAATGGAGATTTCAATGGCATCAATAAGATGTTCTAATGCAGTTGTAGTCTGAGCAGGGCTTTTACTTTGTGCAGACTACTGTCGAATCGAACTGCTGTCTTATGCGATCTGGACCAAATGCAAAATCAGAATTCCCCTTTAAAACCCTTTATTGAGCACTTCTGATTTACCAGTGCAGCTTTTGCAGTCTGCACAGTATTGTTCAAGAATTCATGGAAACCCACAGATAACTCTCTAGTTTGCCATTTTGGCTGTAGCACGTTATACCAACAAGCCAATAAGCACGCTGCATTCTAGCCAGTCGGGAAAACTTTGAAACACTGGAGAGCAGCCAGAAGGCATAAATAACGTTACTTTTACAAATACTTATTAATTATTATAACTCTCTCTATCTCTATCTATATCTCTATATCTCTCTCTATATCTTTATATATATATATATTCTTGCAAGTATGTATATTTACTGGTTTTTAAAAAAAGACCCAGATGAGGTTGAATTAGTACCAGTATCCATGGTATCGATAATAGAGACTGCCGGGGGGAAGAAACACTCTCAGCACCATCTGGTCTTTGTAGGGGGCGCTCTGTGTAGGATTGACCTGTAAGTAAAGGATGTGTCCAAGATGTGTGGGAGTTCAACCCTGATGTTCCTGTTTGTATACTGTTTGTTCGAGTCTGGACCTCATTTGTTTTGTGGCTGAACCAAGCCACACAGTGATGGATATGCACAAGACGGACTGAGTAAATGCATTGTTAGTAGGGATGCACCGATACCGATACTGGTATCGGGAATCGGCCCCGATACTGCCCAATATACTGGTATCTGTATCGGTTAAACTTAACCGATACCATGAACTGATACTCAAAATGGGGAAAATCTGCAACAAATTCACCAAAAAGGATTAATTTTTCACTTGAAATTTTATTTTTGTGGTAATTTTATATTTTACATCTGTTATTTTGTCTCAGTTATGTTTAGTTTGTAAAGTCTGGTGCCTTTAAGCCCTGTGGCCAAGCAGCCAGGGCACATGATCTATCAGAGCCATAGGGACAAGACCCCCACACTGTCACAAATAGTATCGGATCGGTATCGGGTATCGACAGATACACAAAATTCAGCCATCGGTATCGGTATCGGGACTGAAAAAGTCGGATCGGTGCATCCCTAATTGTTAGCAGCCTGATGGCCTTCTTTAAGTGTCTTTGTGAGGAACATCTCAAGTCCCGAGAAAGGGTGGTTCCTATGAACCAGAAGTGATTCATAGTAGACTTTGTTGTTCAGCATGGGAAGAAAAGGGAGAAATGGGGTGTTCTCTGTGAGTGCATCGTCATCAGTCTATCCACCTACTGTCTTTCAGCAGACTCATAATTGTTCTGTATCCGACCAATCATTAGGGATTTCAGAAGTTTCACAGCCCGGTTTGATGAGGTGGGGTCAGTTGTGTAAACAGTGTGGGGAGAGAACATCCCCTGAGGGGAGCCATTGTTTGTAAAACTTAGTAAGGGGGAATATTAGTCCTCTTCTTTTTGACATTTCTTTACTTCTTTATTTAATTTGAATCAGGGCTGATACAGTTTTTATTTACTGTATTGGTATTTGTTAAAGTTAACCGGTACAATGAACCAATAGTTAAAATTTGGGAACCACAGTAATTCCACATAAAATATTTATTTTTAACTCGAAATTATACTTTTGCTGTCATTTTTATTTCTTTTTTTTTTATAATCCATCATTTTTTGTAACAAGCAGAGAAGAAAATAAAAGAAGTCATCCAATTTTTTGCATTTCTGTGTGTAATAGAAGTATTGGCATTGGTACTCAGTACCGGTAAGCACTCAGATCCAAGTATTGGTATCATATCGGTTTGAAAAAAGTGCTATTGTTGCATCCCCAGTGCCTTTGCCTCACGGCACACAGTTTATGTATTTCAGTACTGTTTGGATCTGTATCACCAGATTATGAACCTCAGATATCAGCTTTGGAAACTAAAAAAGGGGATTGGTGCATCCCTACTTTCAACCATACTACTTTTTCAGCAGTGATCAAGGCCCCCTACATCTTTTTATTTATTGTTAAAGCAAAGATTTGAGATTTGGAAACACTAATCCAGGCCTTGACTGAAAACTTTGTCTGAACTACTGTTCTAGCAGCGGAATTGTGCTTGATAACCAGAAAAATTGGACAGTATGTTTGCAGATGAAGTTATAAAAGCTTCAACACATCCACGCTTCACCCACACAAGCGTTTTCCCTTACTTTGCCTGATTAGACCTCTTCACCGGGCAGCGTGGGTAAACGCAAGCTGTGCTCCAAGGGCAGAACAGCGTTTGCAAATCTAACAGCTCCATTACACAAATTCTGACCTCAAACAATTGGGCTTTAAAACCAGAAAGTGCCGTTGTGTTCTTTAAGAGGCGGCAGAAAAGTGTTGACGAGCTTCGTGAACGCTTACTTCGCCCTGTTGGTGCACAGCTCAGCTGACCAGTTCTGCTCATCTTATTTCTGTTTTCCTCCAAAAAAGCCTCTGGGACCAAAATATATGCATTTATGTTCATTTTCTACCTACGATCAATGTGTAGTAACTTTAAATCACTTAGATCACATCTACCATCTACCAGGCTATGCCATTAAACAGTGCCTTAAAAGCAAATAGGTGCTTTGTTGCCAAGCACCAATCTTCTGAGGTTTTAAGTAGTATGATAAATGAATTGTTTTTTCAAGGTAATTCTCAGTCAGAAAACCGATGTTTTAAAAGTCTAACACAATAAAATAAATTCAGCTAAAAGGACACATTTGTATGAGGGATCTTTGATTCTCAATAAACAGGAGTGTTTCACTGTTATGTTGGACGTTCTTTTTACTTCTTACCAGAAGATTTTGAGATAAAACATACATTGATTCAGCAGATTTTCAGGTGGTGTTGCAAGCACTTCAGGACAATTTGATAGAGAAGAAAAACCTTCCTGTCAGATTTAGCTTTGGTCATTCCAGTGTTTCATGAACAGTGTTGAAAATCTCCCTTTAAAAAAATAAGTTACTGTTACTTTTTCCAAAAAGTAACTGAGTTAGTTGGAATTAGTCCATAATCAAAGTAGCGAGTTACCAGGGAAAGTAATGTTTTGCATTACTGTAAAAAAAAGGAGTTGCTATATATCAAAGAAATTCGATTTTTCTGAGCATTTTTCAAAAGTCAGTTGAAATTAGACAGGTAGCCTACCTGTACATAACTTTCTATATTGCACATCAACAGAAAGTAAGATCTTTATGCTGCACTTCAAGTGTTATCTTTGTAACAAAAGTAAATGGCTAAACATAAAGTGTGTTTAACACTCAAATTAAATCAAACTCTTAACCAACTGGTCATATAAACGAGCTTTACTTCCAAGTATTTTGTTCACAACAAGAAGCTAACAGTTAAACGAAATAAAGTGTTTAACTCTGCAGTCCAGGCATCACGTTTACCATTTTTTTTCTTGCGATATTTGACTGGGTTTTTTTTAAAATGGTGACAGATTAGTATTCACACCTCTGACCCATTGGTGCAAATATGTAGACATTTCCAACTTTATGGTAAAAAAGAAAGAAATCCCACAAGAGCATTTGAGCATTATTTCATACCTAGACACCATACTCGATGCATCTTAGTTATCCTGGGAGCTGACAGCATGCTGAAGTACTGAGGTACGGACCTCATCTGTGATTGCATTGAACACAGACTGGCAGTGACAGATCCCTGCAGCATAACTACTGATGCAAAAAGATTTCCTCCTGCTGAAGCAATCAGAACAGCCATTAATCAGAGATTATTCCCAAATTCTGATCACTTCAATTAGAGTAATGTTCCCTGATATCAAAGCTATGGCTGAAGTGGTGCTTCAGCCTCCATTGCACACACACGGAACATTTGGAGTACTCGTATTGTAACAATACATAGTAATGCACTCCATTCAGCATGCAGTAACTGTGTTGGACAATGGAAACAGTCAGTAGTTAGACTACCCTGTTACTGATTAAAGAACAGTCATTTCCATCACTGCTGCTGAAGCCTTTTTGTATTCGTTTTTGGTGTATTGTTCCGACAAAATGTTCTTGATGTATGAATTGATTGTATGAATTTAAAGTCTAAAGATTTTTCTTCCTTTCTCTACAGCGGCGTTGGGCGTAACTGGGGTTGGGCGTCGGCCGGGAGCAGCATCCTGGCCGAGTTCGGGACCCTCCACATGGAGTTTGTTCATCTCACATACCTGACAGGAAACCCTGTTTACTACCAGAAGGTAGCGCTGTTCAGCAACATCTATTTTTCAATGACTGTGTATTCTAATTGTTGCACTGCATGTGTTGAGTACTTTGTTGCTGAGCAACCAGTAAAAACAGATTTGTATTAGCCAAATAGGTGATGAGATCAGACCAGTTCAGCCAATGATGTAGTTACTTTTGTATGGAGAGAAAATAGACTCACAAGATGTGTGTGTGCGTCAGACTGTTTGTGCGTAACTTGGGGTACTTGCAAGTGTTCGGTGAAATGTACACACAAATATCAAAAAATTTAAAGTACAAAATCCATTTCCACACACACAGTTTCAAATTACACTAACTTAAAACTAACTATGAAGTCAAAAAGGCTCCTACGCAAATCATTTGGTACGTATGCACCTGATACACACAGACAAAACTACATTTACGCACAGATCAGAACTGCAACTGCACCAAGGGTTTTGAGACTAATTTCACGTCTGGAGATTTGTGCGTACGTGATGCGTTTAAATGTTGGTAGAATGCTGGGTCATCCGAGTATTCTTATCACTTTCCCTCTAAACGATATGCCACTCCATTACAGCATTTAAAAAAAGAATAAGGGAAAAACCTCCATGTCATACAAATACACTCAGGACTAAACACAAACCTAAATGAGTGCATCAAAACATAAAACTTACCATCTTATAAATGTACACGCTGTCAGTTGTTCGGCTGCTGTCTCTGAGCCGAGATTGCTGACATTCACACCTGTGGTGCATTCAAGGCTGCCTGGGAAATCCTATACACTGCCTACTTGTACACAGTTTCAAAGCAAAGATTTAATATTCAAGATAGAAAACTCTTTAATTTCATGATTATAGACTAATAGATCGGATTTCAAATCAAGCAAATTCAGATTTAGCTTTAAATAACTTTTATTCAAGTTGAGCATTTTTTATTACTTGTGTGTGTGTGTAAATGGATTTTGCACTTTTATTTTTTGATATTTGTTTGTACATTTTACCAAACACTCGCAAGTACCCAAAGTTACACACAACCAGTCTGACACAAGCTAAAAATCAGGTATTATGCACATACAGATCTTGAGTCTATTTTGGCTCCATAATTTTGGCATACTAGTAGATGGATCCATTTCATATGACATCAGGTAGTTCCTCAGAGTAGACATTCAAAAAAAATGTTTTCCCCTTTCTGACCCAGTTACAGCTGATGAATTATGGAATAAGCAAGAGTGGCTTTGTTTCTCAGCAAACTAGTTTTTATCAACAATATTAAAAATCGATTGTCCATGGACCAGAATATTTTTTGCCCCAAACCAAGAACCAAGAAAATGAGTGCCTGCATATTCTAAAATGTTGTGTGAATTAAACAAAAAAAATGTCCAGTATCCATTAACCGGCATCAATATGAACACTTCTGTTGTCTCTTAACAGACGTTGGACGCCATTCATCAAAATTATCTCTGTTGTAGATATGAATATGTATTCAAAACTGGTCACGCTTGAAAATTAGAACCCATGTCTCAATAAGATTGATTGTGTAAATGAAGGATAGCTAAAAGAAACTTTTTTGAGGCATCAAACTCTGTAAAACTCCTCAACCAAGTTTTCCAGAAGCCGAGAAGGTTTGCCCATGTTTTTGTCTACATCGGGGCAGATTACTGCAAAACATTGGTTTTCCCAAGCAAAAGATTCTAAAGTCATCCATTATGAATCGATCACACCTCTTCTTTGCCCGGATGTCCTCACCTTCCAATCAATCAATGGGAATAATCCCCTTTACCAAAAGAGCTCCCTAAACATTATTAGTCATCTCCATCAATTAATTTCCACCTCTCTCTTTTTTTCTTTCTGTTGGCAAACACTTTTTCTCAGTCAGTGCCTACATGCAAATTTAGTCTTATTTCTGTCTTTTGGTGCATCTTAAAATTCTTTGAATTTGTTTCTTTCAGGTTATGCACATCCGGAAGTTGCTAGCTAAGATGGACCGACCTAACGGGCTCTACCCGAACTATTTAAACCCTCGCACAGGGCGCTGGGGCCAGCGTAAGTACAAGATCAACGCCAAAGCATTTCTGGTCTTGTTATAAATGTACGTTCTCAGTGATAAATCATTATAATTGTGGCTTACTGATGTCCAAAAGAACAGGGTGAAGATATGAGCTTTAAGTGATCCTTCTTTGCAAAGGGCTATTATGATGGACAAAGTGAAGACAAAAGTACAATGGATCTTTGTTAATGAGAACAAATTGAATCAAGCAATAGTCTGAAGATGGGCAGTTTTGCGTTGTCGCTAGATTGATTACATTTGGCACTTCGCCCAGAGAAATGATCAGCTCTCACAGAGACGTTATTTTAGTAGTAACAGAGGTTTTCCTCTAAAACATTTAATTTCTAGCTATCGCAGTTTTTGGCTTACATTAAATTGATTTAATTACAATTAATTACAATATACTAAATAAACACATAGTTATTAATTCATTTTTAAAGACCAGTTTACTTTATAAAATTTGATATACAGATACGGGTAAGGGTTATTTTGAAAAGAGTGATGTTAAGTGTAGACAAGAAATGTTATTTTCTCTTCCTGTTGGGTTTAAAAAGCAGCATGTAGTTTGTCAGAACATTTTATTGTCACATTCATTTACGTTGCCGCCAAAATGCTACAGTAAATCAGTCAAACTAAGTGAAATAAAATAATATTTCATAACAATCACTTGGTTTATTTAAATGAAGATATCTCCTCAGAGTTGATCACACATTCATTGAGAGGAAATAAAAATATGAAATCTGTTCAAAATGTAATACATTGCACCTGTATAAAAGTTAGATATATTTCAATTCACAAAACTCCCAAGCCATCTATTCCATCCATTTTTTGGTCAATATGTGTGAAGCGGGGTACACCCTGGACAAGTGACCAGTCCATTGCAGGGCAACACAGACAGAAAGGACAAACAACCATGCATGCACAAACTCACACCTAGGTGCAATTTAGAGAAACCAGTTAACTATGTTAGGCTGAATTCCATACAGATGGAGATGAGGATGATTCATTCTCCATCGGCATTTTAACATATTTATTATGAAGGTACACAAAGTCCTTTTGGGCCAACGTATTCTCTAGCATTGTCTCCCTGCCTGTGTGAGGTTTCAGAGCTAATACCAGTGCTACTGTACAGACATAACAATAATAGGAGTCCTTCAGTTAAACAAGAGTAGGTCAAACTTCCAGAATTATTCAAAGAGTCCCCAACATTAAGTCATATTCCCTGGCTGCCTTTACTAATAATTACTAATCACTAAATAGAACTAATCTTAAAATAGTTTTCCCATAACACCTAACAGTCATGTTTTTGGACTGTGGGAGGAAGCCAGAGTACCCGGAGGGAACCCACGCATGCACAGGAAGAACATTCACAGTCCATGCAGAATGACCCCAGACTGGGATTGACCCCAGGATCATCTTGCTACAAGGCAACAGTGCTACCAATTGTGCCACTGTTCGGTTGGTAGCGCTGTTGGTACTACCAAACAAAACCAAGCTCCCAATTTAAATATAAATGTAACATATGAAAATGTTTTCAGTTATGGTGACAGCATGTTAGGGCAGCTTTGTTTGCAAACTTTTTGGTTGAATATTTGGACAACTATTCCTCCTTGTTCTGGATGCTGTGCAGCTGAAAGGGTTTTTACTCCTTGCTTTTCACTTTTAGACAGCTGTCATGATGCGTAACCATGGCAACAAGGTATTGTTTTTATAAACAAGAGTAGGTAATTAGCATCTCAAAACCACCAATGATACCTTAACTATGACCCCCTAATCCCAGAGGAGTTGAAAATGAACCTTATTGATGGAGAGCAGGACCAAAGAGCAGAGAGAGGAGGAGGAAGTTCAAACCTTACAGTGATTATAAGGGGCAAAGATTGTTTGAATAAGAGCAGCAAAAGCAAGTGGGGTGGTTTAGCAGTATTGTTGCCACAAAGAGGGACGGTTGCCTCTGTAAGATAATCTGTTTGTTAGCTGCTAACATTAGCGTCAACAGGACATTGATGTCCTCTTTTCCCCAGACATGTCGACTTTCACGTTCTGTTCAGATCATCCTGTTGTATTACTTGGAATTATAGCTTTAACATTAACAGTAGTGTTGTTTATTCCCTTACCCTTAGCACATACATGTTTTTGCTGTAATGGTTGTGTTTGGTTTTCTAATTAGTTCATAAATGTTGAATGAGCTTTGCTGCCAGCATTTTATATGTGACATAATACTTAAAGATAACATTTCCAGTTAGAAACAAAGGATAGTTATATTAGAGTAGCTGTGTGCTGCTGCGAAAAAATACCATTTACAAGTAATCCGATTAGTCTGCTAATCTATAAAATAATTGGTTATTCATGGATTATCAAAATAATTGTTTGTGTCAGCTGTAATTAGCAGTGCTTGCCAACAACTTATGGTCTCCTCCAGGCCACGTTACTATGGTGCTTGGAAATTGAGCTGTAGGCATATCATACAAATAACAGTAATATAACAACAACCTTCAGTCAGAGGCTTCTTTAAAGTTGTTGCAAGATTGACTGCTACTGGAGATTCTTCCTGCCCACAGCATAGACCATCGAAAACTCCTCTTAGAAAATTATTGGATGATATGACTTATTAAAAAATTGTATTTACCTTTTGGTTATTTTTTTAATTTATTGAGCTGAAATACCTCTTTTCAGGAAGAAAAAAAAGCCTTTTGTTTTTATCGTTTATTAATCTTAACATATGGAGGGGCTATTTAATGGATGGATGCTTAGTATGGCAGTCGGGCTGATCTGCAGATAAGTTCAGACTTTGAGCCAAAAGCTAAGGAAAATAACTGGATGTAGGGGGGTGGTGGGTCAGGTTGATTGAGGTGGATGGTTGAGTACATTAATGGTTGGGAGGAAAGTTGGTGGGGCGCGTGAGATTGCAGGTGTTTATTTAAGGCTTATAGTTGTGTGTGTCAGAAAGGGACATTTACCAAATGCATGTCTGTTAAAGAAGGCATTCTACTTTCTTTTTTCTTTAAATCATTATTACCTCAATCAGTTTAATTGTCTAAAAGCAGAAAGATCATTTCTAAAGGTCCTTTAATGGTGGTATTTTTTGGCAAAATATCAAGTAATTATTTCTAATTGAGCTGTTCAGTAATCATGCCCCATTAAAGGACCACGCTTTTCCCAGAAGCATATTGGAAGTGGGTGCATGTAGCTGGATGATGCGTCACAGAGTCTAGAAAACAAAATGAAACCTTTATTTTTTTGTCTGTGGGCAAAATGCAGCCTTAATCAGCTTCAGGCCTCAAAGGTAAAGGGTGAAACTACACAAGCAGCAAAATAATTGAAATCCAAAGCTCTTACTACCATCTTACATCTTTTTTTTCTTGTGAAGCATGATGTAACTTCTGTTTTTCAAATGTGATGTATAAAGTTTATTTCCATAATCTACGTTGTCAACATACCCAGAGCTTTAACAATTCTGTGGTACTAACAGTGTAACAGGCTATAAGCTGAACCAAAAAAATTATTTCAAACATACTTTTTAAACATTCAGTTATGTAACAACCACATCTTGCATGTGTATTAGGATTTCTTTATGTAGCCAGTATACTTTTGAGTGTTTTTTTACACTTGTGCTACGAATTTCATTTCTACAGTCAGTCTAATCTATTTAATGAATGTAAGAGATAGAATTAGTACCATGCCACAGTGATGGGGGCAGCGCTGGGGGCCACAAACCATTAGTTTGATAATCGACTAATCATTAATTATTTTGATGATTTGTCGACTAATTGGATTACGTTTAAAATGAATGTTATTGCAGGAGCAAGCAGCTGCTCTAGTATTTGTAATATAGTACCTAAAATATTGATTTTTAAGGTGATGCCTCATTTAAAATGTATGAACTATATAAAAAATAAAACTTTGTTTCAGCAGACACATGACGTGTGCTAAGTGTAGTGAAATTACTATCACCACTGTTAATGTTGCAGCTATCAAGTAATAAAACAGCATCTTCAGTGAGAAGCTTCATCAAAACTACTGAATGATCCTTACAGAAAGATCCTTCCTGCCCACAGCCACTTAACATCTAAAGTCAGAGTAAACATTACAGTCTGACAAAATAAGTGTTTTATTGCAATAATAAGGATAAGCAGCAGTTTTTTGATGCGACACCTGTACCTTGATGTACTGTCAGCAGGTGCTGCTGCAGCAGCTGTTGATCTGTGTATAAACGGATCAGAACCAGCCTCTAAGCAGCAGCTCGGGCTGTAGAGGACGTAAATGAGAGAATCTGGACATTTTCATCAATCTATGAATACCCTTGGATAGCTACATGTCGGGCCAGGGGGATGCTAATGTTTGCAGCTTACAAGCTAACTAGCTCACAGAGGCTACTGTCTGTGTTTGTCGTCAGGCACAGCCGGCTTCCCTTAAATAAGCTCAAACAACATTGTGGTAAGCAGCAGCTTCTTTGTGAATTTTACATTACTAATGTTTCTCTTTTTATTTATTAAAACTCTTGAACGTTAGAGCTACCTTGTCTGCTCACTGCCGTTAAAGCTTTTCTAAGCTACAGCAGAGCCCGATATGCACAACTGCACAAAACAAAGCTTTAGAAAATAAACATAACGTCGATTGCTGGATTTTTTTCGTCAACAATTTTACTTGTCGACGTTGTGACGAATCGTGGCAGCCCTATATGCATGTCAATGTCTAGACTATGAAAAGACTGAAGGTAATTGGAATAAACGCTACAGCACAACCTTCCTCCTTGGTGAATGGATTTTAAACATTGAAAGGAAAATAACAGAGATGAACAGTATGGAATTGGTTAAAGCGTTATTAACATTTTTATTTTACTTAGGTTGTTACAAAAAAAACTGTCCATCGGTTCCACAGCTACATGGAGCTTTAAATCAGTTTTGTTTATTAGTGTGTGATGTCCATCACTCTGCCTCTGATTTTCAATGAAGTGGTTAGCTGTCGAGAAACTTTGTGCAGTGAATACCTGTCAAACTATACTTTAAGAAATCAGAAAGTTTATACCAGTTTTATCTGATTCAGATTTATTGTTGAAGGCTTGCTTAAGAACAGAGAAATCTGTTTTTGACTCAAGGTTCCAAGAACAAGTACAAAGTTCTTCAGAAAATTTCATACACAAGGACTCCTGGGAAAGACATCGTAGTTACGTTCCCATCCCCTTGCATCAGTGTTGTAACCAAACTCACTTTAAATTTATAACCCAGGAAACAATAGATGTTCACTTCAAGCCCCGAAAGTTCTGCCCCAGGGCTATACACTAACTTTTTAACTTATAGAACTGGTGCTACAGACAGAAAAGTTGTAGCACCAACACAAAATATATTTTTCCATCCCTGAAAACAAACTGTAGTGTGTGTTACTACTTGAGCACACACACAATAGAAATGCATACAATGAAGACACAATAACAAATATTTTCAGACGTCTTCATTCAGTGAAAGTGAATACAAATTAACTTTATTAGAATGGATGTATTTAACACATATGTTTGTGTATGTACAATGAGAAATGTGAGTAAATTAGGTCATATTGGGACACATATAATAGAATAAAACTATCCCAATTGGGTAATTCAACTACAACAGTGAAATTCACACAAACATAAAAAAATAGAACATAAAAAGCAGAATTAGGAATAACGATGTACAGTAAAGATAAATTACCACTCTAAAATACTGTAATAATAAGAATAGAATACTCATAAAATGTGCAACTGAGCAAGATAATTTAAATGTAGGGCTGGATGATAAGGAAAAAGAGCATATTGAAAAAGGAATAGTCATATTGATCGATATAAATAATTATTGATAAATATCACAAAATGTAAAAAATATATTTTAAATGCCTCCCCGGTCATTTTGTTATTCTTCAGTGAACTAATTTTAACTAAGAATTAAATTAATTCATTTTTCAAACTTCTTTTTATTATAACTAAGTTTGTAAGACACAAACAAATCAAGAGATATGAGTAACATCAGTAAATGCAAAAAAAGTAATATTATTAACCATTATATATATTTATTTTTAATCATTTTGGTAATATAAATTAAAGGCTTATCTTGATGCTTTTTAATCTTTTAAACATTTTATGACACTTTATAATATTAACGATGGATTTAGTTTGTCAATAAATCTTATTCTAATTCAGTTCAGCTGTTGGCTAAAGCTAATCAGCCACACCAGAGTGTAGACGGAGCCCAGAACACTGTAGACCAGTCAGAGCGGAAGCTGGCAGGTCTATCCAACCCTGTTGTGTTTTTTAAAGCGTTTTTCGCTTCTGAGGACCGTGGGCAGAACCGAGGGGAGATTTTAAAAGCAAAAGGTGTTGTTAGCAGCATGACCTGGGTACAATTCCTGTGTCTCTCTGTAACAAATTCGCAGCGAGTCGGAGGAGGGGAGTTCTGCTTAAGACAGCTGATCGTAGTTTTAGTATTCCTACGTTTAGTGTTTAAGTGCGTTGAGGATCGGTTCAAAACGGGATGCAACGTTTACCTGGGTCACTGAAACATTTATCCGGATCAACTTCCTCCGTTGTCGTGACATCTGACCGCGGTGAAGTTACGGTGATGATTCACTTAGAGACTATCAAAAAATTCTGTTTCAGCTCAAATAATTTAATGCTTTTTGTGGTTTGAAAGGAGAGAGGGGTGGCTGACGGAGCTGTGTGGCTCTGTGTTAATGATTAGTATGTAATGATAATAAGTATTAAATATTAAGCTACCTGATAGGCTATAATGAAAAAATGAAGGGAAACTTTTTTTCCCATCAAACTTTTTATCAACCCCTTTTTTATCTATCGCACCACATGTCTATCGATCGATATTTATTGCTCTCTAATTATCTCCCAGCCATATTTAAACGTATTTACAACAAACCAGGGAGGCACTGATACGGGTATTGGGGCTGATAGCGTTCTAATGTACTCGTAATGGTATTTGTTACTTACCCGATACCATCAACCGTTGCTTAAAATGTTGAAACTCTGCAATTATTTCACAGAATGTGTTTATTTTTCTGTTGATTTCTTTTAGATTTTTATTAATATTTTTTGTCTAATGCATCTTCATTTTTTATAAGAGAAAAAAATAAAATCTTCCAATTCATTGCATTTTTTTGTGTGGTAGAAGTATCGGCATTGGTACTCGGTATTGGCAAGTACTAAGATCCGAGTATCGGAATCTTATCAGTTTGAAAAAATTGTATCGTCTCCTCCCTAAATATTACACATGTATATTTGTGTAATAAGGAACATACTGTTTCCAAAAAGTGCAAACACCAGAGATGTGGAACAAACAAGAAATCTCTACAACCTCTTTGTGATGCTGTCATTCAACAACTCTGTCTTTAGTCAGAGGCCTCTTCAGTTTTGCTTTAACACACAGTAAGTTTACATGCAGCAAGAGAAATTCAAATTATTCCCTTAGTCCGTCTGAAATCAGACTTTTAAAATGCATGTATACACCTTAGTCTGATTGGAATCGAACCGAACTGGAGTTTCAGAAGGTCGGCTTCTCCTGCTGGATAGTGCTATTTAAATCTGACTACTCCACAACCAGCCCCCCGCCCGCACTTGCGCACCCGCCTCCGGAAGTTAGACAGCTGGAAATGTGACCCAGCAATAACAACAGTAATGTTATAAGAGCGATATGGCTTCTAAGACAAATGTAAGCGGCCAATCAGTGCATGTTTGAACTTACAAGGATGCAATGCGTTGTTACTTTGAATATCTTATCACATAGGGGCGCATGTCGCCATCTATCGTCGGGGAATGGAACTTACTTTATTTAATAATTCGATTTTCTGATAGACATGTAACCTGGGACTCAGCTCGCTGCAGGAGGGAAGTCCTTTGTCCGATTACTCCAAAAAGCTTGATTTACCTGTGCATGTAAACGTACAGACAGATTACTATAAATATGTAACAGCTGCAAGAACATGAGGTGCAAGAGGAGCAGAGGGAAATGGTTTTAGAGCTCAAAAGGATTAAAAGAAGCAACTATGCTAGTGGATGCAGCCTTCCTGTCATCTGCTGAAGGT
The DNA here is from genome assembly GCA_028564705.1 of Apricaphanius iberus. Lineage (NCBI taxonomy): Eukaryota > Metazoa > Chordata > Actinopteri > Cyprinodontiformes > Aphaniidae > Apricaphanius > Apricaphanius iberus. The sequence goes on from JAPXFQ010001859.1 coordinate 309,643, forward strand.
ATGGCTCTATTGTTCTTTCAGCCTACAATTTAAAACACAAAACCAGTAAAGCTTCACCACTTCAGCAAAAATAAAATGGCAAATAAACATAAAACCATTATGTGTCTTTATTACAGTGGGGCGAAACAGGATTTGGCAGCCAAAGCTTGTATAGGTTGTCCAACAGGAAAAGATGAGAGGTCTGTCATTTTCATCATAAGACACAGAAAATAAGTATTTAGTCAATAGTTGTTCTCCATACTTTGTAATGTAACCTTGGTTGGCAATTAACAGAGGTCAAATGTTTCATGTAGGTTTTCACCAGGGTTGCATAAACGGTAGCTGGTATTTTGGTTCATTCGTCCATGCAGATCTTATTTAGAGCTGTGACGTTTTGGGGCTGTTGCTGAGCAACATGGACTTTGAACTCCTTCCACAGGTTCTCTATTGTATTCAGGTTCAGAGACTGGCTAGGCCACTCTAGAACATTGAAATGTTTTTATGCAACTCCTTCATTGACTGAGTGGTCTATTTGGGATGATTGTCATGCTGAAAAAGCCAGCCACATTCTATCATCAATACTCTCACTGATGGAAGGTTTTTGTCTTACATCTCAGGATACATGGCCCCATTTATTCTTTCCCTAATACGGATCAGTCGTTCTGTCCCCTTTGTAGAAAAGCAGCCTAGATAGATAATGTTTCCACCCCATGCTTCAGACTGGGAATGGGGTTCTTGGGATGCATTTTTCCCTCTCCAAAGATGGCAAGTGGGATTTATACCAAAGAGTTCCATTTCAGTCTCATCTGAATACATGCCTTTTTTCTAATCCTCCTGGATTGTCCAGATGGTTTCCGGCAAACTTTAGACAGGACTTCATATGTAATTGCTTAAGCAGGAGCTTCTTTTGAGTGCGGGAATATTGTACTACCTGACAACATATTGTGTTCCTAATAGTAACCTTTGTTATAGTGGTCCCAGCTCTCTTCAGGTCATTGAGCAGTTCCCCACCATTCTTGGTGGTTTCCTCTCTGTTCTCAAGTTGATGTGTTCCCCACAGGTCAATGGAAGTAGTCAGTGATCTTTTATTTATTCTACCTTTTAGTAATTACTCAAACAGTTAAGCTCTTCTCTCCGAGTTGCTTGTCTTTTTTGGCTTGGCTCATCACAGTTTTGTGTGGGTGGACAATCTTGTCCCTAGTATAATTGAACAGCTCTCGTCTTTGCCAATAGTCTGATTGTTTAAATGTGCAGACAGATGTCTTTTATACAGATAGCAAGTTTGAGCGGGTGCCATAGATACAGATAATAAGTGGAGGATAGAAGAGCTTCTAAAATGAGAATTAACAGGTCTTTGAGGGCCAGAATTCTTACTTGTTTGTAGGTGCTAAATAATTTCCTGCACCAATATACAAATAATAAATTCTTTTTTTTTAAAACGTGATTTCTTGGAATTTTTTTTTCCTCACAATGTCTGTCACAGTTGAAGTGTACCTATGATAAAAATTTACAGACCTCATCTTTTTAAAAAGAAATTCACCCCCTGTCAGTCTTACTCTGCCCACATTTCACGTTTTAAAAAAAACAAACGGGCCAAAAGGTGGTGTTGCCTGGTGGAGGGACTGGGCTGGGCGTGATCAGGGCTGTGATTGACATATTGACAGCGGTGCTGCTGCAGTAGCTCAGACACACAGCAAGAAAGATGGAGAGTAATACGGAGACTAAGTCCCCTCCCTTCCAATCAGCCCCTTGGTTCCCCTGACCGACAAAAAAATAATGAAAGTCAGTGGAGGATAAGTTACTTTCTTGATGGTTTTGCCTTTTGACCTGAATCACACATATGCTGTATTTCAATTGAAATAACTGATTTGTTTACAAAGTGTTTGTCATGTGATTTGTAATTTATCTGCTTGTAAAAAAAATAGTAATCAAAAGAAATACTAATAAGAATTTGCACGCATGATGATAGCTAACATTAGCTAGCACTTGAAATAATAACAAAGACCTTGTCGAGTTTGTCCCAAATACTGTCTCTTTGTGCAGGGATACTGGGATAAAAAATATTTGTATGTAGTTAAACTGTGCCCAGGCACTACTGTCCTTCACATTAAAAATAAAAGATTAAATAGGGGGAGGATGAGTTTTCTATAACTGAATCTAGCATCAGCCGTGGTTGCGCACTGGAATTTGTTTGGTTGAAATGGCCTAAAAGATTCTGGATATAGCTAAACTTTAGTCTTTGTCTCTCAAAAACAGCCAAACCCTTGTACTAGTGTGGCCCTGTTGCAGTTGCACATAGTGCATTCACCGACTTTGTTTAGCTTGGAAACTTACTGCCTCAAAACTTACTAGATACAAACTTAGAAAAAAAGGAATTTCATCAGCGAACAGATGAGTTGCAACCATCTCCTTCTGTTTAAAACCGACTTTTAGGGAGGCATTTAAAATAGACCAAAGGAAATAAACAGCCGAGCACATCATCCCTCAGTTGTGTCTTTAAGGTGGTGTGTGAGGCTTCTTCTCGACAATGAAAGAATGAATAATTCATTCTTCTCTGTTGCTCTTTGTCTTTGATTATCCCTCTTGTTCCCTAAAGGTATGTTATTCACCTCCAGATAAAGATCTGGATGAGACACAAAGCATCTCCTATGTCAAATACGGCTACCTAGTGGAAAAGAGTTTCAATGCACGGTCAGAAAAATTATCCTTTTTCACCACAGAGAGTTTTGGATAGCCTTTTCTTTTTTTAAACAAAAGAAAAAGAATATGATAGTGGTGGAAAAAACACAGTCTGAAAGAACATCTGAAATTTTCTTCTCATCTCCTGCATTTGGACCTGCAGTAAACATCATCTTTGGTTGTCTGATACATGTATTTACTGTGAAATAAAGTGTCTATTTTTGGCTATAGCTAGACATTTCCACTCTAACCGTGTCCCATTTTCACTCTGTGTCCTGCAAACAAGGCCAACTATTCAAGCTGTGTAAATCTCACTGATTATTACCAGGAACACTGAAATATGAGAGGGTAAACAAAACAGTAAAACTAGGAAGCCTGCTGCCAGTATTTTGTGGATGTAGAGGGGGGGGGGATAACTTGCCTTTGGTAGATGCCATGCTGTGCTTTGCCAAGGATGTTGAGGCACAGTTTAAAACTGAATAATTCATGCTATTCTTTGTGTTCTTTCATATCTCTCTCCAGCTGATCTTCCTCTGCCATCTTCTCTTTTTTTCTTGAACTCATTTCTTTTGGTCTCTGCAGATCACACCTCACTTGGAGGACTGGGGGACAGTTTCTATGAGTACCTGCTGAAGGCGTGGCTCATGTCTGACAAAACTGACACGGAAGCACGCAAGACTTATGATGACGCCATCGAGGTACACTTTAATAAATATTGTGTAATGTTGGGACTAGTCCATTGTATGGTCGTCTGTCTTTCTTCGGTTTTTGATTGATCATTCACATTTTCTCCAAAACGCACAAAAGCACATTTCTCCTTTGGCCCTACCCCAGGCCATCGAGCGCCACCTCATCCGTAAATCCAATGGCGGTCTTACTTTCATCGGTGAGTGGAAGAACGGCCACCTGGAAAGGAAGATGGGCCACCTTGCTTGCTTCGCCGGCGGCATGTTTGCACTGGGTGCTGACGGCTCCCCGGACGACAAGGCTGGTCACTATCTGCAGCTCGGTGCGGAGATCGCTCACACCTGCCACGAGTCCTACGACAGGACAGGTGAGAGGCATGAGAGGGAACTCATCCATGCATACTGTTGTTTCAGGGTTCAAACATAAAACGGTTTGCAAGATTAGTAAATGACTTTAGCGGAAGAAGACATCAACATTTTTCTATTCTGTGTCATTAACGAGGCAAATGGTGCCGCTGGAGTTGAACTTTCTGTCTGTGGCAAAGCTCGAAACATGCTCTGGCTATAGTGCTCTACAGCACTGATTGCAGAAAAACTATGCATCATGATTAACAGGTGAAGTAGCAGGGTCATGCAAATAGATTTAGCCCCTTTTAAAAGCATTTATACCCTTGGAACTACACACTACAGTGTAATTATTGGTTTTGAAGATTATGGATAACTGTATAACTGTACATGCATGCATCTTTTTCAGTACGGCCCCTTCGGTTTGATACGCACGTGTACCAAATAAATCCAGCTGTTTTCTACCTGAACAAATGCAGAATGTTCATGTGCAGAAGTGAGAGTTCCACGTTAAAACGTGGCAAATAGGACTCCCAGCGATCATTAAACTCTATTTGCGAAGATTAATGGTTTATCTTTCAGTTGCAGTGGAAAATAAAAATGGACTGACCCAAACCTGTCAGCCAAATAATATTTCAACAGCATAAGGTCCATAACAAGCTCTCCACTGAACTGAATGACTCAACTGAAACAATGTCGAGCTGCATGTAATTATCACTGATATTAGAGAAAAATCAGCTGATGTCCACATGGCTACAAGTAGCATGCAATCAGAACAAACTCCCAATTTTGTTTAAGAGGCAAGTTGATGGAATCCCTGTATTGAGAAGATTTTTTTTCCCAACAGCTGGGAGACCAGTTTGTCAAAATATTAAAACAACTCCAAAGTGATTTAAAGACACACATCATAACTTTGCGGATATTTGTCCTCAATCGCCCTCTCAAGTTGTGCAGTGTAACATCGCTGTTGGTTCTCAATTGCCTCATTCACACAGGCTGCAGTCAGGTGTCCTGACGAAAAAACACTCAGTCCAATCAGAGCTCCAGTACGTACACGGTGGGTATGTGATGCTCTGTTAACTTTCCACTTCAAGAACCACACCGCAGCCAGTATGAATGAGCCATAAGGGCTCTCCAGCGAGAAAAGGTTGAGCCTGACATCATAATTAGTGCACAGGTGTACCTTATACCGCCCGCAATAAAAGGCCACCCTGGAATGTGCAGTTTTGTCTCACAGCAAAATGCCGCAGATGCCACAAGCATTGAGAGAGCGTGCAATTGGCATCTAATGAAAAATGGGAGCAGAAACAAAGGCGTTGTGTTTATATTTTTGTTAAGTGTATATCTGTATAGATGTGTTTCTAAATAACAATATTTTTTAGCATTTTTTGTTGTTATGGTAAGTTTTTTGTCTCCATCAATGAATCCAAACTGCAATACATTTTTGTCCTGAAAGTGCAAGTCGGTAATAGTGAGATCACTCTGAGAGTAGAGGAGAGGTTGCCCTGGCAACAAATGAAGACTGAGAGGAGAGTGCACAGGGAGTTTTACTGCAGCGGTCAGGCTGTCTAAATTTGGGCTCTCGGTTATTGAGCGGTCAGCCTTCAGGAACATTCCATCGTGTGTGTGTCACTGCATTGTAATCCTCTCAGACGTCACTGCTTTGTCTGCTTCTCAGCCCTTTCCCCCTCTCTTAATACTCTTCACCCTTAATTGGTTGATGACATTGGTTGTAAAAAGACAGAAAAAGGTTGTAAAATCAATACGGCTGGAGGCTTTTTATTATTTCCACATGTGTATGTGTGCCCGTGCACACACATGTCAGCAGAGTCTAATTATTTCTAGCATCTGAGCCATTAAGAAAAACATGGAGCAAAAGATAATGTTAATGAATTTGTTTCAACTCTTATTTGTTCCCTTCACTCTCTTAACACCACCAATGCAATTCATTTCTTTCCCTCTTCTTTTTCTCATTCAGTTGTGATTTCTTTCTGAGTCTTTCCTGCTTTCTTTTTTTTTTTTTTTCACTCAAGTCCTGAAGCTCGGTCCAGAGGCCTTCAAGTTTGACAGCGGCCTGGAGGCCGTGGCCGTTCGGCAGAATGAAAAGTACTACATCCTACGGCCGGAGGTCATCGAGACTTACTGGTACATGTGGAGATTCACCCACGACCCCAAATACAGGCAGTGGGGTTGGGAGGCAGCACAGGTAAAGCAAAACTTTGATTTGGATTTTATTCTATCATCATGTTGCAGCAGGAATTGGTTTACTAAACGACAGGAGTGAGCTAGAGAATGGATGGATGAACATTTACCATCAGTCTCTTTCTGTACATCTATCAAAGTTTCTTGTAACTAAACCTACAAAGAGTCTCCACCTGGAGGATTTAGAGTCCTAAGTCTACCTGCTCCTGCAATGGTCTGCTGCAGACTACAACCTTCGTGACGAGTTGCTCATGTTGACTGTTAAATAAAGGTTACGTGGAGAGAAAAAAAAAGCTGCGCGACTGTCAACCAACTTATGCTGCATTCCGTTTGTCTTGGATACTTGGGCGTCCGAGTCACTGTCCACGAGACATTAAAATGACCAACATAGTACAAATACAAAGAAAATACATCTCAACTACGGGCGCAGCCATCGTTGTTCTCCAAGCTGCCCGCTCTACTCGGTCTACTATCCAGAGATCTGAGTTGGAGCTCAAAACGTCCGACCTAATGGGAGGGTGTCTCGGTGAAAAGACGCGAGCCAACTGCGAGATTTCCGACTTTACAACTAGGAAGAGTTAACTGGAAGGCAGCATTAGACCTCGTAATTACCCTACAATACAAATCGATGACGAAATTTTTGGCTAATGCTTTTTATCATAGAATTTTATCGATTCGTTGTTGTAGCTCTAGTGCATTATCAAGAGTAATATGAGGGGCATCAGACCCAAAAACAAATAGCTGACAGCAAACATCAGGGAAATCTGGTCTTCCAGAATTCTCAGGCAACGCCACATGCTGGTTGCCTCAATGCCACAGATCATCGAGGCAGTAATTAAAGCAAAGGGATTCCACACCAACTATTGAAGATTGATATATTGTTTTGAAAGTATATTTGGATTGATGTGAACCTAATTTCTTGTTTTTTTTTTCTGCAAAAACTGAGAAGTAAATTATTATTTCTTCACAGTATTCAAGAAAAAATTAAATTGCTGTTTTTGTGGGTTTTATGAGCTGGAAGCCCAGATACTTAAAATGGTTTGTTTGTGTCCTATTATCTATGAAAAATGAAAGTTTTGGAAGGTTTCTGTTTAAGTTTTGTTCTTCTCTGAAGTGTCTCTAAATATTTGGTTTCAACAGTACACAGCATTTTGAATGTAGGCCGACGTTGTTTTAAATTTGTCTTATTTGACAAGAGCACCTTTTTTCCTATGTTTCTGTACATGGCTTTTCCTTAACTGTAAAGCTTTCTGATGGCCTCTGTTTTTACCAAGTTTCCTCTCACAACTTTAACATAAAGACCAAATTTTAGGTCTGTTAGAGTTTAGTTAATAGATTCCCACACCTTAGCTGTTTCGTCTGCAGCTCGTCCAGAGTTCCCTCGATTCTCAGAGCTGCTTCTTTGATCAATGTTCGCCTCTTCAGAATTTGACTCCTAAAACATATTTAGATCCGCTGCGCCATTTTCTTTCACTATACTATTATTAGGGGGTGTTATGATCTTGATTTTGTATCAAAACCAATGGAAATTACGTTAAGACCTTTGACATCAAAATCCAAAAGAGGATCGTGATCACCTCCTCCCCCTATGTTTACTGTGCGTCCCACTTAGACTCTGTAGCAACAGTTAGAAGGCCACCGTCTTTTTACTCATATTTCCTCATCACAAGGAACAAGACATTGCATTTTCCCTAACAAGTAATAATGTGGCCCAGAAGCAGAAAAATAGCTGAAATCCACCTTTATTGAAGTTACACAAATCACAGAAAGGTTTCACAAGTCCCTGAGTTGATTTTAATTATTCTCCTAGTGGTGTAGAATAATATAATCTAAGTTTGAAATGTCTGGGTTATATATATTTTAAACTAGATCTAAAATAGTGTGGTCCAAATGTAGTAAAATTGCTGAAATCCACCTTTATTGAAGTTTCATAAATCACAGAAAGGTTTCACAAATCCCAGAGTTGATTTTAATTATTCTTCTAGTAGTGTAGAATAATATAATCCAGGTCTGAAATGTCTGAGTGTTGTAGACATAGGCGGAGATCCCGGGGGGGACGGGGGGGACACGTCCCCCCCTCACACAAAGTTGTCCCCCCCACAGAAGAAGTTATTGTAAACACATACATGCTATCAGTAAAACTGTATTGTCTTCTAAAACCACAACAAAAAAGTTAGTCTGCAAATACAAAACAATGTGTTTTTAATTGTTGAGAAATTATAGTCCACCCCCCTTATTCCTCAAGTTGGTACGGTCGGTCCACACACGCTGTTTCCAACGGGCGGGGCTGCCGGCTCTCACCCGCTATCAGCTTCACAGCAGCCCGCAGGCTTACAGGAGGCGGGAATCAAAAGCCAGCGGTTTCCAGCAGTAAGTCATTTAATTATCATATGCTGGTTCTACAAACTTAAATATGTATGTCAAATGTGGTCATATTATGTCGAACATAGACACCGATTACTGGGCGATATCTTTAGACTTTGATCACCGGTCGGAGATCCCTTTATGACAGACCACCACCACAGTAAAAATAAGTTGTCACTTCATGTTCACTGGTCATTCCAGGGTTATTCCACTATTATTTTTCCATTCACTAAGGTGACCAAAAGTTCCTTTTCCCGGACACGTACGCTTTCACGGTCTACCCCTGGAATCTGCGGAGCATTTATAGATCGATGAAAATGTCCGCGTTTCATCCTTTTAGCAGATGAATATGGGTAAGAATCAAAACTAACTGGTCCGATGTATGGAATACCACAGCGTTTAACCGCTCTTATCACGTCTTCCCCAGGCTCTGCAGTTATTTACAATAGTGCAGGTGTAGCTTAGGGATGAACTGGTTGCAACAAATGTGTGGTGGAGGCACGTTGCTCAAAGCTCTCTGTGTAAGACATAGAGCCGAAGATCCCATTGGCCACACAGACCCAAAAAACACAATGAAAAATGAGAAAAGTGAGAGATCGATTAAATTCAAAGATAAACTATACAGTATTTATATGTTTAGTGTATTTGTAAAGTAAACGTTTTTTATTTTTAATTATTAAAATGAAAAAAATATTTCAAGAATATATTTTTAGATTGTGTGTATCTTTTCGTTCAGTAGGACTTAGATAAAGTTATTAAATATTACAGAGTTATTCTCTAATAGCCTACAAAAATTTCTATGATTTATTAAAGAGATTTCAGTCATTTTGATAATTGACTTGATTTTTGAAGTAGTTTGATGTTATTAGCCTTGAAAGTGTTTCTGTAATAATGTTGGAACTTCTTCATGCTTACATTTTTGTAAATCTACTTTGACTGTTGTGGAAATTAAGACATTTTGTTGAATGTGGTCATAAAGGCATCAATTCATAACATTATTTAACATGCTGAAGGCATGCAAAAACACTATTTTAGATGTAGTTTAAAATATATATAACCCAGACATTTCAAACTTAGATTATATTATTCTACACCACTAGGAGAATAATTAAAATCAACTCAGGGACTTGTGAAAAACCAGATGCAAAGAAGCAGGAGAGAGCATTTTTTTTCATGTCCCCCCCAAAAATTACTCTCTGAAATTTTACTGTTTATTGTCCCCCCCATAATTGAAATGGGATTTCCGCCCCTGGTTGTAGATTTAAAACCAGAGCATATTAAATACGCCCAAAGTAAAGAAAAAATTGTTGTAATAGCCCTTTAGCCATTTTCTGAATCGGAAGCTAGAAAAGGAAACCAACTTCAGCCTCGTGTGCCCATACGCCTCTCCACCGTGTGCCTTTTGCCTTGTTTCTGGTTGTTTGGTTGTTAGATTTACTCCTGGATGCTTTCTTGTCAAGTGTTGCTGCATGGTCGAAGTGCTGTGGTGATAGGCTAGCTCCGCCTGGCGATGCACACATTGTCTGTGTTGTCAGTCTTTTTTAACTTAAAATGCTCCCAAACTTTTTTATTGTCCTCCATGCTCCGTTTCTCCTCCGTTGTTTTCTCCATCTCTCTCTATCGTCGCCGCGCACTAATCCCACAGACACCGCTCTCCCGCTCTATCCTTGCCCCGCTTCCAGCTGCTTCCGGAAACAAGCTCCGCTAAAGTTCCAGGCGCCGTCAGATTTTAAATGATTTTAATGCGCCACATTAATTAAACGAATCATCGAGGCAACAAACTAGTAATCTAAGCTTTTTTCATAATCGAGTTTGTCGATTTAATAGATTAATCGTTGCAGCCCTAATCTGGAGCACTGCCTCGCCACTCGTTTTTCTGCAGTAACTGTAAAGAGTCACTAGATGGCAATCACCCTCTGTTACTAATCATTTATTTAAACAAGACTGTTACACTTTTATTGTAAATGATTTCTATTTGACCATTAATGCCTAATGGATTGCACAAGAATAATAAAAATTCCATCACTTTTGTCTTCTAAAATAAGTTTAACTGTACAAAATTTAATGAATAAAACCAGTGATCATAGACTAGTCTAAAATGACATAGGGCCCTGTACTGTAAAAGGGAAAATTAAAAAAATATTTAATCAAATCGTGACCCTAAAATCGAAAAGGATTTGGAAAATTGTGACACCCCTAACTATTATTATTACTATAATTAGTTTGTGTTGGTCAACCACATAAAATCCCAATAGAATACAAAGAACTATGTGGTTGTACCATGTAATTTAGTTTTAAATACTCAAAGGGAATGAATACTTTACAATGCTCAAGCTTTCATTTATTTATTTCTGTAGGTGACAGGCCTCTTAAGTTTTCACGGAAAGTCTGTGTAATGGAAAGATGTATTAAGACAGCCTCTCTGATACAGGAAACCGTTCCAGATGTACAAACTGGTCCACCATACAAGTAGTCACTAATCCTGCCACTTATTGAACCACCCGGCTGTTTTTTCTGCAGCTCCCAAGCTGTTCAGGTTCAATCATGTTAAAAGCACCTTACAAACAGAAGATCATCAACCTTAAAGTGCTCCCTGCTTTAAATGCGAGATCAATAGTTCTAGTCATGGTTTACATTCATATCAGGTTAATTATCGCTATTGAATGACTAAAATTCACATTAATGTTATTATGTCTCATTATCAGCACGTCTTTCATAATGGAAGTAAACTGCTGTAATCAGTGAGGTTCAGAATAAAGACCACATGTGAAATGATTGCCTCCATGGAAGGAAAAGCAGGTAACTAAAATCCAGCTACGAATCAGCACCCAGAGGTTCCGAGGCACATAGGTGTTAGACAGCATACCGTGTGCTCCGTAGCCCACTCTGGTTCAATAAGGTAATTAAAGAGACGCTTTCATACACATGTATATGTAAAGTGATTTTTTTGTTTCGTTATTATCACCAGAATTTGTTGAGTCCTTTCTCAGTTTTTGTTCTCTTTTTAATCACTGTGCAAATCTCACATTATCACCTCTAATAAACGTTTATTTAATCTGAATCATGTCACATGGCTATGACCTTTCTCACACAGCTACATGCAAGGAAAACCTTCCTTCGTGTGACTGGTTAATGTGGCCATTAAGCTGGGGATTGCTTTTTTTTTCTTGGTTTTTTAGAGACTTAGTGAGACGGCCTCTGCGTCTTCCTCTGTGTTATGATAAAAGCTTTATGAAAATAGAAGCGAGTTGAAAGCCTCCTCCGACAGACAATGAAAGAACTCCCCTTCTATAAAAGCTGTCGTGATTCCTCAGCACAACTCTCAGGATTTCCATCTCTTTCAAGCTCTCCCTTCTCCTGCCAGTCTTCCTGTCATTGAGCTTTTCTCTCTGTTTTAGCAGCTCTTTGTGAGGGCGCTCCGAGTGGGAGTAAACTGCATATGGGCACTGGTCGGTCCTGAGTGATACTAAAGAGCTGGTACTGAAGCTCTTGTCTTTGCATCCTTAACACAGTTGAACTTCATAGGTAAACACCTGAGTAATAAATGTGACAGAAGCTTTTCTTATTTAGTGGCAGATTTATGCAGCTATAGATCTGTAATTTGTTTCAGACTTTGAGCTTTCAGTGGATTTTAGTGGAGCTAAATGTTTACTGAAACACTTTAGCATTAATAGAAAAAAAATTACTATGACCAGTTTTTGGTAGGGCTGGGTATCGATTCAAATTTCAAGAATCGATTCGATTCCAATTCTCAAGATTTGGAATCAATTTGATTCGATTCAATCTGATCCAATTCAATATTGATATCGGCCAGTGCTATTAAAAGCGTTTTTTTTTTTTTTACTGTTATCTTAATTACATGCCAGAAATTCAATGACTTAACAATGGGTGAGTAACAGTTCACGATGGAAAATTGTATTAACCCTGTCCGACACAAAACTTAAAATGGCTGTCTCGACTGTTCCTTCCCATTTCAACTTTAAAAAGGGCAAACTATTCTAAAAAAGTAAAATCGACTTTAGAACTTGTGAATCGATTCGATTTCTATAAGAATCCATTCAGAATCGATTTTTTGATTATTTCAACACAGCTCTAGTTTTTGGTTTATTTTCTAGTTTTTACATTAAGAGCAGAATGCAGTTGTATTATTAACTCTCTCACAGTTTCTAAATTCCTCTGTTGTTTTTTCTCTAAGTTTACATGAAGGTGTCTTGGCCACCCAAAAATATATTAGACTGCAGAACATCACCTGTGATTATCATTATCTTATATCTTCCACTGAATCTGAGATGGGATTGTGGGGCGGCCTGAGCAGAGAGACCCAGACTTCTCTCTCCCGAGCACAAGGCTAGAAACCCAGCAGAGAAACGGTAATCATTTTCACAGCTAATAGTTTTTTGCATTTTTTTTTTTTTTTTAGCTAGTGCAGTTTGCTTTCTCACTACATTTCATCGGATGAACCCAACCTTTTCAGCAACATGTGTACTTCCTTTCCTGTGATGGTGTAATGTAAACAAACATGGAATGGCAGCAGATTTTCCGGATATTAGGATTGCTCTGTTGTCCTCGGCGAAGGTGCCAGACAGAAGCGTTGCAGCAGTGGTGCTCAGCAGAGGTGGAGCTGTTGTTATGTGGCTATTATAGTTGTACTTAACCAGTATGTGCGACTTCCTACTTTTGGAGCCCCCCCCCCCCCGAACTTGGCATTCATATTATGCAATCAAACTGCACTTGAGTTCACAGCCAGTGTTCAGTAGAGAGCAGAGGGTTTTTTTGGTTTCTTACATCAGAGTTTGATTGTGCATTAACACCTCCCAAATAGTCCTTTTCTATGTAAACAAGTTGGGCTCAAATTAAAGATGACTAAACAGGTTTTGTGTGAATGCACCCCTACTCTCTAGGTCTCCTCAGGGTGGAGCGGACCAAGAACAACTCACTAGTTAGATATTCAGGAGGCATCCCAACCAAATGTCAGTCACTTTAACTGGCTCCTCTCGATGTGGAGGAGCAGTGGCTCTACTCTGAGCCCCTTGTGGATGATGCAGCTACTCATCCATGACCATAAATGATGGAAGAATGTAGACTGACCAGTTACAGCTCCCACTCCCTTTTTTCCCTCATTCACAAGACCTTGAGCAGAGTAGTAACTAGTTACATTTACTTGAGTAACTTTTGGAAAACTATTTAATTATGAGAGTAGTTTTAATACCCTGTAATTTTAACTTCTATTTGAGTAATATTCTAAAGTATGTGTACTCTTATTTGAGTAACTTTTCTAGATGCTCTGCCCACTGAGAGAAACTTCACTGAACGATGGACAAACATCTTTTGATAAAAATATAAGACACAGACACCTACTATTATTGAAGTAATGACTTTTTTTCTACACAAGCTTTAGTTTTCTAATGTAATTTTTTTTCATCTGTTCAGCTTCTGGGTCCATTTTTAGATCTAGTGAATGAATATACAGTAAACCACATAATTGTCACTGGAAGTACTTTTTACCTTTTTCCAAGATGTATATACATTACCTACTCTAAATAATACTGTTATGAGAAAGGTTGACTTAGAAAAGTTTATTTTGCTTAAAATTTTATTTTGTAATAATCTCTATCAATGTTTTCATAATTGTCATTAAAATACCAGAATTTTCGCACATGATATATTTTTTATGTCTGAGTCTATCTGAAATTATTTAATCCAATTTACTAAGAATTCAATTAGGGTTTTTACTAAATACTTTCTACTCTTACTCTGGTAAATTTTTTGGATGGCAACTTTTTAATTGTACTTAAAGTAGTGCTACTCTAACTTGAATACAACTTTTGGGTACTCTACCCACCGCTGACCTTGAGATGCTTAAGCCCCTCCCCTTGGGGCAGGATCTTTCCCCGGCCCAAATGGGTCAACCCATTTCTGGCTGAAGTCCATTGTCCCAAAATTTAGAGGTGATCTTCATTCGTTGATGCTGCCAAATGCTAGCGCTGCAGTGCTAATGACACCAACTGCTGTCCTATTTACTTCCAAGTTCAGCGCATAGTAGATTAGTAACCTGTGCTCCTAAACAGATCATTGAAAGTAGTTTGGGTCAGTCCCGTTGTTTCATGCCCATTCAAAGAAAATTCATATCAGTTTATTTTTCCTCCTATAGGTATTTCTTGAACAATAATGGAGCTAATCATCAAAATACGGAAGTTTTGCATATGACATAAATTAATTAGATATTTACTGAAGACCTTATATTACACCCTATTGTCATTTTTTGTGGTTCTGATCACTGTTTACTCTGAGATATGAAGACTTATGATCCCTGATCAAATCTAATTAAGTCTGAGTAACATCCTTTTAATGTTCATAAGAGTCACATAATCACATTTCCTCCCAGTGGACTGAGACATTATATAAGATTACTTTGAATGATCAGTTGGAAAAACAGGGGAAAACAACCCCTAGATGGGTATGAAATAGACAAGCTAACATTTTTGTATTTTCAATTTAAAAACACTTTATCCCAAAGGAAAATACATGTTGTAACTCGTAATATACAGTTTTCTTCATATATTAGATATAGCAGTTTTAATATCTAAGAGTTTCAAAACTTTTGCTATTTCCTACAGCCTTCTCAGTCCATACGATCATATCTCACAGCACTAGAAGTTCCTAAACCAAAGTAATCTGAGTATTTTCCTTAGCTAACATTTAGGCTAGTTCATGGGTCTTCAACTTTTACCACTCAGAGCCATTTGGACTCATTTCCCACAGTAAACAAAACCCTGTGAGCCACAAAATATTAAATTTAAAACGAAATTATGCATTTAATTGTTATTTTCCTTTATTCTATGTATTGACAGCTAAACAAACTAAAATGTGTTGCAATTATGACATTGCTGAATGATTGCAGAGAAAACAGAATTTTATGCATGCAACAAAAACATTTTGAAATTGAAAAAAAAAGTGGGGTCAAAGCTTTTGAGCAAATACTGAATTTAGTATATTTTAGTCTTTGTATTGATAAAAAACAAAGACAACAAAAATAAAGCTGAAATGAAGCCAAAAATGTTGCCCTCAGTCATCCTTTTACTGCCACGTAGTCGGCTGTCAACCTGAATAATAAAAGGAGTGTTTCAATTAACAAATAAATAACAAATCGCATACGCATTTAAAATAATTATCATACTTGGATAATGTGATTACTGCAGCCGAACCTTAGCGCTGCATCTCAGGAGTGTATGCGGTCACCTTCATCTTTACACAGAATCGTAAGCTGTCATCTGTGAGGCATGCACGATGTTTGCTTTTAATGAAGTTTGTGTTTGAGAACAAAGCTGCTCACATATGTGGATCCAAAGATCGTATTCAGAAGGGATGAATCGAGGCTTAGTGGAGTGACAGGAAAGGATAATGTACTTATTTTTCCCTCTATATAGTCACAGAATTGTTTCCCAAACGATGAATGCATTGCGATGATTACAGAATATTGATATTTCAAATTTATCTTTTGAACTTCTTTGAATTCTCCCAAATTGGGGAAGTATGATATTGTTAATTTCTGTAAATCTCTGGCAAAAACTGTCAGCTTGTCTGAGCTGTGTTCAGGTGTGCTGTGATGTCTACAATGAAAGCATATGACAGCGCGCTGCCGTTGTGACGCATATTAACCAGGAAAAACATCTATTGTCTTGTTTTATTTTGGATGATTTCTGTAATCGGGGAAAAAAAACACATTATAAATAAAAGGATGAGAATGATTCCCTCAGATTTATGGAGTTTTAATTCGGACTTGTTTGATCAATCAAGGAGAAACCGTATTACAGAGTATTTGCAACAGCTGACCTGCTTCCCAACATCAGTTTATCTGAACTTCACCTCTGCTATTCTTAAGTCAGGGGAACAACTCGGCAATTCTGGACGCCTCTATTCACGAAGGCAGCAACGACAATCATAGCAGGTCCATCACTGCTTAGGCTTTGAACATCAGCTGTCGCACAAGCATGTCTAGACATGGTCCAGACGAAAACAACTGGACTTCTCAATGGAGCAGCATGATTAGCATTAGCACTAACAGCAACCAATGCTCAATAAGACCCAAACTGAGCATGCTAACAAATCACAGCAAATGCAGCTGAGAGATTACTAAACGTGCAACTCCACACATTATTCTGTCCAGGCATGGACTGAAATATGGAACCAACATTCGAAATCACACATGCCTTCAAGTCCTCCAGTGTGTACCACCACTGACCTTTGTTGACCTAGAAAAACCCCCGCATAGCACATCCAGTTTTATTACTAGATCTAGTTCATGGGTCGGCAACCCGCGGCTCCGGAGCCGCATGCGGCTCTTTCATCCTTATACTGCGGCTCTGAGTGGCTTGGGAAAATAAATTACTAAAAGAAAAACACCTAAGTATTTAATTGAAGTGTATTTTATTTGTTTTAGTTCTTTAATATTTTAGTTCTAAATTTGAAGATTATTGTGAAAAATGACATATTAGAATAAATATATTTTATTGTTTTTGTCGCTCAAAATAAACGTCAAAGCCTAGCTAGCTACTTGCGAAAGCCGGTATTCCGCCAAAACTCCGTCTATTTATCGCGACTTTCAACCCCAGCAAGACCAAGTATGGAGAAATGTAAGAAAAGAAAAATATCTGAAGAAAATAGAACATTCAATGATGCCTGGGCAGATTCATTTGCATTTACCTCTGATGAGAGTGGCCTACCAGTATGCCTAATTTGTGGAGAAAAACTGGCTAACAATAAACGGTCAAATGTCGCAAGACATTTCAACAATACTCACAGAGCTTTTGCTGAAAAATATCCAGAGGGAGAAGAGAGAAAAAAAGCTGTTTCGGAACTGATGCGGAAGGCGGATCTCACGAAAAATCACTTCAAGAAGTGGGTGAAGTCTGCAAATTCAACTACATATGCAAGTTTTGTGGCCGCTCAGGAAATAGTCAGGCATGGGAAACCGTTCACAGATGGAGATTACATGAAACAATCATTCCTTAAGATTTCAGAACACCTATTTGCGGAGTTTAAAAACAAGCATGAAATTGTGCAGAAAATCAGAGAGATGCCTCTCTCTGCGAAGACTGTCAAAGACAGAACCATAAAAATGGCAGAAAATATCACAAACCAGCAAATTAAAGACATCAATTCAGCTGCAGCGTACTCAATCGCCTGTGATGAGTCCAAAGACGTAAGTGACATTGAACAAATAGCGCTGTTCTGCCGATATGTGAACTCTGCTGGACCACAGAAAGAAATGGTTGAGCTGATACCACTAAAAGGCCAGACACGGGGGGAGGACATATGTGAGGGCCTGGTGCTTGAATTGTTGTTACGAGCCAAAAAAATAAAAACAACCCACCTAGTGTCAGTGGCTACTGATGGGGCACCGAGTATGACTGGAGCGCACAGGGGCTTTGTGGCCTTGCTGCAGAGGTCACTGGATCGAAAGCTGCTCACTTTTCACTGCATCCTGCACCAAGAGGCATTGTGCGCGCAAACTTTTCCTTCAGAATGCACAGAGGTCATGAATGTTGTCATTCAGATTGTAAATAAAATAATGGCAAAAGGTTTAAATCACCGCCAGTTCCGTTCGTTACTGGATGAGGTGGACAGCACATACTCTGATCTCCTGCTGCACAACAGAGTCCGGTGGCTTTCCAGAGGAGAGGTGCTGAAACGTTTTGCTGCATGTCTGGGAGAGGTGAAAACTTTCACGAGCAGCAAAGGGCTCACCTTTCCTGAGCTGGAACAGCCAGAGTGGCTGGAAAAGCTTCACTTCATGGTGGACATGACAGCGAACCTGAACAAGCTGAACACAACTCTTCAGGGGAGAGGAGGCACAGCGCTACACATGCTGGAGGAGGTGTTAGCGTTTGAGCGCAAAAGTGGGGGGGGTGGGGGGGGGGGGGGGGGGGGGGGGGGGGGGGGGGGGGGGGGGGGGGGGGTACAAGTTTTTAGCCAGAGATTTACAGAGAGGCACACTGTCTCACTTCCCCTCTTTAAGGGAGTTCAAACAAGCTCACAAGGTGATCAATTCAGAGTATTTGCAGTCTGCAATCACCACAATGCAAGCATCGTTTGGAAAACGATTCCGTGAGTTCAGAGAGGAAAAAACCACATTGTCCTTCCCCGTCACTCCCCTGAACATCGATCCATCCCTGCTAAATGTGACCGCATTTGCAGGTGTAAGTCAACCTGATCTGGAGCTGGAGCTGGCTGACATAGCTGACAAAGACATGTGGGTGTCCAAATTCAAACGCTTGACAGAGGACCTTGAAGACCTTGCCCATCAGAAGGCCACTCTTGCTCAGAATCACAAATGGAGTGATATTGACAATCTTCCAAGACCGGACAAACTCGTGTTTGAAACATGGAATGCTATCCCCGACACCTACATGAACATGAAGACGTATGCCTTTGGAGTCCTGTCAATCTTCGGATCCACATATGTATGTGAGCAGCTATTCTCCACCATGAACTACATTAAAAACAAACACTGCGCACGCCTCACAGATGACAGCTTACAGTCCTGCATAAAGATGAGAGCGACTTCGTACAGCCCCGATTTGCAGACGCTGTGCGCAGAGGTTCAGGAGCAGAAGTCCCATTAACCAGGTAAAATAAATATTTGCAAATATTTTGCAAATATTTATTTTTTCATTGTGTTTAGTGACAGTGGTTTTTTCCCAATTTATTTTTTTAATTCAGGTCAAGAGGCTGTCAGCAACATGCATGCACTGAAAGCTCCGAAGGCGATAAGGGATGACGGCTCACAGCATTTTTTTTTTTTTTTTTTTTTTTTTTGCTACATGGGGATCATTTAAACGATCACTTTTTAATTATTTTGAAAGAGAGACATTCAACATTTTATTATTTTTTGAAGAATTCCAAATTTTAAAAGTGTGTCAATTACTCAGATAAAAATGTAATTTTCTCGTGTAGCACTACGTGCTGGCACGATTTCATGATTCACATAAGGCAACACACTTTAGTTTGTTTGTACAAAATGGTAAAAATAAGCAATATATACAGGTTTATGCCTTCATTTTAGAATCTGATGATAGCCCATCTTCAAAAGGGTAGTCAAAGCACTAATAGGTGTATGGCTGGGGTGAACCCCGAAGCATGAAAGGGAAGTTGTTGTTGTTTTTTAAATATCTGTTCTTTCTAATTAATAAATGCGTTCATAAATAAATTAATTTTAGATGTCAAATGTTTGCGGCTCCCAGTGTTTTCTTTTCCGTGGAAACCGGATCAAATGGCTCTTTCGGTGTTAAAGGTTCCTGACCCCTGATCTAGTTGATCCACTGGAACGAGCAATAAACTAGCAGCCTTACTTTAAATTTTATTACTAAATACTGTCATCATTAATGGTCCAATTAAAATTCTTAATTAAGAAAATTGATGCTTTCCTTTTGAATATCAATGCAATATCATGACATAAAATATCATATGTTGGCGTATTGATATTCTTCTTAAATCCCTATGGCTGTTATTTCCCATATGACTCAACTATTGTAAAGTTTTCCCTCAATTTTTGTAGTTCTACATTTTCTTCTCTGAAATACTTTTCTACATTTTCACTCCAAGTTTGTCACTCATTACCTGAGGCTCTCTCCAAATACTGTTCCTCTGGTACTGTCTGGTACCAACCCACTCATGTCTCGCAGGCACCTAAAGGATCCTACACGTTGCTTTCAAGCTCAGCTCCACAGACTCCGCTTCATTCGGCTGCTCAGATATTTTTATGCATTTCCCTATAACTGATTCTGACAGAGTTGTAAAAGCTGGCTGTCTCATCAAGAGACCTGAGCCTCAGTTTGTTACATAAACAGCTGTCAGACTCTACAAGTATTGTAGGCCTTTTGATAAGATGCACCTGTTCAGTTGCTTGTTAACACCAGCATCTAGTCGACACCAGGAAGGATCCGGATTTTCACGCACATCCATCTACCATGTTGAGAAAGTAAATAACCAGTGAGCTGCCATTGTGTGGATGAAAATACCCCGTTGATGCCACTGGTCAGAGTCCAAAAAAACAAAGGTTTGAAATGGTATGAGGCCTGGGCAGCACAGATAATCTCTTCATACAACCAAAGTGTGTGTAATACCATGTCTGAATGCATAATTTGTTTTAACCTTGAAGCAGATGGGCTACAGTGTCAGAAGACCACTCTGGGCACCTCTACTGTCAGCTGAGAACTGAGGCTACAATTTAAATGACCTCAGCTTCATTCAGTTGGTAGGGTTAGGTTTTGATGTAAACAATGTCACTAATTTCTATCCAATTCCGTTTTTTACAGAGCGCCAATTCACAACAAATGTAATTTCAAGGCACTTTAGAATCAAATTAATTTCAATAAAAGTATGCAATCACTCCAGTCAGTTAAGCTTTCTATGTAAGGGATCCCAGCAGATTGCGCTGAGTCATTGGCGTAAGCTTCTGAATCAAATGTTCACTAATTTCTGCACCATCGGCTCAATAGTTGAGGTAGGTAGTGTATGGTAATGTAATGGTGTGTAGGATACTTGCTAACCAGACTTTGTGCTCCTTCCTAATACCTGAGAAATGTTGCGCTATAATTTTTAGCTGTTTACTTTGACACACACACATACACACCTGAAAAATGAATGAACAAAGGTCAAATACAAGTAGAAAAGCACTCATGCACCAGGGCCACTCACCCCTCCCCCATCCCCATATTATCTAATTAAAACTTATGGTATTTATCTGTCTGTTAATGAGACACATGGTTGTGTTCATGTTGGCTTAAACACATGCAGTGCTTCATCTGACACAGGATAAAAAAAATCCAATGATAAAATCCAAATGATAAAACATTAAGCAGTGTTTATTTTGGTTTATTTTAATTAATAATCAATCCGTACAAGGAGAAAAGAGAATCCACATCGGACCATCACACACTGAGCAGATTAATAAAAATATAAAAAAATGCAGCACAGATGGTCATGCTTTCTGAATGTAAGGGTGCACTCACCTCATACTGGCTTTTCCCAGGTAAGGGATTGCTGTAAATCCGAATTAACTCATGTTAGACATGTTTTAAATAGCCCCCTTTAGCTTTGTTACGTGGGTGTGTGTGTGTGTGTGTGTGTGTGTGTGTGTTTGGATGAGAGTCTGTATGAATCAAGAAGGTGCAGGATCACACCGGCCGCAGCAGCCCATGAATAACAGGAATTATGGTCCAAAGACTTTGTGGAGCAAATCTGCTGACAGCAAAGAGGTCTTTCAAGGACATTACTGGATGAACTAAGTGTGTTTGTGTGTGTGTGAGATGGAAAAAATGGCTAAAAGACGAGGTGCAGAGATAATACTTTCAATTACATGTGTTATTAGTAAAAGTCCTGCAGTATAATGCAGCCGGAATTAGTCAGCAGGGACCAAATTTACTATGATAGATTCTCTTTGGAAATCAATGGAGCTCATATGTGCTAGTGGACAGTTAGCATCACCACCTGAAAGATCAATGCACTTTTAAAAACATTTTGGGTGAGGACAGGCAGGCTGGTATACCAACCTTTTTTATAATATAAGTATTTATTTTCTAGATTACGTCTGGGTGGCTGTCAGCTGTCTAATCTGACAATCTGTCTGCCTGGAGGTGGTTTTCTAACAACAAAACAGCCCGCCTCCCTGTTCTCATTGGCAAAAACCACGTCGGAGATGTCAGTTGGTAGACCATAAGCTCTCCTCATTCTGTCATTCCTGTTGTTTACATACTTGCTGTACGCACAGCTGCACCTTGTCTGACAGCAAAGGCAAACCTGATTGCAGTCTTTATGTTTTTGTCTGGAGCTTTAAAACAGCAGTCCAATTTCAGAGTTCTGAGGCTGCTGTGTTGTGAGAAGAATTGTCATCTGTTGAATTTCTTAGTTTTGCTGCTAAAGATGAGATGGAATCTTCAGAACTAGCGATATTACAGCTTGCCATGTTAAAGTTCTCGTTCACTGAGAAGCCTTGTAAAACGTCCTCCTTTTGAAATGTTATTGCTTGCTCTGAGGTGCATGCCCTACTCCGATGCCAACGAAAAGGCTGTATTGATTTTATGACCAGGAGAAGAAGAGAGCCATATCTGCTGGTAGAAGCTAACAGTTAGCAGCTTGGGTTGTGGAAGGTAACCTTTGGCAACTCTCGTAGTAGAAGCTAACCTTTAGTAACTCTACTAGTAGAAGATAACAGCAACTTGCGTAGCAGAAGCTAGAGCTGAAGATCTTTGCCCGAACACAACCCGACGGCTCGGGTCGGGCTTTAGCGGTCAGCTGATCATCTCATGAGCGCAATAATTTATAATTAAGCGCTGCAGTGGGCCACTAACTTTATTTCTATCTACCTGTCAAGATGTTGCCGGCACACCGCATGCATCATAATGTGAAAGACCCACTCCTTTCAGATCAAAACAGAAAACACGCTCCGACTTCTGCTCTCTCAACGAAAATGCTATAGTGTAAATGCACTATTATCCCAAGTTGCAGAAGTCTCCTGCATTTATGTAGCACCTCCCTGATGCCCACACATTAGATTAAATCTAGAGGAAGCGGTCACAGAAACGCACGCAAGTGGAGTTTCAAACATTTGTCAAGTAAATTGAAAAGCTGGCGGTCATGTTGTCCAGTGACAGTTTTTTCTAGGAGAAAAATGTCAGGTTTAATCCGGTTTGGGCTTTAATACGCAGTCAATCAAAATATACTCTTCAGGCTCGGGCTGAACTCTCTCGGCCCAAGTTGGGTCGGACCCAACTTTTAAGACCCAACTACAGCTCTAATAGAAGCTAATCTTTTGCAACTTCACTAGTAGAAGCTAAGCTTTGGCAACTCAGCTAGTAGAAGCTAACAGTTTGCCTGTTAGCTAACAGCTAACAGGCAAACTGTTAGTATAAGCTAACCATTAGTAACCCTACAACATGGCGGAGTATGGTCTCCCTTGTGTTATCTGTGGACAGATGTCAGCGTTGCATTTTTGTACCCAGGAAAAAGGAGTTGAGGAAAAAACTGTTGGAATTTGTCTTGGAACAAAGCCAGGGAAGTAAGTAAACTTATTTGTTGTCGAAGGCAGCATGAGAGGTGCATTGCTGCCATCTCATCAGAAGCCTGACGTTTCCCCCATCCACTCGTTATACAAATGGCCCAGCCCCTGAAACAGGAGTGAAAGAGGTTGTATTTTTATTTTTTTTCACAAATGTCAAAAGCCATTCATTTAAGCTAGAGACTATACCAAATTTTCTGAAAAAAATGAATGAATGAATGAATGAATGAGACCTTTAAATAACTCCTCTCTATATGAAGAATGAAAGTGAATACATCCTCAGCAAATGATTTACTGAATTCATCTGACGGAAAACATTGCAGTAATGCTATCACTGTGTATACAACGCTGGAGGAAAGTTGGTGTGTAATTGTGATTTACGATAATGCTTTTCACCGGTTATTTTTAAAAAGAAATAAACAGAGTACAGGAATTTATTGTGGATTTCCTCCTCCTCATATTGTCTATTTGACTTTGCAAACATATTTTTAATTCCGTGGATTAGAGAAAATCCAGAATGTATTCAAATTTGTGCCCAGATTTTAGTTGGAAATTTGTTAACTTCTCTTTGTTTTTTTGTTTTTTATTTTTTATTTATCATCATCATCATCATCAACCTTTATTTATAAAGCACATTTAAACAGCGACAACGCCAACCAAAGTGCTGTACAAGACAATAAAATACTTAAGAATATACAGCAGCATAAAATAGCTAAAACAAGTAAAAATGATAAAAACAAACAGACAAGATCTCACAGGGGTTAAACTGACTCAGCCGAGAAGGCTTGGGAATAAAAATATGTCTTAAGACGAACTTTAAAAATGGGGAGGGACGGGGCGAGTCGGACCGTCAGGGGGAGTTGGTTCCAGAGCTTAGGAGCACAAACTGAAAAAGCCCGTTCCCCACGGGCCTTATAGCCGGCAGGAGGAACAAGCAGTAGGTGCTGTTCAGATGACCTCAAGGTTCGCGCCGGAACGTAAGGGCTTAAAAGCTGTGCCAAATAAGAGGGGGCCATTTCGTGCATTGATTTATAGACTAGCAGGAGAATTTTAAACTTAATGCGAAATCTCACTGGAAGCCAGTGTAAATTAGCCAAGACAGGGGTGATGTGCTGCCGCCGTTCTGTGCCCGTCAGAAACCTAGCGGCTGCGTTTTGTACCAGTTGGAGCCGCACCACTGAAGAGGAGGGAACACCATATAAGAGAGCGTTAGCATAGTCCAGACGAGACATTACAAAAGCATGGACAACTGACTGGAGATCTTTTTTATTCAGGACTGATTTTAGCTTGGCTAGCCGTCGGAGATGAAAGAAACATGACCTGAATACCTGATTTATCTGCACATCCACTTTAAAAAAGGCGTTCAGAGTGACCCCCAGATTTTTAATTGTAGGCTTCACTAATGCAGACAATGAAGGGGGCAATGATGGCTCCGCAGCAGCGGGAGAGCAGGGGGCAAAGAAAATAGCCTCCAATTTGGAGCTGTTCAGGTGGAGGAAGTTGGCTGAGAGCCAGGACTTGATTTCACTCAGGCAGTCAGTCAGTGGTTGCAAAGGGTCAGGAGTTTTTAAGGCCACATAAAGCTGACAATCATCAGCGTAAAGGTGATAATTCACTCGGTGTTTTCTAAAAATGGCTGCCAAGGGTAAAATATATAGATTAAAAAGAAGTGGACCTAAAATAGACCCCTGGGGAACCCCACAAAAAAGAGGTGCCACTCTAGAGGCGCAATTCCCCAGGGCAACATTAAAACTTCTGCCATTAAAATAGGAGCGGAACCAGTCTAAGGCTGATCCACGAATGCCAATTAAGTGCTCCAGTCGCTGTAGTAGGATTGCATGGTCTACAGTGTCAAAAGCAGCAGATAGATCTAAAAGCACCAACAGCACATGAGAACCAGAATCAGAGGCAAGCAAAATATCATTAAAAACTCGAATAAGAGCCGTCTCAGTGCTGTGGTGAGGACGAAAACCAGACATAAAAATGTCTAAAACATTGTTGGATTTAAGAAAATTAAAAATCTGTATAAAAACCATCTTCTCCAACAATTTGGAGAGGAAAGAAAGCTTTGATATCGGGCGGTAATTGTTGAGGTCAGTAGAGTCCAAGCCTTGTTTTTTTAGAATAGGCTGGACCACCGCATGCTTAAATTCCTGGGGAACAATCCCCGTCCTCAGACTTGCATTAATGATCTCCAGGATCGGTTGAGCAACCGCCGGGAAGACTTCCTTCAAAAAACGAGGGGGCATAAAATCACAAGGAGAGCCAGAAAGCTTCATAGCAGACACTGTCATCAGTAGGAAGGAAGAAGAGACGGGGGAAAAATGCTCAAAAGAATATAATGGAGAACAAAGAGGGGCTATTGGATGAGTGGGAGGCAGAATCTGAGCCCTAATTGTGGCTACTTTAGAGGTAAAAAAGTTCAAGAATCGAGTGCATTTTTCCTCGGAGGTATTCGACAAAGGGACATTTGGTGACAGGACTGCATTAACAGTGGAGTAGAGGGCTCGCTGGTTACCCGAATGTTGAGTAACAATAGCAGTAAAAAAATCATAGCGGGCCTTCCGAGCGACGCGCTGGTAACTCCTCCTGGCCTCACGGAGAAGCTGGAAGGAAGCCTGCGATTTAACCTTTTTCCACCGCCGCTCACATCTCCTGCATTCCCGTCTGGCAGTACGGGTATGAAGGTTAAGCCAGGGGTCAGAGCAACAACGGGAGCGTCGGGATTTTAAAGGGGCAATCTGGTCAAGCACGGATGTGCAGGAGGCAGAAAAGAGGGATAGGAGGGTCTCGGGATCAGAGGAGTCCTCATAAGAAAACAAAAAATCAGAAAATAAAACTGAGAACTCAATATTTGAGGAAGGAGTGATGTGGCGAGCACGGCAAATCCTCCCCTGCCTAGGACACATCCAAAGAAAATAAAACGGGAACATGATCAGACAGAGAAAAAACATCTGAAGGGACCTCTGTTACGTTAACACCAAAAGAAAAAACTAAATCCAATATGTGAGACCCCCCATGAGTGGGGAAGTCAACCAACTGCGTCAGCCCGCAAGAGTCAATTAAATTACAAAAATCAGCCACCAGGAACTTCTCAGGACAGCAGACATGAATATTAAAATCTCCAAGTATAAGTAAATGATCATACTTAAGGAGAACATCAGCAAAGAAGTCTGAAAGTTGGGAGAAGAAGGCAGAATTTGCCTTAGGGGGCCTATATAATAAAACGCAAAGAGTCGGAGGAGACAATCCAAGTTCAAAGGTGGACAGTTCAAATGAGTCACAATTTCCCTGATAGGAGGTAGGCCGACAGGGGATATTAGCCTTGAAAATAGTCAACAGACCTCCGCCGCGGCCCGTTGGCCTAGGAACATTCAGGTAGGCACACCCAGCAGGTAACAGTTCGGCGATTGGAGCCAACTCACCCGGCACAGCCCATGACTCGGTGATATAAAGGACGTCCAACTCCCGATCAATGAAGAAATCCTTCAGGATGAACGTTTTATTCCGGATCGAGCGGGCGTTGATCAAAGCGCACCGCAGCGGCACCGCCGGTTGAATGACAGGACCTCCAGGGGTGTGGCAGCTGCTGACACGTCGGAGATTAGACGCCTTCACTCCTCACCATCATCTGTCACAGGTCTGGGGCAGCTGCTCTTGGAGATGGAAAGAACAGCTGATGGAGCGACAAGGAGGCCCCCACATCAGACGGAGCTGCTGCGCTCGTACCGAGCAATCCAGAGCCGATCGAAGGTGAACCCGGCGGCCACTACGACAGCCCCCTGCCCATGAGGATGTGTCCTCCATAGGGTGACAGGAACAGAGGGAAACTGATGTTTGAGCCTTTCCCGGAGGTTATTGCTGCCACACAGGGGAAAACGCACAGAATACAGAAGATCCAAAAGGGTAAGTCTGTCATAGGTCGTGAGTGAATATCCCAGGGAAAGCACATAACATAAAAGGATAAAAAATAAGAAGAGTCCAGGGAGGGATAGACGGCCTGCCGAACACGCTGGCGCCATCTTGACTCCTCATTTAAATATCTATTCCAGACAAGCTGAACAAAGATTTACATTAAAAGAAAAATAATCCCCTCTTTTGTACCTACCAGCATACCTATATTCATCCATACATATTCCATTCATCCTTACACTCATACTCATACACTGGGTCAGATGTGCACAGCAACGACTGGTTTGCTATATAAAAATAAAAAAAATAAAAAAAGGATAGACAGACAGATATGCAAAAACAAACAGGGCATGAACAGTCTGAGTATTCTTGGCATAACACCACTAACCATAACATAAATAACAGACATTATAGTCATTGATACTATGAAATAGGTCTATAAATGATCGTCATTCATAATTATGATTTACAAAAATACATTAGTACTAGTATTAGGGCGACTGTGGCTCAGTGGTAGAGTAGAGTTGGCTTGCAATCGGAGGGTTGTAGGTTCGATTCCAGCTTCCTCCAGTCACATGTTGATGTGACTGGAGGAACCACTTAACCCCAAAAAACATTGTCGGTATATGTCAGTGTATGAATGGGTGAATGTGGCTTCAATGTAAAGCCAATATGACTCGAAAAGCGCTATATAAGCTCAGTCCATCAACCATTAGTACGGGTCCCCAGACCTGTTCCCAGTTGCCCAAAGCTTTATTTCCAAGGCAAATATTTTCCAGATGTATTATGGAGATAAATTTGTTGAGCCAATTCTGGAAAAAAGGTATAGCACATTCTTTCCAGTTTTTGAGAATCAGGTTTTTTTGCAATAAGATTCGGTGAAGCTCCAAAAAGCGCAAAATCTCTATCTGAATTGATTGTCCTTTCATATACTTTAGAAAAAATGGAAAACACACTTAACCAAAAAGTTTGTATCACTTGTATGTTTGTATCACTTGTATCAACCCCAGAGCAAATGCAGCAAAGTGCCTTCATTTTTGTTACACTTTTCACATAAGGGAGACACCGAATGATAGAACTT
Organism: Apricaphanius iberus; assembly: GCA_028564705.1. NCBI lineage: Eukaryota > Metazoa > Chordata > Actinopteri > Cyprinodontiformes > Aphaniidae > Apricaphanius > Apricaphanius iberus. The sequence continues at coordinate 337,949 of JAPXFQ010001859.1, forward strand.
ATGAAGTTTAACTTTAGAGTAGTGGAATCGATGAATCACCTTAAACTGAGTTAATCTGTGTGAACTATTGATTGATGTGTTAATACGAGTGAGAGCAGTTCCAGATATTATTAGGCAAGGCACTTCCAATCTCTTTTCCCCACACCTCTTTACAATTATTTAATGCTTTACCTTCAAATGTGAAGATCTTGACACATTTACTAATGAGCTTTTTACAAGTTATTGGTGAGCTCAACACGTCAAACAAAGGGATGCTGTCACCCACACTTTCAAAGTTATTCGTATTACACCTGGCAAAATTTCTTATTTGGAGGTAACGAAAAAAACGAGAGTTGGGCAAGTCATATGTCAATGAAAATTCATTAAATGTTGAACATTTGCCGTCAATTTAGAGAACTTTGAAGTTTTTAATTCCTTAATTATGCCAGATTATGTACGTTTTGTCCTGTAGTGCTGTAACAAAATTGGAATTATGGCATATTTATGTGTAAATTGAAATATCAGGAATTTTTAAATATTGTTTAATTTGTTAACTTCTCTGACCTCAAAAAGTATTTGAAATCTTAAGTGTCATGATGAGAGTCTGAAACTTTTAAGCAGCACTAAATGTCTTTACCTGTTCATATAAGCCAGTTATGCTAAAGGAAATGAGAGGAGGATACAAACATATCAGCTTCATAAAATATAATTCAACTAGTCAGGAATATCAGCCATCAAAGGTTCTGATTTATTCATTGGAATAATCCATATGGTTCAGCCTATACTCACGTACAGTGTAGAGGTCAGAGATTGACCAAATAACTTGGACCTTCTGCAAACGAAAAAACCCAAAGCAAGGTTCCCTTAGGATTTCACCTACCTGTAAATATAGGGTTTTTTTTCTGCATTTTCATGTAAATATTTCGACCTGTGCAAAAAAATAAATGAGTATAAAGATGAGTGCAGGCCTTTTATGCTGCTGATTATTTTCTGCCAGGTTAATAAAGGAGGTGAAGTTGAATCATTCAAGCAGAGAAAACCTCATTTTTGTGCCGAGGGGGAGCAAACACTAATGTGACTGCTGGAGAGCATCTGCTGTAATCATTTTGTCCCTGTGTTGTGTACAGCTGCTGTCTCCTGAATGTCTCCCCAGGACCTGCTCTAATCTGTCTAAAGCAAAGAAATTAATTACAGTGTGCTTTCATAAGCTTATTAAAATGTTCTCTCCTCCCCCACACTTTCTCTTGGCTCTGCTCTTTTCTCTTCTTATTTTTCGGGTCTTCTGATCCGTCATCCTTTTTTTTTTGGACGTCACCACTCATTTCTGTTCTCGTCTTCATGTATTTTACACTTCTGACGTCTGCTTTGTGCTTTCCTTTCCTCTTTCCCTACATTACCTCATTCTTTGTACTTCTTGCTCTCACACATCTCTCCCTCTCTTGGTTCTGTCTCCTTTAGGCCATCGATAAGTACTGCCGGGTGAGTGGTGGTTTCTCTGGAGTGAAGGATGTCTACTCGTCCAACCCGACCTACGATGATGTGCAGCAGAGCTTCTTCCTCGCCGAGACGCTCAAGTAAGTTTGATTTATGAGGTGTTCCTTCTTGTGATTCTCTGCAGACTGGTTGGAAGCAGATAAACGTCGTTTAAAAAACACTGCTTTGGTTTTCCATTCCTGTTGGGCCGAGGAGGAGCAGCTCTCAAAGGAGGATGGTAGTCTGTTGGAATTGCGCTAATGGTTCGCTGCTTCCCCCTGGTGGCAGCTCTGTGTAAATGATCTTCTTTAAGCTTTGTGCTTCCTTTGTGCTTCCTTTGCAGCTTGGAAAAATCTGGAATTAGATTTCACTGTTTAGATTAACATGGAAACAGAAATTAAAATTAAGAAAAAATATTTGTATTTCCAGACGTTATTCACTATTCCATAATATAAAGGCTCTGTCCTACCTTATGTACATCCTTACTCGATTCTGTCTTTCCTTCCTTGTGTCTTTCATCCTTTTGCCCCTGTGTTCTATCCTCCCTTCTTTCCTAGATTATTCCCTTGTTCCCTACCTTCATTCCCTCCCTGGGGCCTTTAATACCTTTGTTGCTACTTTCTGCTGTTTGTTCTTTCTTTCCGTCTGTGCCTACCATCATTTTAGCCTTACTCATTTCCTTCTTTCCTACCCTAATTTATTGTATCTTTCCTTCCTTCCTGATTACATGGGAATAACGTTTTATATTTAAAATATAAAATCAGGACTGACAAATCTGCATGTTTCACATGAAGGTAACAGATCTGTTGTACCTTTGTTGCTAAAACACTGGGACAGTTCAAAGATGAGACTAAATGGAGTAAAGTGACATTTACTGGCAGCTGATCAGACCTCGGTTTTCGACTTGGATTGAAATGAACACCAGCAAAGCTCCTGATACTGCTGGAGTCTGTGGTGTGTGAGCCATGAAATGTCAGCTGCCACATTGGTCGGGAGCTCCCACAGACGTTGACATTTCAATCCTTATGAGTTCGGAAGCCTTTTGTGTCCTTTGTATCTTTTCTCAGTGCCTGTCCCTGCAGACTGCGGAAGAACCCCAACAGAGCAATACAGCCAAGCTCTGATTGGCTGCTAGTCTCCACTGATCGGTGCAGATATGCAGTGTTTAAGAACTTTAACAATCTGTTTAATACAAAAACCTTCTCTATCACAGATTTGACCTTTTCTCCTGCTCTATTTGTGAGCTAGTTTGCGAACTTTCCAATGTGAGTAAAGATGGCAGAAAACATAAAAATGTCATTGTTGGCAGAGAAATAAATGAAGTGCTGAGAAAATATGCCTTTGGTAATATAAATGTATTGAGGATTATTTCATATTCAGCATGTTAAACATTTTCAGCTTCTCTCTGTCTTCCCACATGCGTTACTTTTAAGTTACTTCAGGCTGTAGCACAGGTATACACTGGACCTGAAAGTCCAAAAAGGAAACCATAATGAATCTTTTTCCAAGAAAATGTTTCCACCTTTAGGATCCTGTGTAATGTAACTGGAAACATCAGGAGAAGAATTTAAGACCTAAAGCTGGTGTAAATGGTTGCTATCCCTGAAACGACCCCTTAGACCTTGTCTGGGTATCTGCTTGGAAAGCTGAACAATGTTCAATATTTTCCTCTTTCTGTCATGAAAAGCTTCCCGACAGCAATCAGAAAGTGACTCTACAGCCCTCTACTGGTAACCCCATACATTACTTTTGCTCTCTATTTAGAGACTTTTTGCAATACTTGGATTTTTTTTTTTTTTTTTTTTGTAAGAAATGGTTTTGTTGATTTGGATCGATGCTTGGATTCATTGGGTTCCTGGTAAATGTTATTCCATCTGAAAATTTTTCGTCAAAGCGTACAGCTGTTTGGAAGAATTCATGTTTTTATCTTTCTAGAAGAAAAAAGTTCTATCCATGGAAATCTGTCAGTGTTTTTTCCTCTGGCTATTGTCCTAGTTTTTTTTTTTTTTGTGCCAATTTGTCCCAAAAAAATTTTATATTTTCACTGGACAATAACCATCTTCCAGCTGCTATTTTAGAATGGCTGTAAATACGTTTGAGATCTAATCTTTGCTTTTAGCACAGCTAAGACCAAAGTACATTTAGGATGTCATTTTCTGCTCCTTGAACACCTCATTCTATCTGTCTGACATGGTGGTCGAGGGGTGATGATATGGGCTTATTTTGCAGCCACACAATTGAACTAAACTTCTCCAGCTGTCTAATAAATAAATGACATTCAGAATGTTACATTTCTATATCTTTACACTTTACAGATTTTAAGTTGTTAGAACTGCAATATTTTTTGCTCGTTTCCATTTCTTCTAAATAAAGGAAATCAAAAGTAAAGCAGTGTCTTCTATCCAGGGTTTGTTGTTGAGTTATTCATTTCTTCTTCCTCCCCTTCCCAGGTATCTGTACCTGTTGTTCTCCAGTGACGACCTGATGCCCTTTGAAAGCTGGGTTTTCAACACAGAGGCCCACCCACTCCCCGTCCTCCACCTGGGCAACATCACCCTGCCCGGCAGCGAACCCGCTCAGCGATAGACGATATCCTCCTCCACATCACCAGGGGGCACCACCCTTCTGCCCGCCTGACTGATCGCCCCATAAAACCCTCCCACCCTCCCGCCCAACACTGGACAGACTTCCATCTGAACTCTTCATCTGCATTTGGACTGCAGACATGAGCCAGAGGAGACAGAGAGACCGCTGCCCAGAGGAACGGACTGAGCCTCTGGATCTCCCTCTCTTCTACTTCTTCTGTGTCCTTGACTCTCACTGTAGATCTGTGTCTTCATTGCTTCACCCAGACAGACGGTTGGAGCGCTGTCCAGCCTGTTCTCGGCTCTGAATCGTGGAGCTCCAAATAAGAGACTTCATTTTATTTTGTCTTTTTTCTGGTTTGACCAAACTTCCTCCATGCAGACTTGAGCTGAGGCCCTAAGAGTGAAGGATTACACAGACAACTCGACACTGTGCGGAAGGGTTTCTTTTTCCCTCGCTGACAGACTGGTGGACATTTACAGGGTCTGTTAATGAGATGTCTTTTTTCGTTTTGGACAAAGCATTAATGGAGACACAGGGTCGTATGAAAGCCCTTCACTTCTCCCCGGCCGAGCCCATTTTCTGTTCGATCTTCATCAGATGGACCAAGACCTGAAACTGTAATCAGATCACCTCCTTTCAAGCAGGCGGTGACAGCAGTAACCACGTAATCTAAAGCTTTTCTTCTGCGTTTGTTTCTTGGACCACTTTAGAAGAAAGCAATTCAACAAGAACGGCAGCAGGCCTTCACATCCCAGTCTTACCAGTTTACCGTTCCCCCCCTGAAACCATTCTGCTGCTGCTTTCTTGGATGCTGCTTGCTTCATTTTTTTTTCCACAGGTTCCGGATCATGGCGTCACATTTTTAATTTTTTTTCACCTTCCATTCTTCTCTCAGATCGCTTTGTTTCCGACAGCTTCAGTACAAATTGTTTCGAGGTCGTACAGACCGTGCTTTGGTACACGTGTTTGTGTTGGTGACTCTGCTGGAAATCATCTGTTTGTGCACTTTTTATGGGAAGACTAAGGCAGAAAAATGTAAGTGGTGTAGCACTGAAAGGTGAATAAATGATTACAATACTCCTCATTGCAGAGCTCTCATGTACTACCCCCCCCAATCATATTTTTGTCTTCTGCAATACTTATTAGTTCCATTTGTCATGTTTCTTGTTTTTCGTCCATCTTTTTTGTAAAAAGTGATCAACCCTCTTTTACTTGTCAACCTCTTCAAACTAGGGAGTGTAACCGTACACAAAAATCATGGTTTGGTATTAATCAAGAAAAATAAATAGGCCACAAATGTGCATATGAGTTTTTTTTTTATTTTACTCAGAGCCTCTGAATCAAGCCTCAGCCATTAGTCCTGACTTTTTCAAACCAAAACAACATCCTCACCTCCGATAACTCCGTTATTGACACTCTGGTTGTTTTCTCTCTCCTCCACATGTCTTGGCCCATTGACCTGGCGCGTGCACGGAAAAGTAGACGCGGCTTCAAGACCAATCAGAAAGGGAGGGGGAGAGAGAGCTTGCGTCAGTTTTTTTCAAATCATGTCCCTCTTTCTTTTTTCTTACAAAGTCCAGGCTATCACTTTAACATACATCATTTTTTTACTGAATTTTTCTGAAGATCTTTTTTTAAAATAGTACAAGCAGACTTAGCCAAAGTAGAAAACAATATAACCACTTGAAAACAGTCAGCAAAAATGTTTAGTTTGCTCACGTTTTAGAATGAAAACATACCTAAATATGGGTGGACAGGATTCTTTCAGTTCATTTGTGTATTGATACATGTACCATTACAACCCTACTTCGAGGCCTCATAAAGTAGAAAAATATTCAACCTTCAATTCCCTTAAGCTTCTAACAGATACTAAACTGCTACAAATGTTTTGGTGTTGTAAAAAAAATATGTAGCTCTAGTTTGATTTCTAGAGAAACTAAAATATTTTTCATCTAAGGGTTTCAACAAGCCCTATAAAATGCCAAAGGTCCTATATAATTTTTAAAAAAGGTTCCTTTGCTTGCAGCTCATGAGTCATTAGTTTCTATGCTCAAAATTAGGCAATGTTGCAAAGAATGTTGCGTACAGGAAACCAAACTCAAGCATCGCAGTATACAGCAGTGGTCACCCATTAGAAATGCAGTGATAGCTTTGTCTCCAGCTCAAATGGGAGGTCATAAGGCTGAATTTTAAGTGCTGCTTTATCCGCTAAGGAGGGGAAAGTAAGGAGAAATGTCTGAGCAGTAGGCTGGACATTCAGAGACTGGCACCCTAATCAGGAATTTAAAAGCACTTTGTGGTAAACCCAGTCAGACTGAATAAAGAATCACCACCTGTGACACAAAAATACTTCAGTTCTGCCAGCTTTCAAGCAAATGATCATCTTAGTTTAGAAGAGCATTGTTACATTGGTAAACCCAAGGGTGTACAAGCATATTTCTTGTAACGGATACATCACCACAATACTTTATATTAGCAAACCGTCACAGCTGATAGTCTTACTTTTCTGCACATAATCTGTGCTTTTCTCGTAAGCAGCGAAGCCTAACTCCTAGCTCTCTGTCAACCATGTAAAATTAATAATTCTGGCTACATTTATTCACACGTCACTCAATTCTGAAAAGTCACAGATTGGAAGGGAAGTCCGAATACTGATTTATAATCCGTTGTTTGGCTCAGGCACAACAGGAAGAGCAGTTGCCAATGATTAAATTGTTTATTGATACTGTATAACTTGATGCAGTCTGAGTACATCTGCAAATGTTTTCCTCTGACATAGACCATTAAAAAGTACAAAACTATGTTAAACCACACATTTTCTTTCCTGAGAACATGATGCACTCAAAAAAACGTTGTCACTTTAGCGTTTCGCTTTAGGCTCCTAGAGCCTTTTTTTTTTTTTTTTTTTAATCTCACCGTTGTATGAACTGTTATGTGGGCTTTTGCTTCCCTTGAAGCCAAGATTTGTTGTGTGTCGGAAAGTTTTTTGATAAGAGAGATCTTTGAGGAAAGCAAGAGTGCTTACCCCATCTTTTTTTTTTTCTGTGTTGCCAGGTAAAACATGCACATTTATTTCATATATCCATGTTAAAAACCTTTAGTTTTTCTGTTTACAACAGGCTGTCTAGCTTTGTGATTTATAATCATTGAATATGTTTTTTAGTGCCTACTGAAAGGACTTGTCTGCTTTGAAAACAATGGAAATAGTGATTATTTTTTAGGTTTGAACATTTTTTTTTATAATTTTCTGTTTTCACTTTAACATCTTCACATCAGTCTGAGAGCTCTGCACCACCACAGGGTAGTTCTTCCTCATGCCATCCTGCCTGACGGTGTTTTACTGCTGGCCTCAACACCGAGGCAGTTTACATCTCACGAATTCTGTCCCAAGGGTTTTAACGTTCGCCATGACCCGCGCCTGACCCGTTAAACTGACTTGAAACCAAGCGGCGAGGAAACCATCATGCATCGCATGGAATGAAGAGAAAACAAGATATCAAGCCAGCTGATCTGAAACGACGTGAAAGTGGGAATAAAAACCCAACCCTGACCACAAAAAATGAACCGTGTTTGAAGGGAGACTGACCACAGAGGGAAGCAGGCGAAAGCCAGGAGTCTATAAATGAAAGCAACCAGTGAACAGAAACAGGGAAACCCAACATTTCTCTTTACCGAACATTTTTGTTATATAATAAAATGATTTTGGTTCTGTTGCTCATTAAAATGAGCTAGGGTTTTTAAAAAGTGTTACTGATATTGGAGCTCCTTCTTATAAAGAAAAAGATGAAATCCCTTCACAACCCAAAAAAGCTTTCAACAGACAAGGATGCGTTCAGCTGAATAAAGCTAAAGATTGAGTCCAGTCATGTTTACTGTAGTAATCTTTAGCTTCACCAGCTGAATTTACCTGCAGCGATAAAGCAATACTGGGATTTCTTTTGTCTTTGACAACGTCAGAGCCAGTCATCTGACTTTTACAACTGAACCAGTATAACGGTCCCAACACCAACAGGAAACCTCAGATGTGGTTTCAGTCACAGTGACAGACCCCCTACTTTACTGCTAACATCTAAAGGTTCTGTTCAGGACTCGCCTCATCCTCCCACACCATGCTGGAAACGTGATTCTGATTTAGGAGTGTAACGTCATCTTTCCTCTGGTTTTGTGCATTTTTCCTTTTTACCTATGAAACCAGGCCCAAGAAAACAGATTTCGGCCTGTTGCAGCCTCAACCGTTAGGTTTCCTCGAAGGGTTGTTATGCAGTGCCTTGCAAAAGTGTGCACAACCTTTAATGTGGTTATAGTGCGAAAATTATACATGGGTTAGTTCATTTTGAAATGTGTTTCTACCAGCTTTGGTCATCTGAAGAATAAAACTTTTGCCCATTCTTCTATACAAAATAACTGAAGCTCGGTCAGATTGGATGATGGTCTGTGAATAGCGCTGTTTGTATTTTATAACAGATAATCAGATATGATTAGACTCTCTTAACACATGAACATGTGGTCTAAAAGATATCTGTTGTCCTGCTAGACAATAAATCACCTCCCCAGTCTCAAGTCGTTCAGCATCTAACCAGTTTTCAGCAATATATAGCAGCTTTCCTAGTGTGGTTCAACTATCAGAACTTCCGGGTAATTTCACAGGGTATTTATCTGATTGGGTAAATGTGGTGGACCGCCGCTCTTAGCCAGTGTGTCTCCATACAAAAGTGGGTCTTTGAGGAATTATCTAAGAAGCCTGCATATAGCAACTCTTAGCAGTAAGCAGCATCGCTGATCAGCACTAAAGGTCACACACAGACTGAAATCGCAGAAGCAGGGATGGTTGCTGTGTTTCTGCCATTGTAAGGCCCGTTGTAGTTTGAAAAGCGCTTTATAAATAAAGTTTGATTTGATGATTCGACAGGGCCATTTTTGAAGCCATTCCAGAAACCAACAGAATACCTGAATGTTGTTTGTACTCAGAAACGTCTCGATTGACTCAGATCAAACAGAATCGCAGCAACAAGCCCTGTTTCTTCCATGTCCATTTTCTCATTTCTGCTGCTCTTGCTGCCTTTTTGCGCTGATTAGTGACGTTACTCGCTGCTGAAACAGTTTTGATTTGCGGGTGTCTAAAGCTGATTCCTGAGGAGGGATGGTTGTGTGTAGAGAGACGGCTGCTGAGAGGAGCAGGCCAAGAGATTACCATGTCAGAAAAAGATCTGGTTAAATTACCCTGAAAATCCAATATTGGAAAAATACCTATAAACTGCTTCACCAGCAACTCATCAAATTTGACAAAGTTGGTTTGGCGATATTCAGTGATTCAATTTGAGTTACAACCAATCAGCATAGGTGCTGGCCAGGGACTACCAGGCTATTTCCAAGTACTTGCCTCAAGACTGGTATTGGACTGGTTCTGGAAAACGGCCCTGTTGGGCGGGCCCGATGAAGTGGAGAGACACGCATATCATCAAGTTCCAGTAAAGTTACCCTGAAGTTCAGATAGTAGAAACATGTCAGTAAAGACCAAAAAGCTCCAATTTGGTATAATCTGATCAGAGCATCATCTTCCAGATGTTTGTGGCTTTTTTTCCCCCATGGCTTTTTATGAATTTCATTCTCTCAACAGTTCAAAAAAAATTTGACTACTTTAAAAACATTAGTAGTTCATAATCAGCAGATTCACCCACCTGGGCTATGAATCTCTACAGCTCTTTCAGCGTAACTTAGGCCCTTTTGACTGATTTCCTATTAATGCTTCCCTTTGCTGGCCAGTTAGTTTAGGCCTACAAGTGTCCCACACTCGTGTTCTTCATCCTTCAATTTAAATTCAGAACATCTTCAGTTATACTCCACATAGATAACAGATGACTTGGTCACGTCATCAGGAGATTTTTGAAAGCCCTTGATTTATTTTGGGTTAAAAGAGAAAGGAGGCTACAAGTAAAAGCTACGCTTTTCACTTTTTTTGTAAAACATGTTTAGAATAATTCATAACTTTCCTGTCACTTCATAATTAATTTCTACTTTATCTGGTTTAAAATAATAAATCCTGAAAAAATGTTTTCTGAAGTCTCCAACACAGTGAGAAAGTTGAGGGGGTGTGAATACTTCTGTAAGGCACTGTGAATATTTCTAAGAGGTTGGTCTTGCGCTCACACTTTGACCTGGTTTTCAGTCGGACCTCAGAACACGTTGATCCAGCCAGCCTCAAGTAAACAATAGTATTAAACTTTGAATCAACATTCCATATAACTATGAATTTCAAGGAACTTGTCTTGTTTAGATTTCTTTCACCAAACATTTGTGGCAGCACGGTCAGACATGATGTATACAGGTTAAAAGCTGCAACGATAAAGCAGAGTCGATTTAAATTACCTCCAAAGTAGATGGTTTCCTCTCCTCGCCACAGCCATTCCTAGCCCTCTCTTTTTCATGTGTGCGTATCATTAAATTACATGGCTAGAAATGAATTCATTACATTTAGTCATTACTGACCTCATTGATGCAGTACAGACTCTGCTCTCAACGTATCCCTCCATCATCATCAACTCCATACTGAGGAGGAAATGTGGGCGGCCATCGAGTCGCTGAAGCGATGTCGATTTTGAAAACTGAGTGTTCTGTATTTGTATTTTTACCGAGCTACAAAGTAGGATTAAAGTATCTGTAAATATGTTTAAAACGGAGACAATTCAATAAAGATGTTATGAAAAGTGATTTTTAGCCGTTTCCAGGTTTTTTTAGCAGAACCCATCTATGTGCTGTGGTAGAGTGGCCGTCCCGGGTTCATCTTCTGGCCTCAGAATGTTTCCCACATGTCTTTTCACCCTTCTCTCTCTTTCAAACCGTCCAATAATGGCCACTAGAGCCACAAAATGTTTAAGGTTGTCGTGCTAAACATCACAAGCTGCTTCAAAGCAAAACCCAGCCCCAGAATCTATAAAGAAATCCAACCTTCTAGAATATTAACTTAATATCTCTCTCTAGACAATCCATTCCCATGGGATTAAGTCTGGGGTTACAGAGATGGTTAATTTCGAGGATGAATTTTATATCCGCTTTGATTAAACTGTTTTACCTGAAGATGACCCATCTATTAGTATGCAGTGTCTCATTGAGAAACTAATTCTTTCTTCTTCTTATGATAAGATCGATCACTCAGTGCATAGGCATGCTTGACTGGAACATTTTCTTTAACCCCCCCCCCATGCCTGCATTAGCTGCAGAAAGGAAATAAACAGCAAAAATGAGTGAGTCAGTTTTACAACTTTTCTTTATGTCCTGCTTCAATCTGTAGGGGAGACCGGGGCTGGTTGTCTCACTTTTTGCTCTAGTTAATATTGTTCATCCAAATGTATTTTAAGAGACATTTATATTAGCTTGAACTGAATCCTTTAAGTCTATAAAACGCAGATTTAAAAAATCATAAATAACACTTACCGAAGACAGATGGACAGGCGCTCTTCGGGAGGAATAGAGAACCTACAGTTGGTGTCCTGGTAGGAGATTTGAGCTCCGATGCGGCCCTGGAGGTCGTAAAATTGGGCGCGGGACAGACTGAAGTACCGCTGTAAGCGAACCTCATCCATACGTAGCTCCTGGAGCAAATGGTTAAACTCCCCAAACTCAGAACGCATCCGTAGAATAGGGTGAATCCACAAACGGCGCTAATGTTGCAGAAGTCGACGTTGTCTAGCTTTATTTAGCAAATAAAGCCAAGCCACTCTCTCATTACTATCTGCCATAGTTCAGAACGTACAGCAACAGAAGAAGCCCCGCCCACGCATTGTTTTTTGCTCAGAAGTGGCAGACTTTGCAAGCTTCAACATAGAAGCGTCAAACTAGATGCTTTGTGAGCTTTGCCTTACGCTGATAAAGCCTGCGGTCTGAATGCAGCATTAGGCTGCATTCACACCTGATAGTCTGGTAGACTTGACTCGATTGGAGACCAAAATTGCAACATTGTTTCTCTCTTTAGCTGGTGCGGTTTACATTAACTCTGGGTTTTTACTTATCAGAAAGTCCACAGCTTTGAGCACCAATTTCGCCTCTCCACCTTTGGTGGCGCTGTAGTAAATCTGTGCTTCCTCACGCCGCGGAGGAACTTCCAGTACAGCTGAATATAAACAAACACAGAGGAGCAGCATATTGTTGCCGTTTTAGGATTGATCTGTCTTTGGCAAATGTACCAGATAAATGCTGCGGCACTAACTCAGGATGAACATAGAGCGAGGCGGAGGACTATGGAGAATGTTGTTTTTTTATACAAGGCGGCACCATATGAGCATTGTGTTATGAGTAGCACTGCTTGAATGCAACTTCCAGCAAAGATGGCCTCCTTATACAAACATTGGGCCAGGTATGTCCAAGATCCAGCATTTATCTTGCCATTCACACATGCATTTGTTCTGTAGTTTTTGATCGAAGCGATTTGTGAAACCAAAAATGGACAGCACATAAACACATCTATTTTTGGTGACAACGCACAGTAGGCAGGGAGTGACAGAAATAATTCGCAGACTTTATGAGACACTTGATTAAAAGAACACTAAGCACATTTTCTCAATAAATCTAGTTAGTTTTGTGAACAGTCATTACAGTTTTAGTTCGTTTTTGTTTTGTCGCAAATGTTCGTTTTTATTTTTATTTCAGTTAAAGTTGTTGTTTTATTTACTTTTAGTTTTTGTTCATTTGTTCGTTTTCGTTAATGACAATAACCTCGGTATTGATACATTAAAAAAACTGAAATGTTGATTTTTGATCAATTTATTCTGTCAACAGGTTCCACGAAATTAGCTTAATTAAACGTAAAATTGTTAAAGGAGCATAGGGCAGGATGAAAACACAAAACTCATGAGCAACACGGCTGGCGCTGGAAGTAACTGCAGCAACCGTCACGGGAGCGAGCAAAAAAAAAAAAAAAAAGAAGAAGAAAAAGAAACAGCAACATGCTGCCAAACCACTGCGTATTATGAAAACAAGCACCGTGTTGAGCGACAAAGTAAGTAATATCTTCCTTTGGTCCCGGTGGACAGAAAGGCGTCTACAGATATTTTGGGCACACATAGATTTTGAAGGGTGAACAGACATTCTCTCTGTCTCCGTCACCTATGCAAGAACGCAAGGAGTAGAGTTCCAATTTTTAACTATCCATCAACGGCGAGCTTATGCATCTGATTGGTCAGTTTGAGCAACAGCCAGAGAGCTCTTCACCAGAACGGGGCTCTATAGTTGCTGTAATCAGTAGTTAATGCAGCGTTTGGCCACTATATGCTTTATATTGAAAGGATAATTTATATAATCTGTTCCTTTGGCGATTTTGAACACAAGGAGGTGTAGGAAAACAACAAAAAACGGCTGCTGTGTTTTGTTTCCATGTGTTTCTAGAGTATTTTATATTCCGCACTTCTGGTAAAAAGCTTTCCGGCTTAATCAAAACGTAGTTTCTTTCGTTCATTGCTCCTTGAGGAAGAAATGTGTTCACAAGCCTAGAAAAAAACAGGAGAGGCGCTGTGTAATGGTAGGCAGAGACGCCATGAAAACTTAGCACCCCCCGCTCTGCTGCACAGAGCTGGGTAAAATAGTACAGCTATCTTATATTTCATTCATCTTGCATCAAATTAAAGTATGTCTGTTTAGCATTTCTCCTTTAATATTGTAACATTTCAGTGTTGAGAGCAAACAGAAACAAACCAAGTAAAATTAACAATGCAATAAGTGTGTTGAGATTTTTATTAGTTTACATTTTCATCATAAAACTCTCCAAAATAGTTTTGATTGCATGGAAAAAGTGACAATATAAAACACCCAGCCTAGATTTGAACTGGTGACTTTAGCCCAGAACCATCATCTTTGTAAACATATCTGACTTGTGACAACTTGTAAGACAAGAGTGAAGTTCTCTGGAACTATCAGCAGATTCTGAGCAACAGATTTACAACTGAATGCCTGCTGCCTACACAGAGCTGTTGATGTCACAATATTCTGTTGAAAGACATGTGTTTCCATGTGTTCTTTCTTGCTGACAAAAGTGGCAAGCTGATTTAAGTAGGTTTGATTTATGTCAATTACATAACTTTTAAGCATAGTCCATGCATTTTCAGTTTGAAGTTGGGTTGGTCCAGAATTTTGATTTTCGATTTAAGATGATGTCAAAGAACGTGTTTGTATTTGTCCTTCAGCATTCAACCCATTGTTTGGAATAAACCTGTAGCATTTATGGCAAAACAGAACTTTAGCATGATGCTACCACCACTATGCTTCACAGTTTGTACAGTTCCTTGGATTTTAAAGCCTCACCTCATCTCCTCAACACATCAATCTTTCCATTTTGGTCAACATGGCTTAATCATTTCCTCCTCGGACTATAAAGCCTTTCTCCAACAGGAAAACAGTCCTGTTTCTATACACAGCCGCCGATTTCAGTTAAGCTTCAGAGTTGATTTTGGACCAGGAGTTGTGTAGCTTTCTGTGATCGGCACCCATGCTGATGTCAAACCGGCTTCAGTGTGTTGAACTTCCAAAGCGGTTTCCCTCTGCCTGAGGGTTACGATATTGCTTGAGATGGTTGGATGAGCAGAGAAATTGAAACACCAATCATAACTGGTGCTGAAGAGGAGGAAGAAAGCTAAGATGAAGGCTCTGGAATACTTAAACACCAGCAACCATTTGGGACATTTGCCGTTTATGTATAAAACTCCTTGTACTTTCTCACATTTTGCAACATTATAACCATAAACTTGAATATATTTTATCCACATTTCGTGAAATAAAAGCACAGAATCAGTTTTGTCCATACCAATAGATTACACACCACACTTTTCAAAATTCATCATCTTTTTTTGTTGTTGCTTTATTTCCACTAAACATCTATCCTCAACTTTGTGTTGGCCTGTCACATAAAATCCCCATGCAGACCATTAAGTTTGTGATTATGAAAAATTTGATATAAAGGTATCATTCATGGATTATTAATTATTTCTGAATAACACTACTTGCAAAAAAGACATTTGATTGCAAGAACATCAATGCAATAGCATGATGGAAAAATCTATTATTTTGTTGTTATATTGAAACCCATTGTAATCAAATGATTACCTAATCTTGAAGATAAAATAATCTGAATGCAGCCTTTTTCAATTTAAGTAAAACTTTCGTGTTTTTAGGAAACCTAAAGCTGTTGAAAATGTTCCTGAGTTGGACTTTCTCTGCCTTGATGCTTTTATCTCCTGTATCAACGGAGTGGTTTTCTGTATGCCCTGCTTCCAACACAGCAGGATTACCCTCATCTTTTGTTATGCACGCACAGCAAATGTTCTGTATCGTCACTGTGCGACATTTGACGCCTGCATCTCAACCACAACAATCAGTCATCTCAGAAATGTCACAGCAAACCAAGGTGTTTCCATCTATCAAAGGATTTCTGCTACTGCCTCCATCTGGCTTATATTTTCTCAGCTTTCTCATTATTTTAGCCAACCATGCCAAAGGGAATCACACATTGCATTATATAACTGAGTTTGCCTCTTATCTCTTCTTAATTCAACTCAAATTTAGTTCATTTATACAGCGCAAAAATCTTCATGATTCATCTCAAGGCACTTTACAAGAAAGTAATTTCATTTCATTCACATATATTCAAATCAGTTAAACATTTTTCTAATCAAGGAATCCCAGTAGATGCATTGAGTCTTTGACTCGCGGACTCCAATCACTGCAATCCTTTATACTGAGCTAGCACATATCGATATTGGAGAGGAAAAACTCCCCGTTTGCAGAAACAAACCTCTATAAGAACCTTGCTAAGTACCAGCGCCCATCTACCACGACCGCCTGGGGGTTTGAGAACATAGAGCAGGTCAACAGAACAAGGTAGATTAAATGGATGTCTCGATAACATAACAATCTGGATGGCTTTAAATGTTCTGCTTTTAAGTTCAGACAAGACAGAAGTTGATGTCTTTGGAACAGAAGCCATAAGAAAAGAAGCTGTTTAGTCAATCACTTTATCTGCCATTAAACTGGCCTCCAGTAATGAAGTAAAGAACCTCTGTGTTGTTTTTGACATGACATTTGAATCCCATATTAAACAGGTTTCCAGGATTTTTTTCTATCACCTCTTGAATATTGCTAAAATTAGAAATATCCTGTGCAGGAGTGATGCTGAGAAACTAGTACACGCATTTGTTACAATCAGGGCTGGACTACTGTAATTCTGTACAGTCAAGAAGTTCACAAAATACAATTAAAAGCCTTCAGTTTAAAATATTTCAGCAAGAATTCTGATTAACATTAAAAAGAGAGATCACATTTCTCCTGTTTTAGCTTCTATCCACTGTCTCCCTTTTAAATCCAGAATAGAGTTTAAGATCCTCCTTCTAAGTATAAAGCCCTTAATAACCAGGCTCCATCATACATCAGAGATCTGAAGAAGAAAATGGTTTCTGTTTTTTTATTTGTTTTTTTCAACTCTACAGCTAAAAAGTACTGAAGAAATAAAATATGTAATCTGTTCTATATTCATATTTTTTCTATTCCTGCTGAAAACTGCTGAGAACACAGTTTTGTATTTTAAATGGGGGCAGTTGTCTCCTAACAGAGACCTTCGCTCTCAGACTGCAGGTTTACTGGTATTTCCTAGGATTTCTAAAAGTAGAATTGGTGGCAGATCTTTCAGCTATCAGGCTCCCCTCCTATGGAACAGGCTCCCAGGGTTGGTTCGTGAAGCAGACAACTTGTCTATCTTTAAAACCAGGCTTAAAACTTTCCTCTTTGACAAAGCTTACAGTTACAGACAGGTTAATAGGTAGTTAGAGTCAGGTTAGACAGGTAGCTAGGAAGAGACAGGTTAATGTTAGTAGTCAGGGAGAGTGTCAAAAGCTAGGAAGAGATAGGAAGAGGTAGAGTAGCTAGGTAGAGATAGATTACTGTAAGCCAGGTAGAGAGCGTCAGAGACCAGGTCTCCTAGTAGCTAGGAAACAGGTTAATGTTAGTAGCTATGCTGCTTTAGGCTACACTGTTGGAGGGCATTATTAGAGTCAGTTCCTACTTTCTCTCCTACTTCTCCCCAACTGCATGATGTGCTGTCAATTCAAGCGCTAACCTGTTTTCTCTTAGTCTCTTCCTACAGTAGGTGCTCCTGACCTGCCCTGCTTGATGACCCTGACTAAGATGGCATTCCAGTGGAGGAACGTTCTCCACGTCCTGCTACCAGCTTCTGCTTCTGCATCAGTTCTGTTGCTCTTTCTGTGTCTCTGCTGCCTTGTATCTTATATCATCTTATAATATAAGATGATCACTTATGCTGAGCCTGGTTCTGCTGGAGGTTTCTTCCTGTTAAAAGGGAGTTTTTCCTCTCCACTGCCGCTTCATGCTTGCTCAGTGTCAGGGATTGCTGAGAAGTCACGACGCAATCTTCTGTGGTTCTCTAATTCCTAGATTAAACATTGTATTGTAATAACTTTTCTTGTAAAGTGCCTTGAGATTACATTTGTTGTGAAATGGCGCTATATAAATAAACTGAATTGAATTGTCTGCTGAAGGCGTAGACACGGGGATGTCACTGCATTAAAAGATGTAACTACGCCAGCTAAGATTTGACGTGATGTGCTCTCAGCAGCGATGTTATTTTTTTTTAAAAAGCCGGTTCTTCTCTGGTCGTGGCTAACCCGCAGGGTTTACGTTTTTGTACGTTGTTACAAGACACCTTTGTCATTATCTACATGCTCCAACTGACCCAGATTATAACAACCAATAAGATTAGTCACCATAACTACTGTATGTAAATGATGCTCAGCTCTAAATGACAACGTGACTAGGTGACTGCGATCCCATCTAGACCCTAAATGAATGCATTGAGCATATCAATACCTGGATGTTCCCTATTTTTCTCCGGCTGAACAGAAACAAAACTGAAGTAATTATTTTTGGACCTAAAGAGGAACGATCAGTAATGGACCTGAACCTCCAAAGCAACATAAAAGCATTAACAAGGTAAGCATTCTATCACGTGAAGAATATTTATTGGATTAAAGGACTAAAAACTTAAAAACTAAACTAAAAACTCATCTATGCATTAATCCTTAGTCGGCTTGATTAGTGCAACAGTATGTTTACAGGTCTGCCTAAAAAGTCAATCAGACAGCTGCAGCTAATCCATAACACTGCGGCTGACATTCTTACTAGAACCAGGAAATTAGAGCAAATCACCTCAGTTCCAAAGTCCTTACAGTTGCTCCCTTTAGTTTAGAGAATAGACTTCAAAATACTCCTAGTAGTTCATAAATTATTGAATGGCTTAGCTCCAAAATATGTTGAAGACCTGCTGTCTTTATACCAACTCCCCAAACCAGGTCCTCCAACTTTAACCTACTAATCATCTCTAGAATCAGAACCAAACACGGAAAAGCAGCGTTCAGTTTCTATCCTTCCCTGATTTGGAAAAAACTTCCTAATGACTGTAAAGCTACTTAAACATTGAGCTGCTTAAACTTAAACTAATATTTTTTGAGCTGCCTGTGATTAAAGTATTATAACACTTAATTTCTGTTTAGGTTTTCTAATGTTTATGCTTTTCACATTTTATGCTAAATTGCTTTTTTTACTTTTCATGTAATATGTTTGGATTCTGTACCACCGAATCATATAAAGCACATTGTTGTTGAAAGTTGGCTATACAAAAAAAAATAAAATAAAATTACCTTCCCTTGCCTAAAAAAAGTTTGCTTTCTGATACTAAGAAGCATGACCTATGATAATGCATTATGAGATGGAAAGTTAGGAGCACACCAGAAATCATCACCAAATCATGGATGCCAGAGTCTGAGTCACAGAATAGATTAGGATGTGTACCCGTCAGCGGACGTACTGGAACCTTTAATGGCCCTCCAGTCTATGACAGTCTGTTTGCCTGCATGGGTACAATATGTGCTTCAAGGAACATGCAAATCAATCGTGTTTGTGTGTGTCACTGTGTTTAATGTTTTAATGACCCCTGCTGCTAACCGACCCATGGCCTGGACACGCTGAGTCACTTCTCAAATGGCACAAGAGGCAAGCAGGTAGCGAAGCGGCAGACACAGAACAGGATGTGTGTACACAGACGCAACACAGGCCCGCCTCCACTCATCCATAAGCAGCAGGATTACGACAACAGCTATTCATTCCACAGAGTGAAGCTCCATTCATCTTTATTTCCATAATCACCACGCAGATGGGTTAGCACAAACAACTGCAACAACAACTTAATTAGTATTAACTGGTCTACAAAGACAAAAATCACAGAGGGGCTGAAAAAACATACAGTGGGGTTTTTGTGGAGAGAAAATAGACTCAAAACATCTGTGTGTGCAGGGGCGCTGCTAAGAATTTTGGGCCCCATGACAAGAATCTTGGCAGGACCCCCAACACATAATTTATATAGAATCATGCACTTTATGGTATTTTTACTATCGTTCTCATATATTTAAGTCAATCAGACTTTATGTGAATCATATATAACTGCTTCTGTAGTGCTAGACCACCTTAAATTCATTATTTTGTGCTTGCACTAGCAATGTAAGTGGATTACAAATTATTTACTCTTATTTTTGCAAATTGTTTGAAAAGTTGCATTGGACAGATAGGTTTATACATAATAAAATCAGATTAGTCCTTGATTTAGCAGATTATAATTCT
The DNA here is from genome assembly GCA_028564705.1 of Apricaphanius iberus. Taxonomy (NCBI): domain Eukaryota; kingdom Metazoa; phylum Chordata; class Actinopteri; order Cyprinodontiformes; family Aphaniidae; genus Apricaphanius; species Apricaphanius iberus. Next base: position 357,656 of record JAPXFQ010001859.1, read on the forward strand.
TTGATTAAAAAGAATTGAAGATAAGGGTTTCATTTTAATTTTTGGATCTTTACGTAGCATTTGATTCTGTTGAACATACATGTATTATAAAAACGTACGATTATTTTGGATTCTGTACAGAGTTTATTAAAGCGATACATATAATGTATGAGAATATAAATAGCTCGGTTTCTCTCCCCCAAGGAACACCTAAAGGGTTTCACTATCAATCGTGGAAACCAGCAGGGCTGTCCCTTTTCTCCCCAATTATTTATTTTAGCTGCTGAGCTATTAACTATGTCTCTTTAAAAAACTGTCCAGATCCCTTTGGTAATAATAACAAAATTGGAATATTTTCTAAAGCATTGGGATTCTGTTTACATTACAAAAATGTGAGCTTATGTCAATACATGATATGGAGCAAACTGACTTATATGGGATTCCAGTTCAAATGAGGTAAAATCTTTGGGAATTATTATAACTAAAGATAATAAAACCAGAGAAGACTTAAATATTTTACCTGTACTAAAAAAGTAAATCTATACTCAACTCCTGGTTGCAGGCAACTCCTTGCAGGCAGAACCTCTGATAGAAATCCTCTGCCAGCTACTGTAAAAACTACTTTGAGCTGTTTGGGAGGTTTCAGTGCATCTCTTGAAGATGATTTGGAATTGTGTTACTACACGATCCCCAATGTTGTCAAATACAGTATGAGCCATCTCTCACCCTTCAAAGAATACTTTCATATTATCTGATCCAGAATGTTTGCAAACTAAATTGAAACAGCGTAAAATGCTTTGTAGAAATGATCATATTATTATTCACATAATAAATTTATGTGTATTTGACTGTTCAGAATGATCAAGTCCTCATTTTGACAGAGGCAAGGTCAACTGATAGTCAATATAACATCTTATGTTTGACTGCATTTATAAGTTAACAGAGAAAAAAAAGGGGGGGGTTCTTGAGCTAACGTGGACAAATTTGAGCAAAGCTACTGTATCACATCTGCAGAGCTACTCCGCTAATGAGTTAGCACTAGTTTAAGTCCGAAAACATCCCTTTAACTGAATAATGCGCACTTTAATGCAGCGGTAACTCACTACGAAATGTGCTGAAACCATGTAGTGAACCAAAACGCTAACCCTATCAGCAAGACCGACCCGACAGCCGAAGCAGATGAGGGAATCTCTATGGAGCGCTTCTGAACAAGTTTACAAGTACAGTCAAAAGAACAAAACATCAAACTGACAGCATGTCAGTTGGTAAACCATCAAACAATTTTCCTGGCACTATATCACATCATCATGCCCAAATAACCCAGGAGCAAGCCTTTATTACTTACCAATCCAGTAGCAACGTGGCTAGTTCAGCATCCATACATCCTCCTGTATCTCACAGTTGCTGACACACAAAACTGAAAAGTTGTAACACTGGGTTTTAGAAGCTAATCCTACTTTGACCTAAATTAAGCAACAGTTTGATAGAAAAGATGTACAAATGCTGTACAAATTTCAATACCGTTCAGTAAGGGAGAGGGGTGAAATGATAATATTGTGGAGGGATGAAAGGATGACACAGCTAGATCCGATCAGCTCGTTTATTCCACTCCAACTGAGCATCAGAACAACAGTAAGTGAGCAGTTGCAACATTCGCGCCACAACACCCCCCCCCCCCCCCCCCGAAAACCCAGTAGGGTCCAAATCTAGTCCAGGATTAAGTAAACGGCTGGGTTTAAGTAAACGGCCGGAACAGGCGGAACCTGGGGCCTGCAGAACCAGCCCGGAACTTTTGCAGGCGAGGCGGAGGACGAGGAGGATGAGCTGAGGATGATGTGGGATCTGACGACTGATGAGAGTCCCTGGAAGGAGGAGAGCAGTCCATAGAGATCTTGGAGGGGGGGCGGCCCGTACGAGGAGCCTGGGCTGTTACTACCTCATCATCTGCCAGAACATGAGCAGGTTTAAGCCTATCTATACAGACAGTCTCTTTACGGCCCACCAAATCTAAAAGAAAGTGCTTTGGGCCGGGTTCTAGGACCCTGAAAGGGCCATCATACAGAGGCTGTAAAGGTGTCCTGTGTGCATCATGTTTAACAAAACCAAATTTAGAAGACGCTAAGCTCTGGTGTACAAAGGACTGGGGCAGACAATGATGTACAGGAAAAGGAACGTGGGAAGGGTTACTTTGAGCCGGATGATTGAACTGGGGCGGGGGGGCATCAGGAAAAAACACACCTGGAACCCGTACTGGCTGGCCTAAAACTAATTCCGCCGGGGAGGCACCAAGGTCCTCTTTTGCTGCGGAACGCAACCCCAGCATAACCCACGGGAGACGGTCAATCCAGTTGCCATCGGTCAAAACGGCACGAAACGCGGCTTTTAATGACCGGTGAAACCGCTCACACAACCCATTAGCCTGCGGATTGTAGGCAGTGGTGCGGTGGATCTTGATCCCCAGGCTGTCAGCCATGGAGGACCAAAGCTCTGACACAAACTGGGGACCTCTGTCAGAGGTGACGTCTGAAGGGGGGCCAAAACGCGCCACCCATGTCGACAAAAACGCCCAAGCTACCACAGCAGATGTTGTGGATGCCAGCGGAACCACTTCCGGCCACCTGGTGGTGATCATGGTCAGGAGGTGAGTAAAACACTGCGATGGAGGCAGGGGGCCCACCAGGTCTACACGAACATGATCAAACCTGCGACTAGGGATGGGGAACGGTTCAAAAGGTGCTTTTGTGTGCTTATTAACCTTAGCACGCTGACACGGGACACATGCTGCAGCCCATTCCTTCACAGCCTTACGTAATCCAGGCCAAACAAACTTGGAACTGACTAGTTTCACTGAGGCACGCACACCTGGATGTGAGAGTGAATGCAAAGCATCGAAAACGCGGCGGCGCCACAAAACAGGAACCAGAGGGCGGGGACAACCTGTAGAAATGCCACAGAGCAGATGAGGACCACCTTCCTGCACCTGTCTGTGTGCCATCTTGAGGCCGGTGGGTTCAGACTGCAGTTTCTGGATGTCTGCATTATCGTGCTGATCTGCAGCCATAGCAGAGAAATCAATCCCCACATAAACTGGTGAGACCAGAGCACGGGACAGGCAGTCAGCCACCAGGTTGGATTTGCCAGCCACATGCTGAATGTCTGTTGTAAACTCAGAGACAGAAGCAAGGTGGCGCTGTTGACAAGGAGACCAGGGGTCAGAGATTTTGGACATGGCAAATATCAATGGTTTGTGATCAACATAGGCTGTAAAAGGGCGGCCCTCAAGGAAAAAGCGGAAGTGCCGAGTAGCCAGATACACTGTAAACCCGGATAAGTACAATTTACTTAAAAAAATCAAGGTAACGCGTTGCCTTAAAATTTTTAAGTAATGAAGTATTAGTTGAATAAGTGAAGTGAACCATGTTCAATGTACTTGAGCCCATAATGGAATGGAATAGAACATTTAAGTTGAATATACTACTAGCCGAGTTATAGTAACTAAAGATACTTAGTTTAAACAATCATTCCCCACCCATTTATTTAACTCAACTTGTTAGTTAAGCATTACTCCATAACCATTTCAACTAAATTGTATATTCTAACTGACTCAACTTAACTATTTAGTTCCTGAAACTCAAAATATGTTTTTCAATCAACAGATTGAAAAATAGATTCAAATAGATTGATTCCCACTGAGGATGCATTGTGGTAGAGGGACTGCTTGTGTGGAGTGATGTTCTCCTGTTCATTGAAAACAGATTTATAAATGAAATAAATACAACAGCAACATTACATTGACTAATTTTTTTTTTATTGAAAATGTCTTTTTTTTCAACAACAAAAGAAACAGTCTGCTGAACCCTGGCATCTTAACATTTACAAATAACTGTCCATGGAAAAACAAAAAAGTGTGAGTATGAAAGAACAGAAAATGGGAGAGTGAAAAAAATAACAGAGCAGATAACTGTATGGAAAGCCCATACTCTCCCCTCCACCTTCCCTCTACCCCACTCCTCCATCTTGGCAAATGTGAACTCTATTATTAACACAAAAAAAATTCTCTAGATAAAATAAAAACTATGTGTGAAACAAAAAAGGATGAAAAATAAAATTATAAAAAAACTGACAGTTGAGACCTCAGACTATCTCCTATAGTCTCCCTCTCCCACACCTTCCAGCCCTGCCCTATCTGGTGTGACAACAACCTGGTACCTATGTAAACATGTTTTAAGTCTGTCCTTCTCTCCCTTCACTTTAACTGCCAATTAATTATTTTTTTTAAAAACTCACATTTGACGATTAGGGAAGAGGAGAAGCTGGATCTTACATTGTAAGCTGATTCTTGAGAGTTTGAAGTTTAGGTTTCAGATCTGCCTTACCTAAGTTAAGAAATATCTGCTGGAAAAAATCAAAAGTGTTCTTCATGTACTTTGGGTAGTTGAGATGCAGTGCATAAGTAAGTCCGAAGACAATGTACATGGCCTGGGGCAGGTTCTCAACATCCATCACAATGTTTCCCTCCAAGATGATTCCCACTGAGGATGCATTGTGGTAGAGGGACTGCGTGTGTGGAGTGCTGTTCTCCTGTTCATGGCAGAGGATCCCCACTGGCACATCATTATACGAACCTTCCTCATCATCAATATCCTGAAAAAAGGAACAGGGCATGATCAGATCAACATGACAATATAGTGGTACAAACACCCTCTATAGGTACACAGCTCATATGTCTGCCCTATCCAGTGTCCACCCACAGCCCAGTGCAGTGACCGCTACAGAAAATCCCTCAGGACAAGTGCAAGAAGCATCCACAAATTATCTGGGGAGAACACAGGTCACAATTTTGGAGTATGTGTCCTCCAGAGAGTTTTTTTTTTTTTTCAAATGACAATAACAATAAAAAGAAACTATTAACACATGCACACCTTAAAATAATATGTATGATAGGGAGAGGACGGGAGGTAGAGAACAGGGTGAGCAAGGGAGGGAAGTTAATGGGAGGTAGAGAAAAATCAAAGTTGCTTACAAAACAGGCCTTGAAGAAGGTGGATGGATCATCGCCAAGAATGACAGGAAGCCCCCTGAGGACAAGGCATCTGACTTCTGTCACATCCAAAGCCTGGTGGATTGAAGGAGCAGAGGATATCACACACTTAAAATAGGGTCCATATGTTACCCTGAACACTATGTGCACACACATAATCAAAAATACACAGCAGAGCCATGTACTGAACCCCACCTGTTAACTCAGTGTTCTTGACATTATGCATACTGGTAGTTATTTGCATACCTCATTTACAGATCAATCAGCAAAACCTGGCAAACTAATGTAATGGGTGGCAAATAATGACTCTGAGAAGTTAGTTTAGCCAATTCAACTCCATTACACATAGGCTCCTCAAATTTAAAGAGAAGAAAGCATCAACCAACAGTATAGCTTAAATGACCAGTACTAGGGCTGTACCCTTCCAATATGATATAGAGGGTTGAGTATTGGTCGATACCGATACCTTAGCATGTTTAGTTTTTAAATGGTTCATGAGGTTGCTTGTGTTAAATCTCAAATCATCGGGTGCACTCACGGTTCTGATCGATGTGTGGATCAGAGTCACGGATCACAGATTTTCCGTTTCAGCAAAAAAAAAAAAAAAAAAAAAAAAAAACACAAGACAAATAAACAAACAACTTTTGTTTGTTCAATTCAAATACATCAATTCAACTTAAAGTGCAGAAGCTCCTCCGTCCGTCTGTTCGCCATGACAACACTGCGGTTGACAATGTGTGGAAATATCTGGTATCAGATCGGGACAGCCCTAACCAGCAGATGTGGAATTAATGAATTACAAATACTTAGATTACTGTAATTAAGTAGTTTTTGGGGTACTTGTACCTTTATGAGTAGATTTTCAAGTCTGTACTTTTACTTGTACTTAAGTATTCATTAATCCATGTAATCTACTACATTACTTTTTAATTCCTATCCAAAGCTTTTATCTGCATTTTTGTAGCCAGTAAGGTGATCTGATAGCAAATAAGCCGATGAAAACCGGGTCATGAGGACGGAAAACAAAACAAAAAAAGGACGTTAATGATTAATCTTTCATTGGTTCTGAATGAAGAATTTAACCAGTTAAAAATGGATTCATGGATATTTAATCAATAGTCGCGGCTCCTCATGGCATTTAGTTTTTTGTCTGCCGGAGACATTTGCTGAGACATTTAGGAAAATAAAAGGAAATAAAAACTTAACATAAAAAAAAAAATTGAGGGAAAAACACTTGTTTTGTATCTTATCAATTATTAATGATCAATAAATTGTTGGAATTTTAACTTTTGGTAAAGGAAAACAAACAATTTCCCACCCTAGTCTGGAGAAGTGAAGGTGACATCAGCCGTTAAAAGGAACTAATACTCTGAGGTTTTTATCAATACTTTGTACCTTTACTTGAGTATTTCTCTGACACCAGTACTTTTACTTGTAATAGAGTAATATTTTAGTAATGTAACATTACTTGAACCAGAGTACAGATTTTAACTATTCTTTCCACCACTGCTATCCAGTACATTTAATTACACCAAGTGTGTTCTTTTAAGCTCAATCAAGTATCAGAATGTTTTCTAAGACGCAAATATAGAGTTGAAAATCAACTAACCTTTGTTTGTCGCATCAGGTCAGCCAAGACCTGCCCTGTGAGGCCCCTCTTTGCCTTGAAGATTTCCATGAGCCTGGGACTGTGATGGTCAAGGGCCTCGTAGAACTCCTGTCTCCTGTCGTGTTGTAGCTCCTTTGGCGTAATGAGGTGGGTTCCATCCCTGAGATGGAGCAGGTTTGCTTGACGCAGTCTATATTCCACATCGACAGAGAATTTCGGTATATACATATCAAATACCTCTGGCCACTGGCGTTGTCTTTCCTCAGAGAAGTCTGAGAGGATGTCCGTGTCTGCCTGGCTGGGTGTGTCACTCAATTCTTCACTTGTTGTTGACCGTGGGACGGGCACCTCCACAAGAGCAAGCAATGGAATGATTTTAAGGGTAGGTCGCTCTGGCAGCTCTGACATCTCTGTTAGGTTGCACAGTTCGTTGTCGAAGTTGGGATCTTTAAACTGTAAGCTGAAGTCATAATTTATTTGAAGAACATCTTTAAGGGAGCCAATTAAAAGGTCAACTGTATCAGGCTTTCTCGTCAGTTCCACCCTCCTTATGTCTGCTTCAGAGAAGATAACTCTCACAAGCATTCTCTGGTGCACCGCCATCTGCAGAGAATGAGAGAAAGTGTTCAGCAAAGAATATATCGTTTCAGAGTCACCATTAGTTTCCCACCTATTCTGTATGCTGAAAGGGGGAAAACATCGTTAAGCTCTGACAGCTGAACCACACACAGGGGCGGGGTTACATCAGAGTAGCAAACTTCATACGATCTAAGGTGCTCATGGTACCATGCACTCATTACTCTGCACACAAACATGATTTCTGTATGAACTGCAACAATCTGTGTGATCTGCCTAAACACAGGGAGACCTGAGCAGGATCCAGCAGAGACTACCATATCTGCCTTGTATGTTACTCCATCTAGACATATGGATGATGCTACAAAAACTGCAGCTGGCTTGTGGATTTTCTGACTGAGTACCTTCTGGACGTTATCAGGGAAAGATGATACCGAGACTGTAGTGACCTTCTCAATCTCGACTGAAGGTTTGAAAAATGAGCTTGAGTCCAAATGATAGCTGACTGCTTTCTGGTGTTTCACAGCAAGTGTAAGGGCTACATTCCTGTAGTTGTGAGCATCACGGATAACCTTTTTGAAAAATTTGTGCTTGCCCTCAAAGCGCATAGTCCAGACATCACACAGTGGACCAAATGCCTTAATAAGTTGAGGGTAATGTTCGATGTAGTGGTGTTTTGGTCGTAATCTTAACTCTGGGAATGTAGACTGCAGTAGTTCTCTGTGTTCTGCCAACTTGCACTCCAGGAAGGAGAGTGTCTCTTCAGTAAACCTGGGGGCAACTACTAACTCCACAATGTCTTTGACAAGCATGAGAACTTCCCATGCATTTTCCCCTGGAGGAACATACTGACCAACAAGAAATGGAAGAAGCCTAATTAGGCACCAGTTCTCATGCGCATTTCCCCCAATTGTGCCTTTTGTGGAAAAGCCTTTTGTAATAGGCTGTGGCTGGTCAGTTTTGTCGGTAAAGGTGTATGTAAAGGACCTGATAGCCTGATTCAGTGTTTCTAGGTTAAAATATCCCTTGGAAATCATCTCTGAAAGGCACAAAGACAACTCTACAGGGACTATGCCTTCCAGAAGATCATGCATTTCCATCACTTCCTGCACTTGCCTGTTATGCCTGTCTATGTCTCTGAGCTCAAAGGCACCGGAGCGCACCTCTTGTTTCTGAATGTCACTTCTACTTGCCATGCAGAATCTGCAGAACTTATCAACAGAGAAGCTCTCGTAGAATCCTGCCAGTGCATGAGCTCCTAGGTTGTCAGGAGCTACATACAAAACAGTTCCTTTTACACTTGCACCTAAGGCCTCTACATAAACACCCTCTTTTTCTAGTGACATCAGATCATGTATAAGTGGGTCCAGCACTTTAGCATAACCATATTCTTTTACAGTGGTTGTGTTGCATATAAGAGCAAGTTGGATAGAGTTGAGTGATGCTCTATATTTTGCTGGCATATTGGCAATCACCCAGTACACAGCACACATCTTATGCTTCTTCTTTGATGTTCCTAACGGATTGGCGACTTCAAAGTCATCGATGTACATTCCAATGGCGATTGTGAACTCATCACTAGTAAGAAGGCCATTTTCTCTGAAGTAAACACCATCTACATGAGTTTTGTAGTCATTTGGAAGATGCATTTCTTCAGACATTGCTTTATCTAACACATCTGTCCTGCTCAGCAACTTTTGCAGCATTTGCTGTATGGGAACATATACAACCGATTTCTTATCTTTGTCAACTACATACTCAATAGGGATTACCAGCGGAAATTGTTTCGACACATACGATGCTCTCTTTTTTGTGGTTGCTAAGGAACCAACTTTGCCGCAAAATGTTGTCATTACATTGGTCTCTGAAACAGCACTGCTCACCTGTTTCACAATGGACTCATCTATCTCGGAATCATACTCCTTAAGAATCATCTTCACCTTATGATGCAGAAGTGGCTCTGACAAATAATGTATATCACAAAGCTGTTTGATAACTTCCTGTACAGAGCGCTCAGATATGTGGAGGATAGTCTGCATCTTTAAAAAAAGTGCAGCCAAGTTGTGCTCTAACTGCTTTTCCAAATCATGAAGATCCATCTCACAAGCTTCTTCACTGATGTCATCTATCTCCCCTGTGTCTTCAGTTGGCATTTGCTCATCAGCAACATCACCGTCTTTGTTTTCATCACTTATGTCAACATTAACTATTTCTTTCTTGAACATCTTCCAGTTGTCTTCTCTATGTGCTTTACTTTTATGTGCATTGAAAGTTGAATACACACTGCTCTCAAATCTACAGCCTGCATATGGACACTGAACCTTTTGGTTAACTTTTAAGTGTCTGCTTCGGAGATGGCTGAAAAATTCAGTTTCGGAGCAGGGCTCAATGAAATCACACAACTGACAGCAGAATTTGACAGCTTCATTTTTTCCTCGTTGCTCCTCATGAGTTTTAGCATGAACACGACATATGTGTGCTTTAAGGCTGTTCAAAGAGTTGAATGTGCACAAACAGTCCTGGTGCAAACAAGGAAACGGTACTGTTCTTGTGTAACTTCCATGTTTTAACCGGTAGTGTTTAAATAGCTGCCCCCTCTTCCCACTAATAAAACCACAATATTTACACTTCCATTCCATCTTCAGTTAGCTAAACTTACATGAACTAAGGGAAAAGTACCTTTAGCTAGCAGTGTAAAGCTTCTATTTTAAATTGGCTTTAACACAATAGGCAACAAGCTAACATGAGCTAAATATCACAAGAGGCCTGACAGCTAAGAGTGGGACAAACAGCCAACTAAAGAATAAATCAAAATAAAGAAAGAAATTAAAGCTAATCAGCTAACTAATACTGTGAGCTAGGGTGCACCAACCTACCAGGATGTTTGCAGTTCTGCGGCTTGTTTCACGGTCTCAGCTCAACTTTAGCTGTCTGAAAACAACAAAGTAAAACAGTTTCAGAGTGAAGCGGACAAATCAGCTTGATGTCATATATTAAAAGCATGTAACATGTAGATCGCCTGCTCAGCAGTGTATTGTGTGACCGAGTACGCCTACCCGGACATCGCGGTGGACTCGAAGTGCACCCAAAGCGGATGGTCGCCGGACACGTCGGTGTACAGCTCAATTTATATGAACGCGCGGACACCGGGTATTCGTACTCGTTGTCACACAATAGAATCCGCTTAAATAAGTCAACTCACCGGGACGTTTGCTGGCCCGTGTTTGGGCTAAGGATAGGTAGCTGCTTCAGGTGTCCAGCGCAGCTCAACTTGCATTAGCTGTCTGGGAGCGACATACAATGTCCGTTAATGGCGCGACCTAACGTTACCAGTGAACAGATACGTTAGCTAACGTTAAGACAGTAGGGCAGAGTTAGCTAGTTAGATATCTTGCTAGCTTGTTAATAAATAACCTTAGCTACTTTTTTTTAAAATAACTACAGTACTATAGAAATTAAACTTCGATATATAAATCTAAATAAATAAATATAAATGTGAGGAGTGTACTAAATTTTGTGATATACTGCTGCTTAAGTTGCCTCAACTCGGAGTTAGGACTGCAACAGCATGCAACCAGTGCCAGGTTCCAACCTACCGTTTTGTGCCTGCTGAACTTGGTTCATTCACCAACGGCTCCAAGCGTGTCGAACAACTTGCTTGCTAGAACGTCAGTTCTCGAAAATTTCAATGTCTCTGTTCTGTTCGTCTATGTTCAGTTCCAAAAGTTCAGTCATCAATGCCAGGTCAAAACTGGTATTAACTAGATTTTTGGCGGTCGCCGGTGGCATCAATAGTATTATGGGTAGTGACGTCAATGCGTTGCTATTAGTAACAGGCAGAACTTGATTATATTGAGTTGTTTGAGCTCAAACACATAATTACAATAACATAGGCCATTAAAAAGTACAGTTTACTCAGAATTCATAAGTAATGTAAAGAAATGACACATGTTTAAGCAATATAAACTCAGTTTGTTTGAGTAGAAACTACTGATTGGACTTAAAAACCTGATTAAAATGAGAAAGGACACGAAAAAGTTCAGCTTAATCAGAATGAACAAGTAATGTCAATAAATTAGACACATTTAAGTAATATGAACTCAATGTCTTTGAGTTGAATCAAAATTTGGGTTTATAGTGTAGAGAGCCAACAGCTCCTTGTCAAACACGCTGTATTTACGCTCGTTGTCCCTCAGTGTACGGCTGAAAAATGCAAGCGGCTGCCAAACCCCGCAGACGCGCTGCTCTAACACCGCCCCTACTGCTACATCAGAGGCATCTGTAGTCAAAGCCACCTGTGCTGAAGGGGAGGGGTGGGTCAAAAGAGCGGCATTGGCCAGCGGAGACTTAGCATTATTAAATGCTTCGAGGCGGTCTGGGTTCCAGTCCACATTTTCAGTGGCCTTTTTCTTTTTCAGCGCACAGTAAAGTGGCTGCAGTAGTTGTGCTGCCCTCAGGATGAAACGATTGTAAAAGTTAACCATCCCCAGAAAATCCTGCAGGGCTTTAACAGTCGGAGGACACGGGAAATCGGACACTGCCTGCACTTTAGTGGGTAACGGAACAGCTCCACTGCAAGAAATGCGATGGCCCAAAAAATCAATGACTGGCAACCCGAACTGGCATTTTGCTGGGTTGACAATCAGGCCAAGTGTGGCTAGGCGTTGAAAAACCTGCCGAAGGTGGGACATGTGCTGTTCAGCACAGTTGCTGGCCACCAGGATGTCATCGGGATATACAAAAACAAAGGATAAGCCGGGCAAGACCGAATCCATCAACCTCTGAAAAGTTTGGGCGGCGCCTTTAAGGCCGAAAGGCATCCGTAAAAACTCAAAAAGGCCAAAGGGAGTTATTACGGCTGTTTTAGGGATGTCCTCCGCACGAACCGGAACCTGGTGATAACCGCGCACCAGGTCCACTTTAGAAAAGATGGCGGTCCCGGTGTTGAATATATTCTATTATACTGTGCTTTATGAAGTGCCTTATGAGATGTTTTACTTAGATTTTGATGCTTGTTACATATATACTCAGCTTAGTTAAGATAACACTGTGCATGCAAAGATATCTCCTCTTATTTTGCAGAACTTGTCCATTTAACCAGAGCGTGATTATGCTGAGACTGCACCGTTAAGAGAAGAACACAGAATGTTCTCATGCTCTGCCACAACTAGGGAGTTGTTTCTCTGTGTTACTTTCTCTTATCTCAAGGCCACAGTTGCTTATGACTCATGTTACTGGAATTGTATTGTGCAATGAATATGTAACCATCCTTGTGCAGTTTTGAATAAAAAAAGCTGTCTCAGCAAGGAGAATCAGAATCGTTTTGGGCGGCTGTGCAGACTTGTACTCTCTGCAGCTTCTGGTGATTCTCCGCTGCAGCGCAGACTTGGAAAGACTTGGAAAGACTTTCAACTCTCCTCATTTCTCAACATACTGAAGGGCTGAGATTTCCTCCATAGTTTTATACCTGTGTTAGATTAAATAAAAGAGTAATTAATAGGGGATCCTACAAATTGGCGTCACGAACAGGATCCTGAGTCCTAGATTAATAGGATCAGAGGAACGGAGGACCATCAGGACATCTCTGAATGAACGGGGTTTGGACAAAAGGTGGCGCCAACTAAAAGGTAAGCAGTTTTCTGCTTGATTTAATTATTTCCTATTGTCCAAACACCTAGTAATTAAGAGGCTAAAATACACCAGCAAGTAATAGTGTGTGGAGAAAGGAGAGAAAAATTGTGTGGTTAGGGTTGGAGTCCCTGTGATGTTCTATATGAATGAATTGCTAAATTCCTAAAAAGTAAGATTAAGGTTGGAGTCCCTGTGATTATTCTATATGAATGAATTGCAAAATTCCTAAGAAATAAGATTGGGGTTGGAGTCCCTGAGGGTTGGAGTCCCTGTGATAATTCTATATGAATAGATCGCTAAATTCCTGAAAAGTGTGAACCAATTAAGATTACACTGACGAGTGTAACAAGTATTGGGTTCTTTGAACCGGGTTGGAGGCCCTGCAGTATATTTTATTAGGAATAGGCTGCTAAAATACCAGAACTTTGAACTGGGTTGGAGGCCCTGCAGTATATTTTATTAGGAATAGGCTGCTAAAATACCAGAACTTTGAACTGGGTTGGAGGCCCTGCAGTATATTTTATTAGGAATAGGCTGCTAAAATACCAGAAAAAGAGTTTTGAAATACGGTTGGAGTCCGTGGACTTGGCTAACTGACATCACTATGGAAAATGGACTGAACTTATATAGCGCTTTTCTAGTCTTACTGACCACTCAAAGCGCTTTAATGAGCCACATTCACCCATTCACACTCGCATTCATACACCGCACCCAACATGGCTCGTAGGACATGTAGAATTTGGGGGTTAAGTGCCTTGCCCAGGGGCACATCGACATGTGACTGGAGGAAGCTGGAATCGAACCTACGACCCTCCGATTGCAAGCCAACTACTCTACCACTGAGCCACAGTCGCCCACTTTTTTTTTTTTTTTTTTTTTTTTTTTTTTTTTTTTCTTTTTTTTTTTTTTTGACAAAGAAAGTTCTCTTTATTGTCCATTTCTGATACAAATTGTAGGGCACCATAGAAATATAGACATTGTACATTTATATAGGTGTACATTAAAAATGATCCCATCCTATCGAGTTTACAGTATATAAAACAAATGCATGATGTAATGAGAAATGACTAGATACAGTTGTAGTTTGAAGGGGACAAAGACATGAAGAGACTGTACAACTTAAATGAAAACTAAGTGGCTCTGTGTGTCAATGCAGAACACAGAGCCTGACCGAACAGTGAAGAGTGCCTAGTCTACACAAACTCACATTTGTCCATGAAAATCCAACATTTCAGTGCAGGAGATAAAAAAAAAAAAAAATAAAGATAAAAACACACCTGCTAGTCTACCACAGTCAGCGAACACAATCGTTGAGCTGACAAGTCTCCCTGACTTGCTTCACACATTTAAAAACCTGTCTGAAAAGTCTGGTGCAGATTTACACGTTATACCTAGTCAACTTGATCAAAAAGAAAAGAACCCATTCAACTCTTGTCAGAGGTCACATAGAAAAAAAAAAAAAAATAGCAAAACAAACTTAATGCAATCGTAAGGTGAAGTAAGCTGTTAAATTGAGGTATGAGAATCCAGGCTTTGTCACGCCTGTTTGCAGTTTTCCGGGGTTTATAACTGAGGATGTAGCAGCTTAGGCGTGTGAGGGAGAAAAGAAAACCCAGTTAAGTGTACTATGGATACAGGTTCCCTGACAACAAAAAAAGAAACTATTTGTAGTAGACACGTACAAACACACATCTTCAGAAGATTAAGGAAAGCAGGTTAACGTTATATTTACCAAGTGAGGAAGAAGATTAAGCAGTGATAGCTAAATGGAATAAAAAAAAAAAAAATATACAGCCCTGTTGGATAGTAGTGCCACCAGCTATCCACTATTACAATCATACTCCTTGTTTGACCAATTGCAGTGAACGAATGAGTGCTTGAGAAAAAAAAAACACAAAAAATGTAACCGCATTTGAACATACAGTAGTGTGATGCTAGATAATACAGAAATGAAACATCCACCTTGCACTCAATACGCAGCTGGATTGGCAAAAATTATCCAAAAAACGGCTCACATTGTAATGAACCACCCACTGACAGTGTTAACCTCTCATAGTGTGGTGGCATATGTGCAGTCACACCTTTTCACCATGACTCCCCTGAGACAAAGAAGACTAAATGCCATTCTAGAAGCACCACACATCACATACACACATGAAGGCATCAATATGGCTGACCACATGGGCTCAGGGGAACCACATCAATGTGAAAGGCTAGTGGTGACAGAAGAAAAAAATCAGACCAGATCTATCAGCAACACCACTACCTGAGGCAGAAGAGGACTGGTTCACAGATGGATGCTGCCACAGGACCACAACAGGTGAGTTGAAAGCTGCCTGGGCTATAGTGCGGCAAAAAGGAAGCAGATGGGAAACGGTAAAAGCAGAACCCCTAACAGGATCCCAGTCAGCACAGAGAGCAGAACTAAGAGCAGTCATTGAAGCCTTAAAATTAGCCAAAGGAAAAAAAGTCAACATCTATAGTGATTCAGCATACGCTGTAGGAGCAGTGCATGTGGAACTGAAACAATGGCTTAGAGCTGGTTTCCTCACTACATCAAACAAGCCCATCAAGCATGAAGCAGAAATGAAAGAACTGGCAGAAGCACTGCTGCTACCTGAGAAGGTGGCTGTCATAAAATGTAAAGGCCACAGCACAGGTTTGGACTTGGTGTCTAAAGGGAACCAACAGGCAGATGAAGTGGCAAAACTAACAGCAGGATACCGAGCCAAACACATGCTAGTCTGCTCAGTACAACTAACAAACAAGACACCAGAGGAAATGTCCATGGAAGTACTCACAAGCCTCCAAGATAAAGCCTCGCCACAGGAAAAGACTTTGTGGGTGGCTAGAGGAGCAACAAACACAGACTGCTGGAGGGGTCCAGATGGAAGACCAATATTACCACCGGGAGTAAGACAAACTGCATTGGAAGAAGCACATGGGATAGGACACGTGGGAGCAGCACAAATGATGAGAAACCTTGCCAATTGGTGGCACCCCAACTTACAAGATATGGCTAAGTATTACACCAAAACGTGTCAGGAGTGCAATCAGTATGGGGTAAAGCCAACGCTCAGGCCCATGCATGGAACTTTTCCAATTCCCACTTGCCCAGGAAAAGAGATAATCATTGACTTTACAGACATGGGGGAAAGAGTGGGTAGGTACAGATACCTGTTGGTGTTTGTGGATGCTTATTCAGGTTGGCCAGAATCATGGCCTACTATGAAGGAAGATAGCAAAACTGTAGTCAAGTGTCTTGTTAATCATTATATCCCACAGCATGGCTTCCCCGAAAAAGTAAGGTCAGATAATGGCACCCATTTCAAGAATCAGGATCTACAAAAAGTGGAGGAAGTACTGGGGTTGAAACATAAGTTTGGGACTGTATATCATCCACAGTCACCGGGCAAAGTAGAAAGAATGAACCAGTCATTAAAAACCAAATTGGCTAAAATCTGTGCACAGACTAAATTGACATGGGTGGATGCTCTGCCGCTAGCTTTGATGTCTATCAGATCTTCAGTAAACAAAAATACATCTCACACTCCATTTGAACTGCACACGGGACGCCCCATGCCAGGCCCCCGCACAAAATTACCTCTAACTGATTATGAGCCTCTAGAGCCCAAGACATATTATAACCTTCTGCATAGCCTTGTCTTACAGTTTTCTCAACAGAAAGGTGATCCAACGGAGTCTGGAGAACCAACGTCCATTCTTCCCTCCGTGGACTATGTGTACCTAAAGGTCATCAAAAGAAAGTGGTCAGAACCAAGGTGGACGGGACCATACCGAATCACTGAAAGAACATCACACGCAGTCAGACTGGCTGGAAAGGGGGACACATGGTACCACTGGTCCCAATGTGCAGAAGCAGAGGAACCCTCACGATCATTGGCTGAAGTCCAGAAGGATCTGATTCAAGGAAACTAGATAAGTCATTAACTTTTTTAAAGAAATACATTGTATTGAATAATACACACCTGAATATCATCAGTTTAAGTATCTAGGTTAATTGCAACGGCCACAGAATGTCCTGGCCATTTGTTACTCCATTAACATGCAAGCAGAGACTAATGTACATTCTAGCATGTGTACTGCTAGCCCTAATCCCAGTTGCCATCCTACTAATCTGTGAAGGCCCGCCAAATCTTTCCAAAAACTCAAGCCTGCCCACCCCTCAGCCCACTCAAGCTCCACCAAATAGCTCATTGGTTAGGAAAAAACGATCTTCCTCGCCTCAATCATGTAATCCCTCTACAACTCGGATGATAACGTTTTGTATACCCAGAAATGATAGCTATGTGATACAAGTAGACTTTGCTAGTTTCCCACAACCACCAGGCCATTACTCACAAAAATTGAAAGGGCATAAAAATCTGGCTGTTACACTTTCCTCAGCAGCATGGTATATCACATTAGGTAATTGGTATCAATGGAAATGGAATAATTTGATTGATGAGACAGGTCCAGATTGGAGTGTATACTCCAAGGGGGCAGCAAAAACTTGGAGGACTCAAAAGAAATTAACAATGGCAAAAACTTTAGCAGGTACTGGCCTGATAATCACAGTAAAATCATTCCTTCTGACCTCCTGCCAACAGTTTGTTCTGGCCCCTTGGACTGACCGAACAGGCCTTTACTGGCAGTTGGAAATCTGTCCCTCACCATCCCCTCAACCTGCCTCAGCAGTGTCAGATGATAGCGAGCAGTTTAATGGACAGCCAGTTACACACCAAAATGGAGGTAGATTAGGTAAGATTAAAATGACCAAGCCTGAGAATTTAACCCAGGATGAGATTTTCCAAATGTTAACTGGTGTTTCAGGAAACACAAACAATTGGCTATTAATGGCAGAACAAGCTGCAAAAAATGTACAGTCTGACTGTGTGGTTTGTATGGGTGCTAGACCAGTTCTAAAAGTAGTACCAGCACCAGTAAATAGCACCTGTATGCTACACTTAATGAATAACACAAAATCCTCAGAATGCAAAATTTTGGAGTCTTACTTTCCTAAAACCCCTCGTGACATAACCAGCAAACCACCATTCTTCTCCTCAGAAGTAGCACCTAATAACTTTACCTGTATTGTATTAACTGGAAAAACCCATCAGTTGGGTAATGTGTCTGAGGAATGGTGTGAATCCAGTACAGAAGTGAGACCAAATTTTAGACCAACTGCGCGTGCTGATTTATGGTGGTGGTGTTCAGGAAATAGACTCTATGATGGCTTTCCCAAAAATGCAGGAGGACGTTGCGCATTAATAACTTTACTACTCCCTGTGGTAGTAACTCCGGTTAAGTATGTCACAACTGAATGGCAAGACACCTTTACACTTACTAGGTCTAAAAGATCAGTAGTACCGAGTGCAGTGCCCAATCCCACCTACATAGACGCAATAGGAGTACCTAGGGGTGTACCAGATGAATACAAATTGCGTGATCAAATTAAATCAGGATGGGCATCTCTTCTGTGGCCCATAGAGATCAATGTGCATACTGATCTAATTAATTATGTTCATTATAATGTTCAACTATTGGCAAACTACACAAGGGATGGGTTTTCAGCTGTACATACCCAATTGTCTGCAACCTCATTGATGGCTTTCCAAAATAGAATTGCAGTTGACCTTTTATTAGCAGCGCAAGGGGGAGTGTGTCACATATTTGGGGAACAATGCTGCACCTTCATTCCAAATAACACAGCCCCTGATGGATCTTTAACTAAAGCACTTACTGGTCTTACTGCCCTCACTCACTCCATGAAGGAACATTCAGGGGTAGATACAGAAATGTGGGACTCTTGGTTGAACATGTTTGGCAGATATAAAAATTTGGTAGCATCCCTGCTAGTGTCTATTTCAGTATTTGCAGCTGTCTTGGTTACCTGTGGGTGCTGCTGCATTCCCTGCCTTAGGGCTTTAATGCAGAGACTCATTGAAACGGCCCTCACAAAAGAAAGAGGTGACATGGCAGTTCAGATGCCTCTGTTGGCTGCAGATGGTAGGATAAATTCTTCTCAAGATCCCTCAGATCTTGAATCTGATGATGAAGAAATTGATGTACATCCTCTCTCCTTTGTTTAAAATTTTTTTAGTATAATGCAAACATATAGTAACCACTTTTTGCTTGTTCTCTGGCTATTTTCACTTATTTGCTTCATAATATGTTGACTGTTAGGTATAATAACACATTTTACATTATGACAGTGCTGGCTGCACTAACTCAGTTTCTGTTACAGGTTATGCAGAATACCATGTTTGCCTGAACATACGACCATGTGAGAGACTGGGACCAAGTGCAGCCGACCCTTGGGAAAGGTGGTGTCAGGATCCTTTTCTCCCCACAAAGTCAAAGAAATGAACTGTCTTTCCACAAAATATCCCGGGGAGTTTTTCGGACCTGACCAGATGTGTCCCATGTTTCTGTTATGGCTATTTTTTCACTTGATTAAATTTGACTATTGCTTATTTTTGTAGTTAATCTATTAAAATAGATTAAAAGGGGGACTGTTGAATATATTCTATTATACTGTGCTTTATGAAGTGCCTTATGAGATGTTTTACTTAGATTTTGATGCTTGTTACATATATTCTCAGCTTAGTTAAGATAACACTATGCATGCAAAGATATTTCCTCTTATTTTGCAGAACTTGTCCATTTAACCAGAGCGTGATTATGCTGAGACTGCACCGTTAAGAGAAGAACACCGAATGTTCTCATGCTCTGCCACAACTAGGGAGTTGTTTCTCTGTGACACTTTCTCTTATCTCAAGGCCACAGTTGCTTATGACTCATGATTACTGGAATTGTATTGTGCAATGAATATGTAACTATCCTTGTGCAGTTTTGAATAAAAAAGAGCTGTCTCAGCAGGAGAATCAGAATCGTTTTGGGCGGCTGTGCAGACAGCTTCTGTGATTCTCCTTCGCTGCAGCGCAGACTCGGAAAGACTTTCAACTCTCCTCATTTCTCAACATACTGAAGGGCTGAGATTTCCTCCATAGTTTTATACCTGTGTTAGATTAAATAAAAGAGTAATTAATAGGGGATCCTACAGGTTAAAGATTTTTTAGAACCCCATGGTCTTGTTGCCAAGCCCACTGTTAAAAGAGAGTACTGCTTGATTCTGCTTTTACTTTAGAAAATGATGTCAAGTTTTTGGTTAAGTCCTGTTCGTATTGTTTGAGAAATATAGGTAAACTTTGCCACTTCCTCCTGAGCTGTTATAAAGATATAATATGGCCATCATAATAATACAATCCTAAAATATTAGCCTATCATAAAAATTTCTTCCACAGAACTAAAAAAAGCTGAAAGCAAAACTATGCTGGACTTTCAAAATACGACATAAGCATGCCCTCCAGAATAAAATCCTTAAAATTACACTTAGTATGTCATTACAGCTTTGGGTTTAATACAACTTCTTAGACTTGGTCTCTCTCTCTCTGTTTAATGCAGGAGTTTTGCGCAGATTTTAGATTGGTTCCTGCAGTGTTTCTCCAAAGGTTTTGGTTCTACAGCATCTTTCAGAACCTGATTCTGCAGATAAAAGAAAGAAGTTTACTTCCAGCATCTTGTCCAGGATCTTTCAGACTCAGATGTTGGACACGTTGGACATCGAAGGACTTTATCCTCTGTACCGCCGAGTAGAGCAACACCTGCAAGACTTCCTCAAGAAAAGGTAGAACCGAGCCAACCAGAACCAGCAGGAAAACCTAGACCTGGACTCTGACGTCTCTGTCTGTCTGTATCAGGACCCGCCTCCAGATAGACAGACCGTACGACCAGAACTTCCTGGAGAAGGTGCAGAAATGTTCCATGGAGGACGACGGCTCTGTGGAGGACGCTGCTGCTAAGTTCACATGTTTTCCAGTTCTCCCAGTAACACAGTTACACTGGAACATTTTAAAGACAACTTCCAGTCTGATGGAGAAAAGCTTCCCTCTTTAAACAAAATCCTTCTGACCTCTGATGATCAAACATTTAACAGAAACTAGATTCACCATCCAGAATGTCTCCATGGTGATGAGGAGCAGAGATGAAGTCAGACAGAAACACAGAAAGTTATTGATGCTGAGCAGATGTCATATCATCCATCCATCCATCCATCCATTTTCTTAACCGCTTAATCCTTTATGGGTCGCGGGGGTGCTGGTGCCTATCTCCAGCTGTCAACGGGCGAGAGGCGGGGTACACCCTGGACAGGTCGCCAGTCCATCACAGATGTCATATCATATCAAACTTTATTAATAAGTTGCTTTTTATACAAAATTCCATCTCAAAGTGCTTTACAGATTAAAATCACCCCACATAAAACATACATTAACCACATTCTCAACCCTGCCCTGCAGAATTAAAAACATGAGTTCAGTTAAACCCCTTCCCCCAAAACCCATCTCCCATGCACGCCAATGGCTGCTCTGCTTTGTGACCGCATACCATGGAGGCCGCCATTGCTCCTCCATTGCTGTAGTACCGCCATTTGGCCGCTAGGCCCCCATTGAAAAGCATTGGACTTTAGAACAAAAACAACTTTAATGCCTGGTGCCCATTTTTTAAAACTTTCTATGGCTACATATTCTTCCTGAGATAACGCTGGGCTCATAAAACAAATAGGCACCAGGCTGGGGTTTGTAAGATAATTAATGAGGGGGCCGGACTTTGATTGACAGGCTGTTTCATTGGACTTTAATTATAGTAACACTACATTTTAATAATTATTTCAAGTTACTAGTTCTTACCTTTTGAGGTTTGAGAAATAGGAGAACCGTCGGAGGAGCACAGATACGGCAGCAGTCAGGCATGGGGCTATTAGCGTTTAGCTTAGCTAGCCAAGTTTAGCATCAGAGCTAAAGATGCGGGAGCAGAATGGGCGTGATTACGACCGAACTACACGCCCCGCGATGGCAGAGTCTACAGTGAAGATCCCGCCCCTATGCCCTTTTGAGGAACATGCTTCGTCAGAGCTGGAGAGGAGGAGTCTGTGAATCCGCCATGAATTCCCCCATGAAAGTCATTCTGGTAAACGGGGAGGAGTGAGGAGGCGCTGTCTATTTTTTTTTTTACAGTCTATGATGCACGCACACTAAATGTAATCCTTAATGGTCTCTAGGACATTTTATGTGTAGGCAGGTCTGTTTATGTGAATAGCTTTGGCATTGTAATACAATTCTTATTTTTTCTCCCAAAAATAAACAGAAGTTATCTTACTCTATTTCAAACATTGCATATTCAACACAGAAACAATAAACACATTTTTTCTTTACTTTGCTTGTGTTCCTGTAGATAGAGAAACTGAAATGAGTTTTTACTGTTTTCCACCAGAATGAATGGCGGTGCACTGATTAAATATACAGTTAAAAAATATACATTTTTAACCTCGTATGGCCCCATGGATTCACAATGCAAAACATGTCAAACAAATATGATTAATTTTTAATGGTATCTAACATTCATGTACATGCATGTTTTCATAATTTTTTTAATTTCTTTAATTTCTTTTGTCTTCATCAAAAACATGAGTTGTTGTCCAAAGACGAATATCGGCGCTAAGACCTCATTTGACAGTTTTTTACTGTTTTGTGTGTGTGTGTGTGTGATTGTTTTGTGTGCAAATGTCCATACACTTATGAATCAAAGAAATTTAGAAGTATTCAGAGGAAATATGTCTGGATTCCAGGCTGTGGCTCCCTCATCCTTGCTATATCATACAGATCTTTCTTCTTCAGCTTCCATCTCTCGTTTTAGCTGCCCTCTCAGCCGCTCAGACCGTCTTTTTCCTCCTTCCTCGCCTTCCTGTCCTCCCCAGGCTTTCTCGCTTTGAGGCCTTGCCTCAGCACTCTCTTGGTGCTGGCCCATGCTTTTGACCCACAATGCTGGGTTCCCCTGCTTCCCCCCTGGGGTTTCATGAAATATGACACTACACAAAATACAAAGTAAACTAAAGATATTCTAATGCTCATTTCTGACACTCTGAAGCCCTGACAATTCACCAACAAATAAAGTACTTTGGCTATAACACAAAATTATTTTTACAGTTGTTGTTGTTTTTCATCAAACCTGACAATAAAGGGGTCAAATCTTTGACATTTTTTGTGCTTAGAATCATTTTGTGTTTCTTTTATTTATGGGACCATTGAGGGTTAAAGTGTTAAACTCTCCAGCATCAATGTTCTGGTTTCTTCTTTAGACCATCCAGGAACCACCAAAGATCACAGGAGAAACTAACTGGTTTGATACAACCAGAGACCTGCTGAGATGTTCCTCAACTACAGATGAAAACCTCTATCGAGTTTTCTTCTACAGCGTTCATCAATCTGATCTGATCAATAAGGTAGATGTTAATCCTATTGTCGAAGCACCATCTGCCGATGGCACTCCAAGATATGTTTTTAGACCATGGTCACTTAAAGATGTTAAAGAGGTTGTAGAACAAATCACTAGCCATAAGGAGGATCCAGAAAAATGGACAGACGATATGGTTGATGTGGTCAAATCCTACCGGTTAAACGGTCAAGAATTAGGACAAGCTATGGCTGCAGCGTTGGGAAAAGACTGGCACCGTGTAGCAGGAAATTACACAGGAAGAGATGAGGCCGGAGTTGTGTTGCAATTTCAGAATGATTTCCAGGGAACATTAAAGGAACAATTCGATGCAGTAGCAAATCAAGTTCGCACACAGTTTAAAAAGAAACCAGATTATGGGCATATGGCCTCCATAAAACAGAAGCCTGGGGAAACTGTAGATGATTTTAGATTCAGATACCAAAAGGAGCACGATATCCATAGTGGCCTTACTAAGGAGACTGGTGATGATAGCCCATATATGCGACATTTATGTAATGGCTTGCTACATAGTTTCCACCCCACTATCACTAATTGGATCAAAAATCACCTTCTGACCTGGGAAACATGCAACCTTACCACCCTTATGGCCAATGCACGTTTTGCAGAAGGTGTCATGGAAAGAAAGGGGAGGAAGCCAAAACCCCCAGACTCAGACACACAGGTATTTCACACCCAGGTAGAAGACCATGAGGGGGAAGTTTATTATCAAAGTGACAACTACAACAGAGGGAGGGGGTTTAGACCACGAAGGAATACACATAATCACACACCCCAGGGTTCATGGAGACATCAAGGTGGTCACCCTGCCCCCACGTGTTGGACCTGTGGAGATGTAGGCCACATTTCACACGAATGAGGCAGAGGCCGAGGAAGGGCCAGAGGGGAGGTCAGATCCATACACAGGGTCCAACTGCCCCAGACCACTCGCAATTCACACAGCAATGACTAGATACTTTTGCCGCCTCTAATGAGGTGGTGGATTGCTGTGGCGCCTGGGAATTGCTTAATGTTCTGAAAGAGAAGCCTTACATAAGACTTAAAATTAATGAACAAATGGTAGAGCTCCTTTGTGACACCGGAGCTTGCAGAACGGTGATCTCCTCTGGCGTTAATCTGCCAGAATCTAAAAAAAGCATTTTAGTAAAATCAGCAGATGGTGCTACTACACGCTCATTTTTATCTAAACCAGTGTTAATAACAGATCCACAAACTGGGTTTAGTTCTAAAAACCCAATAGTCATTTCACCACAATGTCCACTCAATTTATTGGGCAGAGACTTAATGTCAGCCCTAAAAATCTCCATTATCCCAGTGGGAGACGGCATGAGAGCTGTGAGAACAGGAAATGATGACATTTACCTAAATACAACTCATAGACCACAGGGACTCGGTCTGTACTACTCTTTACGAGTTGAACCTAAAGAAAACCTTAAAGACACAACAACAATGATGGACACAGCTTTGAAAGTAGTTCCTGACCCCGACAAACAAATCATGCCTACATCACAGTTACATGTGACTATGGCTCTGAGGCCTGAACCTGATCCCAAGTTCCAAGATTATTTTATGCAACTCTCACCTGCTGTAGTGTTCACCTCACACATCATTACTGATGGAAAATCTGATTCAGCTGCCTCAGTAATACTGACTACCAGCCTTAAACCATTCTTTGATTTGCCTACAGATCCACATATATCTCTGACAAAAAGCAGTAAATCACGTTGGAAAGATTTGGGATATATGGTGCGAAAAGCAAATAACGCCACAGATTTTAAAGCTTTGCAAGAAAATAAAGAAGATTGTTGGCAATACAGTGAATCCACAGGTTTATATAGGCTGCCCCTTATCATGCCACTCCACTGCACCACTCAAGTAGCACCACTAGACTGACCAGAAACAGAAATCATCTTATTGACTGAAGAGGAAGAAAATCAACTCAAAGAAGTCCCTGACACATTATGGTCTAAAAGTCCCACTGATGTAGGCCTACTCTCATCCATTGCTCCCGTTCAAATAACTGCTAAATCACATTTTAGACCCAGAGTAAGACAATATCCCCTCTCTGCAGAAGCAGAGTTAGGAATTCAACCAGTAATTGAGGAATTACTAACAGCAGGTGTCATAAGAAAATGTCCTGATTCACCATGTAACACACCAATTTGGCCAGTTAAAAAGGCTGATGGGAAAAGCTGGCGTATGGTTCAAGATTTGAGAATGGTGAATTCAGCTGTCCAGACCAGAGCGCCTAATGTGCCTGATCCACACACTCTGTTAAACTCTCTGAGTCCCACTAGGAAGTTTTTCACAGTAGTGGACCTCAGTAATGCCTTTTTTAGCATTCCAGTGCACCCAGATTCACAATTTTGGTTTGCTTTCACTTATAAACATGTAAAATAACCATGGCCTGAGTTTTGGACCTAGTAAAACTTTATATGAGAATCACACCAACAAACCAAGGTTTAACACCCTTTGAAATCATTTATGGCAGACCTTACAGGTTACCTCTAGTCTGGCCTGATTTGCAAAAAGCAGACGAAGAACTCACATTAGCTGATTACATGAGGAAAATTATCCTGGCCAAAGAAGTGCAAAGCACACACAATCTGCCTACCTTTCCTTTTGTTTTGCAGGACCCTGAAACCTGCTGACCACACCCACGGCTGTGAAAATCGCTGAGAGACCCTCGTGGATACACATCTCACACTGCAAATTGCAAAGGCAATTAAGGGACTAGACATGGGACAGTGGGGAAGTTCTGGACTTCAAGGGGCAGAATGACCAACAGGGCTTCTGATCTCAAACCCAGCAGAAAAGCATCCCTGTCTCCTAGCGGTCAAACCTCCGTTTGGGAGGGCTAGTCCTCTTAATTGCCTCTAGCCAACATGCAGTTTGGCTCCTCTCCCTACTGCTTTTTCCTCACACCTGATGACGCCCAGACATCAAAGGAGGTTTGGTGGACTTTGGAAAACATCACAGACATCCTTGCCGAGATGTCCAACCTGCTGACCAACGATCCTGAAAAACTGGCGATGAGAACCATGCTGATGCAACATCGAGTAGCTCTGGACACTCTATTTGCTTCTGAAGGAAAGCAGTAATGGACAGTGGGATCTCATGGGCTGGCTGAGAACTGGCAGGTGGTATCAGGTTCTTTTAAAAATAGCTATGCCATTCATTGTAATTTTGATACTTTTCTGCATTTTTGTTAGTTGTGTTCTCCCATGTATAAAACAAATGATGAATAAGATGATAACTAACACAATGGTCCAATACTCTCTTCTTAATCAGAGGCTTGAAGATGAAGACAGAAATGAAGAAGATGTGGTGTAAAAACCTTTTTATGACTCCATTAATCTAAACTACTGCTCAGGTAGCGATTAATTGGATGATGTCTAGGTGAAGCCCACATTAATATCATTTTGAAATTGCTACTTACTTTTGCAATTTCTTTGTTGTATGTCTTATTACATTTCTTGAATTTGGGATGCTACTTATTTTTGCAACCTTTTGTTGTCTGGTTTTTATGATTCTTATATTTTTACATTATTAGAGTTGTTACCTATTTTACAACTTTTTGTTGTTCGTGATCACATTTAAAAACCACATTTCAGGGGGGAAATGTTAGGGAAAAATAATAATGTTGTATTATTATTTTCTTAGGGTGTATTTCTTTATCACATAGTTTAAATGTACTTTTTAAATGTCATTTGGTTTCAACCATATGTTCCTTTGTATACACCCTGTTCTTTTAAGATGCTAATGAAGTTTGACCAAATAAAGAGAGACTGCAGCGGGAGGGCCCTTTGAGACCAGGTGACAGAGCTGTGTGATCAGGACACAGGGCTGGGAGGCTGTCTGAGAAGCTGAGAGGAGAACAGACAAACAGTCAACCAGAGTATCTTCCTGGTCTCCCTCTGCAGAACTTTACTTATTTTATCTCCCACTGCAGAGTTCATTTAACTTCAATTTCTCTCCGACCCCTGTGTGTGATTCTTTCTAGGTTAAACCACTAGTTTTTACCCTAACAGATATGTTTGCTAGGATGGTGCTTTCAAATGAGATGCAGAAATGGTCAGATAATCCCATATCAGTTACAGCAACGTTAGACATATTTAAATCTTCACTAATAAGTACAATCAAATTGAAAATCCACCTCTTTCTTTTGGTTTAGAGTTTAGTGTCATAGGCTAAGCTTGGATAGGACAAAGTCAGCAGTAAGAATAAAATAGGGTCAAAAAGCTGGCTAAACAAAACAGACCAAGCTAGAATACAGAGAGTTGGCTGAACAATTAATTAAAGAACAAGATGGAATAAACTAGGAGAAATTAGGAGACAAAATTAACTGAAAATACTCGAAGATAGCCTGGGTTCCAGCCGAACTTAGTCCCGCCCACAACATGGTCTGGAAGTTTGGTCTGGCGTTCCTCCGTTGAGGAGCAATTAGGCCCGAATAAGATGTGTTCAGACCAATCAAATCAGGCTTACGATGATTGACAGGTGAACAACAGTAACATAATCAACCACGTCACCAAAGAGCGCCTGGGTTGTGTTTGTTTACAACAACGATGGCTGCCGCTGGAGAACTGAGATGTGTAGATTCTGCCATCGAGTCTGTTCTAGAAGACATCGACAGAGCATTCATTTTAAAAGAGCAATTTTAAAAGAGGAACAGATAACATCCGTTGCTCTGCAGAGCAACGTCACAAACTTCCGTTGCTCTGATTGGTTATAGGTTTATCCA
The DNA here is from genome assembly GCA_028564705.1 of Apricaphanius iberus. Classification (NCBI taxonomy): domain Eukaryota; kingdom Metazoa; phylum Chordata; class Actinopteri; order Cyprinodontiformes; family Aphaniidae; genus Apricaphanius; species Apricaphanius iberus. Next base: position 385,589 of record JAPXFQ010001859.1, read on the forward strand.
ATTGAGTGCAGAGGCATTTTTTTCCTGGTTCGGTAAAAACATGCCCCCAAATCACAGCCCAATGGAGCAGTGTCAGACTCACGTTCTGATTAGACTTGAATATGGCTACGTCAGGCTAACTCGTAGTTTCATACGAGGTTAAACATAGTGAAGAGGCTAGGATCTAACTGAACTCAGTGAGAACTTAAATTAAAATGGAATGAATGAGTAACAGAGATTATACCGTAATAGGGAGAGTGAACTACTGAAAGGTTGAAAACCTTCTAAATCGATCACCAGAATCAGAGTTTTTGGGAACTGCGTGTTCTCCATTTCGTAACAAACATAAGACCTGTCTGTTTCTGGCCCTCAAGCCACATTTTGAGAATCTTTTAAGCAAAATTGCCAAATTATAAAAAGGTTTTGGAGATTACATCTGCTTAAAGAACAAAATACTCTAAGGAGATTTGGAAGGTGGAGGTAATTGGGATAAAAAATTGGGATGTATCATGAACTTCATGTAGTCTGTTCAGATTCTCCTTCAGCCTCCTACAGAAGCACAGGCATGGCTTTTTAGATCCACATATTAAAAAAATATTTATGCATTAAACTGATGTGACTTCTGGTGGATTAAAAAATGAAAAGACGACCCATTCTGAATCAATTCTTATAAAAATTCCTACAAATCGATTTAATCATTAACATCGTTTGCCCTTTTTACAGCTAAAATATGAGGAAAAAGTCCATCTTAATAGCACTGACTCATATTAGTATTATATTGGAGAAGATTGGATTGGATCAGGAAAACTGATTCTAACTCTTGAGAATCGGAATCAAATGGATTTGTGAAATTTAAGTAGATACCCAGCTCTATTATGCAGCACTTTAAATAGTTGAAAATACATTTATAAAGAAGGAAGATTCTGAATATTAAAAAAAATCTGTTTATTTTTATGCAGCCAATCTTAAGGAACTTGACAGGAAAAGTTGTTCCTTTGCAGTCATTCAATTCCTTCACTTCAATCATTTTGCAAAATCCTAGGAAATTGTATGGAGTCATTGACTTTCACTCATTCACTCCTCCTGGACCAACATGTAACAGCAGAACAGAAATATAAAAACCTTAAAGACTCTTTCAAACTGTTGAACTTTTCTGTCTCAACATCGATGGATGATGGGTTTAATTTAGCAGATTTTGAGGATTTTCTGCAGAAGTTGAAACCTAATATATGTATTTCCTTCCACATATCTGAGGACAGAGGGTGCAGGTAACAACGAGGGAACCTCAGGAACCAATATTTAGTGGAAGAGATTGCGGCGCCCTCTTGTGGAGGCATATTTTCCACCTTAAAACAGAGCTTTGCCGTATTTCTGACGGTCCGTGAACGTAGCATGATCGTTTCCCTTTAAATGCGGATGAAAGGCTGAGCAGGAGTTGTGTAATTTGGGTGAAAGAGGAGCGAGGAGGAGTGAATGGAAGACAGAACCAGGAGGAGCCGCACAGGTATGCTTCTTCTTCTTCTTCTTCTTCTTCTGCTGCTGCTGCTGGACAGGTGCTTCCGCTCAGGTGTTATTCTGACAGGATCCGTTCACGGTTTCACAGGTTGTCCGACTCTTCTTCCTGTTCTGGGTTTATGTAACCGACGTTATTCAGCGGGTTTAGACCGGCTCTCTTTTGGTTTAAGAAAAATTAGACTGGATTTTATAAAAATTGAAATAATTTATTATGAGTGCGAATTTTCCTTTTATGTTGCTCATAAACTATCCCATAATATCCAGCCGTTTATATCAGCTACAAAGTACAGTTTTAGCACCGCCTACCGTTATCTAGTTATTGTTAAAGCTACAGTTGTGCTCATAACATAACATGGAGGTTCACTGATGGTTATTAGTAATTAGTTTTCTATCAATTATTAAACCGTCATAACAAAAATAACCAAACTAATCCTGATCAAAGCTTTACAGAACCGAGTTTCTACCTTTTGTTGGCCGTTTACAGCCTTATGTGTCAAGAGATCAGATGACTTTCATGGAACTTGTGATCAGGATCATTTTGTTGATTACAAAAGGGAAAATCATGTTTTTGATAATAGATGGCTCCACTTGACTGCTAACCCTGGATTAAAATACAATCATGATTTTAGGATGTTTATTATGTGCAAAAGCTTTTTTTTAGAGCAGTCATCCACCATATCCCCTTTCAGTCTGCTGTTTTTTATCTTAGTGATACATTTATGATTTTATCTAAAGTTACAATAATCAGCAACATCTTGCAAAGGTTTAAGGGCACCCAGTGACTGACATCTTTGATACAGACTAAGCATTGAGAGTCTCTGGAGTATAAAGAGATATAGAGCTGCGTATCATCAGCATAAGGATGAATATTCTCCACACGTCTGTGGATCCTCCGTTCAGTGATCTACAGCGGGGTACGGACGTCCCAGCAGGCCGCTGCAGGTGGAGCTGACCTTTGCCAGACTGAGGTCAGCATGTTTATTTCTGCAGATGGACAGCTGATACCGCTTTGTTCTCAGGTGGTGTCGATGGAAAGTTGATCACAGAGATCAACTCTGAGAACCTGGAGAAGGCGTTGCGTTTAGGTGACATTGGACCAGATATGGTTTCAGATGCTCCAGGTCTTTAATCTGTAGTTACTGATAAACCATCAGAACCTCCATCACAACCTTGCTATAATAACAACTATTTTTTGGGTTTTTTCTGGATGGTATGAAAACCGACCGACTCATAAAAGTCTTCTACTCCTCAGATTTCTCCTGCTTTTGTTTCTGGTCCAACTTAGAGTAAGAAAACCAATCTAAATGCAACAGGGATTAAACTTATTTAGCTCTGGTTTTGGTATCCAGTTATGTAAAGTTGCTGATATCGTCCCCGTCATCAGAGTGTTTCCAGAGAACGATCATGTTTTTAAGACTTACCTTATTAGCTTAGCTTTTAACTGATTATTATTTATTAATATCTGTTTTAATCGCTCTGCATGTATTATTTGATTGAATTTTCAGTTTGGCTTTTAGCTGGTTATTATTTGTTAATTATTTATCTACTTTGCATTTTTATTTTATCATATGTTATCATTGTTTTACACTTTTTTTCCCCCTGTTTTACACTTGTTTTAACTTCTTATTTGAATCGTCCTTCCAGTGTTTCCTATGTGGGAACCCTCTGCATCGGGGGCGATGGTTAGCTGTAGCTTCCTAGCTGCTCTCCAGGTAGTGCCTGGGTGGAGGTGGGGGTACCATCCCTCCCTCCTCTGGGCGCCCTGGGTCGGTGTCTTGGCTACTGCTGATGCAGATGGCCCCCATGATAAGCATGAAATAAGCATAACCATGAAAAGCGCTTTATAAATGAGGTTTGATTTGATTTCATGCTAGCGCCATAAATGTTGACATGTCTGAATTACTGTTGCTGCATCTCTGTTTCACCGCATGGATTCTTGGGAGGATGACTCTGAACTAAACAGACGTTTGCTTGTTTTAAAGGCGTCTGCAGCAGCGATGGAGCTCAGCGTGGCTAAAACCTTGATGCTAACAGGAGGGGTTGTGCTCCTTCCTGTTCTCGCCTTTGTTGCATCCTTTGTGTTCTGGCCCGGACAGCTCCTGAAGGCCTATAACTGGTAATCACAGAACATACTGCTTTTTTAATGCCTAATGTTTAATGGGACCAGTTTACATATTGAGCTTAAACCACAGTTTTACCTCAATAACAGCAGTTCTCCATATGTTCTGAGAGTCAAAGCTTCAATAACCTACATTAATGTCTCAAACTGATCCAGATCATAATTAAGATCCATCATGAAGAAGCAGGAACGCTTCGCCTAAACAGTTATGTTTTGAAGAAGGCCATTGGGTTAGCTGCAGTTACCAGCAGGGGGCGTAGTCCAGGTGGAAGGCTACAATCATTTGTGGAAGGTTTCAGAAGATCATCCGGCGGATTAATTTCTCCAGATGTAAAGACATGATAAGGAGAAACCTCCATGGGAGGAAAGAAATGTGTGAAAGGTCAGATCTGAGGTGTTGGTCACGGTCTTTAAAAACTTTTCTTTGGACTTTGGATCTGATAAAACTACAGCAGCAGAGTCTTAGATAAGCTCTAAATCTGCTAACAAAAAAAGTAGCCCTCTCTGATTCACATATTCATCCCAAGCAGCTTGTTCACACGGTGACAGATGAAGAGACTTCAGGTTTAGACGATGAGGAAAAGCCAAACCCTCTCATCTGTCTGCAGACCAGCAGGATCAGAAGGATCTGAAAGTGATACTTTTGTTCCAGGATGATGAGACATCAGCGGCTTTCAGATCCCATTCCTGCAACGCCACGTCAGGTTAATGTATCCAGTTACAAATATATTACAGCAGTAAAAGCTGATGATCCCATCCCGTTCTGTGCTAAAGTCTGAGATCTTAGTTATTATCTCTCCAAGGGTGCTGGAGCTCTTTGGCTGATTTCTCTCCACTTCTTCCCTGGTTTTAGTCCAGTAAGCAGACTTTTTCATAGAAATGGTTTCCTCTGACCGTAGTAAGTCAGGCTTTAAAATATCATCATCAACGTTATCTTCCTTTGGACCACTAGTAATGAATCATTTTCACATGGCAGGAAGTTGATAAACACATTTTTTACAAATAAAAACCAGAAAAGTGAGGAAAGATTTTGTTTTTCGACCCATTTTACACCAATACCCTTAAAGGGAAAGTTTTGTTTTTTCAACCTGGACCTTTGTTTTTAGCATTTATTACATTCAGTTACTCACCCAGACAAGTTTGGAGCCACTTGGAGTCCTTCAGAAGAAGTTTATATCCAATAATGATCATATAGCACAAAATGCTCTGCCCATAATAAGGCATTATCTGTCCCAAAACTCCTTCATTTAACCATTTTTGTTATGAATAGTTAGCAATATTCCCCTGTGAGTTCAGAAGGTCTTGGAGGTGCTAAGCTATTAGCTTCTGGGTTTTTTACAGACCTTTAATGTAACCGACTCCAACTTACACTAACCTGGGATTTCATTGACGAAGCAGCCGTCCTCCATTACAGCTGCAGTCTGTTTAGGTTACAGAAATAGAGCCTGCAGAAGCTGAACTTAGTCCTATTGGTCATTAGTGCGACTTTTAAACACGTAAACATGAACCATGTTGATGTCTGCAGTAGTTCTGACTGACCCCCATAGAGCACAGAAAGTCCTGCTCAGACTACAGCAGTGATGTTATTGTAATCATATGATAGTTTAGTTGGATTATAACTTTTAAAACACTCCAGAACCAAAATATAATCACTTCCGAGACATTCTGAACTCCAAAGGGGAGTATGCTAATGATTAATAACAAAACATGGTTGAATGAAGGTGTTTTGGGGCAGATAACTTACTAAAAGGAGAAAATCTCCTGCCCTGATTGACTCCTATTATATGGATATACGCTGATCAGACTGGATCTAAACTTCTCCTAAAGGACTCCGAGTGGCTCCAAACTTGTCTATGTGAATAAATAAATGTAATATTTGCTAAAGATAAGGTCCAGGTAAAAAAAAAAAAACTACCTTTGCCTTTAAATAGTTTCCAGTGGAACCAGTTGGCTCAGAGGTTACCCAGTTAGTAATGTGTGCTTCAGTGTCAGCCGACCTGTTCTGGTCTCAGAGAACCTCAACCACATATGAGGCAGAACTAAAGCAAAACTCTGTCCGGTGGATCCAAAAAAATATCATCTCAGAGTAAAACACAGTGGTGGCAGCATCATGCTGTGGGACAGGGACGCTGGTTAGAGTGGATGGAGCTAAATCCAGGAAAATCCTGGAGGAAAAAGCTGCTAGACTGCATAGTTTTCATATTTCATAAGATGAATGTTTTTCATGCATTCTGCATAATTTTTCCCTAAAGCTTGACTCCATGGTTCCTTCCAGTTTCTGTAGACTTCTTTCTTCTCCACTTTTATTTAATATCTCTCGATACAAAGATGCTTCGTCATCTAAATATATTCAGCTGCTCGATTTTGCAACAAATTACGGGAGTAGGTTTCAGACGAATGATTGTTGTCGTTAATAAGCATCTTAATCTGTGGCTGCAGAGTTCTTCACCAACATCTGGTGTTTGGATCCTCCCAGCAGCTGCAGACAGACCTGAGATGATCCAAAACACACATGATGGGTCCGTCTGCAGCTCGGGAGCACATTTCAGTCAAAACTATAAAAGAAACGCCTTCAGGACCGGAGAACCTCTGATCAGAACCAGATCAGAGGGTTAGAGGAGGTTCTGGATCAGCAGGTTCTGCCAGGTGTAACTCGCTCTCCTTCCTCCTCAGGTACTGGCGCCGCAGGCTGGGGATGCTGGTCCGTCACTCCCACAGTGGAAGTTATCGTTTCTGCTATTCCAGCCGGGGGACACCAGGGGGCGCCACACCGTCTCTGCTGCTGCTGCACGGTTTCTCTGCCACCAAGGACATGTGGCTTCCTGTCATCAACGTAATAAACACGCTCACACACATTTCAGTCAGATTGAGGTCTGGACTTTGAGTAGGCCACTCTAACACCTCGGTCATCATCCTCAGCCATTGAGTTGTAGACCTCCAGCAGTTTAGGAAGCAGTTTATCCACTGATCACCTGAAAAGTCTCTAATCTCCATCGGGAGTTAGATTGTCCTCCAGCTGGTTTCCTCTTGTCCTGCAGGCCATCTAGTGTTGTTAAGGTTGGAGTCTGATTGGTTGATTGTGGACAGGTGTCTTTATACAGTTAAGTTTAAACAGGAGCAGTTATGCCCATTTCCACTGGTACCAGTACGGTACAGAACGGGACGCTTTGACGTGTTTCCATAAACGCCCACCTATGGACTGATTGGTCCGGTATCATGATATCCCTCTGACTCCTACGCAGCAGCAGTAGCAGCTGATTGGTCTGGAGTTGTTTGTTTGTCTCAGGGTAAGTTATAGTTTAAAGTTTCTAATAAGCAGAACACTGCAGTTAACTGCAAGCAGCCTGAAATTATAAAGAAATCAGTGTGAGTCGTGAATTATATAACTGCTAAACAACATGGGGATCTTATGAGTATATATATGATTATATCCATGTTTTCATCATGTTGGCTGAGTCTGTAGGTCTGGGGTTCACATCCCACCAATATGATGCTAGAAGTCTTTTTCACAGAAGGTTCACAGATATTCTTCCTGGTTTCAGAAATTTTATTTATTTTTTATTTTAAAATTGTTTTAGTTTTCGTATTTTAATAAATGAAACCAAAAACACAATTTTAATGGCAGAGCAGCACTTTTAATTTGAGATTTTTCAATGCACTATTTCTTCTATTTATTTTTGTGTCGAAAATATGTTTCCACTCACTAACATTATTAAATAAGGGCCAAACCTTCTTATTTTACACGATTAAAGGTTCAGAATAGAGGATGAACATTTACAGAAACACTTTGAAGTTGGGCTGGGTGATATAGATTAAAAATTAAATCACTGATTGCTTTTATACCAAATCTGATTTCTGATTTTAATACATTTTTTCCTACCTGATTTTAGTTTTTCGTAAGAAGAAATTGCAAGTGATAAAAAAACAGTTTCAAAAACCTGCTTTTATTGAAATCATCCTGTCCTGGAGCTGGCTAGAATTTAATGTCCAACTAAAAACAAGCTTCAAAGTATCCTTGTAAAACCAGATGGTTAGATTAACATCACTCTGAGCTATGAAGTCTAAGTAGTACTTTGGTTAAAAAAATCTCTTTTTTCCAAAAATTTAATCTTCAACAACAGAAGAGAAATGCTTTTTGCTGGAGTATTTGTTAGGCTAAGCCCGCCTGCGTCCTCGCCCACTACAGTTCTTTAGAGATGGTAATGGAAACACAACCGACCCGTTCCAGACTGTACCTACTGGCCCTAGTGGAAATGGGGCATTAGTCGGGTAATGAGTGGAGAGCCTCTTATTATAGCTGGTATTGATTCAAACTTCAAGAATCGATTTGATTCCAGTTCTCAAGAGTTAGAATCGATTGTCACGATTCGATCTTTTCCAGTTTGATATCCATGTGGATCAGTGCTATTAAAAAGTGTTATTGTGCTGTTACCTTATTTATGTGTGTATAATTCAATGATGAAACACAAGGTGAGTAGCGGTTCACCAGGGGAAAACGTTATTAACCCTTTCAGATACAAGTCTTAAAATGGCCGTCTGGACTCTGTCTTCCTATTTTAGCTTAAAAAATGGCAAATTATGGTAAATAATTAATAGATTTTTTAACTTGTGAATGGATTCGTTAGGATTTTTTAGAATTTATTCAAACTCTATTTTTACTATTTTTTTCCGACACAGCACTGCTACTTAGAGATGAACCAAATGGTCAGAGAAAGTCAGAATCCTGCTGGTTGTGAGGGGATTATAAAATACTTATTTTATGCAATAAAAAGACAAATTAATAATCTATTTTTCTAGATTTACTTTTAGATAGTCTCAGTTCAGGTGTTTCTTAAAATATTTATCTCTCTAATCTTTGTAGGAAAATCTAAAAAAATCAGTGGATCAAATACTTATTTCTCCCCCTGTATCATCATCCCTCTACCAGTGGTTCAGGGTCATGACCTTTGACCTTAAACCTGCTAATTCAGGCCTGTAGAGTCTCAGGAGGAGCTTTGGGGTTTATGGTCATTTTTCTGAGCTTCACGCTCTGACTTTGAGCTGAATCTGCTGGTCGTCCGCTCAGCTGTGTGGGATGTTCTCCTCTCTGGAGGATGATGGACTTCAGCTGGTTTGGAGACGACCTTTGACCCTTCCCAGTGCGTCAGTAGCTGCTTTTCTGAGATCATTGTACAAGTCTCTTTTAATCTTTGCTTGGACATCATCATATTGGAGTTTTTTTAACCCCTATTTTCTCCCTTTTTGCTCAATAACTAATGAGAATGATAAATGATTAAATTATTTCTTTGCTTCACTTTCAGACAACAGAAGGATCAGAACATTTTCATTATGTGATTGTTGGGTTTTTCCTTCCAGTACCTCCCTAAAAACCTGCATGTGGTTTGTGTGGACATGCCTGGACACGAAGGGACGAGTCGGACCGGTGCAGAAGATTACAGCATCCAGGGTCAGGCCCGCCGCATCCATCAGGTCGGTACCAGCTGAAGTCCTCCCTGAGCTGCTCCCTAGTGGCTGGTTCTGATCAGAGATTGAACAGACAGCAAGCTTTTCTGCTGTTGAAATTCAGCCTGGGAGATTGGGTCAGAGAGCTATTTTATCTGATTGCACAAAGAAAAAGATATTACCTTGCATGAAAACCTACATTCTGAATCAAACTAGTCTAAATACAAGTAGTGAAATATGTATTGATAACACGAGCAGAATTTTAGCTCTGCAGAATGACAGTAGGGCTCAGCGAAGGTGTGCAGCACCTCACACACAGACACACAACAGGATCAACCACTTTGCACTCTGCTTTTGGAGTACAAAAAAAGAGAAGAACCTTCCAGCAGCCGGCACCAGAACAGAGGACTGTTTGGGAAAACTCGATAAACATCCAGCAGGCCCGCGTTCACAGTGCCAGTGTAGCTTTATGCATACATGTGTGAAAAAAAGATCTAGTAGGTCTACATGGACACAGAAACTATTAAAAGGCTGTCGACAATCAGAGTTCATCTATAAACTGACTGAGGAGGATGAAGAAAATCTCAGAACTGGAGCAAACTCTTTTGGATTGTCTTTATGTGACTACTGCTTTAAAATGTTATTTTATTGAAAAGATACAAAATACAATTTCAAATTCTTTAACTTTTGTCCAGTATGACATAAAAAGTTTACTTGTATTTACTTTTCCGAATGTTTTAATTCAGAAAAATATATATTTTTCTCTCTTATTATTTATCCAGATATTTTAAAATAAGTTTGTAAATATGTTAGGATAACCTAATCCTTTAAGACTGTCTGGGTTGAGCCACGGGTCTCTTTTTTTAAACCTTATGTAGTTGTCGAGTCTTTTGACCATCTCCAGCTCTTGCCTGACTCGATAGGCACAGTTTCCCCAAAGACAAGTCTTCAACTCAATCCTCTGTTTTAAACTTCTTATGATTTATTTCTTGTTTGTTCAGGTGGTGATAAAAAAAAATAGCAAATACATAGATAGGTTGAAAACCTTGAAAAGAAAGATAAGGAGAAAAGGTCATCAGCATCTCAGTTTGACATCCCTTTTGTTTATACTAGAACTTAACATCTCACACACTTAAAGTTTAACCAAATTCAAAAACAAAAGTCATTTCAACAAAAGTTTTGCCTTACCGGTTGCTTCTCGGGTGTGGTTCTGGAGCTGGAGTGTGTTAAGGCCAAACAGAAGTGCAGGTGTGTGAGCTTTTTAACAGGTGCAGGTGAACAGGTGAATTTGGTGAGGTGTGTTTGTTTTGTGGTGTTGGAAATCTGACTCGGGTGGATACACTCTTCTGGGGTTCATTAGGTGAATGAACCCAACAGTAGTTGAAACTTTTGTTCGTGGAAGGACTAACAGGAAAAGTCTCCTAGAGTAGAGGCTACTATGAGAAGTCTAGTTGCTGACTCTAGACTCCATTTTACATCAGTGACTTTACAAAGTGGCACGGATTCCACATGGTTGAAAAAGTCAGTTTCTGATTGGCTCATCAGTCCCTCATGATGATCTTACTTCGAGGACACCTACCGAACCGATCTCTCAGAAAGCCTGAATTCATCAAAGATGCCAGACCCGCAATTCTACTGCTATGCTACTTGTATGCTACTGCTATGCTACTGCTATGCTACTGCTATGCTACTGCTATGCTATACTATGCTATGCTACTGTTATGCTATTGTACCGCTATGCTATACTACTGCTATGCTACTGCTATGCTACTGCTATGCTACTGCTATGCTATACTATGCTATGCTACTGCTATGCTAGTGCTATGCTATGCTATATAGTGTTGGGAGTAACGGCGTTTAAGTGTAACAGTGTTACTAACTGCGTTATTTTTAAGGCAAGGCAAGGCAGGGCAATTTTATTTGTATAGCACACTTTCAAAACAAGGCAATCCAAGGTGCTTTACATGATTCCGTGATAATGAAACCACATGATTACAAACAAAACATATAAGTTTAATCAATCAGTAAGAAAAGATAATGTAAGGAACAAATTTATGTAATTAATACACGATCACTTAAAAAAGAAATAAAAAAGTAATAATAGAAATTAAACCACAACAATAAAAAATTATTTAAGGAACAAATGTATGCAATTAAAAGATTAAAACAGATAAAACACAATCGGGTAAACAAAACAAAAAGTGATCAGAAAGCGTAATTTAAGATTCAAATGCAGCTCTAAATAGTAGAGTTTTAATCTTTGATTTAAAAGAGCCGAGCGATTCAGCGTTTTTGCATTCGTCTGGAAGTTTATTCCACATTTGTGGAGCGTAGAAGCTGAAAGCTGCCTCTCCCTGTTTAGTTCTGATTCTAGGGATGATTAGTTGGCTAGAGTTGGAGGACCTGATTGGTCTGCTGGGTTGGTATAGTGACAGCAGATCTCCAACATACTTTGGAGCTAAACTGTTCAATGATTTATAAACAAGTAGGAGTATTTTAAAGTCTATTCTCTGAGCTACAGGGAGCCATTGGAAGGACTTTAGAACTAGGGTGATGGTAAAAGAGTAGTCAAATAAATTACTTTCCCCAATGTTACAACGCCGTTACCGTTACTGGAGATGTAAAGTAGCGCATTACAACGTGGCTGAATGAAGTGCAACGGCGTCAGGCTTTCTGACAGACACACTTCAGCTGCAGGGAGAGAGATGAGATGTTGGTAATGATTGCACAGATGGCGGATACCCTTAGTGCTGTCGGTGTCTCACTGTGTGCTGTGAAGACCACAGTGAACTTCGTTTTAAGTTGGATATTTGATGGATAGTAGTTTCCTTACAGCAGAGGAACGCTCCAACGTTTCACCTGTAATTTCTAATGCCTACTCTCCGCTTCGTTGCACACATATGCAGCTGTTTGCTTCAGAACTGGTCTGATAGAGCGGATACATCGCTTCCAAAGGCTCCCTCCTGAAGACGGTGGTTTTGATTAACATTTGGTTTTCGATAAATCCCCATAGATCCCAGAAAATACTTGAGTTCTACTAACAAAGTAACACAACGATTTATTTATTTAAAAATCAACATATGTAATATTTCTTATTTATATGCTACTCTAATATTAGATCTTCCTTTGTTAGCTTCCTGTTCATGTGACCAGGTGACACCAAATCAGTCTTAAAATCTCTTATTACAGCCAATTACATAGTGCCCTATTTAATGTGCAATATTACAGATATATAGATTTGAAAAACTTCATGGACAGATTTACCTTTGTTTGTTTTTACACAAATGTGTGTGCTTTAGTTTTCCACTTTAATGAAAAGTGTGTGAATAAAAGTGTGACCAATATTTACTTTTTGTATATATTTTTTATTTTTCTGCATACAGCTCATCTTATTGGGTCAAGTTGAAATACCAAATGTTCTAAAATACTGTTTATGGTGTTTTTTTTATTGGTCATAATGCCACAGTTACTTTGCTGAGTAACTAATTACTTTTACAGTGTAGTAATTGAGTTAGTAACTTGAGTTACTAACTCAAATACTTTTGTAGTCATTTGTAACTATAACTAATTACTACTTTATGCAAGATTCCCAACACTGCTGCGATGTTATGCTACGCTATGCTATGCAATGCTATGCAATGCTATGCAATGCTATGCAATGCTATGCTATACTACGCAATGCTATGCAATGCTACTGCTATGCTACTGCTATGCTACTGCTATGCTACTGCTATGCTACTGCTATGCTACACAATGATATGTAATGCTACTGCTATACTACACAATGCTATGCAATGCTACTGCTATGCTACTGCTACGCAATGCTACTGCTATGCAATGCTACGCAATGCTACTCCTATGCTACTGCAATGCTACGCTATGCTATACAATGCTATGCAATGCTATGCAATGCTATGCAATGCTATGCAATGCTATGCAATGCTACTGCTATGCTACTGCTATGCTACACAATATGTAATGCTACTGCTATACTACACAATGCTATGCAATGCTATGCAATGCTACTGCAATGCTATGCAATGCAATGCAATGCTACTGCTATGCTACTGCTATGCTACTGCTATGCTATGCAATGCTATGCAACGCTACGCAATGCTACTGCTATGCTACTCCTATGCTATGCAATGCTATGCAATGCTATGCAATGCTATGCAATGCTATGCAATGCTATGCAATGCTATGCAATGCTATGCAATGCTATGCAATGCTAAGCAATGCTAATGCTATGCTACCGCAATGCTACGCAATGCTAAGCAATGCTAAGCAATGCTAAGCAATGCTAAGCAATGCTATGCAATGCTACTGCTATACTAAGCAATGCTATTGCTATACTAAGCAATGCTAATGCTATGCTACGCAATGCTACTGCTATGCTACTGCAATGCTATGCAATGCTATGCAATGCTATGCAATGCTATGCAATGCTTTGCAATGCTATGCAATGCAATGCAATGCTATGCTATGCTACGCAATGCTACGCAATTCTACCGCTATGCTACTGCTATGCTACTGCTATGCTACTGCTATGCTACTGCTATGCTACTGCTATGCTAGGCAATGCTATGCTATGCAATGCTGCGCAATGCTACGCAATACTACTGCTATGCTACTGCTATGCTACTGCTATGCTAAGTTACCTATATTTGAGTGAACCTCAGAGCTACAACCTTTGTATTCTCCACCTGTCTGTGATGTTTTGATGTTTTTGTATCCTTTAGGACATTTTATTTCTAGAACTTATTAAACTGATTCTATGTATTTTATATCAGAGACCAACAGTAAAGCTACATTCTGAAAATGATCGTCTTTGTGTTTTTCTGTCTGAGCAGTTTGTCCAGAGCATCGGTCTGGATAAAACACCGTTCCATCTGGTCGGGACCTCCATGGGCGGGAACGTCGCCGGCGTCTACGCCGCCCGTTACCCGTCTGACCTCAGCAGTGTCACCTTGGTGTGTCCAGCAGGTAAATCTGCAGCTTCCTTTCGATTTTCCTTCCACCTCGGCACACTTTGGTTTCAGGCTTCCTGAAGAGGTGATGGGTGTCCTTCCTGGTGCTTCATGATGCTCCTCCCCGTCTCTTCCCTGCAGGTTTAGTTTATCCCACAGAGTCCAAGTTCATCAGCCGCCTGAGGGAGCTGGAGAAGAAAGATGAGGCCAACGAATCCATCCCTCTCATCCCCAGCACTCTGCAGGACCTGGACATCATGCTGAAGCTGTGCTGTCACAACCCTCCCAACCTCCCCCGGCAGGTAAAGAACCCAAATCAGCTGAGCCTCCTCTGGGTTTCATTTTCACGCTGTAGGAGCAGCAGAAATGCTGACTAATCGTCTGATTGGTTGTCAGGTCCTCCGAGGTCTCCTTGCCAACAGGATCCCAAACAACGACTTTTACAAGGAAGGTCAGTGTTCAGGTTCTTCCGCTGCGTCTCCATCATTCCTCTGGTTTAAACAGAACAAAGGCCTCACCGTGGAAAAGAGTTAAAGTTAAACTTTATAACATTATATTTCCTGAATGAAATATTTGTTGAAACAATATCTCTGGACCAAAAACTGTTTACTGTTAGAGGGAAGCTTCAGGGATTGATCCGCATCACACGTCTGTGTGTTTAGTTCTATAAATCCAAAGAAAGTCCAGCAGTTTATTGCATAATTTGCGCAAAATAAGCAATCAGCTAACTCTGAATGTCAAACTTCCAAATCTCAAAGAAAATGTAAAAATTTTGCACACAGGAAAAGTTTCAATAAGTGAACCAACCATAACCTTCCTTCTGCATTAGTAATGTAAGCATGCAGGATCATATAAGGGGCTAAATATAAGATAATTTCATTAGTAATAATAATCCAACATATCTGAAACCTCTGAGCTGCTCTGTGGGTTTTGATTGGCTGCTGTTAATTGTTTCAGCAGGTTGGCGGACCAATGACGGTGCAGAGCTGACTTTTATCACTTTTATGACTCTGTTTGACATGCTGATATTAAGTTATTTTTATCTATACAGCCTGATGAATCTGAAGAACAAACTGCATTAAGCTGTAATAATATAAAGAACCTTAGTGTGAGCTTTGACTAGGACATTTAGATCGTATATAAAACAGGTTCCTGCGACGTCCTTCTCTCACCTGCACATTATTGCTAAAATCCCAGAGAGATGCAGAAACACCAGTTCATTCATTTCACAGCAGAAGCTCATTTGCATTCAGCCGTTTCCTATTAAACCCAAAATAGATTCTAGCCTCAGAGTATTTCTAAAACATCTGCCTTCTGGAGTTTTTTAATCATTCATCAGAAAGTTTGTTTCCCGTGGTTTAATTCCTGTAAATATGATATCTGTTTAGTGTTCAGGGAGATTGTTGGGGAGAAGTCTCGCCACTCGCTGCAGGAACACCTGCATCTGATCACAGCGCCCCTGCAGGTCGTCTGGGGGAAGCACGACCAGGTAAAAAAAAATCGCTGCCTGAGGTTGAGTTTTCTCTGCACGTGTTGTGAACGTCTCCTTCTGTCTGCTCCATCAGGTTCTGGACGTCTCAGGAGCCGCGGTGATCCAGACGGAGCTGCCTCACTGCCAGGTGGACGTCCTGGACGACTGCGGTCACTCCATCGCCTTGGAGAGGCCCAGAAAACTGGCGAAACTCATGATGGACTTCATCCACAGTGAAGCAAAGAAACAAGCCTGAGGAAGACCTTTACTGGTGGGGATGAAGGCTTTGATGAAGTTATGAAATCTGAATAAGTGCACAATTTACTGACCATTAAGATATTAGTGGAAGCTTATAAGCACTTAGTTTAATTTAACTGCACAACTGATTCTCATCGTTGTTCTGAATATCATTCTATGAGAAAAAGTTCAGGTTTATTGTCTGTTTAGGAAAAACTTTTAACCAACCGGACTTTAAAATCTCAAAGGAACTGAGACTAAAAAACAGACCTAAGGTCCAGATTCATCTTTTATTCTGTAAACATTGATACGGTTATAAGTTAAAAACATTCATTTCACACAAACATTTTCAGGAAATTAAACTTTTAAAGAAGAAAGTTTGTTTTGTCGTCTCTTTTCTTTGCAGTAGCTTGATGTGGCCACAGGAGGGCGACACCGCACAGGTTTTTCAAAGAGTAGCGAAAACCTACAAGATGCATCACTGTGTTATTTTCCAGCCACACAGAAATCAACTAAATAAAGATACGGAACATTTTACTGTTTTAAATATTAATCCGATTTATCTTATTTTTATTAAATGATTTCTTTTTACCATGAAACGGGTTTTTATTTGATTTTAAGCGGATAAAACAAACAATTTTCCTGGAATAAACCGTAGTTTATATAAATATCTCAGATATGAATGTTTTGCTCATGAAAACATGAAGTTTCAGCTCATAATAAAGTCAAACTGCTCAACAAGTTGCCGTTAAGTTTCCGATTATGGAAACATCCAGGAAAAACTGGACAGTTCGGTTTCTCTGACAGAGTCACGCCTCTTCTTCACCAAGATCGGTGAAGTGAGTGCGCATGCGCTGCTCGCTTTAATGGCGGCAGGAGAGAAACACGCTGCAGGTCCTTCTAACGGAGATGTAGGTGAGTAGAAACGGGTTCGGTGACCTTTACTCCACCTGGAGCCTCCTGACCCGGTTTGTTTCAGATGTTCTGGTCCATTCAGAGGAGCTCCAGAAACTAGAAGCTCATGAACAACTTTGAGGTTTCTGTCCCTCATACATAGATGTATAAAACAGAGTTAAATATAGATATATAACACACAGAGTTAAATATAGATATATAACACACAGAGTTAAATATATATGGCGTTTATTTATTTCGTGTTTCACTGAATCTGGTTCACATAGATTTAAAAACTAGAATTTAATGGTAAAGTTGAAACTTGTGTTCGTAGAAAGTTGAGTGGACGGAAAAAGTGTGGAAGCACAAGGTGAAGCAGCTTCACCACAACCAGAAGAGCGAAGAAGACTAGAACCAACGGTGCTGGAGGTCCAGTTTTCTCAGTCCGATACCGTTACATCTGCTGGTTCTGGTCCAGTAAGCTTTCAGAAATCCACAGTCAACGTATCATCTACCAGAACAGTTAGAGCTTTATTAAGATGCTGGTTATATTCTCCAGCAGGACTTGGTACCGACCCAGACTGATCAAGGTACCAGAAGATGGTCCAATGACCCTGGTTAGCCAGCTAACGGGTCTGACCAGAACCTCTTAGAGAACCTATGGAGTCCAGAGGAAGATGAGAGACAGCAGAACCAAAGATGAAGATGAGCTCATGGTTCTATCAGAGAGAACTGGGCTTCCAGAACCTCAGCAGAACCTTTAGGTAGATCTCCTCCCGGTTCTGCTGCACTGATGGAGGAATCAAAGTAAAAGGAGGATTACTGATTTTATGATTTAATATTCTGAGTTGGTGATTTCTGGGTTTTTATGCTTTGTGAATCAGAACCATCAGAACTACGACAAATAAAGGCTGGACATATTTCCCTCTATGTGTCGTAGATCTAAATGATGTTTGAGTTTTACTGTTCCGGTGAAAACGCTGTAATTATGTGCTTTAATAGTTTTCTTTATCGTAATTATTAACGTGATTTTATGTTTGTTGGTTTTGTTTGTTTCTCTGGATGTGAACAATTTAAACGTTAGAAATATTTAAACCGTTCATAAAAGGATGATCAATAAAGTTGGATTTTAAATAAAAGCGCTAACATTAGCTTCCACGCTAACAGACTGAACCAAACTGGACCGTTGGCTTTTCATTCTTTGTTCCGGTTCTGTTGGGCTCAGCTAAAGATCCGGGCCTTTAAGCCCAGCTTTATTATCTAGATGCTGATCTGTGTATCGGTCCTGATGTTGAGGAAAGTTCTGGATCGGTATCGGAGCCGACAGAAGTGGTTCTGATTCTGTTTTCCTCTCCAGGCTGTAGAACATGAGATGGACCGTGGGATGACCGCAGAACCTTCTAGTTTCCACCGGGTCGTTCTGAAGAACGCGTCGCCGCATCACTACCTAAGAGTCCGCCTGTAAGTGTCCGAGTGACCCGGTTCTGAGTGCTGGTTCTGTTTCCCCGTTCTGAGTCCGGTTCTGCCCGCAGGCTGCTAGAGGATGACCCGCCCAGAGTGAGCGCCGTGGAGCTGAAGACCTTCATCGTCTCCTGCCTCAGAGGTCTGCACGGAGAGGTGAGACAGTCCTGGATTCTGGTTCTGACCCGCTGGTTCCTCGTGCTTCCTCTAACCTCGCCGTGTGAACGTTGTCCAGGTCGGAGCGGCGCTGGACGTGGACGTGTTGAAGTACGACGAGGAAACCCGGACCGCCCTGCTGCGCGTCCCCAGCCGGTACCGGTACCGGCCCCAGAACCAGGCAGGAACCACATGTAGAACCTGGAGCCGGGTCGTTTTCTTCATCTGGGTTTTTTGTTTCAGAGGTTTGGTGAAGCTGTGGAGCTCCCTGACCCTGCAGGGATTCTACCAGAACCGGGCCTGCGCCTTCAGAGTTCTGCAGGTCAGTAGAACTCATCGGTCACAGTTACACCTGGAAACACGGAGGAACCAGCGGGAAGATTTGGGCTGATAACTGATATTTCTATCGATATATTTATTCTGTTTATTTTGCTGATCTTTTCACGCTGTGAAAAAACATTTGATCTAAATCCACGTCTTCTCTCCTAGTTCTAGATTAACCGATTATTTAAGCTTTTATTATTTTATTTTAATCATCGTGTCTCATGGAGGCAAGAACCTCATAATATGTTAATTTAATTTTATTCTATTATTTTTAACGTGTCCTCTCTGACAGTTTGGTACTCAGAATCGGTGTCTGAGTACCAAGTAGGACCCGCTAATAATCCTCCCAATAACGATATGTTAATTTTAGCTTTTTCAAGCAGAGAATAACAGCTTTTACTCACATGTGTGAGAAATCTTTATTAGAGATTGCTGTGGGTTTAATTTCTTGAAGTTATGGACACAGAAACAAGAAAACAAAGAAGAAGAAAGAAAGAAGAGGTAGGAGTGTGAGTTGACGATACAAGAGAGGAAGAAGAAGAAAGAAAAGCCCAGAAAACATCCCAGTCCATCCCAGCTGGCAGAGAGGTGGAAAAAAAAAAGACCAATAAGACGGAGCAGCATTAACAAAACAATATTTCATGTTTATATTCAAAATATATATTTTTATTTTATGCCTTTAAAATATCAACCAGTTTCAATTCAGTTTATTTCTATAGTGGCAATTCAGAACATCCGTCATCTCGAGGTACTTTGAAAGAAAAGTCATTTCAATACAATCATGGGTATATTAGGGCTGAACGATTTTGGAAAATAATCTAATTGCGATTTTTTTTCTTCAATATTGCGATTTAATGTGCAATTATTTTTGTGGGGCTTTTGTCATGCATTTTTTAATTAATGCAATCAAAAATATTGTGTATTATAAACAGATTTTTATACATAATTTATTCTATTCCATAAGATTATTTACTTATTTTAAGACAAAGGCAAATATTAACAACTTTATCTACTTTTAATCATCACACTCGATGGTCATCGGTGTCGTTCTGCAATCAAGGTTTTCTTCCTTTTGATCCCAGCTAATAATTCCCTCTGGCTGTAATGTTTTCCTCCGTGTGGTTATCCAGGAAGTAGGATGCTTGAAGGAACAAGCTCTGATTTTTAATTCTCCATCGATCTAATGCACTTTCAGACTCTGGTATGGCTCAGTAGAGCGGTTTGATCTCAGCATTCTGTCAGCATTTCTTATACAGCGCAGGTAAAATGTGGCTAAAATGTGTTTGTGAGATTGAATCCTATCTTATTCATCATGGTTAACAAGCAAACTTTTGGCTATAAAACCCGTTATAGCACGAGTTATTTCCGTGTGCCGATTTTTTTAAGTTCGTAAGGAGCGATTCTTTCAAACAGCTCGGTCAGTTTGTTAACTGGAAATTGAAACACTGGTGGCGGTCAGTTTAGCCGTGCAACTCTCCTATATGGTGGTGTGATGTTTTTAGGTGTTGATAAAGGTTCGTACTGTAGCCTACGTAAGGCAGCAACAATACCAAGACGGGTTCTGCATAATACCTGGTCGTTGCGCAGCATCAACGTTTTCATAGCAGATATAATTTCTCACAACTGATGTACTTTTCCTCTTTGGTACCAAATATTGTTCAGTGTTGGATTCTGTTAAGCTTTAGGTCATTTTATAACGGGTTAAAGTTCAATGTTTCCTTCTCTCCCTGCGTTGTTTGCAAGTCACGTGACTTTAGCAGATATGTTTACATCAAGTCAAAAGGAAATCGCATTTTACCAAATCGCGATTTAATTGCATATGCAATTAATCGTTCAGCCCTAACGAATATTCTAATTAAAGATGCAACGATATCACTTTTTTCAACTTATACGATACCGATACTTGGATTTGAGTACTTACCGAGTCCCAATACCGATACTTCTACCACGAAGGAAAAATGTGATGGATTGGAAGACAGGTTTTCTTTTCTTCTCTGCTTGTCACAACAAATTATGGTGAATTAGATTAAAAAAAAAAAATACAAATGACCACAAAACTAAAATTTCAAGTAAAAAAATAAAGACTATCTGTGAAATGATTGGAGAGTTTACACATTAAGTATCAATAAAGTACATAAGAACGGTATCGGCTCTGATATCGGTGGGTCCATTCAGTTAACAGCTTCTGTTTAGGGATTCCCAGCAGATCGCGTTGAGTTGTTGACAAGAAGTTTTGCTCCATACATGCAAGCATGAAGTGACAGTGGAGAGGAAAAACTCCCCTTTAACAGGCAGAAACCTCCATCAGAACCAGAACCTGGATCAGCACAAGCAGCCATTTACCACAATGAAGAGAAGAGACACAAAAGAACTGATGTAAGAGTACTTTATATGTTAAATACAGTAAAACGTTTACAACAGGACCACATGATTGCAGATATGAAAACAGCAGAAATAATATGTTTCACTTAAATGAATACAAGTCAGTTATTGGCGGAAATCAGGCAGAACAGTCATAGTTCTACGTTAAAGTTGCTCTTCAGGCTGTTGGCCACCAGATGTCACCAAAGGTATGTGTTGAAGAGTTTAGAGTCGGGGAGTCTGAACTTTTGGCTAAATTTACAAAGTGGAAGATTCACTGAAACGAATGGGATCAGTACGACAAAATATTACGGACAATGTAAACAAAAGCAAATATTTTTGAGTAAATTTCAACCCAAAAAACTCTGAAATTCTGAGATTAAAGTCACATATTATCCTTTTAAATTCCCATTAAGTTTTCATTTTGACATAAAGGTCAGATTTTCTACTGGGCTAAATGATGTTGGTCATTTCTTTTGTTAAAAATTAAACAAATGTAAAAAGGAATAGAACTTTAAAGCAACAGGTTGATATTTCAGCTGAGCTGCTCTAACAAAGCTGGAAGCACTCACATCAGAACCTTCATTTAGAACCTGCAGCATCAGAAACACAAATCTGGTCCAGAGCAGAACCTGAGAGAGAACCTGGGTCATCTGAGACGCTTCAGAGGAGCAGAACCAGATTTACTCTTGACTTCAGGAAGAAAGCCACGGAACAGGCAGAAAACTTCCGAAAAACATTCTACAATAAGATATTTCTGACATTGTAAAGTCAGAAAATTGTAAAAAAAAAAAAAAAAAATCGTCTTTTTTTTCTCTCGTAAATTGTCTACTTTTCTACATTTGATTTTTTTCCCCAGAAAATACCTGAAATTAATCTTAGAAATTCTGAGTTTTTACTTGTAATCTTACTACTTTTTGACATCAGAAAGTGTGTGTTTTGGGGGATAAAATACAAGATTAGAACCATTTATTTTGGAAATCCAGCTGTAACAGCCACAAAGAGACAGATAATAAAAGCTTTTAGATTCACACAGGAAAAGTAGAAAAAAGAATTAACAGCAATATGGATATTAAAGACAAAATTAGAAAAACCAAAATGCTGTGAAGGTATTAATAAAGTAGAACACTCAGAATGAATAAGGTTGAATAGGATGATTTAAAAACTAAACCTTTACAGAATATGCCTTGTTGTGCATTACAAATTAAACGTATCATTTCCTAGAAGTTAACAGAATTTGTGGAATCTGAAACACAGATGTGCAAATAACAGCAGAAGATTTAAGTGAGATTAATAGTGCAAATTGTAGCAGGGGTGGAAACATTACTGGGTTTGTTGGGAGCAGTTCTGGTTGTAAAGTTTAATAGCTGCAGGGAGGAAAGATGTGTGAAAAAACGTTACCTCCCGATCAGGACTCTAATAAATGTATATTATTATGTTTATTTAAGATGATGTGCCATTTGTTTTTATGTTAACAGTCTTTTTTTATATTTACTGTTGCACTAAAGTCCAAATGTGAAGAATTTATATTATTTATTAGTTGATTGTTCACAAAAGTGCTCTGTTTGTTAACAGTTTTTAAATCTTAAAATTAGGTCAATTTAAGTGATTCCAAATGAAATGACTGATCAGAACGTCTTTAATTAAAATCATGGATTTATTTAATTTTTTCTGAAGTTAATAGGGTTGTAACAAAATATTGATAGACCGATGTATCGCAGTATTCTGTCTCATGATATTGTAATGCTATTCAAAAGCAAAGTATTGTTTCTTGTTTGTTTTTTAATTTGAACCATTAATTATGATTTTTGAACTAAAATGTTAGTTGGTGGCTGTTTTCACATTTTTGGTTTCAGTATATGAACTAAATCCAGTATTAAACATGTTGGCGTGTTTAAAATGATGCAACAGTATTTCTACAATTAATTCAGTTTTAAAAATCACAATAAATTGCGTTCCTCATGTTAGCCATCGTCCCCTTTGTATCGTGATGCATATAATATCACCAGATTCTTGCCAATAGAAGTTAAATTGTACTTTTGGCTAACTTTATTCAAGTTTGAATATCTATGTTTGTCATAGTTTGTGTGATGTATTAATGTGAAGATTTCTCAGACGTCAATAATGTAGTTTTCTCATGCTGCCTTCAGGTGTCTCCGTTCCTTCTGGCGCTGACGGGAAACAGCCGTGATCTGCAGCTGGACTGAGACAGCATGGCTCCAGCCTGGAGAACATTCTTCAACAGGCTCCGCCCCTCCTCCCTGGTAGCAGCCCCGCCCCCCGCTCGTCTCCTCCACGTGGGCCAGCGAGCCTCCGTCACCAAGGCGTTCTCCTCGCGCGACGTGGCGCTGTTCGCCGAGCTGACGGGCGACACCAACCCGCTCCACGTGGACGCGGCCTACGCCAGCACCACGTCCTTCGGGGCGCCCATCGTCCACGGCGTCCTCATCAACGGCCTGATCTCCGCCGTGCTCGGGACCAAGATGCCCGGCACCGGCTGCGTCTTCCTGTACCAGGAGATCCGCTTCCCGGCGCCGCTCTTCGTCGGAGAGGAGGTTCTGGCCGAAGCAGAGGTCCGTAAGATCAAGATGTCGTTCGCCTTCATCGCCGTGACGTGTTCAGTGAGAGACAAGGTGGTGATGGAGGGGGAGGTGATGGTGATGATGCCGGAGAGGAAGCAGGAGGAGCGATGAGGAGAAGATGGTTTCATCAGGTTTATCCAGCCGCTGTCAGGTTTAAGTTTATTAAGTCATTAGAGATGATAAATCTGATGTTTGTTTTATGTTGTTGCTGCTTTCAGTTGTGTGAAATATTTCATCAAATAAAAAATATTAGTTTTAAATTAAACGAATCTGCTCATCTTTTATTTCCTGACTGGAAACCTTCATCCTGCAGACTAAAAGTAAAGCAGCAGTCGCCTGAATGAATCCTCTGAGCTTCTGATCTTCATCGTCAGTGTTCAGAAATCGCTGATTCTGGGTCGGGCCGGTACACAGTACCACTACTTCTACAAACAGTGATTTAGAGTTCCATCACTTGGCTGAGAACGTTCTCATAGCGTCCCACTACGCTCAGAGCGTCTGGTGCTTGTCTAACAGTTATTTCTTAGATTGCTAAAGTTACACAAAACGTACCTTATTAAGTGCAAAGTTATTTCTTTGAGTTCTTGTGTTTTTATGCTAATGGCAGCAACGTCTGTAAGTGTGTAATATTTTTTTTACTAATGTGGGCATTTACTGAGGAATCTTTTTAGGCAATTTAAGATATTTAGTTTCTGCTTAGCTTTCAAGTGATTAGCATTTCCTGTTTAAAGCGCAAAATTATGTTGGATTAGTTACTGGGTTAAGGTTAATTTCAGTCTATAATTATACTTATATTGTTTTATTGCAATTTTACTTGCGTTTTCACGTGTCTACAAAGAAAATAAAGGAGCAAGACACTCGCCATCCTGCCTTGTGTTAAATGAGTTTGGCTTCCTGTTTAATCTGTTTCTAATGTACATCTACAGCTGTATGAATGCCTGTGTGACATTTAGCGTAGATTCTTAATTGCTTTCCTCCCAATACTTCTGAAAAATTGATTTCAGCTGAGAAATACTGCGATGAGAACTTTTGGTCCATTTTGTTCAGCCTTAGAAAAATTAATAACTCTGCTCGCTCAACTCTGTCTGAGGAATTAAATTCAAAAACACTTTATCAATCCCAGAAATTAAGTGTTGTTTTAGCTCATACTATTTAATTCTGATCTGATGGCTGTGGGCAGGAAGGATCTTCTGTAGCAGCCTAGACACTTTGTCGTAGGATAGTTCCCTGAAGAGGATCCTCAGGGTTGTCCAAAATTATTAAAAAACACTCAAATTCATATTCAGAAAAGCTTAACCAATTAGCTTACATTAGAAACAGGATGAAAGATGAATAGGTTAAAATGTGTAAATGTGATAGTGGAGTTCAAAACAAAACCTTTATGGATCTCTCCTGTATTCATAAAAAAAAAAAAAGACGACATCTGGTTTAGTCTATTTACACCCAAAAAAAATCCAATCATGTTTAGATATATGAACAAATCTTTATTAATTCACATCTACCCTGTGATTAATGATATAAAAATGTTTTAATATTTTGACACCCCTATTTTTTATATGTATATATATAACAGACTATATAAGAAGTTCTTTCAAAAACTGTTACTAAAGTAAATTGAACAGAGTAAAAATAACTAGTTATTAGCCACCTCCGATTCTGGGATATTATTTATCACATCTTTTTTGCCCAAACTTTTCTTTTCAAGGCAAGGCAACTTTATTTATACAGCACATTTTCAACAGCAGTATCCCCTGTTCGGGCGCCTTCTTCCATCAATCGCCCTTCACCAGTTTCACCTGCTCTCCGTCAACAAATACTGAGCGGTAATTACATCCAATTAACTCTCCTTCTCCAACCCTGTCTAGGTTTCTCAGGTCAGCCCCAGAGTTGCAGAACGGAATGGGGCCGATGCAGCTAGGCTCAGCGCTTAGTCCCTATTCCAAAGATCTGACCCCCACAGAGTTTGATTTTGCATTTTCACTTTACATGGACACCATTTGTTCTATGTTCCCTGACCGGCGGCCTGAGCTAGATGACTATTTATCTATTGTCCTCGATATGGCTCTTAGATTTGGAGGAACGGGGTTTTATCAATATCATACCCTTTTCTCATCCCAGGCAGCTGGTCGTCTTGCCCAATATAACCAGAGCCCATACTGGTGTTGTCTAGATTCCAAACTATATTGCCGCATCTTTGCGGTCTGGGCATCCCTATCCTGCAGCCTCTGCGGCGCTCCCTCCCACCCTGCTACCGCGTGAACTCTAGTCACTCCTCTCCGACCTCAGCTCTCATCGGCATGCAGCTCATCATTTTCTAGCTGTTTGTCCTTAGCTGCCCTTCCCCCTCCAGTGATTCCTAAGTCTCTTTCCCTACAGTCTAAATTTAACATACCAGTTTCAGGGGGCATGGACAAACGCGACCATCCAATCCTTTACCAGGGTGGCAGGATGGTGTGCAATAATGGTGAAAAGTGGGATAAGGGAGCTGTGGTCAGCCTCTAGCTGTAGACTTTTGCATACCTGCTCTTTCTATGGAGGGGCACACTCTAGGAACGCCTGCCCCCATAAACCCACTTCCAAAGCAGATTAACTAGCACAGCACCTCGCCACTCCCATCAAGATGAGCACTCTAAACCATGCTTTGGCCAGCCACCCTGATAGGTAGTTTGTGGATTTGTTTTGCAGTTTTTCGAGTCAGCCCCCTAGGGGTAGCAACCCGTAAATACTCAGGAAAGAAAAGACTGATTATCGACCTGTCGGCACCTCACAATTCCTCCGTTCCCACTATCAACAGTCTCATACCCTTTCCTGATTTCTCCATGCAGTACGTCACCATAGACCATGCTATCCGACTTATCCGTCTAGCAGGTCGTAATGCATGGCTCTCTTAAGCAGACATTAGCAGTGCCTTCAAAGTCCTTCCCCTTCATCCAGACTTCTTGCAGTTCCTTGGTGTCTTTTGGAAAGGAGCTTACTACTTCGCAGTCAGACTCACCTTTGGTTGCAGAAGTAGCCCCCGCATCTTCGACTCTTTTTCCGAGGCACTGTGTTGGATTCTGCTCAACACCTACCGCCTCCCATGCATCCTTCACCTCCTTGATGATTTTATTGTCATTATCCCCACATCATCTTCTCCTTGTGTTTGGCTCCGCACCCCCACCGAAACCTTCTCCAACAACAGTTGGAAGAGAAGACTATAGGTCCTTATACTTCTCTGGAATTTCTGGGCATTACTCTCAAGTCTTCCACCTTTCAATCTCTGCCACTCGAGAAGGTACGCAGAATCTCTTATTCTTTCTAACTTTATCCTAGCCGACTCATGCTCCAAACAACAGATTCTGTCACTGCTATGTCATCTAAACTACGCTGTGCAAATTATTCCTCGGGGGACATCATTCATATCTCACCTTCTGTCCACAGCCACCAACATTCCTTCGCTTCATGGCCGTCTTACCATCGAAGAACCTTGCCAGACGCTCTGCTCTTCATGAACTTTATCCCATTGTGATTGCAGCCCTACTTTGGGGGCATGAATGGTGTCAACACTGCATACTCATCCATTCAGACAACACTGCAGTCATTGACATTATAAACAAAGGTTGTTCACGTTCACCCCCTATCATGCAGGTTATCTGCAGACTCACTCTGGTGTCAGCCAAACATCAATTCCTTCTCCGTGCTGCTCATGATCCCAGCTATCAAAATTCCATTGCTGACTCACTCTCTCATCTTTCTTTCCAGAAATTAACGTCTTTGGCCCCAGATACAGATCTTTATCAAACTCCGATCCCACCGTTTTCAACAACCATTTACAGTTAACTCCACAGCTTCAAGACCTCTCCATCATGTCTCAGAACGCTATCCTCAACAGTCTCACTGCTCAACCCCTCTAATCTTATCTTTCAGGATGGAACAATTTCTAAACTTTCCACGTAACGTATAACCTTCCTTTCCCTTCACTCATCCCGACTTCTATTTGTAACTTCGTTAACTATTCTCACACAATGCAAAGAATCCGCGTTTCCACTATCCAATCGCATCATTCCGGCATTAAATTATTCGTTAAATTGGCTACCGACAACTCCTGTCCAGCTCTCTCCCATAGTCACATATCAATGTTGATCAAAGGTCTCAAGAAGCAAGAACCACACATACCTAATCAGTGATTTCCTCTAACCTCCAACCTCCTTAGCTGCTGCATCCATATCAATCGTTCCGGCTACTCTGTTCCTTTAGTTAATTTCACGTTAAAATCAATGTTCCTGTTGGCCTACTTCGGTTTCCTACTCTGCTCTGAGTTTGCAACTACTTCTTCCAGGTGTAACCGGGTCAAAGTGGGGTGTGTATTGAAATCTCCCACAGCACCGGTGTTGGTAAACGCACCATGTTGCTCCACTGCTTCCTGCAGCAGTGATTGCTGATGAATAAAGGCTGTGCATGCCAGGCATCCAAGAAAGTTTGTATTGCCTGTTGCTGGGGAAAGGGCAGTGGTGCTGGAGGTTGGGAGGTGTCTGAGTGTTCCAGGTAAATGTATAATTTTTACATTTAATACTATTGTAGTATTAGCATGAGACTAATGTTTGTGTTCTCATTCCAGTTGGCCCCCTGTTTGCTTGTTTATGCTCTCAACTGTGTCCAGTTTGTGTTTTTGCTGCATTAAGCCTTACATTCAGCTTTTGTCTATCAGAATAGCACTTTATCATCTTGGGTTGTGGTTGTAGTCTGTGGGTTGATTTTCTTTACTAATGTTTGGTTTGGCTACTAACTGTTGGTTTTGGTTTGTTTTGCTTTAATTTCACAAACTATAGCTAAACCCTTTTTCTGATTTGTGAGTTTCAGAAAGCTGAATTAGTTTTAACTAGAGTAGTAAATTAAAGATTGTTTTTATTATTAACTGGAAAATAAAAACTATTATTAATTCTACCACGATTTCCTCTTCCGTTCCTTCAGTTGTCAAACTTATCTGTCTTTATATTGGGAAACCCCATCTCATTCTGAGGTTTAGTATCGGTCAGATTAGTTCTAGTTTGACACCCACGTTTAATCGGATCTTTCGGTTACATCTTTTTCTGGCGTTGCTGGCAGGGTAGGCAGAGAACAGGGGAGGAATAGTGGTCTGAATGGTTACTAGGGCAAGAGGCTTTCTTTTTTTTGAGAGCATAAATTAAGCAGCAGGTGCAGGCCGTGGGGCGTTATTGGTGAATCGTCAGCCCATTCTACTGAGCCATGGCAGAAGAGCTGGATCGACTCCGGGCAAAGATCAGGGACCTGGAGGCAGAGCGGGATCGGCTGCAACTGCAGAGGGATGATGCAGAGGATGGCCCAAGCACGCAAGAGCTACCACAAGGGAATGTTGGTGCAATGGACCGCATCATCTACCTTCCACGGGAGCGTAAATGCCCTGTCTTCAGAGGAACACATGGTATTGGTGTTGAGGACTGGGTGGAAGAGGTTAAGGCCAGCATGCGGGTTCGGCATGTTGGACCTATGGACAAGGCCGCTTTCATATTTGATCATCTAGAAGGGGAAGCAAGGGAAGAAATTAAGTACAGATCTGCAGCAGAACGGGATGATCCAGATAAAGTGTTTGAAATACTGAAAGAACTTTATGGGTGTCAAAAGCCTTATGTGTCATTACAGGAGGAGTTCTTTTCCCGCCGGCAATTGGACGGGGAAAGCTTGCAAGAATATTCTCATGCATTGTTTTGTTTGGCAGATAAAGTTGAAGCTAATGCACCTTATCGGTTGACAAATATTCCTGTGATGCTTCGTGATCAATTTGCTCAAAATGTTGATAACTCAGATTTACGTAGGGAGTTAAAGAGACACATTCGTAATAATCCAAATTGTACTGTGTTAGATATTAGGGCTGAAGCTATGAGGTGGGAACATGAAGGGGGGATTACAAATAAAACTAGCCATGTACCTACTTTCTGTGCTGTTCAGAATGCTAGTTCACCCCTTTTGGTTGAGTCTACTCCAAGTATTGCCTCCCAATTAGCTACCCTGCCAGCAACGCCAAATGTGGCACGGTACACAACGAGGGCCTGGGCAGGGACTTGATCCCACGACTCCCAGGTGAAAGTCATGTGCGCTAACCAGTCAGCCAAAGGGAATCCCCGTGGCCAAGCAGCCGGGGCACGTGATCTATCGGAGCCACAGTGACAGGACCTCCACACTGTCACACAGGTATGATCCTTCCATTCAACCACGCCTTTCAGATATCTCTATCTTTAACCAGGACACTCATCTTTACGCTCCGTAAAAGCTAAAACCAATCAACTAAGTGCTTCCTTCCCCATCTACCTTTTTCATCTTCGCTCATTCCCCCAGACCCCATGAACCCATTTCAAACTATATTAATTTCCGTTTGGCCACCAACTCCTCAAATTACGATCCTCTCTTCATCACTGAAGCCGGTAGTATCGCCACTAGGTTTTGGTTTTCCCATCACTTCCATCAAATCTTGTTCAAATCCGGCATCAACTTCGAGCTTTATTCAATCCACTCCATCCGCATAGGTGCAGCCTATTTAGCTTTATCTGCCATCTTTAACCATATCCTGCATTCTCGTTTGGCCACCTTAACACGTCATGAATGGACTCGACTCGTGTGACTACCAAACTATTAAGATACAGCATTTTCAGTCGGATATCGTATGCTTACTAGTTTATCCAGGTGGTGTAGCAACAACGTTGCAGTTTCAGTTTTGGTGCGTGCCGTGTAGTAGACCCCATGGAATTGCATTTTGCAGCGGAGTTAATAACCACACACATTGGCACCGCATCGCAGCGTCATTTTTAAAAACTAATTCCCTAACATCTGACAAGAATAATGTAAAAAAATACAAATTTGTAATTATAATTTCCTGTCCCGTCCCGATCACGTTACAAACAGTGAAATTGACTCCCATCCCGCGGGAATCCCGCAGGAAAAACGTGAACCGTGGGAATCCCGAAAAATTGTCACCCTCTAATCTGCACCATGCTCATTCCTTGCTTATTAATTAATGACCAACTTTGGGGGTCCTGAGAAGGCTCGAGAAGAAGAAGACGGACTTCTGAAGACTGCACCCCCATACACAACCTTCAACTCTCCATTAGTGTATCCTTCCAGACACACCGTCTGTGCTGGCAAACTACCATGGAGCTCCTCTTCCCCTTCGATCAGTGGGATGAGCCAGGTGGAACAAATCTTCCAAGCAATCTGGGCGTGGCACTACCTGGATCTGTTGTCTTTGGACTGCAGTGAAAGGAGCATTTATAGCACCCCAAACCCAAGCAAGCTCCTTGTCATCAAAGGGACTGTGCAAATCAAGCCCTCCACAAAACAATGAAGGACAACCGGTAAGCGCCATATTGGCCATGTTTTGCCTAGACTGCCTTAATCAGTGCCACATTTATTGTTTGACCAACAGACATTTGGATGGTTAAGAGCAATTTAACCTGCAGAGTCTTATTAAACCAAGTTCTTAATTCATTTAAAATTGTATGGTGTAAAAATCTTTCACTAAAAATTGTAAGCTCTAGTAACTTGGTTAAAAAGTATAGAAAAATGATTTGGCTAAAAATAAAATGAGATCTGTTAATTAAGATGAATAAATTTAAAGAAGTTATTCGGCTAAAATGTGAATTTAGCTAAAATTCTGATCATTTGAGTTAAAATTACTATTTTATTTATAACTCAATACTTGCTTAAAAGCAGAGACTTTATTTTGACAGAAATGGGTTTGAGTTTATTGTGAATAATTTTGTTTAATTTGTCTGTCAAGTCAAATAACTTGTTTGTAATTTCTCTTTTAAGGTTTTTAACCTGTTTACAACCAATAAAAGTTAAATAAAAGGCGATCAACTGATCTTATGGCTGTTTATTGAGTGAAATCCAGTTAAATCTCTTCATGTGGAGGGACTGTCCCTTTCAAGTGGGGTATTGCACAAAAATTTAAAGGCAACTTGACACAGTCACTTGAACCTTTTTGTTAATAAACATTGTAATCTAAACAAACCTAATCTCTGTATGTGTGGTCCATGTTAATGAAACTGTTGTGCTGCGTTCACACCACACAGTTTGCTCCAGCAGCTGCTTATGGATGAGGTTCTCTTTCAGCAGTACTTCTGTCTGTCCCGCGCCCAATTTTGTTTGGTTGCCACACTGCGTTAAATGCGTTGGTGTCCGTCAAAAGTTCAGCTTGCTGAACTTCTGCGTTGCCGTATGAAACGCAAGTAAAGTTGATGGAGCCAACGTACACAACGCACCGCAGAGACTTTGACAGACCTCTGATGTACTCTACCAGTAATTTTGCCGCAACTGACGAGACGTATGGGGCGTTGTGTACGCAGCATTAGGCTGTACATGCGTCTCATATGTCTACATACCCTGGAGTTAAACCATTGATTAATCTTTAATAATCCTCAGAGTGATTATTCTCAGGAATCTTCTGAATGCATCAACTGCATTTACTTTTATAACATTATCATAACTTCGTCCACTATGCATTAAAATAAATTAACCTTTCATCTCTGGGAAATATCTATCGTCAAGGCCATGAAGCTTTTAATTTATTCTTGGAGTGTATAATTTGACTTCTTATATCTCAAGCTTGTTATAATTTTCATCTAAAATCTGTAAGTTGACAGGAAAAAGAGGAGAAAATGTATTTTAGTCCCAGCTTCTTTAATGGCTTACTTACAACAACAACATAGAAATATAATATTTGTTACTATTTCCCTCCAACTTTTCTTTTCCCTTAAATCACACACCCACTTCCTGAACCCAAACCCTTCACAATAAGAGCATGCCTTTTTGTGTGAAATATGTACACAAGAATGACACACGTCTTGTGTTCTTCATCTACAGGCAGAAAATCATAACCGAAAGAAAGGATAAAAAAACATCTGTCTAAGTGAATTGGCCTAATAACGTGTTCCACAGCTTTTCCCTCGTATTTTTCCCCCTTACAGAATAAGCCTTTTTTTTTTGAGAGAGCTAGGGTGTTCTATTTTAAAGCAACAGTGCGCCTGTTTTCTTTTTTTTGTTGTCTGAACCACGGAAAATGCTGTAAACATTTACACTTCAAACACAGAGGTAGAAATGCTACGAGGATTGCCATGATCCACCTGTCTTGGTTTCCTTTAGCCTTCATGGCTAATGAACTGGCTAGGCTACGCTAACTAGCTCTTAATCCAGTCCAGACAGTAAAACATGAAGAGATATTTCTCCTCTGGGAAATATCTGAAGTTTTCCTCTAAAAAAATCAGCATGAATATTTCACTTAGCCCCAGAGTCCTGTTAAATGTAATAGTAAGTTTAGCCTTTTTCCTGACTTAACCAACAGTATTGTACAATAAAAAATAAAAAAAACATGCATGCAAAACAAGTAAAACCATGTAAAATATTGACTGATCGGCTTTTCTAAGTTATGATTCCATGCTTTTTTTTTGGTTCTTCTCTTAAATGATCAAATTTTCATTGACAAATTAATGCTCAGATCTGAGATTGATTCGAAACATGTTTCTAGAAGGAAAATTACGTGAATATTAACATACAAATATATGAAGACGCTGATCAGTAACAAAATTACAAAACTAAGGTACTGGCAAAGGTGTACTTGAAGAGTTCACCTGGTAGAAATAACCTGTTCATGATTAACACACCTGGATCTGCTGTCAGAACCAAACTGAACTCCACATCATCCACTTCATGTCACATTTAGTTTGTAGCATCTGGACAGATTATGAAGCAGATCTGAAGATGAGCTGAAAACAACCAGATGATCAGATCATCTCCAGTTTCCTGGTTAAAAACTCTGAGTTTCAATCTGATCAATAAGGTTTTATTTGGACTTTTTGTTCTTCATGCTGAGAACATCAGAGCTGCTGTTTGATCACAGAGATCTTCATCGGGAGGAATTTTATTTTATCAGTGAGGAAGAATGGAAACATCTTGTCAGTGAAGGTCTGTGTGAAGGTGTGTATGTGTGTGTTAGTATCCAGATCAGAGAACGACAGATTTCCTCTGTCCCAGTCCAGATTCACTCTGATCCTCTGGAGATTCTTCTGGACTGAGAGAAATGTGTGAGGAGCTGGTGGAGACAATGCTGAGTATTCACCTTCATGGAACCATATAATCAACAATCCAGACTCTATGACTCCCTTCCTCTGGACAGACTCTGCTAACACACCAAGAAACCAGACTTCACTTTCTGCAACATCAACATCCCAGCTGTGGTTCCCTGAGTTAAAGCCCTCAGAACTCAGAACAGAATAATAGTAATCAATCCTCTCTGGATTATCAGGAAGCTGCTTTTTCTCTCCTTCTGTCCCGCTGGTCAGATCTAGAGACAGGAAGAGTTCTGAACCAGCAGTATTTGGGTCTAGGATGAGAGGACTGTAGGACACCATGTTGTTCATGTTGCTCCAGATGTTGAAGGCCAGGTTGCCCAGATGTTTGGCCTGGTCTATCAGAGCTCCTGAGGGCAGCTGTGGATCCTCCAGCAGGGGGCAGCGCTGGACTCTTTCCACTGCAGCCTTGTAGTTGTGCAGGAATGAGACGTCTTCAGCTCTCAGCTCCTCCTCTGTGGCTCTGACTGTGTCTGAAAGAGCTGCTATCTCTCTGCTCAGAGCCTCCATCTTCTCCTTCATCATCCCACTCTTCTTCTCCTCTTCCTCCCTCAGTGCAGCCAGCCTGGCCTCCTCTTCCTCTGCTAGAAACTGATGAAGCTTCTTAAACTGCTCCTTAATCTGCCTCTCTGTGTGTCGGGCCTGGACCTTCATGTGTTCTGCTGTCTGATCAAACTCCTCTAGAACTTTCTTCCTGAGCTCCAGCTTCTTCTTTAAAGGATCCAGAGATGTTTTCAGGTTCTCTCTGTGATCCTCAGCAGCTTCATCAATGGGTCTGAATCTGTGGTTGGTGTGTTTTTTTGAATCTCTGCAGATGGAGCAGATCGGTTCTTGATGGTCCAGACAGAAAAGTTTGAGTTTCTCAGAGTGCAGACTGCAGAGATCCTCTGAAGCTCTCTGGTCTCTCTGCTGTAAGAACGTCTCACAGAGGTTCTTCAGAACCAGATTACAGGGTGGATCACTCTTAGACGATTTCCTCTTACAAACTGGACACTCTCTTGCTGGTTTCTCTCTCCACCAGTCCTTCAGACACTCCTTACAGAAGCTGTGGCTACATGATAGAAGAACCGGATCCCTAAAGACGTCCTGACAGACGGGACAGCAGAGATCCTCCTTTAATCTGGAAGCCATTTAGTCTCTGAGTGAAGCTGAAAACACAGAAGATCCAGTCAATCATGGCTCCCCTCCCTCCTCTACTAACTTCCCTCAAAGTGACTCTGAGTGGTGTTCTTGGTCCAACTCACCTTCAGTGTGTGGAGTGTGAGCAGCTTGAAGCAGCAGTGTTGGAGGTTTCCACTTTTCTCTCCTGCAGCTGGACTCAGTCAGAGGAAGCTGCTAGTTTGGTCTGAAGGTGAATCTGATCATCTGGGAGTCTCTCTGCAGCGACCAACAACCACAAACTGATTCCTGCTGTAGTTCAGCTCCAGCTGAGGTGTGTTTAATTCCAAAGTCCAGGATTCAACCTCTAAGCTGCTATAAAACTCACTGATTAACAGGGTTTATTTTTATATGCCCAGATTAGAACAGAACTTGTAATAAAAAGAATAAAATAAACTTGTTCATATTTGTTTGAATTAGGTAATACCAAAGCTCATTCAAAAATATTCCGTCAACGTTAAAACTGGGAACTCAACAAGCTTCCTGTTTGTCCAGTGTGTACTTCTCTTTTTTAAATATTTTAAATATTTTTTATCTTGCATGTTTTCAAGGGTTTTGGTATGCACAATAACCTTTATCTGACAGTCTATAGTACTGTATAGTACATGGGGCACACACACATGAAAAAATAATAATTCTAGATGGGGATAGGACCCAAACTCAGAAGGGGAACAAAAGGCCCTGCTTTATGAACATCGCCATTAATTAGTTTGTTACACAATGACTCTGAATTATTTTAGTAGAATTAAAAACATTACTTCCTTTCGAGTGTTAACTAAACATTGGGATAATGATTTCAGTAATTAATTAACTTGTGTAAATTTAGTACTGTTAATAATTAAACTGCACTCAATTAAATTATATGATTAAGAGAAACATATATAAATGGTGTAAGATTAACTAGAATTGTCTCTAAATTCAAAGACCTTTTGGCATTACTCAAATCTAGAACTGCAATTTGTAAACTAAAAATTACTCTAGGAAAAGGTTCTCTAAACACATGTTTGCACATCTGTCATGTCTTTGTGCATTAACCAAATAAAACTTTATTCCCCTTAACTGAAAACAACTAAACAAAATAACAAAAACAAACAGACAATAAAAATCAAATCTACAATTTCAACAACAAATTAAACATTCAGCCTTCCTTTCCAAAAAAAACCCACAACAGTACTCAAATGGGGAATACTGTCTGCAGGGGTAAAAAAAAAATTGTCAAATGGTCCAAGCTGTAATATAAATACGTATATTTTGTATAGCCCAAACACGTTCAATTTCATAGTCAGCCCGAAAAGTTCTTAATTCGAAAAGTTCCCTTCTGGAAAAGGAAGTATCGTAGAGAAAACTGTGGAAACCCAAGAAGCCATACGTGTACTGCTAAACGGAACACGAAACTAAAAAAGAAAACCATCAAGTGTCTTTCTCACTATTCATTACTGTCAACTCGACGGTCTGCGAGTAATGATGAATTAATCACCATTATCGGCTGCATCTGTCTTTTAAACTTAAGGATCTGATTCATTTATTATTGCCCGAGACTAAAGTTGAACTTAGAAAGTCTCGACTTCTCATTTACCAAAGTGGCATTTATCCTAATTCATAAAGGTTAATGTGGTATGGTAGACTCTTAACTTGGGTAAGTATTTAAATCCTCCTGCTTCGACCCTGTTGAGAAACTGGTCACTTCATCCTGGACAGATTGTGCTGGATAAATCATTCAAACTGAGCAGCTGAGCAACACTCCAGATTCATCAATCCAGAGCCCAGTCAGAACTCAGCTTCTTCTGTCCTGCTTCCGGAAAGCAGAACGTTCTGGAACCACGATTCCAGTGTTGTCACAACAACACAGCACTTCGATTAGTGTTCCTGTCAGTTTCGGCGTCAAAAAGGCAGAAATATTTCAAAACGATCACTGAGCCGTTTATTTAGCTCCCAACATCAGTGTTAAAACTGGAACTACATCTCTGCAAAAACTTAGCGATTCCGGATGCCTCTATTCACAGAGGCAGCCGTACACATCAGATTATCTGCTATTCTTTAGTCAGAGGAAATCAGAAATTCTGAGAGACACTTCAAAGTCTCCATTCACGAAGGCAACAACCCAACAGGCTTATTACTGGTAGTCTCTGAACAGAATACATTAATGTTTGGACGTGGTCCAGACGAAACAGCTGCATCTTTATGGAGCTGCAGGGTTAGCCTTAGTGCTAATGATATCATCATTAGCACTAAGGCTGGACTGAAATGCGGAACCAACATTAAGCTCCGCCCCACAGAACATTGATTCAACAAGAAATCTTTCAGACACAGCGTTCAACGCAGAAAAAAAAAAGAAATCACAGGTTTCACCAGTTGAGGACGAAACACTTTTTAAATGGGTCAGCACAAGACTTTCAATTTCCACAGTCAAAGCTAGAACAGAAAGCTGTTTTTCTTCTGTCTGCGTCTACAGAATATATTTATATATTTAAAAACGACATTAAAAGTTATAATCTGTCCCTAATGTCAAGGAAGACACCAGAGAAACAGTTTTTTTAAAAAGAAATTAAAGTTAATTTTGAGACACGTTGGCAGGGACATTCTTCCTGTGGTGAATCAGGAAATAGATTCTGGTCCATTTTGCTCACATTTTTACTTAAATTTATGACATTTTACGGATTTTTTTTTTAGACACTTATGGATCAAAAAGGACGCTTTTATTAATCGAGATGGAGCAGTTATTTAAACGCGAAACGTCAGAGTAAGAAAGATTTTTCTACTAGTGGAGTGAAATCTTGGTCTATCACTATATCATGAAGAAATAGCACAGAGTTATCTCAGCATGTAAGAATACACAAAACAGATCATTCTTAATTTAAATTCTCCCATAACAGAAACTATTGTGATCAGTCTTGACCCTAAAAACTACGGTTTATATGAACCTAAGAAGGTTAGCTTGTAGTCTGCTAAGGTAACTAGCATCTGCTAGAGACTATCGCATATCAGGGCTGCATCGGTGTTTTAAACTTAAGTACCTAATACACTTATTATAGCCAGAGAATAAATTTGAACTCAGTTTTAAATAAAACCTAGATTTCACATAAACCATTTAGTCTGTTCTCATAGCTACTACCTAACTGTGACATAGTTTTAACACAAGAGCCTCTTACATTACATTTACTCTCCCTTTGCCAAGAACTGATGTACTCAGAAGAACAATAATTTGTAGAGCCATATCATACTGGAATATGATGCCTCCATAAATAATATCAATTAGTAATCATTGCAGTTTTAGAGCTAAATTTAAGAATTCAGTAATAAGGAAATTAAGTTCAATAACTGATATAGCTACTCCAATTGGTTGTCAATAACTAATAGATTGTTCATTTTTCATTCTTCCTTTTGTCTGTATTGTTTTTCTGTTTGTTTTTCATTACTTGTCATGATTGTTGTAATGCTTGTAATATTGTTTTGTCAGAATAAGCGGACCTCGGGAAGATAGTCGGTAACACTTTACAATACGGGTGCACTAATAAGCATTAATTCATGCTTAACTAATGCACAGAAAATACTGAATTAATGTGTAACTCATGATTATCTTCATGATTACCACATTAGGAACTAATTAAGAGTATGTCTGCTTAATATATTAGTTCATACCTGAATTGTTATTAATTAAATGTAGTTGTGGGTTAATTCCCTAATAATTTATTTTTTAACTAATAGTTATTTATATCTTAATTACCACAATGAGCTAAAGCCTTATATTTAATCTTCCAGACAATACAGGTAAACTAATATGCATTATTATATGATTAATTACTTCATTATTAGTGCAAGTTCATGTGTAAATTACTACAATTACTAAATGATTAGTTAATAATGTAGTGCTTCAACAAGTAAAGTCACAGCATAATTATATATTTGTTAAAAAATGAGCTAATGACTAATTTATGAATAATGACCATGACTTAAGTTTGTAAAAGTTGTTTATTAAACACTTTCCAAAAACACATTTTAATAACAGATTACATTTTTTTTTTAAACAAAATATAAAATAAAATATTTTCTATGACAGCTGTACTGAACTGCCTAAATACACACACCCAAAAAAAAACCAAAAACAGAACTAGCTCATGGGCTGAGCTGTACTAAACGGGCGAGATGATTAATACCAGTAGAACAAAAGCAGTCATAAGTAACGATGCAGCTTAAAATGTACTTAAGCTCTAATTTACCTAATTTTTCAGAATGTCTAACAGATCACTGGCCTGTTTCATAGCACATACGAGATCTGCATTTGGCTCTAAAGTACACTGAGCCAAACATTTGTCTGCAAATTTTTCTAGACTTTCCTTTTTGGAAACCAGCCCTCAGGAGCTTGAACATGTCAGGGCTAACTGCAGCCAGCTCTGCTAAATTGGTGCTTGGTTTACAATTGTGTTTCGGTCCACTCCCACACTGTTATAGGCATCTGTCTTCGTTGAGCCACTTTTGACAAGTCAGAGGACTTTGTGGTATTGCAAAACACACTCCTCAGGAGTTCGTACTGTAATAAATGCATGAAAGAACAGAAAAGCAAAGTAGGAGTAATCATTCCATAGACAAAGCATGCTGCCACAACTCACACAAATATATGCAAATAAGGTACTTTTAAGGCCACAGCACTGGCCTAATCAATCTCATCAACTATTCAATTATGTAGCTTTAATTAAAGCTGATCTATTATAACTATTGCAGTCAGAATTAGTGCGTTAACACAGGCAATTCATTGTAGTTTACAATAATTATAATAGGTTTATGTGAAGATGTTTTTAAGTTCACTTGAAATTTATATAGCTTCTTATTATACTGTAATGCTGAATGTCTATATCTAATGTTTTTTTAAACAAATTCAGAGACATCAGCAGCAGTTATATTATCAGTGATACTAGGCATCATAAAAAGATGTCATTACAACAAATATTTCAAATATAACGATTTAAGTTGTTTATACATTGATTTGTAGAGTAACTGAAATTATTACAATATTTAACTGTTAAAAATGCAGATGTTTTTAATCGTGCTTAATTACCGTTGTATAGTTTAATTATAGTTTTTTTATTTTTAGTGATTAACAGCACGAACTATAACCAATTCTAAAAGAGTTACACAATGATGGAGTGACTTAAAAATAAGTAATGTGCATTTATTAAATATATAGACAATAGTGCTGCTAGTAAATCAGTTTAAATTTCGAGACCAATATGTATTTTTTTTAAAAGCGCCATACCGCTGAAACTGCTACAGTATCTATTCAATGGAGCACTAGGTAGAGTGTGTCGAGGGCGGACATCTATTGACTGCATACCCCTTTTGCACCAATAGTAACAGCTTTATAGTGACAGTGTGTAGTTTTTGCAGTACATCTTTGAAAATCGCCATTAAAATACTATGTAATAATAATTACGTAAAGCAAATAATTTGCAACAAATTGGCGATATTGTAAAATATTACTTTAAAAATCAGCTTTATAATACATAGGCGCGGGTCCTCTTTTCAGGGGAAAGCCATATTAGATGACGTCTTTACTCCTACAAGAACCCGGATGGACAAAGCGCACGGAACACGCCCGCTATTAAAACATTGATTTCCCCTCAAAATGCAAAAAAGTTTCGCCATAAATACATTTTTACCTCTTTGCTAGTTCCAAGCGATGAAAGAGAGACTGATGTGCTCGTCATGTTGCAGCAAATAGATCATTCTCAGGGAAAACAGCACTAGTTGGACCTCCGTTGTTGAGTTTCTTACTCCAAGACACAGATACCGCATGCTTGTGATAATTTAAGTATGCACTGCCCCCTACTGGCCGAAAATTACACACTGTGCCTTTAACAGTAACTAACTCAGAAAACAAACTGTCGTCAATACTTCTCATACCATGTACAACCATTTGATTTGAAATAACAAAAATAGAGACTTATTACTATTGTACTTTAGAGTGTACTCTGATTGATAGTGATAATAACAATACCATTCTTTTAAGGTTTTGTGGCCAAAGTGGCCTTTATTAACAGTGGACAGGTATATGAAAGGGGGAGAGAGTTGTGGAAGAGACATTGTCCACAGCCAGGAGTCAAACCGAGGCCTCTGCACATGGGGCGCCCGTATTAAACCACTACACCACGCAACAACCCATAATAATACTACTACTAATAATAATATTAATAATAATAATTGTGATTACCTTCACATGCTTATGGGATCATGTCATGTCCCTTATTATCTATATTCTGATTGTCAAATGATATCTTTTGTTTACTGCTTACTACGTAAGTGAAACATCTATTATTGCCTCATGAAACATCCTGTGTTTACCTATTCCATGTTGTTCTGTGATTGGTCTTGTGGTTATCCTATCAAAACTGTATGATGTAATGATCGGACAGAAGCTGATTCAACAGGGTGTGGCTGACTGCTATATAAACTCATGCATTTGTCTGAAGCTTTAGGGTTCTCAGTAGGAGGCACTCCCGTGCACGTAAAATAAACTATGTATGAATATGGCTGACACTTTTATTTTATTCTCTCATCAAATGCCTCTCAGACACCCAGATTTCCATGACAGTAAAACGTTTATTAATTTATATGATTACATTTTTCTTTTGATTACATTGCGTGTAGCTGCGTGTAATGCAGTCACTTTGGTTGGGCCGCAGGGGGGAACTTTATATAATACGCTAGTCGATATATATATTTTCTAATTTCTAATGAAAACTGAAATATCTGAAACACTTCCAATTCTCAATTCCCACAGAACAGAAACCATACCATCTACTCTTTATCGTTCTCTCGTGACATCTCCAATAGCGAGTTGACAAACAAACCATCCCTTTATCCACTCATTTAATTTGCTCCAGATGAATATAGCTGCTGTTACAGGGCTTGAATTTCAGTGAGTGATTACGTGTATTGCATTTAATTTAAATTATTCCTAATGATTTTGTATAATTACTCAGTATGATGGGTCGTGCGTCAAGTCTTAAAGAGACAGCCTAATACCGGCTGCGAAATTATGGAGATATTGGAATCATGAGACAATATTAAAAGTATTTATATGGCAGTTTTCTTCCCATAGTGTTGATGTCAAAATTGTGGTCAGCGAGAATGTTGACTGGATAGTAACTTTGGAAAACCACTAGCAACTTTGGCTTGTGAGCAAATATTTTTCATGACAAGCCATATATATATATAAACTTAGAACATAAGTGACTCAATTCTAAATGTGTATTCTTCAGGCATCCTGACTGACTTCCACACAGGAAGTACAATTACTCACATGAAAGTTACCAAATACAACTATTTTTAAAATAAAGTGAACAGTATGAGTTATTTGATTTTATTTTGTTTTTTTAAGTGTTTGAGTAACATTTTTTCACAGGAAGGGAGGGGGAACTTACCATCTTCCAGTCTGTTTCTGAGAAAATGTCTCTCTTCAGTTCCACTTTTATTCCTTCAGAGCTTGGATCTTAAGCTTAAGCGGGTGAATTGGTGATAGGTGATTGGATGTAAAATGTGCCAGGAAAGCTGGATTATGGCTCATTACTTTGTGCTAAATTTCATGACAGAATTGTCAGACAAATAAGAAAAACCTAAAAAAATAATTCACATTTCTCTGTGCAAAATTGCAAATAATTTAGGTGTTTCACCATGTACCATTTATAATATTGGGAGAAGATTCAAGGAATACAGAGAAAATGCAATCCATGTAGGGCAATGCTGAAATTATATAACCTTTAACCCCTCAGACAGCACTGCATGAGAAACCGTCATGCTGCTGTGTTATATATTTATAATGTCAGTGAATGGGGACACCCGAGAGCGTGAAGCTCAAAAGTGCATCCATCCATCATAAATGTTCTCCAAACAGCTCAGGGGGGTCTCGATAGATGGGTTTGTGCAAGACAAATATCCATAATTAAACGGATAAAATGGCTATAGGATTCGACTTGATTCTAAAGTGTAACTTACACAACGTACTACGCTACATCCTACATTATTCATTGCGAAAGTTAAGTTATAGACACAAGTCGCATGGGGCCATTCCCTGCCATTATAAAGCATGGGCTAAAGCCAGGATATTTTATTTTAATGTAACTCTGAATGTATTTCTCTGAAAGAAGACAGTCGCATACGCTTAGGATGGCTTGAGGGTGAGTAAATCAGAGCGTACTTTTCACTTTTGGGTGAACTATCCCTTTAAAGAGAATTAACAAATCACAAATTATTGATTTCACTGCATATTACAAAACATCCAAACTTTTGGAATTGGGGTCATGGATGGATGAAATTAAATTGACAATTATAATACAAAGATATACAATTCTCTATTATACATAACAATTAAAAGTAGAAAATGATCACAAATGACAAGCTGAAACTTGGGGATGGTATAAAAGTTTTATGGATAGATTATTTAAACAAGTGCAAAATGATCCAAATGTGTATGTGTTTAAAGATTAATGGCAGAATGCTTCAATTTTTTAAATATGTTTTCCCAACTGTTTTTGTTCAGTTTTTAAATACCCAATTTAAAATATAACTTTGCAACAAAAATGTTCAGTAATCTATATGTTTTTGCAATGAGGAATGCTGATGGCTGTTAATACAAATATACAACCTGTGGTAGAAAAACTAAAGAATAAAATAATAAACTGAATTTTAAACTGACCTTGATTCTAACAAGCAATAACACAACATTTACTTCCTCTTTCTAGGTCTAACACTCGGAAACACATTGTACTAGAATGCCTGTTTTTGTCTATCTGAGATATGAAAAAAAAATTTTTTAATGCTGACTATAAAAGAATCAAGAATATTCTGTCTATCCTATCCCATGATATAATGAGTAATCAACAGAACTCTTGTTTTCTGTGTTCCAAGATGTTTTTGCATATGCCACTAACTGAGGGTGAAAAAGGACGGGGCTTGCTTCTTCTTCATTATTAGAAGATGAAAACAATAAAGTCATGAGTTAGGAAGGTGATTCGGTTTCAGTGCATCACGTCTTCATCCTATATAACCTGATGTATTTTTCTATGTGAATGAGATTTCTCTGAGAGCTGCTCGATAGACTCTCCCGGTGTTGATTAAACCATTTATGCTGTGCAGCAAGAAAACTACTTAGCAAGGGAAAAAAAGTTAGACTAGGTGAGATATCCAAGTGGGGATGTCGATTGGAGACGAGACCCAGGTACAGAGTTTGGTGTCCATTTGGAGACACACCAGATAGTTAGATTTAGGGAAAAATCTACCGCAAACCATTTGGATTGGTTCAGAAAAGAAGTTTTGATGGCTACACACTTGCCTGTTTTCATAAAAATCTTCATTTAAATCCAACAGAATAAAGAAAATCAGATGTCTTGGATGATATGGTAAAGTAAATTGTGAGAGGATTTTCAGTTTTGGTTTAACTATTTCCTATGGTTGAAAAAGTACTGTAGGGTTATTTTCTCAGAAGAAGTCGGGCTCAACTGGTGCAATCAACACCTACCTTGCACATCTACCTCCACCACCTCCAACTGGGCAGGTTTGCAGACTGGCACCTCTGAGGAGTAGGGAGAGAAGAGTAAGGGGGTGGCCAAGTAGACGTATTCTGACATAATAACCATTTCCTCCAGTAAAATACTATAAAAAGGATATTTTTATACCACGC
Organism: Apricaphanius iberus; assembly: GCA_028564705.1. Classification (NCBI taxonomy): domain Eukaryota; kingdom Metazoa; phylum Chordata; class Actinopteri; order Cyprinodontiformes; family Aphaniidae; genus Apricaphanius; species Apricaphanius iberus. The sequence goes on from JAPXFQ010001859.1 coordinate 430,046, forward strand.
AATTCTGAGAAAAAAGTCAGAATTTAGAGTTAAAGTCAGAATTGCGTGATAAAAACTTGAGATTGCAAGATAAAAAAAGTTATTTCTCACAATTCTGCCATTTTCAAATAAGATAAATACTTGCAATTAGCCTATTTTTATCTATAACATGCTAGCAGTACAAAGGCCTCTACCACATGCGCATTAGCTTTAGAAATGCCTGTTACGTTAGGCAAAAATGTTGAACGTAACTGTTAAAGCTTTAATACTCACCATACACATCAGAATTATATTTAGATGGTATTTTTCGATTTATCCGCTTACTTCTTTTAGTGCTTTTGGTTCCCATTTGTGTCACAGATACAACGCTGCTCTCTGCCTCCAGATGATCACACGCTTCTTGCTGCATGTGCTCTGTCAAATGATCATGTCTGTCATCCTCCTCAGCAACCAATGGTTCCACTTTAATACCGGAGGCCTGGCGCTCCCCGCTAAACACAACGTGGAGCTCAGGTGGATCTTGTACATCTTTGCAGTTGTCAAATGATGTAACTAATGTTAGAGTGGGTGCTGTTTCATATATTTGCACTTAAAATTCGCAAAATATTTAAACCCCCCTTCATGTTCTATTTTGTTCGGTTTGCTATGCAGTTTGTGTAGGTGACCAGATGGTGTCGTCGCTTTCTTTTCTTGTAATAGTAACTTCGTACATACGATTTTAAAAATGTGTCTGAATGAATATAAACAGTATTTTAGAGAAAACATTATTGTCTTCATTATTTTATAATCTACTATTTTGTTGAAAAAAAAGAAGTTACAAATTAAGTATTTTCTGGCATATGTTACCTATTTAAAGATCATTTGGCACAAATAAAATATTTAAAAACCCCGTATGTCTATTTAAAATTATAAATGTTCACTGTTAGTATGGAGTGAAAGTTAAATGGCAGATTTTCTGACTGAAAAAAGAATCAGGCAACCTCTAGTGCCACCCGTAACAAAGATTGTAATCTTTTCCAATACTTAAAACCCTGGAAATGCGAAAATAGTACAGGCTCATGAGGTCAAGAAGTCATCAGTTTTGAGGATTGATTGATTATGTACTGCATACATTTTTGTTTTTATTCCTGCTTGTAAAAAAAAGTAAAAGGAAAAAAAGAACATGAATCTAACCACAGAGCTGTTACTTCTGCTCATCGACAAGCCAACTAAGAGGACAGCAGCACGATTTGTAAAATGGCTTCAGGAAAAAAAGACTTCTAGCAAGGAAGATGTGTCGAATACGTGGTCGTCGAATGAAGATAAAAAGACGACATGATACATCAGACGGCTTTCACTGGTAATTTATGTGTTCTGTTAGATTTGTAAATGTCCCTTGGCATGATTTTATTTGACCTCTAAAATGCTATTTTATGTCAATATACATGGTAACTTTTCCCACCTAACACCGTGTCTACACCGGGCACAAGCTGCATAATGCGAAGCGTCAAAGACAATATGACACATTATAATCAGTGATCTACACTTGATGCGGCGCAGCGCGATGTGTCACAACAAATCCCGACAGTAAACGTATTCCCCTTTCTGTTTCTGACATGGTCAAAGTGCTTTGCAATGGTTCATTCATTGTGTCTGGTGTAGACACGGTGTACTGCTATTGTGACTGTCTGTAATTGGCAGCCTAGTTAGACTGCAGTAACATTAGTCAATATGCTTTTGTTAGTGAACTATTTTACAACTAAATTTCTTTTTGGCTATTATATAATAGAAATGGTCACAGAGCAATTGAGAGTGAGGAGTTGTCGTCATGGTACAGAGCCCCTCCCATCGATATCGCAGTCTCCGCCATGTTGGCTTGATTCCAGCGGGACCGTGATTATTTAGGGTGTTGTTAACTCTGTAGTAGAGGAGGTTCTCACAATTCTGCACTGTTTTACCATGCCTGGAACTCACTGCTGTAAAAACTTATCTAGTACCTCACACAATGCATATGGGAAACATAGGGACAATGGAATACAGTTCTTTAGGGTACCAAAATGGACACAGCATCAAGGACAGCAAGTGTCTGACCTGATTGTGAGTCAAAAATGACAGTGATACACTTTGGCAACTACTGCTGCCATTGGGGCAAAAAGGGTTAATTTAACCAGGACATTTAACTACCCTAGCCAAACCAGAACCAGTTTGTCAGCCCCCAACAAAAAAACCTGGTGCTATATAGTCTATGCCTGGTACAGTATGTGTCATTGGGCTAAAATCAGATTACGGTTAAAAAACAGCTTAAAGCTGCAGCAAACAGGGAGAGGAGATGAGCGTAAATAAACATGGCGGTATACTGGTAAAATAAACCAACAATATCAGGTAAAACAAGGCAATAATTTTGAACCAAACGCAGCTTCTGTCCTTTTAAACTATCAAATTATATCTTTCGTCTAAACAACCTGGACGAGGAAACATTGGATTCGCTGGAGTGCTACCTAGACGAGTGCTTTGATAACATCGTTATGGGTAAGTCACGGAAACCTGCTTCGGACGCATCAACAACCACTCCTTCCCAGGAACGCACTCGTTCTGAGGCCAGCACTTCCACCAACTCGCCAGAAAGAAGCTACGACGACGTCCTGGACTCAATAGATAAGAAGCTAACCAGCCTGGACACCCGTCTTGCGCTGGTTGAGGTTCTACACAAAGAATTTTAGGCTCTGAGGGAATCTCTGGAATTCAGCCAACAACAGGTAGCTTCGCTCGCTACCGAAAATCAAACATTGAAAGAAGACGTTAAAAGACTCACAGAAGGGATGATGCAGCTGTCTGGAGAAAATAAAAGGTTAAAAGAGTCGATCTTAGACATCCAGGCCCGATCCATGAGAGATAATCTTGTCTTTTCTGGGATACCAGAGCAGGCTGAGGAAGACGCTCGAACAACCGTCCGACGGTTCATCCAACATGAGTTGAAACTGCCAGGCGACACGGTTAAAAACATAACCTTCCATCGGGTTCACCGACTCGGAGGTAAGAAACACAACAACACCCGCCCGCGACCAATTGTTGCAAAATTTGAACATTTTAAACAAAAAGAACATGTCAAAGGACGCGGGAGAGAGCTACGGGGGACGAATTACAGCGTTAATGATCAGTTTCCGAAAGAAATCCTGGACAGAAGACGCGTGTTATTTCCAATTAGAAAAAAACATATTAGTGAGGGCTGTAAGGCTACGGTTAGTGTGGATAAACTGTATGTTAACGGTCAGCTGTTTAGGGACCCTCAGGTTACTCCTTGGCTTTATTAGTCATATTTAAGAGAGCCAAGACATAATTAGTTTTATCAGACAACTATAGTTTAAAGAAGCACACCTCAGCAGGCTGTTTTTGTTTGTAAATGTGGGTAGGGGCAGGGCTGTGCACTAGATTGCTTTGTTTTCTTTTTTTTTTCTTCTGTTTTTTCTTTCTCACATTTGTACCACCAAATCTCTTTATCACATTTTTTTCCTTTTTCTCTCACACACACAGACTTTTATCATGGCATATTCATGTTTTTCCATCATACTTTCATTCTGTACACACCTGTATGGTGCATTATTTCCCCTCGCTTTATCTCTGCTTCTGGTTTTTTCAATCTGGCAACTCCATGGACAAACCAAAATTACACCTATATTCATCCTTGGCGATAGTAAATGTCTAAGGTTTATCTTAGCTCTATGAACCCTGTAAAATTTCTAACATGGAATATTCGTGGCTCTAGCTCCAGAGATAAAACGATTAAGATTTTCAACCATCTTACAAGATTGAAGGCAGATGTCGTCTTACTACAGGAGACTCATAAATCAAGTTCAACAGCTAATGATTTAAAAACACCAGAGTATCCTAATATATTTTCTTCATGCTATAACTCTAGACAATGAGGAGTAGCAATATTAATAAATAAAAATACTAATTTTAAAGTAATAAACACAGTTACAGATCCAGAGGGTAGATTTATAATATTAAAACTATTTATAAATAACCAAAAGTTATGTATAGTTAGTATATATGGTCCAAATGTTGACGACCCCTCATTCTTTCATACTTTCTTCTCGGTTCTGGCTAATCACATGGATTGCTCACTTGTTCTTGGAGGAGATTTCAACTTTGGACTAAATGAAGAAATAGACAGGCTCAGTACAGCAGGGTTTCAGCGCAGATGGCAATCCATAGATATAGTTAAACAGTACATGAGCGATTATGGACTCTGCGATGCATGGCGATCGCTTCATCCCAACGACAGAAAATACACTTTTTACTCAAACGTACATCATTCTTAATCTAGATTGGACTATTTGTTAGTCAGCAGCTCACTGTTGAATGACATTTCAGACACTGAGATACATCCTATAGTGATCAGCGATCACGCTCCTGTTTCTTTAAATTTAGCAAATAAAATTGCAACCCTTCAATATAAAAATTGGAGATTTTATACATCATTACTTAAGGATAAAGAATTTATTAAATATATTGAAAAAGAATGGGCTTCATACATGGAATCTAATGATCTCCCTGGTATGTCGCCATCCACTCTATGGGAAGCAGGGAAAGCTGTGATTAGAGGTAAAATAATTTCATTCTCATCAAATAAAAAGAGAACAGAAAATAAACATGTTCAGGTATTAGAAGAAACTATTAAATCATTAGAACCTTCCCTGGATAAAGAGAGCTTAAGTAAAATAAGGAAAGCAAAATTAGAGTTAAATGAAATTATTAATAAAAGGACGCAGTTCTTAATCCAAAGACTTAGAATAGAAAACTTTGAACATAGTAATAAATCAGGTAGCTTCTTAGCTAATCAGTTAAAAATAAATAAAGAAAAAACAACTATTTCTGCAATCAAAGACAAAATTGGGAATATAATATATGATCCTGAAAGAATAAACAACACATTCAAAGAGTTTTATGAGACTTTATACACACCGGAGATAAACCCATCAAATAATGAAATTGAACAATTTCTGGATAAAATAACTCTTCCTAAACTTTCAGACAGTCAAGTAAAGGCCCTGGATTCACCGCTAACAGTGTCTGAACTCCAGGAGGCCCTCCAATCCATGCCTAATAATAAAGCTCCAGGTCCAGATGGATTTCCAGGAGAGTTCTATAAAGAATTCTGGAATATTCTGGCACCAACATTTTACAAAATGTTGCAGGAAACAAAGGAAAATGGTCGAATACCACCAAACATGAATTCTGCCTACATCAATCTTCTATTAAAACCAGGAAAAGACCCTATGTCTCCTACCAGTTATCGTCCGATTTCTCTTATCAATGTGGATCTGAAAATAATTTGCAAAGCTCTTGCAAGAAGGATAGAGAAAATAACACCTCTAATAATCCACCCTGATCAAACAGGTTTTATAAAAGGTAGGCTCTCTTCAACAAATTCACGTAGATTAATAGATTTAATAGATTATTCCCACTGTAAAAACGTCCAAACTAATATATTATCTTTAGATGCAGAAAAAGCATTTGATAGAGTTACTGGAAATTTTTATTTGCAGCCTTAAATAAATTCGGATTCAGTAATTCTTTTGTAAACTGGTTAAAAATATTATACAGCTCACCAACAGCATGTATTAGGACCAATAATCAAACATCATCAAGGTTCTTTCTTCAGAGAGGTACCAGGCAGGGATGTCCACTTTCTCCCTCCCTCTTTGCTATTTTTATTGAACCATTAGCAGCAGCAATCAGGCAAAATAATAATGTTAAAGGTATACAATGCAACAAAATACAACATAAAATTAGTCTGTATGCAGATGATGTACTATTCTTTCTACAGCATTCACAACTTCTTTCTCTCAGGTAATCGAGTTAATAAAATTTTATTCAAGAGTTTCAGACTATTCTATAAATCGGTTAAAATCTACAGTTCTTACAATCAACTCTTCTTACCAGAGTCCTGTTGCTGTGCAACTCTGATCAGGAAATATTACATATCTAGGTATCCATATCTCACCAAGACTGGCAGACTTATCAAAGCTAAACTATGTCCCACATTTAAAAAAAGTGTAAGATGATCTGGCAAGATGGAAATCCCTTCCAATATCACTTATTGGAAGGGTAGCTACAATAAAAATGATGGTTTTGCCTAGAATCAATTATTTATTCTCAATGATCCCAAGCAAACCATCACCTGATTGGTTTAGATCTCTGGACTCTTCTGTTTCTAAATTCCTTTGGAAAGATAAACCCCCACGTATCAGCTTAAAAACACTACAGAAGTCCAAAGATAAAGGAGGTCTAGACCTACCAAACTTTCGTCATTATTTCTTAGCCAACAGACTCCAATACACATCAAGATGGGTAAAACACAGTTATATCGATGAGTGCTGGGTAGATGTAGAACAGACACTATGCAATAAGATAAAACTTTCAGATCTACCTTTTGTTAGCTCAAATATGAAACAAAATGAATGTTTCAAAAGTATTGATATCAGCTCCTCTCTGACAGCTTGGTGGGAATTTCTTAAAATGACAAAGACCTTACTAGTCCCATGCAGGCGTACACCCATCTGGAATAACCCGGATATCTTACAAAAAAAATGCATCATCAACTTTCCAAACTGGAAGTGAATACCTTGAGCACATATTTGATGGAACAGACTTTATCCAATTTAATACATTGGTTACACAATACGGAATTAACAAGAATAAATTCTTAGAATATCAACAAATTAAATCAATTATTAAAAATATATTTAGGCGCAATACGGTTGAATTACAAATTCCAGGAAAAGTTTTTTACTTTCTTAACCTTAACCCTCCCAAACTGCTATCTAAAATATACAAAACATTAAATAGAATAGATGAATCAATAGCCCTTCCTATTTCAAAATGGGAGATGGACTTGTCCCCTGCGGCTTCCATCTGTTCCTCTCTTGGCGGGTGATCGACCCTGCGCTGATCCGCCTGTGGCCTCTGTACTCTATGGGACCCTGGATGCATACATCTCCTGCCTCCTCCATGTCTGTGTCGATTCCTGTAGGACCGATTGACGGTTCCTTACACCAGCTATCAATCACTTACATGGGGAAACCTTATTCAGACCTGCATGCTCGCACACACATAGGTGTGGGGACATTGGTGAGGACGGACATATCTTAAGCTGAGGTTATCATCATTAGTTAGTTGTTCACAGGAGCTTAACAGAAACATTAGTATTGTGTTCATTAATCCATGCTTGTGTGTAGTGAATGTGTAATTCTTAGTTTATTCTACTGGATCTGAACTATTGGTTTGGTTCTGTACAGTTTGTTGTTTTTGTTTTGTATTACTGTTTCTCTGCCGTCTGGCAGAGGTGGAGGACTGGGATGTTTTCTTGTGTTCTTTGTTTGCCTCCCTGTCTTGTGTCGTCGGTTCGCCCCTCTGCTGGTCCAGTTTCTTTTCTTCACCTTCTTCCTTTCTTCCGTCTTGTCTCGGTTTAATGTCCATGACGTCAGGAAATTGAACCCACAGTCATCACTAATAAAGATTTTTCATGCATATACATCAAGCAGAGTATTACAGCAGAGTATTTACGGTAAAGTAAATCTGTTGGGCTTTTACTTGGTACTCAGACACCAATTCTGAGTAGCAAACAGGACAGGACACGTTAAAAAAAAAATATCTAAAAATCAAATTACAACTTAATACCTAAACATACGGTACACAGCTTTAGCCTACATCAAAACATGTTGGAAACGTTTTTGTACATTGAACATCTCGTCACAATCTTGTGTTTACGAAGCAGTCGCAGTAAATTTCCTTTTCATTTTGGTTAAGAAGTGTCTGCTAAATGCAAAGTAATTACGACACACTAAAACGCATGTTAAGAAAACGTACCTTTGCCAGTACCACGCTGTTTTCGCCACCTGGAGGCTTGTAGATGACCAAGTCCTCTTAGCTTTTCCAAAGACCTGTGGCTTCTAAACTCCTGCATTGTGTAGCAGCTCACACCAAAAACAAGGTAATATACAATATCCATATACGTTCACGGAGGCAAATGGTCCAGGTCTCTGTGCCATTCCGCTGCAGGGACCATGTATGGTTGTTTGATGTTTGAGAGCTTCTCCAAATACTGTTTTGCGGTAGGTAGGCTATAAGCTTGTCCCTGTTGATTCCCTGACCGTTTCATTCGGAAGACGTTATTCTCTACTGGTATTCTTGTTAAACAGGGCAACGGTATCTGACCATAGACTGTATCTGACGGCCAAATAACACCCGTCAGATACAATCTATGGTTAGATACCGTTCCCCTGTTAAACGCTATTTGCCGCGTAAAAGGCGCGGAGCGCCGAGGAGATGCAGGGGAAACCGTATCTTACAGGGAAACGCGACTCGACGGAACACCGGAAAAAAATATAACAGGAAGAAAATTTCAGGTACACTTGTCAATTATGTATTTTTTTTTCAGTACAAAATGCAATTAAAACATTCAGATGAGACAGTGAATAAATTTGCATTTTAAACACTCTGAACATTTTAAGGGGCAGGGGATTAATCGTCTCTCTACTTCTTTTGATCATGAAAAAATGTATTCACTGTATAGTGCTGAATGAAACTAAAATGAACAATTAAAAATTTTGAATGGAATGAATGCTAAAAGTTAAATACACAGTGTGTAATTTTCGTCCAGTAGGGGGCAGTGCATACCTAAATTATCCTAAGCATGCGGTATCTGTGTTTTCGAGTAAGAAACTCAACAACGGAGGTCCAACTAGTGCTGTTTTCCCTGAGAATGATCTATTAGCAGCAACATGACGAGCACATCAGTCTCTCTCTCATCGCTTGGAACTAGTGAAGAGGTAAAAATGTATTTATGGCGAAACTTTTTTGCATTTTGAGGGGAAATCAATGTTTTAATAACGGCCGTGTTCCGTGCGCTTTGTCCGTCCGGGTTCTTGTAGAAGTAAAGACGTCATCTAATATGGCTTTTCCCTGAAAAGAGGACCCACGCCTATGTATTATAAAACTTATTTTTAAAGTCGTATTTTACAATATTGCCAATATTTTCCAATTAATGTGCTTTACGTAATTATTATTAGATAATATTTTAATGGCTATTTTCAAAGATGTACTGCAAAAACTACACACTGTCACTTTAAATAGCATACGTGAAAACTGAACTATTGTGAGAAGAAGACTACACATTGTCAAAACACAGGTGAAGTAGGCTACATTCATATTCAATTCATATAATATTTATGTGACTTTTTAAAATCCTCCATGCCAACGTTTTCGCACTGTTTGGCCTAAAACTAGCACCCATATCACAAAAACAAAATGTCAAAAACATCAAAAATAAAAACAATAGGTAGCAACCAAGGAAGAAGAGAAACTTTATGATCCTCCACTCCACACCGTGATCAATAACACATCCCTGTTATGTGTTTCACAGTAGTAGTCGACGAGGTCGGCTTTTAAATACATAAATAATTTCATCGAAATCAAGAGTTGACGTAAGATCCATCTTGAATGTTATGAGACAGAGAGACTTCAGGCGTGAGGGGAGCATTGAGCTCCTGCTGGCTGTTTTTATTCTCTTCACGCTGGAGAAGACACGCTCAACAGTACATGACGCCATTGGTAGCGTGATCGGTGCTTTTAGGAAGCAATGAATATGAGGACAGACTTCTTCACTGCACACATCCAACACATCAATGAGAGTTTTAAAAGTTTCTCCTCTTTCTTTTTTCTGCTTTATGTGCTGCAGAAACACAGAAAGAGATTTCTGTGTTTCTTCAGACTGTTTGTCATTTCAGTCAAGCTTCTGTCACAGGCAGGTGACAACTGAGTGGCTGCGGAGTTCATCAGACCATATGAGTCAGTGTGGAACCTGGCACCAACTTCATTGAGTTGGCAGTCTATTAGTATGTTTAATAGACCTTGCAAGTCTTCATCACTCCTAACCCTGGTAGATTTTCCCAGGGATGTAGTAACTGTACTTTGCTCAAATCGACTCGGTAGTTTTCGCGAGCGATAGGGCAATGAAATGTCAAAACTGTCAACACTGTTATCTGCCACAATCTGATTGGTCATGGTCAGGATTTTCAGGAATGCGTTGTTACTAGAACGCATGTCCGTCAGTGATTGCTTAAGATTTTCAATCAAATCCACCACATCCGTCACTGATACACCGGTGGACTGCAGGCCTTTAGTTGCACAATCGGATTTGTTAAATGGCTCTTTGAAAAGCACACGGAAGAAAATGATTTTTTTTGTCTTTTGTAGTAACAATTGAGCGTCAATCTGACATTGTCCTCCTCCTTCTGCATATTCAGTAAGTACTTCAATGATTACATCATACAAAATGAGTACTTTACTCACTGCTGATGATCTGGAACTCCATCTTGTGTCACATCCTCGCTCCAGTTCCAGTGCTCGCCGATCGGGGTACATTGTTTTTTGCGCGTCCAGGAAACGTGCGTGCCACTGACTGCCACACCTGAAAGTGTGCAGGGAGTTGACTGTGTCAAAAAAAGTCGAAGCATCAGCGGATGTGCGTGCCACAGGTGCCAGGACAAGATTTAATCTTTGCGAGTGACAATGAACATATAATCCATTTTTGAAAGTGCTCTTGAGATGGCTTGAACACCCCCCTTTTGTCCAGCCATAACAGACGCACCATCAAATCCAAATCCAACACACTAGTTTGGATCCAACTCTAAAGGTGTCACCACTTCCAATATTTTTTTGGCAATGCCCTCAGCTGTCATGTCATCTGTATCCAAAAGGCCAACTGCCCTTTCCTTCACGACTCCTTTGTACACATATCTTAAACAGACGGCCACCTACTCTGGACTGGTGGTGCTCGACTGAATATGAAGAGAGGGGCGGTCCAATCTTGCGGCAGCAGAATTGGTCTTCGATGTATGATATATCCGACCGATTTGAGGTCAAAACGAAAGAGAAATTCAGATCTCAAGTAAGTGCGTGTGGGGTAGTAAGGAAGCTAAGGATAAACAAGGCTCCATTTTTAAAAATCAGCTTTTCGGCCAGTTTAAAATCATTAGGAAACCTTAATATACATGCCTTCACGTGACAAAGTGAAAATGTCAAGTTATGGCTCCTTTAAGACACTTAAAAACCATTAAAAGAACCTAAAAAATACAGGGAGACAATGCAGGGATTCTAAGACCGGTGTGATGTGCTCCCACCTTCTGGTCTTTGTCAGAACACGTGCTGCTGAATTTTGTAGAAGTCATAAAGTAGATTTTCTATTTTTGGTAAGACCGGAAATCAGGGGTCGGAGCCCGGATAGAACATCACGCCGTCTGGTCGGGGTCCTGGGCTGGTGGGCTGCTCTTGCCGGTGTGGGGCCTTGGCGGTCTACTTGTCCCCGTCCTGGTGGGCAAAGGGGTCTGTCTCCTGGGTGCAGGGGCAGGGTTCTCTACTGGGGTGTCTGTCCCTGGGCCTGGGAGTATGGAGTATAGTGTATGTATGGGGGGTATGAATGAGGGTATAGCGTCCTTTTTTCGTATGTCCTGTATTTGTAAGAATGTGTACACAAGAAAGGGAGGGTACGTATGAGTGTCTCTGTTTGTCTATGTCTACCTGTCAGGTTGGGTGTTTGGCTGCTCTCTGGCCTGATGCATCTTCTTCCCTCCCCGTCACTCCCCGTCGGTGATGGTTGCTCCTGCCCGCTGGTTGATGATGACTCTCGATGCCTGGGGCTGGGGGTCCCGGTTGCGGCCCGGCTCGGTCCTGGTGCATGTCGGGCGGGTCCTGGGTGGTCCGGTGTGTCGGGCGGCCGCTGTTTCGGGCCGATGTCCTCCTTGGATTGACTGGGGCACCTCTTATGGGGGTGCCGGGTTTGTAGAATAGGTTGGTGCCGTCCGGTGGATCGGTGGGGACCGTGCCTGGCGCCCAATCCTCCTGCCGGTTCCAGGACTTCAGCTGGCTGGTCTGTTCGCCTGGTGGGGCTGTCCGGCATTGGCTGGGCCCCTGATCTTGGCGCCCCACGTGGGGCGGGATCTGGACCCTGGAGCTGGAAGATCTGGATGTCCAGGTGCCGGCTGGGCGCGGCCTGGGGAGGGCGTACATCCGCTGTGGCTCCCTGGCGTGTGGATGTGTGGGGGCGGGCCGGGTTGTTGGCGGTGGGTACTGGTCCGGGGTGGCGGCGGCGTGTGTTGTCCGTCGGTTGGCTGCGGGTCCTCCTTGCCTGCGGCGGCGGCGGGGGACCCTTGTCGGCTGGTCCCTGGTTGGGGCCCCGCTGGGGGGTGGGGTGCCCCTGGTCCCCGTGGCCTCCGGTTCCTGGTCCGGGCCCGCCCTGGCGTAGCCGGTTACCGGCGGAGCCCGTGGGCTCGTCACTGCGATCTCTCGGGCCCCAGCATCGCGGCTGGTGGGTGCTCCCCTGGGGCTTCCATCTGTTCCCCTCTTGGCGGGTGATCGACCCTGCGCTGATCCGCCTGTGGACTCTGTACTCTGTGGGACGCTGGATGCATACATCTCTTGCCTCCTCCATGTCTGTGCCGATTCCTGTAGGACGGATTGACGGTTCCTTACACCAGCTATCAATCACTTGCATGGGGAAACCTTATTCCGACCTGCATGCTCGCACACACATAGGTGTGGGGACATAGGTGAGGACGGACAAATCTTAGGCTGAGGTTATCATCATTAGTTAGTTGTTCACAGGAGCTTACCAGAAACATTTGTATTATGTTCATTAATCAATGCTTGTGTGTAGTGAATGTGTAATTCTTTGTTTATTCTACCAGATCCGAACTATTGGTTTGGTTCTGTACACTTTGTTGTTTTTGTATTACTGTTTCTCTGCCGTCCGGCAGAGGTGGAGGACTGGGATGTTTTGTGTTCTTTATTTACCTCCCTGTCGTGTGTCATCGGTTCGCCCCTCTGTTGGTCCGGTTTCTTTTCTTCACCTTCTTCCTTTCTCCCTTCTTGTCTCAGTTTAATGTCCATGACGTCAGGAAATTGAACCCACAGTAATCACTAATAAAGATTTTTCATACATATACATCAAGTGGCGTACTACAGCGAAGCTGTAATACTCTGCTTGGGAAAGTAAAACTGTTGGGCTTGTACTTGGTACTCAGACACCAATTCTGAGTAGCATACTGCTAGACAGGACACGTATAAAAAAAAAAAAAAAAAAAAAAAAAAAAAAAAAAAAAAAAAAAAAAGACCGGAAATCAGGGCATTACAATAATCAATTCTACTGGTGATAAAAGCTGTATTAGCGTCTCCGTATTGGTCAGAAAGAGAATGGGGCGGACTCTGGTGATGTTCTTTAGGTGATAAAAACCTATTTTGGTTATGTTTTTAATGTGGGGGATAAAATCTGCTCAGAGTCAAAAATCACACCCAGGTTCTTCACTTTTAAAGAAGAATTAAAAAACAGTGATTGTGGTTTTGGTAAAAGTTTCTCTCTCTGAGCCTCAGGACCGATAACTAAAACCTCAATTTTGTGCATCCATTGGCCGTGTGTCATCAGGAGACATGGAGATGTACAACTGTGTATCATCAGCATAACTGTGAAAGTTAACTCCATGTCTCCTGATAACACTGCCAAGAGGGAGCATATACAGGTTAAAAAGCACTGGGCCTAAAACTGAACCCTGGGGAACACCACCTGTGATCTTACGGACTTTAGATGAACAGGTATCTAAACTTACCGTAAAAGTCCTGTTAGTGAGGTAGGATGTGAACCATTTGTGATCAGTACCGGAGAGGCCGATCTGTTTTAAACGGGTTAAAATAGTGTGGTCTACTGTATCAAAGGCAGCGCTTAGATCCAGGAGAACCAACACTCTGTTTGTGTATCATAGTTTAATCTAAACTAGGGATGCAACAATACCACTTATTTCAAACAGATACGATATCGATACTTGGAATTTTAGTACTTGCCAATGCCGATACATCTACCACACGAAGAAAATGCAAGACGGGTTTCATTTTCTTCTCTGCTTGTTACAGTGAATTATGGTGAATTACATAAAATAGAATATTGATTAAAATGACCACAAAACTTAAATTTCAAGTGAAAAATAAACATTTTCTGTGAAATTATTGCAGAGTTTACACACTAAGTATTGGTTCATGGTATCTGTTAAGTTTAACCGATAACGATATATAACATAAGAGTGGGATTAAGGCCCGATACCCGTATCGGTATCAGTGCATCCATAAGCTAAACTAATTCAAAATCTTTAAAAAGAGCCGTCTCTGTTCTGTGAGTCTCCCCAAAACCAGACTGAAATTCCTCTAAGACATTATGAGCGTTAATGAAATCATTACGTACAGTTAAAAAAAGATTTTCTAAAACGTTGCTTAAAAATGGTAGATACTGGTTGGAAGTTGATAAAACCCATCAAAATTGCCTCACGTCCGCCACACTAAAGGTGGCAGGAAAACCCCCGTCTGTAGGGAACATTTCATCATGGTTATAATCTCGTCTCTAAAAGATCCAGAGAATTGCTCAAAAAACAAAGTGGGGACTGGGTCTAGAAAACAACTGGTGGGCCTGACTAAAAACTTTATCAAGAGTCCCAGCTTCTACCAGGACAAAACTTTCCAGCATTTCCTCTGGTTAAAACACACAGATTTGTTTAAAACCATGTTAGTTTGAGTAAACACAATATTACATTTGATGGCATCTACCTTCCCTTTGAAGTGCATTAAAAATATGGTTTAAAATGTGTCTGTGGGGGAAAAATCATGAGCAAATGATGATGGTTCATCATCATTTACTCTCTGCCACCCTGCTATTTCTCTTTAGTTTTCATTTTCCCATGGTGATTCAACTTAGGAGTGTAATCTTTTAACTTGTAGTGGAACCAGCAGGTCAAGAGCGAATTGAAGCCTACCATTAAAATAATTGACAATAAAATCAATGGGGGGCAGGAACAGGGGGAAACTTTACTAAAACTTCTAAGAAAACCTGCAACCTCTTCAGGGGTTAGATGAAGTTTCCTCATAGTTCTTAGAGAAGTGTCCAGCTGGATAAAACTGGTGATATTAAAAAACACAGCAGTGGTCAGAGACAGCCAAGTCAACAACAAAGGACACACTGGTGGACAGACCGTATGGGACGACCAAGTTTAGGGTTTAATCCAGACTGCAGATTATGCTTATTGTTCTAGAAGCTAAAAAGACTATATTCAAAAGAATCACAAACCGACAGATTTATTTCAAATTTCAATGGCTTTATTTTTATGTATATAGATTTGTATATATTTATTTATTTATATATATATATATATATGTAACAACTTTTTCTCAGTTGCTTGATTATCATCTTTTGTTCAAACGACATGACACTAAGACCAGGGCATTCCACATGATCATATCTTACAAAACAGAGAAGAAAAACCGGGAGAGTGTGGCACACACACACTCATCAGCGTGCTTCTGTCTGCACAGAGAACCGAAGGTCACAGAACCAATGAAACGAGCCGACAGGGAGGAAGCATGTGGAGAACGGGACTATTCTGTTGCATAGATTGAAGCAAACAGGAGGACGAGAGACACAAAGAGACGGGATGAGAGAGATGGAGGAAGAACACACACACACTCACGGGGAAGCACAGGATGTTTGGTCCGAAGACAAATCTAAACCGAGGCTCAGAGCCAGAACCGAGAGCCAACACTGAGGTCTCTGCAGCAGCAGGTCACAGCCAGGTGGTGGCGCTGCAGAGAAGCTAATTGGAATCTATGGAATAATGTTTGTGTGATGAAATGCAGTGAGTCAAAATAAACAGGAAATACAGGCTTTTATTCTGAAAAAGTTTATTTTTCAAATAACATTTGACTGTCGACTTTTATTTCTTTTATGAATAATAAAATAAAGTCCTAATAATAATAGTTTCATTGGCATCCTAAGTTTGAGTTAAAGTGGATTCATTGGAATATCTGAGTTTTCCCACTGAGAGCGCAGCATCAGATAAAATATCAGAATTAAATTTAGATTTTAGAGAAAGCCCAATGCTGCCTTCATGAACCTTAACCTGGAAATGAACCGGGTTTTGTTGGGTTA
Source organism: Apricaphanius iberus (assembly GCA_028564705.1). Lineage (NCBI taxonomy): Eukaryota > Metazoa > Chordata > Actinopteri > Cyprinodontiformes > Aphaniidae > Apricaphanius > Apricaphanius iberus. Next base: position 446,028 of record JAPXFQ010001859.1, read on the forward strand.
GCAGGCGTCCCACTGGGTCCTGAGACACCTCGGGATCCAGTGGGACGTCTGAAGAGGGAAGAATAATAAATAAAAATAATGTGATGAATAAAATTTAACCAACAAATAATTTGTTTGAACTGTTGATGAAGCAGACGGCAAAGTTTGGACTGTTGGATGATAAGAGTGATGAGTTCAGGGATAGTCTGTAAACCTGAGCGCTGTGGGGGGGATGATGGGAACAGAAAGAAGAGTTTCCAGGTTTCCTCAGTGTTTTCACCTCAGATTAAACCATGTGTGTGTGTGTGTGGGGGGGGGGGGGAAGGGTGAGTCATTCCGTACTAAAACATGCAGAACACAGAACATTGAACACTGATACTGAACAGCTGCTGAGTCTTTTTTTTCTGGGTTTTGTTGGGTTTTTTCTGGCTACACAGAACACGACGGAACCAATCGCACCAGGTCGGACATATTGCTTTAAACCACCAAAGTCTGTATATATGTCATGCATGCCACATAGATGATATCATGTTTATACAAAAATAACACCAATGCCTATAGCTGGATATCATAGTAATTACAGAAACTCAAACTTTCAGCCTTTTTTGCAACAAAGTTCCAACAGAGAAGCGGATTTCTGCCTTCATATTTAGATCTGATATATATTCCCACATATCAGAGATAAATAAACACGGAATGTTAAAATGACTTCCAGCTGCGTTGGTCCAGTTCGTTTAGCAGAGGATGAGCGGGAGTTTGGTGGAAAACAAAGTTCTGCTGCCGGACCGGACCGGGGCCGGGGCTACGGCAGGAGCAGAGGGACAATCCTGGACCAGGCTGGATGGGTGAGGAGGAGCGACTTTGGCAGAACAATCTTAAAGCTATGCTGGATGATGATTGGCTGATCTTCCTGGTTCCCCTGCTTCATTATGTGACGTTATTTACAAGTGCGCCACCTGCTGGTCGGGGACAGGAGTTCAGCAGGAAGCGGAAGTGATGTCATACAGTCCCGCCCTCTCCACAGCCGGCTGCAGGTCAAACAGAACGCAGCCCAGCGGCACCTCGTGTTCTGCTCCAGGCTCCAGAACCAGGCGCCGGACCGACTCCTGGAGTCTGAATTTAAATGATAAATTAGTTTGGGTCCTGGAAGAAGTTCTGGACCTGGTCCATTCCGGTACCATTCCCTGCAACAGGCTGAAAGGCTTCTCTGGAGTTCTGATTAAGTTCTGGATCATTAATGAACTCCGAGTCGTGACGGATCGACCTGGTTCTGCTGTGTTCGTCCCCAGACCCAGACCAAGGGCTGAAATGTGATCGGTGTTATTATGGTGGGCCCGGTTCTGACCCAGAGTCCCACAGAGACCGTAAACACACGACCGACCCAGCTGGTGGTGGGGGGTGGGGCTGTTCTAGGAGCAGACGCCCAGCTCTGGATGAGGGGCGGAGCCTGGAGCCAGACACAAGGCGATGCAGTGAACAAACAACCCAGAAGGTGGAGGAAAAATGATACATTCCTGTTTAATGTTGGACTCAAACCAAGTCAGAACCAGTACAACATGTTGAACCCAAATGGAGCCAGAGGGGCTGATGGGAAGTAAACAAGTCACTGCAGGTTTGGGAGCCCTAACGTGGTCGTGGCAGAAACATGGGGAGCTGTAAAAACAGAGTCCTTCATTCAGGTTCTGGACGCTCACCAAACTCCTCAGCCTGTACACAGATTCATACGTCTGCAAAATATTATAAAGTACTCAATATAAAAATACAGAAGAATCGTAAAAAATGAACAAAACATTGAGTTTTATATGAACACCATGCAAGAAAGGTTTCCTATTCAGCTAAACAGTAAGATCGATAGGAGGGATGGGAGGGGTCAAGGGTCAAAGCGCTTCTCATGTAAACATCGGAGGTCCTTCAAACACGGTTCGGCAGTGGCGACTGAAGAGTTTCTCCTCGCTTTTTGGTCGTGTTTGGAGGGGGGGGGGAACGATGACAGAAAACAACATCCTAGAAAATATGGCTCTGAGTACTTAGAAAAAGCTCGTCGGGGGGAGGAGTTTAACCGATTCATGGAAAATATGGCAGTAGAGGCCACGCCCCCGTCTGAGGAGGCGGGCGGTCGGTGGGCGGGGACACAGTGGATCCGACTCTACAGGCCGACTGGTGACATCATCAGTCTACCATAATCCTCAACGTCTGTCCGACACGTTGAGGGGGGGGACCACCGTGTGATGTCACTGACAGCTCATCAGATGGATGAGACGACGGCAGACGAACGCGGCGCTCCGGGGGCGGCTGGCTGCCGACTCAGAACGGACCCTCCTCTTCCTCCCCTCCATCAGAAACCATTCTGTGTCTGCAGCCAGGCGCCTCATCCACGCTCTGTTCACAGCTCCACTTCCTGCTCAGTGCTGCGGTCGGTGATGATGGAGGGAGCTGCTGCCTGGAGGGGGCGGGGCTCTGTCTTTGCAGCCCCGCCCCCTATCTGATGCGGTCTGTGGGTTTTATTTGATGGGAGCGCCGAGGCGGATGGAGGGGAACGGTTAGTCAGACAGGAAGTTGATGGAGCTCTGAACAGAGACGCTTTTTTCCAAACAGCTCATCATGCGACTCAACAACAAGTAATCTAAAACATGCATCGGCTGAACACAGACGCTGCGGGACAGAGGGAAGCAGAACCGACTCAGACGGGATGAGTTCAGAGTGAGCCATCTCTGGATGCTGCCGTGTCGTTGGTGAACAGACTGCTTTCCCACAATGCACTGCAGCATGCAGAGGTGAAACGGGGAGGAAGATTTCTACAAAGGAACGGCGTGGATGTGTGCTGGATGAGAGGATGAGCTGAAGGGTGACTCCCCTCCTCGTAGTGACTGAGGGTGATGAAGAGGAGGGAGAGGAGGAGGTCATATGCTGTCGGGTGCTTCTCCTTCGCCTGCGGCCGAGGATTGGGGAAAAGCCTTGATCTCGTCGCCGTCCTCCTCGATGATGCTGAACCGAGCCGCCTCTTCCTCAGACTGCGGCACAAACTCAGGATGGGCCTGGAAACTATGGATGGAGCTACGGGAATGTGGACTCTCCACCTCGAAGATGGAACTACGGAACGCGTTCACCACCTTAATCTGAAACAGAGAGGGCAGAGGTCAGGAGCAGAATGATGCTAGCTGTCAATAAGACTGATGCTAACAGGATGATGGGGGGGGGACCACAGAACACAACGACTACAGCAGCACAGGAACGATGACGGGGGAGGTTCTCAAACACAGCAGGACCAAAAAAAAAATGCTTGTAATGATGTGTGATGCAGCTGCCTGTGGTGGGGGGGCTGAATATAAACACCGACGATTAAACATAAATGTTCTCATGCAAATCCATGCAGACGCTTCTTCTACACTCATGAAGCTTCCCTTCCTTTAGCAGTGAAACTGATGGAGTGACCTACTTTAGGGCTGGACTATATAGATAAAAAGCCATAACGTTCGGGGTTAATAATAAATAAATGTAGAAAATACATTTTAAATGCAGACCGTGTAATTTTATGGTATTTCTTAATGAACTAATTTTTATAAAGCAAACAAAAATAAATTCAGTTACAAAAAGCATTTTTACTGTAACAAAGTTTGTAAGAAATAAAAACAAATCAAGTCAACAAGACATCAATATATACTGATAATATCAATAACCATTTTCTCATTGAATAAAAAAATATTTCAGTTATGTTAAAGGGTTAGTACGGTAGTACAAGTAATGTCTGTTTACATCTTCTCCAGCCCAGTAATTCCCCCTGATCTTTAGCTTAGCATACAAACCAATGTAATTGTATGGGAACTACTAGCATACTAGCAGTCATTATGCTTTAGCATTAGCTTAGCATAAACCAACGTAAGTGATTGGGAACTAATAGCATTGGCTTAGCATTATCCAATGTAATGTCTGTGGGTGACTGACGTGACTGACTGTAGAATTTCCTGATTTATTTTGTTAATTATTGTCATATTCTATGTTGATGCTGATACGTATCGATACAGCATCATAAAGTAATGAACGTAGTAATAAGCTGGCTGATACGATATGATGAAATAGAAAAGCTGTATTTATTGAAGTTTTCATTGTCCAGCTTCAACCTTTTTATCTGATAAATTTGGCTTATAATCACGGAACAGCCCTTATAGAAACTACAGACATTACAGAAAATGAGCCTGAACTCATCCTGATGTAGCAGGATACTCTTGATCCCAACAATTCCAAGACTAACTCACCTTTTTCCCACACATGGAGGATCTAGTCTGGAAACTGCTGACGTCTCTGAAACTGAGACCATGTGGTCCAAACCAGAACCAGGTCAAACGGACCATCTCCTGCAGCCTTTCCTAGTTTTTTTGGTTTTCCCCTCATCCTGAGCAGGATCATAACCAGGACGGGAAATGATATCCGTTCATGGTCCGGTTCAGGCAGAACTCTGACACCCTCCCATCTAAACTGGTGTCAGATTCACAGAGCGGTCCGACAGAGACCAGATTTAACCCTGAAAGGTTACCGTGGCATCTGGAGACTGCCCCCAGCAGGTCACATGTTGACCGACGGGAGCCCAACATGACCCGGTTCTGTCCCCTGATGGATCCAGTGAGGCGGCTGCTGCTGATCACCCTGATTTATACGCACTAGAGCACACTCCTCATTATGATTAATGACCTGCAGTTCAAAGCGGAGTTACTGAACCTCAGGAGGGCTGCAGACACACACACACACACACACACACAGGTGCTGGTAATAGTGGTGAGGAGCTTCACTGACTTCCAGGTATTTTACTGACTGTATTCTGCATAACCCAGACACTTTTATAACCTGAACATGAACTAGCGTTCACAGCGTCCCTCTAAATCAACCAATGATATCGTCCCAAACCGAGGACAGGTAAAATGTCCTCACTTTATAGGTAAAAATCCTGAAACACTGAAGAATGGTCCTCAGTCTGAATGCTAAACAGTCTCTCACACACACAGTTTAAATGCTGCTGGATGTTAAACGATGACAGGATGGTTCAAAGCCACGGGACGATCTGGTGCCTCTGAGCAGGAGACTTCTGCACCAATCAGAAGCTTTCTGCTATCGACTCATCAGTAGCAGGTCTTTACACGGGGTCAGAGGTCATAGTTCCAGAACATGCAGGAGAAAGAGCTGAGATGAAGATGAAGCAGAGGCGGCTGTCTGCGTGTTCCCTGATGTAGTGGACCAGGCGGCGCAGAACCGACCTGGTAGGGGAAGTCATCAACATTCTGGGTTTCTACTACCTCAGTAGAGATAAACTAAAGATGCTGCTACTTAGAACCAGGTCCAACAGGTTCTGGTTCCACTGGGCTCAGTTTAACGTCTTTTAAAGAACACGCAGACAGCCGGTGAGGACAGACGCAGCGTCATGCAGAGTAAACGGTGTGAGCTGGCCTCCAGACACACACTCACTGCCTGCAGCCGAGGAGGAAACAGTGGCGGGGGGCGGAGCCCCGGCAGAGTTGGTGAGAGAGGAGGAGGAGCTAAGCCCTATGTGGGTGGGGCTAGAGAGAGTTTTGGCGGCGGAGGTGGAGTCATTGTGCTGGCTGACGACGGACGGCTGGCGGCGCAGGGCGCCGGGCACCGCCGCCTGGCCCGTCTGGAAGGTATAGACCACGTCCATCTGAGGGGGGACAGCCACAGTTAGACAGCAGAGAAAGACGACAGCAGCAAGAGGACACGTCTATAGAGAGCTAAACAAAGGCAGAGGTTAGAGGTCAGCTGAAAGGTTCCTTCTCTTTAGTCATCAGCTGCTCTTCCAATCAGACGGCGGAGTCAACCTGACAGTTCTGATTCATCAGACGTTGGTTTGGGCCAGAAAGCAGAGTAAAGTTCTGCTCTGGTGACATCCAGGAGAACCAACACAGATCTGATGGCTTTCAGGTTTGTAGCAGTGAAACAAAGATGGAGGAAGGAAGAGAAACCATGGAGGCGTGGTTTATAGACAACCTGGGCTCCAGTGAAGCAGAACTCCTGGGGGAGACGAGGAATGTCATTGGGAATGACCGATAACGTGCTGCCGGTACCAATTATTCCCTCTGTGTGTTTGACTGCTGGAGCGTGGAGCGGATTAGAGGAGACGACAAAGCAGAGCACAGAGAGATAAGAACCCAATTAGCTCGCCTCCCGTTCAGCAGGACCAAGCTGATCTCCCAGATACACCACCAGAAGAGGAAACTCTTCTTCTCTCCTACCCGATGAAGGAAGAGCAGCAGGAACCCTTTAACCCTTTCCTCTCTGATCGACAGACTTCTGGACGTCGCTCCAACTACTCTGATACGCTTCTTTCCATCAGAGGTTGCTAGAAGTTTTTTTTGTCCGTCATTTTGACTGGCAGGGTAAAAACAAATTATCTGGCTATCATCTATTCTTATCCATAAAATTTTAATTCCTATGCCTGGGGGGGGGGGGGGGGCATCCCTGTCTTCAGCAATAGTCTGACAATACCTGTGCAATAGAATCTTCATTTTTTATTCATTTTAAATATTATTCAGTTACAACAACCTAACAAGAGAAATACATATAAAAATGAAATGAAACCCTTAGATTTATTATAAAATTACCTGTAGCCTTTCCTGCACAGCTTTTTATAATCTAATGATCGGATGGTGGTTTAACCGTTGATCTGCAGGCAGAATCCACACTGGAGACTAAAATTACATGAATCACTGCAAACAAAGTTTTAACATGAGGAAACATTTCTCCCATTGTAGCGACCAGAAGTCGAAGACTATCAGACCGAGATGTTTCCTGACCCGTAAACTACCAGAGGAAATCTGCCGTTAAAGGAGCATGGGGCAGGATGAAAAAACAAAACTCACGAATAGGGATGGGTATCATTTAGGTTCTATCTGATATCGGCGACAAACTGGTAATTTTGAAACGGTGCTGGTGCTTAAAGAATGGAAAACATACAAACTTCATCCAAAAACCCTCTTATTTAGTTATATTTAGTGGAGCTGTCAAACAATAAAAAAATCTGATCTAATTAATCACCATTCCTAAATATGACCAAAAAAACTAGTTTTCAGTGTAAATAAAAAGGAAAAAAATCTAGATGCAGTTGCTCTTTTAAATAAAATATATAGGAGAAATCAATTAAGTTTTTGTTTTGAACTCCATAATCACATTCACAATGCTTGTGTGGTCTCACATGAAAAATAATAATAAATAGAGGTAGAACTAACCAAAATATATGAATAAACTTAACATTTGGATATCAGCAGACTGTATTAAAATGTCATATAAAATAAAATGTATTATAGACTAATGTCATAACTGACCATTTTCCCAAAGTAAACACTCAGCAGATTCTCCAGTTCATCACAACAGGAAATAAACGCTCTTATTTTGAAAATGTACTTCCGCTAATGGTTAGCACTAATTTAAGTCAGAAAACATCAATTTAACTATTTAACTGATGGGACCGAAATGTGTTCTGCTTCTCAGTCTGGTTACCACCGTTTATGTCAGAACCGGTGCCATGATGGCACCAGACATCGGTACCCATCCCTACTCATGAGCGACACGGCCGGCGCTGGAAGTAACCGCAGCAACCGTCACAGGAACGAGCACAAACCTTAGAAAAAGAAACACAGCGACATACTGCCAAACCACTGCCTATATACCGGTATTATGAAAACAAGCACCATGTCGAGCGACAAAGTAAGTAAGATCTTCCTTTGGTCCCGGTGGCCAGAAACGCCTCTACAGATATTTTGGGCACGCATTGATTTTGAAGGATGAACGGACATTCCAATGGGGAACCTAATCAGTTTTATATGTCCGGATGTCTTACTGACTTATCATATTTTGCTTCTGACTCATGAGAAGCTGCTAATAAAAGCTTGTTCTTCTTAGTGACACCTTTAGCGTGCTTTTTGTCGTGTTTGGTTGTTTGCCGGTTGTGGGAGAATCCATTCTCACAGCTGATTGAGTCCCAACTAACTTCTTCCTATTGAAGCTTCTGGGAACGCGCTAGCAGGGTCGACTACAGCCTTAGGTCAGCGCGGGAAGTTCGGGGACCCAAATTGCAGCATATTTAAAGAAAACAGAATGATATGTGATCAGCCTCATTCTTTTGGTTTAAAGCGCTTCATTACTCATTAACTTAAAAACCTGGACATGCATGTTTAGTTGTTTTAAAGAACTCCTGCCCCATGCTCCTTTAAAGCTGCAGCAGGCGCAGCACCACACCTGATGGAGCGTCTAACTGGGCACACTGGCCACCTGTCCAGAGTGTATCCCGCCTCTCGCCCAATGGAAATAGCCACCATATATATATTTTATGCCTTATGTTTATTAACCTTAATACAGAGTACTTTAGGTTTGTTCTAGATTTTATTCTCAGCTTTCATCAGATAATGTTCTGGAGCAAATGTTGGTTTTGAAACTCTTGTTCCTGGTTAATTACTGAGACCATTCCGTATATTGTTTTGTACCTTTTTCCTTATTAAATACATAAAGTCTTAACTTCTGGTCACACGGTTTGTTACTGCTAGCAACATCTATCCATCAACTGTGATAGAAGACTAAAGCTCTATACAAATAGAGACCATGCATGATTAAATGAACTTTTATTTTTCTGCTCTCTGAGCCCTTCTCTACTCTTCCATCTCTTCTAGGTTTTATAGCTGCTTGCTGCTTACTTCCTGTTTTTTCCGCTTCTGTGAAAACAATAACAGCGGTATCATTTACAGGAGGCAGATTCATGTATAAAGCAGACGTTCAGCTACAGGGCTGGTTCTAAAGGTGCTGCTGTCTTCAGGAAGAACTGCTGGCATCGTTGGTGGAGTTTCTGGTTCCTCTCCACTGTTGCTGTATGTTTGCTCAGGGGCAGAGCTACTTGCTATCAGCTGGGCTCAGTCAGTAGGATCCAGGTTTTACCAACCGGCTTCATGACCTCAAACTGAGCACTAATAACGAGGAGATGAACTGGTGTTTGAAACATTCGATGTGATTGGACAGATCTTAACTGGTGCTTGATGAAGAAGAGAAAGAGTCGGTAAACAGTGAGAGGAAAACTGTCAGTGCTGCTGCTGGATGTGGGCGTTAGCTTCAAGGCTAATGAAGCCAACAGGGACAGAATGGAGAAACTGTGGATCCAGTAGGAGGATAAAACAGAACCTGCAGGGTAGCACTGGTGACCCGGTAAGGTTCTGTCAGGTTTAAGTGCTTCAGGTTGGCTGCCTGCTGCTTTAATGTGATCAACGGAACCTCAGCGTGGTTCTGATCCTGTTTGGAGCACGGTTACAGCGGGGGGGGGTTTACCTGCGTCTGGATGCGGTTCAGACCTCTGAACCACAGGATCTGGCCTCTCCTCAGCTCCATCTCGGCGTGATCGATCTCATCCGTGTCCTCCATCAGATCCTCCTTACGGATCTCCTCCTTGGTGATGCCGTGACCCGCTTCCTTCAGGAACTTCAGGTGGTGGGTCGGGATGGCCGAGATCAGCTGAGGAGGAGGAGGAGGAAGAGGATTAGGAGCTGCTTCTCCCTCACAGCTCATAAACAGCAGCTCAACCGCTTTCATGTGCCAAGCTTGTCGCCATGCCGACGGTTGCCAAGGCGATGCTGCAGCGGCGCATGTGTTTCAGGTGTGTGGGTGTTAGCAGAGGCGCGGCTCACCTGTCCCCACAGCAGCTCGGCGAGGCCGATGAAGACGCACCACAGCCATTGGTCGATGGTGAGAGGAGCGCAGGAGAACGGCTTCCCTCCAAACTGGACGATGATGATCTGCAACGAGGATGATGGGAAAACCAGCCTGTTTCAGCTGGAAGCTCACAGATACAATGTTGAACCAAATGTCAAACATTTGATCATTTATGGACATGTTTGAGACCATAAAAACATAAAACCTGGTCGTTAAATTCTTAACTTAAGTAATCTTCCACTTCTCTAAAGCTTCTACATGTTTCTACAAATATGTCGGCCTTCTGGTTTGAAGCTGTTCTACTGATGGTGATGGTGGTGATACCTGCAGTCCGAAGGTGCCCAGGACAACGCCGCAGAAGATGAGGTTCTTGTGGATGTTCTCAAACACGTTCCTCTCACCGTGGATCTTCCTGGCGTTGATCTCATTGAAGAGCTGCATCATCACGAAGACGTTGAAGACGATGGTGTAGTGCTCCGATGGCGGAGAGTGGAGAGGGGCGTTACGGCCGCTGTCTATGTCGAACAACCTTTCCCCTGAGGAACGAAACGAGAACATCCAGAAACCAGGGTGGGGTCCAGTGGAGCGGCCGGCTGGGGGGGGAGAGAAGGAGACTCACCAGCAAACAGCAGGGTGAAGATGATGATGAGCTGGAAGACACCGTGGCCCAGGATGTTCTTCATCATGGTCCTGGAGATGAGGGGCTTGTCGCGGCCGTAGGGTCTGCGCAGCAACAGCGACTCTGTGGGCGGCTCGGTGGCCAGAGCCAGAGAGGCCAGCGTGTCCATGATGAGGTTGACCCACAGCATCTGTACCGCCTTCAGAGGAGAGTCCTGCAGAGACACCACCACTTCCTGTCACCAAATCTGTCACCATGGTAACGGATGCTGCAGCAGCCCGCTGACCAGACATTCATCTAAAAGCTGCAGGACCAGCCAGGTCTCTAGATTAATGAGGCCGTTTTCACATGTGTGGCCGTACCAGAAAACGGCCAGAGAAAATGCTAATTTTTTCTGTTCACATGTCACGGATCTCTGCCCGTATTTGAATCCAGTCTTTTAGTACAAATAAACAGCAGGTGGCGGTATACAAATAAGTATTAGTTCTCCAACAAACAAGGGAGTGAGAAGTACCGACGTCATAAAACGAGCGACAGCCTAGAATGTAAACAAACTGGTCTACTGGTCAGCTGCTACCTGAAGCCATCTACAGGGTGAGTGTTGTAGTAAACCCACCGTTTTGTAACCTGCTGTGTTGCTGTGGGATGCTTGAATCGCGTTGTTTTGGTATTTGTATGGTCGCGAGGTGATTCTGTAATTTCGGCCGGCGGTGTCGTCATTTCCGCATGGAGCGCGTCTATTGTCTTGAGTACGGCCAGAGTACGGGTTGTGTTCACATGGTACGTGGCCGCCCGTACCTGGACTCGGATACTACCTCCAAGGCAGGTCTCTCTGGCCGTATCCTGGCACGGTACAGTCTGTGTTCACATGGTACGAAATAAGTGGATTTTGACCAAATACCGTACCCGAGTACGGACTCCCGTACCATGTGAAAGCGCCCTAAATGAACTCAAACATGTTGGCCCCTTGACCAACAGCGCCTCCTTCTGGCTCCTGAAGGAGCTGCACAGCCAGAATCTGTTCCTGGATCAGAACAGATTCTGGTTCCTGCTGGAAGCTGGAGGTCAGAAATGGATGTTGTATGAGGTCTGTTTGTTAATGTTCACATCTTTTATCACTTCCATAAATATCTGAATCATTGATCCTCTTAGATTTCTTCTATAACTATGATACAGACGATTTAAAACTGATCAGTGGTTAGTGGAGCTCTGTCTGGGATCCAGTCTAAGAACCTCAGCCCCAAATCTAAAGCTTCCAGACGCTACAGGAGCAGAGTGGAGTCCATCAGCTGCTGTAACTCATAAACCAAAGGATAAAACTTTATAGCAGACTGATTTTATTCTGTCATATAACAGAGAGCACAATCTAAACACACGTTATCTGGATGGCAACGCTGAGGTTTGATCACATCATGTTAGTTCGTTAATGAAGCATGTCAACACCCTGGTGGCACAACGCTGATGATGGTGACGATGCAGACCTGCTGAGTTCCTGTTATATTTCAGGAGCGTGAGTGTGACGTGTTGCCATGGTTTCAGGCTGTTCGTAGCGCGGTTTATGGGCTGGGAGTTGTGGAGCGGTTAGTTATCAGCGGCGCCAGCTGTGAACTGTTTAATTAACACAGGATACAGCTTCCTGATTTAAAGAATGAAAGGCGTCGCTTCACTTCCCGCCAGAGAGGATCAAAAACTACCATCATCACAATCTGTTTCCAAGGCGATCACCGGATTAAATCAGAGAGGACAAATTCACTGATGTGTTGATTAGCATTTGTTTAGCTGTGTGAAATCAACGCTGACAGACATATTCATCAGAATTAGCCTGATAGAAATAAGCTGCAGTGATTCAGAGAGCCGGTCAGAAACCTGCAGCCACCATGTTTGTTACCTGGGTGATGCAGGCGCCGGTAAACGCCACGATTACGGCCACCACGTTGACGGTCAGCTGGAACTGCAGGAACTTTGAGATGCTGTCGTAGACGTTCCTGCCCCACATGACGGCCTTGACGATGCTGGTGAAGTTATCGTCCGTCAGGATGATGTCGGACGCCTCCTTCGCCACGTCGGTTCCAGCGATTCCCTGAGAGGCCACAGAGAGGAGGAAGAGGAGGTGAAGAACATCTGAGACCTGACCTGGTCTTCCTCCAAGGTTGGTGCAGCTTCGGTTACCACAGTGATGTATCCCAGCTATACCTGACCAGGTGGAGGTTTCTCAGGAAGCAGGCTGGAGGTGAGCATAAGCTGCATCCCAAACACTGCGTCTGCAGCAGTTGTTCAAAATTGCATGTTTATTTGATAAGATCATATAATTTGGGATGCCATCAGTCTTAACATTTTTATCAGTATTTTACTACTTTCTCATTTTCTACCGTTTATTTTATTATTTTAACTTCTGTTCGGTACCATCCCTCCCCACTCTAGGCGCCCTGGGTCGGTGCCTTGGCTGCTGCTGTTGATCTGTCATTTTAATCTATAAAGCACTTTGAGAAGCTATGTAGTTGGAAAAGCGCTTTATAAATAAAGTTTTGATTGATTGAACAAAGGTGCGAGGAATAACCAGCAGAGCGCCAATGTTACCAACTTCCTGCTCCAACGGCAAGCGGGAGACACGCCCCTAAACTCATCTGGTCCAATCATCTGCCTGAAAACCGCATATAACAGCCAATAAGAGAACTCCTCATGTCCCTGTTTGACCATGGTTGCCGGGGAGACAGGGACGTCGTGGACAGAGGACACTAGGGTTGAAGTGTCATGGATTCAGTTTGGAGGAAGAAGCGAAAGCATGGAGCAACATCTCATCATTAGACATGAATGAAGGTGGAACTTCCTCCAGACTGGATCCAGTTCATCGAACGACTTCATGTTGTCGTTTAGCTGATGGAGCAGAGAAAACCTCCGGCAACGCCTCCAAACACCGGAGAACACGAAGAAACGGTTACCATGGCAAAGCCCACATCAGCTTTCTTAAGGGCGGGGCCATCGTTAGTGCCGTCTCCCGTCACTGCCACCACCTGTCGGGTTTCTCCCACCGTGCTGTCGATGATGCCTGGTGGACAGACAGGAACAGAACCCACCTCCGTTAGTGAGGAGGAGGAGGAGGACCAGGAGGATGAGGAGCAGGAGGATGAGGAAGAGAAGGAGGAGGAGGAGCTTACCTTTGACCAGGGTGTGTTTGTCTGTTGGGGATGATCGGGCCAGAACCCGAAGTTTGGGCCAGACTTTGTCCAGACGTTCCTGTTCCACCTTAAGAAACAGAATAAATATGAATGATTATTGATGATGATGAATATTCATCCAGATGTGGTTTATTGTCCCTGCTGCAGGTTCAGTTCAACAGATAAAGTTTATCAGTAATAATTTATAAGTGATTTGATTTAGCAGCAGTAGAAATAATGATCAGTTTATGTGATATATGTTCTGGTTTAATTATTTAATATTATTATGATCAAACTGATCATTTTACTCCAGGTTGTATGTAGGAGCATCTGGACCAGAACCTATTAGAGTTATGTCCCGGGTCGTCTCACCTCTCCCTCGTTGTTCCTGATCAGCTGGTTGAACTCTTTGCCCTCCAGACACAGGAAGTCCTCCCCTGGCAACAGGATGCCACACTTGGTTGCTATGGCGCGGGCCGTGTTGATGTTGTCTCCTGTTACCATGCGGACGGTAATTCCTGCTCGCTGACACTTAGTGATAGCTGCAGGTACCTGGAACGTTGGGAAAGACAAACTGGTTAATCAGATCTGACCTTTCACCCATTAAAATGAGCCGTGATTGGCTCCCTGCAGAGAAGAACCAGTTGGAGGTCAATCTAACCTGACTTCTCTACGTTTGCTCAATAAGACAAGTTCTTCTAACTGATTTATAATTATTTTAATAGTTTCTGTGGTATGGGAGCAAGCAGCTGACCTCGGGTCTGACGGGGTCCTCGATGCCCACCACGGTGATGCAGGTCAGGTCGTTCAGGATATCGTTCTCGTTGTCCCAGTTGGGTTCTCCAGCCTCAGCAGGAAAGTCCTTGTAGGCCACGCAGATGGTCCTCAGGCCTTCGCACGCCATCGGCTCGATCACCTTCCTCACCATCTCATCGCGGTCTTTCGGCTTGAAGACGCGGGGCTGGCCCTGGGCGTCCAGGATCCGGGAGCACCTGGTGGAGGAAGGAGGGAAAAGGTTCACCAGATTTACCCAGCATGAGGGAATCGTCCATCAGTGCGTCCCTCAGGACGGCCTTACTTCCTCAGGACGATTTCTGACGCTCCCTTGCTGTACATCCGGAAGCCTCCGTCAGGGTTCTGTAGCACCGTACTCATGGACTTGCGAGAGGAGTTGAAGGTATAAACCTTATACATCTTTTCCTCTGGGATCTCGTCTCTGATTGGCTGGTAGTCCCTCTTTAGGTCCAACACAAAGCCCAGCAGAGAGCACTCTGTCTTGTTGCCCACGTGGCGAGGGAGGCCTCCTTCCTTCTCTGGAGGCTGAAACATCAGAATAACAAAGATGATCAGATGTAATAACACCAGCTTGGTTCTGGGCGGGATCAGAGCTGTAGAGATGGGAGCATCACCAGGATTTTGGTGGTGTAGGCCGAGTTGACGGAGATGCTGTTGACCAGTATGTCCAGCGTCCCGGGGTTGATGGCATCGGGTTCTGGGACGGTTCTGTGGTGAATGTCTCCGATGTAGGCCTGCACCACGGTCATGCGGTTCATGGTCAGCGTCCCCGTCTTGTCCGAGCAGATGGCGGTGGCGTTGCCCATAGTTTCACAGGCGTCCAGGTGACGCACCAGGTTATTGTCCTTCATCATCTTCTTGACGGAGTAGGCCAGAGAAATGGTGACGGCGAGCGGCAGCCCCTCAGGAACCGCCACCACCAGAACTGTCACGCCAATGATGAAGAACTTGACGAAGTACTGAATGTAGATGGGCGTGCACTCTGGCGTCCAGCTCAGGCCTTTGATGGCAAACGTGTCGATAACAAAGTAGAGGATGAGGATGACGACGGTGAGGGCAGACATGAACAGACCTGGAGGGAAGAACCAGAACATGTTTAGAACAGAACCGGGCCAGAGGTTCTGAGTGAGCATCTGACCTTTTACTGATCGTCTCTGCTGAACTTTCAGATTAATCCTGGCATGTGGCCTGTATTTGTAAAGCGCTTCACTCAGTCCGTAAGGAACCAAAAGCGCTTTACAATACATTCACGGACACAGGCTGAGGCAAAAAGATCGACTGAAAGAATTAATTCAAATTTTTTGTTGAAGGGATTTAAAAAAAAAGAAGTAAATTACACATTTGGGACATTTTTGGCTCCCAAGAGCTTTTGTAGAAGAACTGTTGAAGTTTTGCTGCTACAGACATGGAGCAAGAGACCCTATGAAGTTACATTTGCCTAAAGCCCATCAGAGTCATAGGCAGGAAAACTACAAACCTATTTCCACACCTGAAACTGAGGAATCCAGCTGAAAATGAAAAATGCCAGCCTCTCTGAGGCAAACCAAACAGAGGTCACCAACATACCTTAGCTAAAATCGTTTGCACAAATTGTCTGCCGTTTATAAGTAGGTAGACTTTATTGCTTGGCTTAATAAGTTGAGGGTAATCGGGGGGGAAAAAATCATAAATCAAATTAAAAAAATTAAATCAGAGGTTTGTAGGCCATATCGCCCAGCCATAAACAAGCACATATTCACACGCTGGTGAAGGCAAGCTACATCGTAGCCACATCGGCTCTGGGGCAAAGCTATCAGACACGGGCTCCATTCCTGACAGAATGTTATCGATCCCATTCTAGCTTCTTCACAACAATCATATATGTGTCAGAACAGCCCGTCGGTGCCTGCTGACTTCTGGTCCATCAGGCTACAGAACCTGGTGAAAACAGACATTTCTAATGCCATCCATCCATCTTCTTCCGCTTATCCGAGGTCGGGTCGCGGGAACAGTAGCCTAAGCAGGGAGACCCAGACTTCCCTCTCCCCGGCTACTTGGGCCAGATCCTAGGGAGGAATCCCGAAGCGTTCCCAGGCCAGCAGAGAGACATAGTCCCACCAGCGAGTCCTGGGTCTTCCCCTGGGCCTCCTCCTGGTGGGACGTGCTCATAACACCTCACCAGGGAGGCGTCCAGGAGGCATCCTCTCGATGTGGAGGAGCAGCAGCTCTACTCTAAGCCCCCTCCGAATGACCGAGCTTATCAGCCTATCTCTAAGGGAGAACCCAGCCACCCTGCGGAGGAAACTCATTTCAGTATCCGTGATCCTGTTCTTCGGTCAGTAAGCTTTACTTTGTGATTTTTCTTTGAGCTTTAAGTCAAGATTCTACCTAAACCAGCTATTTGCACCATTATTCTGGTTACTGTTTGAATTTATCTTATATTGTTTACTTAAAGACCAGAAGTTTGGACACACCTTCTCATTCAGTGCGTGTTCTTTATTTTCATGACTACATTGTAGATTCTGAATTAAGGGCATCAAAACTATGAATGAACACATGATGTATGAATTACTGTATGTACTTAAACAAAAAGGGTGAAATAACTGAATACATGTTATATTTCAGATTCCTCAAAGTAGCCACCCTTTGCTCTGATTACTGCTTTTCATTCTCTTGAGCTTCTAGTCACCAGAAATAGTTTTCCAACAGTCTTGAAGGAGTTCCCAGAGATACTTAGTACTTGTTGGACCTTTTGCCTTCACTCTGTGGTTCAGCTCACCCCAAATCATCTTTATTGGGTTCAGGTCCACTGACTTGAGGCCAGGTTATTTCACACAGTTTGTAAAAGTTCTACATAATTCCATACGTGTTCATTCATAGTTTTGATGCCTTCAGTGAGAATCTACGATGTAGATAGTCGTGAAAAGAAAAAAAACGCGCTGAATGAGAAGGTGTGTCCAAACTTTTGGTCTGTACTGTATATATATATATATATATACACACATATGTAGGCCATCGGCGACCAAGGAAACGCCAGCTAATCTGCTAGCGCAAGCTAACCATTAGCTACTCTTGTGATGGAAGCTAAACATTAGAAACTTCGTCCCTTCATCCGAATCCTTAGTATTTACTACATGCTACGTAGTAACTACTACTTGACTGTTGATGTAGTAAATACTATGTAGCAAATGAGCGAGTAGTAAGTATAAAATCGGACGTACTGCTCCACAATTTTGCTGGGTGTTTACGTCACATCGACTGTGGTCCCGTTAAACATAAACTTATCAACTTAAATGTTTAATTAGTTGTCAATGGTAGCCAAGGTCACTCTTCTTCCGCTGCATTGTGGGATAGCGTAGCATACATCGGCTGCTTACTGTGGCGGTAGTACACATCCATGAACTTTATGTTTACTACTCCGATCCATGCTGGAGATTCGGATCTACTACATCGCTTGCATACTGCTGTTCGCCTGCTACGTAGGAGGCGTAGTAGAGGTATTCTGATGCAGCACATAACATGGCGGAACAAGTATGGGCTTGTTTTATTTGTGGACATAGCATTTCTGTCTTGCATTTCTTATCCCAGACCAAAAAGCTGAGGAAGAAACTGTTGAAACTGGTCTTTGAACACCACCAGCAAAGTAAAGTCTAATTTGTAGTTCTCTGGCTGCGTAGGTACAGAGACATTCACTACATGCTTTATATTAAAAGGCAGTGTTGGGACCAATGTGTTGAGTAACCCGTTACAGTAAAACGTTACTATTGTGGTAACGAGCACAGCAACTAGTTAGTTTGCAAAAATCAGGAACACGTTTATTGTTACTTTCGTTGTTAGAAAGTTGTAATGAAAAACGCTGTGTGTATGTGTTTCACCGGTCTGTGGTGTGCAGCGTAATAATTACACCTACAACCAAAACCAGCTGTTGTCAGAAAAAAACATAAATAAATAAAAACTAGGAGAAAGATTCCTTCAATATATGGAGGTTATTTAATGGACCTCGTTTGATCAGGCAAGGACGAACAGTATTACAGAGTATTCCCAACAGCTGAACCTGCTTCCCACTAACTGACTGACAACTTTATAGATTCAGACCACCTTACTATTATCTACACCATATCAGTACACAATTCTTCCACTGGCTACTGCAGACTCCCAGGCGTCTTTGTCTGATGGGACACGCTCAATCTTAGGACACGTCAGGATGTTCAGTGCTCCGGGGGTCGTTTCCATGGTAATACATGTCGTAGGAATCCTAATATCAGTTAATTTGACCTAAGCTAATATTATACACACAATCAGTATATCATGAAGAAATAGCACAAAGTTCTCTCAGTATGTAATGATACAGGATTTCCCATAACAAAAATACTGACTCCAGTCTACTGTTGACCAATTAAATTGCACCCTGTGAGTGACGTGTTGGCTAGGCTAATGCTAACATCGCTAACCTCAAGCTCGTTTTTAAAGAACAGGCATCCCAAACTTACCCGTTTTCCCAGCTATGACTGTGTCCAGATTCGTCTTTTCTTCCTCGCCTTCCTTTTACCATTTGATTCACAGTCTAGAAACAAAAGTACTAACACAGCTAGCACTAGTTTATATTTCCTTGTCACCATGTTGGCTCTGTCCATCTGTCAGCCTTCAGTGACGTTTGCTTTTGGCAACATTGGAAATATCATTTTGGTTAAACACTGACTGTTTATGAGGCTGAAAATACTTTTTATTATTCATGTTCAGTTAAGTTTACAAAGAATGGAAAAACCTCCATGTTTATGTTGAACACTTTTTGCACTATTATTGATTCCAACAACTTCTAAATGGTCTCAGGCACATATTAATACGGGCTCTGATATAAGTATACTTTCTACCTATTTCAATAGGAAAAATAAATATAATGATAAAAAATTTCACTATATTTTATGCCATATTTTATGATCCAGTTTCTTCATAGAAATACTGCTAGGTAAAATGCTTAGATTTTTAGCACTATGCCACATCGACCACAAAATTATGTGTTTGCATTTGTAGAGGGTTGAAACAATAGAAATATATTAAAAACATAAAAAAGAAATCTGCATTTCTAATGTATTTTCATTCAGCCTTGCTGCTATCTTGTTAGGGAACCAACACATCCGTAAGAGAACTCTGAGTAAAAACAAGTTACTTTCCCCAGTAACTAGTTACTTTGAAAGAAGCAACTAGTAAAGTAACTAAGTTACTCATTTCAAGTAAGTTACCCAGCACCGATGAAAGGCCAGTTTATCTAAAGTGAACCGAAACCCGAACGGTTCTGGTATCAGATTTAATCAAAATAAGTCTAGATCTGACTACAGTGATCAAACTGGAAAATAAAATATCAAATTGTTTATACTGGAGGAAGAGCCAAAGGAAACCAGATGTTTCTGTCATGTAACGAGCATTTTATCCCCCATAATGCACCAGGGTCAGTTGAAATGAGACAGAAAAAATAACTGCTCAGCTCTCAGCGAGGACGGTCGCTTTTTTCCCTCCCTCCTCCTCCTGTGTCTTATCCCACAGCTCTCTGTCTCCTGTGCCTCTATCTGGAGTATCTTTTGGCAATTTTCTCCGAAACCAAACTGAATAAGCGAAGATGGAAATGGTCAGCTGGTCTCTGAATGCTATTGATAAAATCTACTCAACTCTACGAAGCACCGGTAAGGGTCAACCGGGGTGTCAACCATGGTGATCGGGTTTCTGCTGATTGGAATGGGCAGTTACTGGAACTACCGAAAAATGGAGCAACAAAGATCTGAAACACGGTCGAGATTGGTCACTGTTCTGGAAGCGATTGGACGGCTGAAGGAACAGCTGGATGCGTTGATTCGTACTGATGGGACTCAGAACCAAATGCTGGGGGAGCTGGGACGCAGTACAGACGCTGTAAGAGGCGATCTGGCCGGCGCTCTGGGACTCATCTGCAATTTGTCATCGGACTTGGAGAAACTGTCGGTACGGATTGGGGCAACTTGAAATTAATTGGATTTGGAACTTTAATTTGAACTACAATTTGGCTGAATTAGACTAAAAAAGAAACCACTGACAGACTGAAGGGACAGAGAGGAATATTTGATCTCTCCCTGCAATCCAAACAATTTTATATTTTGGCTCCCATGAAGACCTTCAACCTGGTCCTAATCAAATGTCCCTGAGAAGAATGTCAACAGAGTCTCCTCTCCCCCGTACACCTGCATCTACTGACGCACACACTGACATGGTTACACACACTCACATTCACACACACCGTCTCGCTGTATCCTCATTTTCTCTCCTGCAACAGGAAGCTGGATAACAGCGCGCCTCGATGGCAGCGCGTTAACCTGTGGACTGGAGCTCATACCTGCCCATCCTTCCTGATGTGTCATTGTTAATGTCTGAATATGTGCTTAAATGTTTGTTGGTGTGGTTTTTTCTATTACCTGCGTTGTGAGTGCTGTACGGACCCACAACACAGGTGAGCGTTTTTTCCCCCTCACCGTGGAACCCTCCCCTACCCAGATGTGTATTTCTCTATGTTTCATAAACGGGAGCGCCGCTCGGTGGCTGCATGCCCAACAGTGACCTGGATCTGTTTGTTGTTGTTGTTTGTAATGATCTTGGACAGGTTGTACTGTATCTTTAAATTCCTTGTATGCATCATAGTTGTATGTGTCATACTTTGCCATTAAAGCTGATTCTGATTCTGAGAAAAACCTTCCAATCAGCTTCTCAGCACTCTGAGCCTTTAAAGGGATAGTCACACATTTCTGGCAGTGCTGCTCTTATTCAGGAAGTTCACTGCAGAACAAACAGCCAATCAGATTGATGCTTTTCTCAGCTTCCAGGAAGCCCACCGGCTGTGTGTTTGTGTGTGTGTGTGTTGCTCACCAGCTTTCCCGATCTGTATCGCCAGCCTGGTCAGTTTTCCCTGGAGGACAGACTTCTCCTTCTTGGTCACGTTGACCTTCTTCACCTGCTTGACCTCCTCCTTCTCCTCCGGCTCGGTGGCCTCCTCGCTCTTCAGCGGCTGGATCTCCAGGGCCACGCCGTCCTGAGTTTTGGCTGGTCGGGGGGTAGGGGGAAGGTGGGGTTTTAGGTGACGATGAGTGAAGAGAAAACGAGGTGGACAAAAAGGAGTTGTGGAAAGATGTGATGAAGATGAGAAACAAAAAGCAGGTTTATTTTAATGGATGAAAAAAAAGGTAGATAAAATAATATGATGAGTAGAAATAAAAGAGGAAAGCAAGAGAGGAGGGAGCAGGGTGCAGGTCAGGGGGGAGAGGCAGAGAGAATATTCAGCTGCAGCAGGTTCCAGATCCGGTTCGGTCCAGACTGATGAAGAGGAGCTGCTCCTCCTTTACATAAACAAACTTCCTATTTGCATCCTGCTCCGTCAGCTGGAGCCACAGAATCTCGACTCACAGCAACAAACTATCAGCCCCTTTATTCTGATGAGCCTAAATAAAATCCAGCTGTGTGAGTCTAATGGCAGATGTTCTGGTTCTGGTCCAGTTAAAGCAGGGTCAGGTTCTACCAGGACAGCTTCCATCAGAAGGATGGTTGCAGCATCATGCTTCAGCAGGACAACCAGCCAGATATATTATGGGATGGAGGCAAAGATCTGAGCTTCTAGAAACAAAGTCCAGAATACCAAGTGGGTTCTACACGGTTCTGGTTCAGCAGAACAACACTGGTGCACAGACCACAGAGTGTCGATCCGTCACAGAACATCCACTTCCAATCTGTTCACATGCACTTTGGGCTGGTTCTGTACTGGACCTTCATGGTGAATCCTTCACCAGAACCGGGCCCAGGTTCTGTTCCTGCAGTAGGAACAGTGGATCAGGGTCCAGTTCTGTTCTGGAGTAAACTCTTCTGGGCCACGATGACCGGGTCAGAACCAGGACTGAACGCATCAAACTCTAGTGAATGACTGAGGGAAGAAACCAGCCCGTAGGGGGCGCCAACATCTGACACATGGTTATTTCTGGATGGTTCTATTTCTGTACCGGCCCTTTAAATAAAAGAGTCAGGTTTAGATGGTCTGGATGCAGCTGAACGACTAAATCTGATTTTAAGTCGATAAACATTATTTTGGTCTAAACAGATTATAATATGTTCAATTCCTGATGAATCTTTGAAGGTTCAGAAATGTCCGTTTTCTTTGATAAACTCCACTATTTTCTGAACGACTGACTCTGTTGGGGAGAGGAGGATGTTTGACCTCTGACCTCCTCTGGCTGGTTCTGTCTGTGGACAGATGAGGGACGTTCTGTCCTCCTCAGGTTGAATCAGAATAAAAAAGAAGATGTCTGTTCTCTTTCCTGATTGGTTGGATTCTAAGCTGCAGAGAAGCATGACTCAGCATGAAGATGTGACTGTGGACGTCAGAGAAGCCCAGACTCCCCACACACAATATTAGCATCACAACATGGGACATTCAACATTCCAGATGTGGGGATGGGTCAAACCAGGAAGCTTTATGGTCCACAACACTTAACTAACCGACAGGACGGAGACCCGACAACAGAACCAGAACCATGGGAGAACGCACGGCGCCACAAACCAGAGATGAAGTCAAAGGATCACCCCCAACAGAATGGAAGAGGACAGAGGAGGAACGAAGGACACGACACCCTGGAGGACGCCACAGTGAGACAGATGAGAGCAGGAGGAGCTGGAGGACAGACAGGACAGGAGCTACGGAGGTCCACCAACACAGGAAGGGTGCAACTCCCACTCAGCCTCGCTTCATGGCGGCTCTGAGGAAGCTGGTCAGCAGGAGCTGAATGACACCAGAGCTGCTGACGCAACGCGTCCTGAGGTCCAAACAGGACAGTTGGCCGGTTCTGGACAAGGACCCGATGACATCATCAGCAGTCACACGCCGTCATCCGAGGAATGAAAGCTTGTATCATCAATCTGCAGCGTCTCTCTGCGTGTTTTAGATGATCCAGTCTGTGACAGGGAACCACAGAACCGCCTACAGCGCGTTGAACCAGACCCAGGGTCTGCTAGAACCTTGGTTCTGTTCTGGATTACTAAATCAGCTTCCTGTCTGAACAGGAAACAGGTAGACTGTACCACCGCCAGGAGAACGGATCGGACCACAACCAGAGGTTACATCACTGATCAGGTAGGAACCAACTAGACCCCAGAACCAGAACCAGATATCCTTACCACAGACCTGCCAACCCTGTAGGGGGCAGTAGTTCCCAACATCAATCAGAGTCTAACTTCCACGTGCTGATGGATGACGCAACATGGCTCTGAGTGCCGTGATGGAGCTTCTCATCTCAGGCTGCAGAAGTTCTGCTTCATTTACAACCTCCAGAAAATTCCCACATCTTCAATTCAGTCAAAAGTTTTTAACAAGAATCGTTTTTAATGCTGCGAATCAGTTTTTGTGTGGATGAAGGACCAAATCATAGAAAATATCTTTGTTTTATAGACACTATGCTGCTCACCAACTGTTGGTTCACTGCAGCTTTGGATCAATGAATCAGAGATTCTGATCGACCATCAATCAGACCCAAGATGGAGACTAGATCTGGTTCTCCGTACACAGAGTTCTGGTTTTTGGGTTCTTTCCTTTGACCTTCTGTGGAGGACTTTATGTTTCATCAGGTAAATCAGATGATGCTCCGCCTCCACTGAGCGGGGCGGTTCCTATTGTATGGTCTGCTGTGTTCAAGAGAACGGTTCTTTTGGACCAACAGGTGAAGGGAACCCAGGAACGGTTCGGGTCGGTTTTATAACAGAAACAGAACAGCCTAGAGAACCGACCCGACCACTCCGTGGAACAGCCAGAGTGTTTTAGTCCTCCCCATTTTATCCCAGGAACCAGTTAACGCTGAAGGTTCTGGAACCAGTTAACGCTGAAGGTTCTGGTAACGTATCGCTGTAGGTCCGTTTCTCTGGGATGATTTTTATCCGTTACATTAAATGAACGGCCGATAACTTCAGAGATCATCTGTGTTTGTCCAGAAATGTTGATCTGCTCCAGAACCTGAGCGCCTAAGACAGAACCAGAACCACTGGAGGCTGTAGCTATTCCACAGTCACAGCGCCCCCTATCAGCAGCAACAGGCAAAGCAGAAGCGCCACCCTGGGGTCTGAAGACGTTGCACAAATCAGAAGAAAACTGTTAAAAATCAATAAAAATCCAGAATAAAGGTAATTTAGCTCCAGTTTTCTTCATCTCGTTCTCTTGAACGCAGCATTGCGTCTCATCTTGGGAGTTTCATACGTCTTTACTCTCTGCCTAACAGAGCTAAACTCTCCTGTTCTGTCCTGGTTCTATGCGCTGCAGCCTCTGGTTAAACTGTTCTCGTGGTAGAGATCCTGCAGAGTCCCTGATGATGTTTCTCTCATGGGGTTGTCTGGAGCTAGAAGTGTTAGCAGCTCTTTATGAATCTGTGTTATACTGTGCTGCTCTCTGAACCTCACTAAGCAGCAGCTGAGGGTTTCTACCTGCAGCCAGAGGAAAGTGTGGAGCTTTCCCTGCTGCTGGGTGCTTCAGTCGGGGGTCAGAGAGCTGCAAGGTGAGAGTTGCACCCTTGGACAGGTAAAGCAAAGCGAGAGAACGCCCCTCTAACAGCAGAGAGACAGAGAGCGATGGACTGGAACTCCCCTCCCACTGCTAGGTGGAGGGAGACGGGGAGGATGGAGGGACAGGGACAGACAGGTGGATGGATGGAGGGGTTACCTTTGTTGCGATTTTCGGGGGGTCCTTGTTTTTTACCTGTTCAGACAGAGAGAGAGGGCGGAATGCTGATAAGATGGATCAAACCACAGAGCGAGAACACAAAGGTGTGTGTGTGTGTGTGTGGGGATGATGACATCAGCGCTGTGACCTTTAACCTTTAGGCCTGAGGTCATGTGACAGAGCAACACTTCAGTTGAATCCATCCCATAATACCCCCAGCTGTGTGTTCAGTGCAGGTGGTCCATGCTGTTGAACCGGACCAGAACCTCCTCCCTGATGCTGGAGGTTCTTGTTGCTCCATCACATCAAGTCCTGCTGGTTCGGAACGTTCTCTCCTTTCTCTCCAGAACCGGATGGAGTGGACCTGGATCCACACATCAGCTCATCAGTTCTGAAGAATGCCGGCTGGTATAAACGGTTAATCTGGACGGACTGGGTGAGGAAAACCACGCTGAGCTCAGCTGCAGGTTTCAGTCTGTTAGAGCAGCAGGATGTGTGTGTGTGTGTGTGTGAGTGTGAAAATGAGAGGAATGAGCTGACATGAATGAACCTGCAGGAACCTGTTGGACCCGACTGTGGTTCTCCTGCTCAGCGTCTCTGATCCATTCAGCCCTATGAACTCAAACTGCAAACAGTAGAACCCAGGATGGGACCAAATGGATACCGGAGCAGAACCGAGCCAGGCTGACCGGCAGGAGGAAGTAACAGGGATAGGACAGGCTGGGAAAGGATCAGTGTTCCTGGAGTCCACAGAACCGGGCCAGAAGTGTGGAAACCTGGATGAGCAGGGAATCAACAGCCAGACCACCGAGTGTTGTCCTCCATGGTGTCCACCATGACTCAGCATTTCACCCTGCTTCATGTCTACCATCAGCCGAACCACCGGTTCTGGTGGCGCAGAGATCTGGTGATGAAGCGGTTCTGCTCTGGTCTCATTTACTGGCTGCCGTCTGAAGACGAGTCGGACTTCTGACCTCCTACCAAACCCATTAGAACCAGCCTGAGCCGCTCACCTTTTTTGACTTTCTTCTCGTCGTCGTGCTCGCTGGAGCCCAGCAGGGTGAAGATGATGCCGGTCTGAGAGTTGACGCCTACGGCCGCCACCACCATCCTACCAGAACCTTCCATCACATGAGTCCCTGAGGAAGAGGAGGAGGAGCTCACAGACTGGAAGCGTTTTATTGGTCGGTGCACACGATGCGTTCACTTACCGGACAGCAGCATGGGGTCCTTGTCCAGGGACTTCCGGACCTGATCCGACTCTCCGGTCAGAGAGCTCTCGTCCAGCTTCAGGTCATTGCCCTGGATGAGGATGCCGTCGGTGGGCAGCAGGTCTCCTATAGGAGGGGTCAGAGGTCAGGGCTGCAGTCGTTTATAGAGAAACATACACGGGGACACGAGCTGTGGCGGCGTCTCCGTCACTCACCGTATTTGATCTGAGCGATGTCTCCCACCACGATCTCTGCCACGGGGATCTGGATCACCTGACCTTTACGGATAACGGTGAACTTCTGCTCCTGCTCAATGCGGCTCTGGAGGCCGCGGAACTGCTTCTCCTTGGACCAATCGTTGAAGGCCGTGACAAGGACCACGATGGCCACGGAGAACAAAATGGCGGCGCCCTCGATCCAGCCGGCCTGGGATTCTCCCTCGTCCTCCACGCCGCCGGCGGCCTGGCCGCATGCTGCCGGGTGGAAGGAGAGGGAAGCCATGTTTCAGTTAATAACGTCTCCGTTTTCTTACTTCTTCTTAATAAAGTAAAAAATCCCTAAAGATTCTTTTTCTCAGAATGAATAATTAAACAAGCAGGAGTTCATACATTAGTGGAAGGTTGAGTGGAAGGAAGAAGTGTGGCAGTAAAAAAGGATCGTCACTTCAGATCCATCACAAATCCAGAACACAGACTAGAACAGCTACATTAAAGGTGAGAAGTCTCTCCTGACACAGAACCAGTGATCCAAAGATTTCATTTTATCTGGACCTCATCTTCCCAGTGTGAGGAGGAAGAGAGGAGAGAACCAGAACCCACAGGGCTGGAGGTCCAGTTTCCACAGTGAGAGATGATCTGGTACCGTTTCATCTGCTTCTGGTACACTGGGTTTTCTCAAGTCCAGTCAGCGCCGCTACCAGAACATTTAGAGCTTTATGGAGACGCTGGTTATATTCTCCAACCGGAATTGGTACCGACCCAGACTGCCAATGGTACCAAAAGATGGTCCAATAACCATGATGGTTCTGGGCTTGATAAGTCAGCAACCAGGTCTGACCAGAACCTCATAGAGAACCTATGCAGTCCAGAGGAAGATGAGAGACACCAGAACCAAAGATGATGATGAGCTGAAGGTTCTATCAGAGTAACTTGGGCTTCCAGAACCTCAGCAGAAGCTCAGGTAGCTCTCCTCCATACTAAACAGAACCTGGAGGTACCGTTCAGCCAGGCCATCAGTTCTGGGTTTAAATCTTTCTTACTGGTTTTATGTAATTATTCTCTGGTTTTAGATGTAAAACTGGTTGAATATATTCAGTATGTCTACAGAATAAATCATTTCGAAGGATAAAACAGCGTTAATAAACATTCAGAGGTCATGACCTCTCCCAGCCTTCTCTGGAGTTTGTGTATTCTACAGCAAAAAGGTCAGAGGTCAGCGTAAAGCCAATTAATCAGGACTATCTGAGACAAGAAGTTGAGTGAGGAACGTGTCATGGGGGGGCAGATCCAGATGTGAGTGCCCCATCACTCACATCTGGATCTGATCTCCTTCATAATGAGGCAAAATAAAGATGTTAACAGCGTCTTTAAACAAGGACTGACCTGCAGCGTTGCCCCCTGGTGGATGGTAGAAGGACAGGCCGAGGGAGATGATGGCGGCGATCTCCAGGATGATGAGGGTGACGTCCTGCAGCGCCTCCCAGACCAGCTGCAGGAACGTCTTGGGCTTCTTGGGGGGAATTAAGTTCTTCCCGAAGGCAGTGTGGCGCTTTTCTAGATCGGTCGGGTTTCCAGACAGACCTGCAGACACAGAGAGTCAACATGATGGACCCGGCCCAGCGGTTCTGATGGAACAGCAGGAACAGGTTGAGGTTTTTTTCTGCTGAGTCAGATCTTTGTGGACAACATGCCCAGAGGAAAAGAGGCCATAAGGAGATTTTAACCTGTGAGCAGCTTCATTATTAAACATCAGTGGATTATTATCACCTTCTGAGTTAAACACTCTATATTTAATATGAAATACCATAAATGATCTGCTCAGACCGCCCAGGGTAACAGTCATCTCCATTTATTCTGTTCTGGGGTCGGGTTTGACCCACTTCCTGTAAAATCCTTTCCATCTTCACATTCTCACACAGGCTGCAATCATGTTTTGGATCAGAACATTATGACCTCAAGACTAACAGATTAATCACATGTTTTATTCATTTTCCATTTCTGCTCCAGAAGACCTACACAACAAAGTCGTCATGTCAAATACCAGAGGTCATGTGACACCCCATCAGTGGTCATAATGCCTGCCTCCCCGCCTGGAGCCCAACGATCAGCACCTGGTGGAGCCGGCCCGGTTCGGCCCGGTTCCTGGTGGAGAACCTCCAACAGGCAAAGCCCAGAGCGGATCAGAACCACAGCTCCATCCCTCAGACAGGACTGGAGGTTCTGCAGCAGGTTCCACATCTTCCCAGATGAACTGAGCAGACTACATTTCCCAACATGCTTAGCTGCAGCCCCAAAAGCTCTCCCAATGGTCCGTGGCCAACAGAAGCTTGGAGCCAGTCTGAGCCGTTCAGCAGTATTTATATCCACTTCCTCCATCAGGGGACATGTCTAGAACGGGAGTGTTGGGGAAGGAATCATTCTGCTTGTAATCAGGTTTAATCTGCCCCAAACAGTAATTTTACCATGTTTATATTCCTTCTGGACTTACAAACGCCTCTTAAAGTACTTCTTGATTCTATTCCGGGGCGGGTTGGACGTAATACACATTTACGCCACAGCAGGACTGCTAAAGGACTATTCCGCTTGTTGCTTTTTAACAATCCTGCTGAAGGAGGAAGTAAATATAAATACTGCTGAACAGCTCAGACGGGCTCCTAAATTCTCAGGGTGAGTAAGAAAACAGTTTGCAAAAAATAAGGTCCAGGATGGTCACTGAGGCAAAAACTCGGGCGTGGGAGGAGTTTGGAGAGACCATGGAGAACGACTTCCGTGTGGCTTCAAAGCGATTCTGGTCCACCATCCGACGCCTGAGGGGGGGGTGGGGGGTGGTGGTGTGCTGCTGACCTCAACACGGGACGTTTTGGGTTGGTGGGTGGAATACTTCAAGGACCTCCTCAATCCCACCAACACGCCTTCCTGTTTGGAAGCATTTGGGACGGGCTCTCCAATCTCTGGTGCTGAGGTTGTTAAAAAGCTCCTTGGTGGCTCCAGGGGTGAATGAGATTGAGCCGGAGTTCCTCAAGGCTCTGGATGTTGTAGGGCTGTGTTGGTTAACACGGCTCTGCAATATTGCATGGACATCGGGGGCAGTTCCCTTGGATTGGCAGACCGGGGTTTTGTTCCTCCTCTTTAAAAAGGGGGACCACAGGATGTGTTCCTACTATAGGGGATCACACTGCTGAGCCTCCCTGGTAAGGTCTATTCAGGGGTTCTGGAGAGGAGGGTCCGACGGATAGTCGAACCTTGGATCCAGGAGGAACAATGTGGTTCTGGTCCTGACCGTGGAACACTGGACCAGCTCTACACCCTCAGCAGGGTCCTGGAGGGTGCGTGGGAGTTCACCCAACCGGTCTACATGTGCTTTGTGGACTTGAAGAAGACGTTTGACCGTGTCCCTTGGGGTGTCCTGTGGGGGGAACTCTGGGAGTATGGGGTACCAGGACCTTTGATAAGGACTGTTAGGTCCCTGTATGAACGGTGTCAGAGTCTGGTTCTCATTGCCGGCAGTAAGTCGGATTCATTCCCAGTGAGAGATGGACTCCGCCAATGTTGCCCTTTGTCATCGATTCTGTTCATAACATTTATGGACAGGATTTCTAGGCGCAGCCAAGGTGATGAGGGGATCCGATTCATAACTCATAATTATTGGTGATTACTGTAAACCAGACACTGATCAGACTCTCTGTGCCTCCAACACTTCTGGAGCTCAGACCTACAAAGATCTCCACCAGCTCCAGACCGTCAGCAGAGGTCAGGGGTCACCGAAGTGTTTCTGACTGACGGAGCTGCAGCAGGTGAGGCGCTGATGTTGGATGATGATGAGTTTTAATGAGAAGCAGATGAATCACAGCAGCAGCGACAGTCCAGCTTCCCGTCAGCAGAAGGAAACATAATGAGGTTAGCAAGATGGATTTTAAAAATACACCAGCTGTCAAAGTGTTGATGCTCAACGTTTGGTCACACAGTGGTTGAGTTTCCAGCCTGGTTTGATCATCTAAACCACTCAGACTGAGGCTGTCACACTGAAATAGAAGCACGAGCTTCACAGAAACTCCTGCTTCTTTTTTTGGCTCACTTCTGGTTCCTGGTCCCAGAGGAGATGAACATGAGAGCAGCAACATCTGCAGAGATGGGACTCGTCCCCGCCTGAGAGACGGAGAAATAAATAGCAGAGCTCACAGAACACAGACAGGGATCACTGTCCTGACCGGGTCCATATCTGGTGCTGGTACCATGGTTAATTCGTCTGCGCTCCGGAGAAAACTGATTAATAATCAGTTTCTCAGCCTACGTTTAAAAGAGCTAAAATTATTTAAATGAGCCATTCTGAGTCTCTTAATAGATTTATTTATTAAATCACGGTTGTTAGCAGACAGTGGTGAGCAGATCAGAACTACATGGCAGTGAAGGAAAAATCTATCAGCATGGTTAACATCTGCAGCACTGTAGGCTGCAGAAACAGAAGAAAAAAGGACAGTAATAATATTTAATATGTTTCCAGCTGATGAAATACGCTGCCGTCTATTATGATGATCCATCCATCCAGGGATCTCATCTCTGCCTCACTCCAGGCATGTTCTTTCTAATATATATGTGTGCCTTCAATGTTCTGCTGTGTAAAGCTGAGGCACGATGATCAAATAATTGTAGATATCTCTAACCTGAACTGCTGATTGTTATATGTGAGGACTTTCATCCTGTAGCTGGTTAGATTTGTGCTACATACGGTTAGCTTTGCACATAGATAGTTTAGATTTTATTTAGTTAGTCTAATTGTTTAACAGCTTTGCATAGCCAGATTATCTTAAAACCCTGAGGAACAGGAACTGGTTGGGAGACGTATCGCGTTGGTAAGACGTTTCGCGTCATTTCCTGTTTTGTGACTAACTCGTTTGTAGCAAGTCGGTGTTTCTCTCTCTCTTGAACTGATCTAACTTTCTCTGTCAATAAGTTTTTTCTGAGTTGCTTTAACACACAAACACATTAAAACGTTAATTTTCTTCACGGTTTGGGACTCTTTAAGCGTTTCACTGTTTTTTTTTTTTGGGCTTGGTAAGGTACCGCTTGGTTAGCTTAGCTTCACGGCTAGCATGGCTTCGGCAGCTTTCTCTCTTGTCCCTCCATCTCTCTCTACACCTCCTCCTCTTTCCTGCTCTCTCTGTCAGATGTTTAGTTACTCCTCCGCCTCATTTAGTGAAGTTGGTAGGTGTAATAAATGCAGCATTTTTGTAGCTTTGGAGGCGAGGGTTTCTGAGCTAGAGGCCCGGCTCCGCGCTGTAGAACAGCCAGGCCCAGCAGTAGCTAGCGCGGAGTCAACTAGGACAGGACCTAGCCGTCCTTCAACAGCTCCCGTGCAGCCGGGACCTCAGGCGAGCTGGGTGACTGTTCGTAGGAAGACTAGCGCCAGACCCCAGTCCGCGGCCAACCTCCAGCCCCTTTCTCTGAACAATAGGTTCGCCCCGCTCAGCGACGCACCCGCCGAGCAGGAGAGGCCGATTCTTGTAATTGGCAGCTCCATAGTTAGGAATGTGGCTCCAGAGACACGAAAGACCACCGTCAAATGCCTTCCAGGGGCCAGGGCTGCGGACATTAGGTCCCATCTGAAGCTTTTGGCCAAGGACAAACGGCGGTATAGCAGGATCGTTATCCATGCTGGTGGCAACGACACCCGGCGACGGCAGTCGGAGGTCACTAAAATTAGCGTAGCTTCGGTGTGTAGGGCTGCCAAAAAGATGTCTGACTCTGTAATTTTTTCTGGTCCCCTGCCTGATCGTACTAGCGATGACATGTACAGCCGTATGCTTTCGTTCCACCTTTGGTTGTCAAGGTGGTGTCCAGAAAACGATGTGGGCTACATTGATAACTGGGGGGCCTTCTGGGGAAAACCTGGACTGTTACGTAGAGACGGCATCCATCCCACCGAGGACGGAGCTTCGCTTCTTTCCAGGAACATTGATAGGGTTATCTCTAGTTCCCCAAAGCCGTGACAACCCAGAGTCCAGCTCAGGGAACCCAGAGTCCAGATCAGGGAACCCAGAGTCCAGGTCAAGGAACAGGGACTGCCACCCACCCACTACCCTATAGAGATAGTTTCCCGTCCACTACCCAAAACTAATGAATTAAAAGTTAATGCTACTAGAGCAAAGTATAAAAATCTCATAAAGATAAATAAAACTCGGACTGAACATAAAAACAAATCAATTAAATGTGGTTTACTAAACATAAGATCTCTCCCCTCAAAAACACTCTTGGTAAATGACTTAATTTGTGAAAATAATATTGATTTGTTTTGTCTTGCAGAGACATGGTTGCAGGAAGAGGACCATGTCACAATAAATGAGTCAACTCCCCCTAGCTACTTAAACTTTAGTGTCCCTCGAAGTACTGGTCGAGGAGGTGGAGTAGCAACTATCTTTCATTCCGATTTACTAATTAATCTCCAAAAAAATAATAGTTACAGTTCCTTTGAGCATCTAGTTTTTAGCTTTCCTCATACACATAACAAAGCAGTAAAGCCACTTTTGTTTGTGGTCTTATATCGTCCACCAGGACCTTATTCTCAATTTTTAGATCAGATTTCAGATTTTCTATCTGACTTAGTTTTAAACACTGATAAAGTCATTATAGTCGGAGACTTCAATATTCATGTTGATAATGAAAGTGATAGTCTAAATACAGCTTTTCACACTATCCTAGACTCAATAGGCTTTACTCAAAATGTGCAGGGACCAACACATTCTTGTCACCACACTTTAGATCTTGTGCTGACTTATGGCATTGACTGTGAAGAAATAACAGTCTTTCCACATAACCCTATCCTGTCTGATCATTTCCTTATCACTTTTAAACTTACTCTAATGGATCATATCAAACCTGAAAGAAAACTTCATTATACCAGAACGTTATCAGACAACGCTGTAGCAAATTTTAAAGAAGCTCTTCCAACTTTAATTTCCTCAGTTTATAAATGCAGAACAGAAAACAGTGATTTAACTCGTGACCCCTCACAACTTGACATTTTAGTTCATAGCGTTAATTCCTCCCTGCGTCGGGCAATAGACAAAGTTGCCCCCTTGAAAAGGAAGGTGGCTAGCCATAGAAGATTAACTCCCTGGTTTAATTTAGAGCTACGTACCCTAAAGCAGAATGTTAGAAAACTAGAGAGAAAATGGCGCTCCACGCATTTACATGATTCCTTTTTAATATGGAAAAATAGTTTATTGCTATATAAAAAGAGCCTTCACACAGCTAGAACAGCATATTATTCATCTTTAATCGAGGAGAATAAAAATAATCCTAGGTTTCTTTTTAATACAGTTGCCAAACTCACACAGGATCATAGCTCTATCGAGCCAACCATTCCCCAAGCTCTAAGCAGTGACGACTTCATGCAATTCTTTATAAATAAAATAGACTCCATAAAGAATAAGATAATTGGGAACCTTCCCAATATGCTTGCTTCCTCCTTAGTTAATGAGGCAGCCTCAAAAATGGTGGAACCTAATATATGCTTAAACTGCTTTAATGCAGCCGAACTTTGTGATGTACTAAAATTATTAGCTTCATCTAAACCTTCAACTTGCGTTTTAGACCCAATCCCAACTAAACTCTTAAAAGAAGTTTTCCCTCTGATCGCTGCTCCAATTTTAAATATAATGAATCTATCCTTAGTCAATGGATATGTACCACAGGAGTTTAAGATTGCTGTAATTAAACCTCTACTTAAGAAACCCTCTCTTGATCAAAACGACTTAATTAACTATAGACCGATATCTAATCTTCCCTTCTTATCTAAAATTCTTGAGAAAATAGTTGCACACCAGATATGTGAGCATTTAAACAATAATGAGCTGTTTGAGAAGTTTCAGTCAGGCTTTAGAGCTCATCACAGCACTGAAACAGCTCTGGTGAAGGTTACTAATGATATTCTCATAGCCTCAGACAATGGACTGGTGACCATTCTGGTCCTGTTAGATCTCAGTGCTGCCTTTGACACTGTTGACCACAATATTCTCATAGAAAGGCTTCAAAGTGTCGGTATAATAGGAACAGCACTAGGTTGGTTTAAATCTTATTTGTCTAACAGATTTCAGTTTGTTCAGGTAAACAATAGATCTTCCTCAACCTCAATAGTTACTTGCGGAGTACCACAGGGTTCAGTGCTTGGGCCGATTCTCTTTACTATATATATGCTTCCTATTGGTAAAATAATTAGGCAGCATGGGATAAAATTCCATAGTTACGCAGATGATACACAGCTATATCTATCCATAAATCCTGATGAATCCAATCAGTTAGGTAGACTACAGGCATGTCTGGAAGACATAAAAACTTGGATGACTCTAAACTTCTTGCTTCTAAATTCTGATAAAACAGAAGTTGTCGTCTTTGGACCAGAAGCTCTGAAAAAGAAACTACTTAGTCAGCCCCTTCACCTGGACGGCATTAAATTAGCCTCCAGTAATAAAGCAAAAAACCTCGGTGTCATTTTTGACCAAGATATGTCATTTAAATCTCCATTAAAGAAGTCTGTAGGATTTCCTTTTTTCACCTTAGGAATATTGCAAAAATTAGAACCATCCTGTCCAGGAATGATGCTGAAAAACTAGTCCATGCCTTTGTTACTTCAAGGCTGGATTACTGTAACTGTCTATTATCAGGTAGTCCACAGAATACAATTAAAAGTCTTCAGTTAGTTCAAAATGCTGCTGCTAGGATTCTGATGAATATTAAAAGAAGAGATCACATTTCCCCTGTTTTAGCTTCTCTTCACTGGCTCCCAGTAAAATCTAGAATAGAATTCAAGATCCTCCTTCTGACATATAAAGCCCTTAATAATCTAGCTCCATCATACATAAGAGACCTGATTGTTCCATATGTTCCTAACAGAGACCTTCGCTCTCAGACTGCAGGTTTACTGGTAGTTCCTAGGATTTCTAAAAGTAGAATGGGTGGCAGATCTTTCAGCTATCAGGCTCCCCTCCTATGGAACCGGCTCCCAGGGTTGGTTCGTGAAGCAGACAATTTGTCTATCTTTAAAACTAGGCTAAAAACTTTCCTCTTTGACAAAGCTTACAGTTAGAGATATGTTTATAGGTAGTTAGAGTCAGGTCAGACAGGTAGATAGGAAGAGACAGGTTAATGTTAGTAGTCAGGCAGAGTGTCAAAAGTTAGGAAGAGATAGGAAGAGGTAGAGTAGCTAGGTAGAGATAGATTAATGTAAGCCAGGTAAAGATCCGGAGCCGGTCGCGGCTTACCGCCGCGGAAGAAATGTGCCCCACAGGGGCCAGCCAGCGCCGGAGAGAGGTCCCTCAAGGGGATCCTCCCGCACAGTGCGGCCGCCCATTACCTGCCGGGTTGAATCCCCCGGGCAGACTGTGCGGACCCCACCCGTTTATCTCTTAAACGTTTCTCGCCCTCTTCAACTCTGTCCTCTCAGTTCTGTCTATTTTTCCTTAAGATAGTTGTCGACTATCGGTCTCGTGCCGGTATTTAGCCTTAGATGGAGTTTACCACCCACTTTGGGCTGCATTCTCAAACAACCCGACTCCGAGAAGACCCCGGCATGACGGGGGCCGTTACCGGCCCTACACCGTCCACGGGTCAGGAGGACTCAGACAGAGTGTTGGTAGCCAGGTCTCCTAGTAGCTAGGAGACAGGTTAATGTTAGTAGCTATGCTGCTTTAGGCTAGGCTGTTGGAGGACATTATTAGGGTCTGTTCCTACTTTCTCTCCTACTTCTCCCCAACTGCATGATGTGCTGTCAATTCAAGCACTAACCTGTTTTCTATTATAGTAGGTGCTCCGGATTAGCCCTGCTTGACGACCCTGACTAAGATGGCATTGCAGTGACGGAAAATTCTCCACGTCCTGCAACAAACTTCTGCATCAGTTCTATTGCTCTTTCTGTGTCTCTGTTATGTATTCTCCAAGCCACAGACGGTCGCGGCAGATAACCGCTTGTGCTGAGCCTGGTTCTGCCGGAGGTTTCTTCCTGTTAAAAGGGAGTTTTTCCTTCCCACTGTCGCTGCATGCTTGCTCAGTATGAGGGATTGCTGAGAATTCCACGACGCAATCTTCTGTGGTTCTGTAATTTCTACATTAAACATTGTATTGTAATAACTCTTTTTGTAAAGTGCCTTGAGATGACATCTGTTGTGAAATGGCGCTATATAAATAAACTGAATTGAAATTGAATTGGATCTTGTCGGACATATGCAAAAACATTAAACATGTCTATAGAATTACTCATGCTGCAGCATTAAAATCTCTTCCAGCATTTAATAAATCAGTTTTCCACACAGTGAAAATATTTTCATGAACTATGATCACGTTGGTCAAAACAGATAACAGAGTCTAGCGCCACCTGCAGCCTAAGTTAAGCCTTGCCTGTACCGAGTTCAGCTGATAACTGGGTTGGAACGTAGCTGGACCGTTTTCACGTCGACCATGACGGAACATGGAGAACTTCAGACTGAGCTGGACCCGCAGGGAGTTCTGGTTCAGCTCTGGAAAAATGACTGAGGCAGCGTGTTTTAGAACTCAGCGAGTGGTTCTCCATCTGCTCGGGTCAGAACCAGAACCTCCTCCTCTGAGATCCAGCCCAACTCTGAGTACAGATATATATTTTAATAACATCCTTCTTATTTTTAAAATTTCTTTATTTTCAGATCAAAATTCATTTTCCATCAGTAACATTTTGTTTGATCAATTTGAAAAATGAAGTTATTTTTATTAGTGTTTCACACATTTTAAGTGTTACATATTTTTCAATTATTGATCAACTTTTTTAGAATATTTGCATGAGAATTTGATTAGTTTCTGAGGGTTTATTTAGGGTTTATTTCTCTCCGTTCTGGTTCTGCTGGGTCGGTCCAATCTGTCAGATCGGCCGTTTGTCCCTGCAGGACGGAGGGTCTGCTTTTGTTGGAACAAACTGACTGCAAAGCTGCTTTAAATCAAAACTAATCTATTGTAGGGCTGAACGATTAATTGCATATGCAATTAAATCGCGATTTGGTTAAATGTGATTTCCTTTTGACTTGATGTAAACATATCTGCTAAAGTCACGTGACTTGCAAACAACGCAGGGAGAGAAGGAAACATTGAACTTTAACCCGTTATAAAATGACCTAAAGCTTAACAGAATCCAACACTGAACAATATTTGGTACCAAAGAGGAAAAGTACATCAGTTGTGAGAAATTATATCGGCTATGAAAACGTTGATGCTGCGCAACGCCAGGTATTATGCAGAACCCGTCTTGGTATTGTTGCTGCCTCACGTAGGCTACAGTACGAACCTTTATCAACACCTAAAAACATCACACCACCATCTAGGAGAGTTGCACGGCTAAACTGACCGCCACCAGTGTTTCAATTTCCAGTTAACAAACTGACCGAGCTGTTTGAAAGAATCGCTCCTTACGAACTTAAAAAAATCGGCACACGGAAATAACTCGTGCTATAACGGGTTTTATAGCCAAAAGTTTGCTTGTTAACCATGATGAATAAGATAGGATTCAATCTCACAAACACATTTTAGCCACATTTTACCTGCGCTGTATAAGAAATGCTGACAGAATGCTGAGATCAAACCGCTCTACGGAGCCATACCAGAGTCTGAAAGTGCATTAGATCGATGGAGAATTAAAAATCAGAGCTTGTTCCTTCAAGCATCCTACTTCCTGGATAACCACACGGAGGAAAACATTACAGCCGGAGGGAATTATTAGCTGGGATCAAAAGGAAGAAAACCTTGATTGCAGAACGACACCGATGACCATCGAGTGTGATGATTAAAAGTAGATAAAGTTGTTAATATTTGCCTTTGTCTTAAAATAAGTAAATAATCTTATGGAATAGAATAAATTATGTATAAAAATCTGTTTATAATACACAATATTTTTGATTGCATTAATTAAAAAATACATGACCATAGCCCCACAAAAATAAATGCACATTAAATCGCAATCGCAATATTGAAGAAAAAAAAAAAATCGCAATTAGATTATTTTCCAAAATTGTTCAGCCCTAATATATTGGAGTAAAATTTTAAGGCCATATTTATGTGTTTCCTTCTCTATTGCTGTTTTTTTACTTTAATGTTGTATTTTATGCTTTTTATGCTTCATTTTGTATCAAAAGTTTATGTTGCTGCTCCTTGTTCTGTAAGGCGTATAAAGATTGATGAAGAGTGTTACTGTCCCAGGTACGACATTTCCCGCTGGGAGCTTCTCAGCAGAACCCTGACCGTCCACTAAAGCTGCTCTCCAACGCTAACCGCTACGTTTAGATCGCTCCCTGCTGCAGAACCAACACCAACACATCCGAGCCGGCTGACAGATATCTGTTCTCTGATGTGTTGGATTAGACACACAAGCTGAGATGAAAGCAGCGCTGAGAGAACAGAAACCATCTTCTCACCTGAGTGACACCACAGACAGCTTTATCCTAAAATAGCTGCTTATTTATAGCAGCCATCTTTAAAGCATGTCACCATGAAACGATTCCACATGTCAGCCTGCTGGAGGACGGAGGCAGAATCTGGACCCAATGTGGTTCTGAGTCCATATTGATGCTGTCCAACCAACCAATCACAGACCAGAGACAAACCTGCAGAGACGCAGTCTAGTTTGAACTAATCTGAGATTTTATGCTTTGATACGACTTTTAAGTCTTTTTTTTATTACTTATGAAAATAAATGGAATAAATGATCCATAATTTTTATGTTATGTTACAATTTGTTCTACATGTTTTGATTAAAGAACGTTAATATATAATATCAAATCAATATTTAGTTGTGTTCATCTAAACCATAAGAATAAATATTATTTCTGTATTTTTACTCTTCAAGGCCAGAATTAGTCATACACCTGTCAGGTTTATTCTAACTGGACACAGGAATCGAACCCAAAACCTTCTATTTGGACAAGCTAAAGGCTAACTGGCTGTTGGAGCCTCTGGTCTACTGGGTCAGAACCAGTCAGAGAAGTTAACCTGACTCTGCAGATTCTGTCCGCCCAGAACCAGAGCCAGGTTGGACCCATCGCCTGGCGTTCCCTCACTCCTCGTCTTTCCTCCCCAGTGAACAAGCTTCTCTCATTAAAGGGAGTAATTTCTAACGTAGAGGACAAATGTCCTTTGATTAGTAAATGGACCAGAGCAATGATCTATGCAGCCATTAGGGGAACGGGCTGGAACTAATTTCAATCCTGGAATGGACCCACACACACACTGATCAAAGGAGGACGGAGCAAACAACGGCACGTCGGCCATTTTCTGCTGGCAGCTTCTGCGATCAGATGGTAACGAACCGGTCCGTCTGACAGCACCGCTAGGAGGAGGACGAGAAACCTTCCTGTGAGCCAAAAACATCCCATAATACAACAACTATAGAAATCCCCGTTATCATTTATTTTTTAAGCTGTACCTTTCTGTCCCTGACGCTCCGCTGTGGCGTCACCAGAAAAGCCCAAACAGCAGCATCATGCCTAGATGATAACAGAGCTCTATGTGCTTGTATAGCGCTTTATCTAGACCAGAGAAACCCAAAGCGCTCTACGCTACATTCAGTCGTCCACCCACTCACACACTGGTGATGGTACAGCTGCTCTTAGGCAAACTGCCGCCACCATCTGACCACCCCTAGTATGCTACGTAGGAGAAGTGTCTTGCCCAAGGGCACAACGGCATGTCTCAAGTTCAGGAGAGTTGTATGAAATATTAAGAGAAGCATGTATAATGCAAAAAAAACGTCTTTCTATGGCAGAACCACTGTGCTGCTTGGTGGTTGTGGCTGACAATGAAGCGGAACGGTAGCCTGTAAGCTAGCTGCTAACATTAGCATCAACGATGGAGCGATCCGTTCTGATCTGTTCATAGACGGAGGGACAGACAGGTATTATTACATGGAGTCTGACATTAGATGATATATGGCTGTGGGCAGTGAGGATCCGTCTGTAGTGACTGAGGATGATGATGCACTGATAGCTGCATTAACAGCAGTGATGCTAATTTCATTAGCCTTAGCACTCGTTTTATTTTATGACGACTTCATAAATATTAAATGAGCTATCATCTCAATAATCAGTATTTTAGATAATTAAGATTTAGTATGTGAAGGCACTCCATAGGACACATGAGAAAATACGCATACATTTAAAAAGTAGCATCCATACAAAAATCCTTTAAAATGGTTATTAAATAAATATTTCGGGAAACATAAGGTCATAAAAATGATTATTATATTCAGTAGGATTAAGGCTATCCACCTTCATTATCCTAAAACCAGCGTTTCCCCTTCAAACTAGGATGGTTCAACCCAACCTGTCATAATCCACCTGGCATCAGCAGCCAATCAGTGATGGAGTCATGGTGGAAACGTAGCAGTGATTCTTTAAAAAACATCAAAACAGAGCCGACTAAATTACAGCTTTATGTTGAAGATTATGTTTAACTGGATTTATGTCCAAAAGATGATGTAGATGATAAATTAGCAAACAGTAGCATAAAGTCAGCACGTTTATGAGAACAGATCTTTATTTGGACCCCAAAAGAGGAAACCTTATGTATACAAAATATTTATATGTGCGCAAATATGTATTTATAATTAAGTTAATTATTTATTTTTAAGTTCTATTTTTTTAGTTCCAAATAGTTCAAGAGAGACCACAACAAATTAGCAGCACATTTATGGGGTTTTAAATGATTAATCTAATGGTTTTAAATAGTTATATGAACACCGTTTTCAATCAATTACTTTGAATCACTAATCACTTTAGTGGTTATAAATATTTCCAATATGTTCATTTATGGGTTATTAACATTTACACTGTTGGAAATAGTTATTTTTTGTACATGTTTAATCAGTTCCAAAGTTTAATAAATCAGTCACTGATGGCACGGTGCACAAATCACTGAATAATGACTTACAGTTACACAGCTAACATACAGATTACATGTAATCAGATCAGTCGACTGATCAGGAAAATAATCTGTGATTAATATGAAAAGAACTGTTTGTGGCAGCCCTAGAACTGATTCAACCCAAACCCTGCAGAAAGTGCTGCTATCAGAACCGGTTCTGGTCCATTCATCCAGGTTCTGTTGGAATGTGGCTGTTGAACGTGGAGCTAACAGAACAGAACCGCCTGCTGTTCTGTTGTACAAACCAAGTTAATAACACCATAGCAACCAGAACCTCCTCCTTCCATCTACAACCTTACCTTCTATAGGGGAGGTTTTGAGCCGGCGGCAGATGTTCTGGACATCTCCGTAAGATTCCTGGATCTTGTTGACGGCCTCGGCGCTGCGCAGCTCCATGAGGGCCTTCAGCTCCTCCACGTTGATCCCAAAGTCACCGTCATGGCCGCCCTCGGCCACGGAGTTCCCGGGCGGATGGTCGGTCGTGTTGTTGGCCATGTCGGCAGCAGAGCTCCTCCTGTGAGTGTCTCTGCTGAGTGGTTCTGGCTGTGGGGGATTCTGGTCGGGTACTCGACTCTGTTTTCTGCCACACCAGGCAGTGGCTGCAGACAAACGCTGGGTTCAGATCCAGGCCTGGATCACCAAGGAAACCAGGAAGTAAACATGTCGTCTTGCTTCAAACTGCAGAGGAAACAGAAACATTTTTAGAAACGGATGCAGACAGAAGGACAAACGCATCACAACTTCTCTGTTGAGAGGGAATAATATTCCTGTGATTATAATCAGAAGAACCTACAAATGCAAATCCCCCCACATCATGTCAAATCTCATAAATATCACCGTCATAATAATTTAAAAACTATCAACGAATCACTTAAATTGGCATTACTCAATATCCGATCCCTATCAAACAAATCTTTCCAAATCGTTGACTTTATTACTAATCATAATTTACAGGTTCTGTTTATATCTGAAACTAGGTTAGACGCAAATAATGATAGATCCTCAATGTCAGAAGCCACTCCTCCTAACTTTACCTTTCTAACTGAAAGCAGGAAAAAACACTGAACTTTAGAAACATATCTCTGGGCAAATTTCACTCCTTCGAATACCTTGCTACAGAGATTAAAGAGCCGAACAAGGTCTTAGTCATAAATATGTACAAATCCTCCAAAGCGAGCTCAAACTTAATTAATGACCTCAATGACCTTCTTTCTGTAATATGTATTGAATATGACCAACTAATTATTATGGGAGATCTGAACATTCATACTGACAACCCCCAGGATAGATGGACTAAATCACCAAGTGATACCCTCCATAACTTTGGTGTAACCCAACACGTCAATCAGCCAACACACAAACAAGGTCACACTTTAGACCTAATCATTAGCAAAGGACTGAAAATCTCTAACATCTCCATAGTGGATGTTGCATTATCTGACCACTTCTTCATCTTCTCTGAAAGCATGATCCTGGATAAACTATCTAATCAAAATAAGACCATAGTAAAAAAAAACGCTCCCTTGTTGACAGCTCTGCTGAAATCTTTAAAAAAAAACTTTACTGCTCTACCTTTTTTATTCCCATGTAAAAATAATGTGGGTAAAATTTCAGATTTCAAAAAACTAAATCAATCACATCTTGATGATATTATTAAACAGCTAAACTCCTCCTCTTGCTGCCTCAATATCTTACCCTCACCTTTTTAAAAGAACATTCTCCCTGTCATTAAGTCCGATCTGATGCAAATAGTTAACTCAAAACAGCAGTTATCAAACCCCTAATAAAGAAAAACATCCTAGATAATACATTAATGCAGAATTATGGGCCAATCTCTAATCTTCCATTCATCTGTAAAATTATTGAAAAAGTTGTATCCCAACAGTTTAATACATTCCTGACAATGAACTAGGGCTGCAGCGATTCGTTGAGTAACTCGAGTTACTCGATTCCAAAAATTGCTTGAGGCAAAAGCTCCGCCTCGAAGCCTCGTTAAAATCCTATGACGCGCACAGATCTGATTGTTCCACACCGACCGTTGTTCTGTTCGCACCTGTGCAAAACACAACAGTAGCGCGTGATACAGTTAGAAGTTGGTTGCGATGGGAGTAAAGATGCCCGTAACCAGCAGATAATGTGTAAAGTTTGGGATCGCTACATTCTGAAAAAAAGAAGAGAACAAAGTACAGTGTATTTACTGCAAAGTAGAGCTGGCATACCACAGCAGTACGAGGTCAATTATCCAGCATCAGAAAACATCCACGTGATTTTTCACCAAGCGTCACCGAAACAAGGTAACGTAACCTAAACCCTTATACGTTGATGTTCACTCATTTTAATACTGTATTTGTAGAGGATTCATGATGCTGTTTGACGAGATATGATGTTTAGCTTTGATGTTTTTAAGTAGTAAACTTATTCACGTTCCATCGCAAGAGAGTCTTGTCCATGCGTACACAAAACGGAGATATTTTTCTAAACGCAGATTTTGGTTACAAAAAATGAATCTTAAAAATAAAATTATAAACTCTGGCCAAAGTGGA
Organism: Apricaphanius iberus; assembly: GCA_028564705.1. Taxonomy (NCBI): domain Eukaryota; kingdom Metazoa; phylum Chordata; class Actinopteri; order Cyprinodontiformes; family Aphaniidae; genus Apricaphanius; species Apricaphanius iberus. The sequence continues at coordinate 489,856 of JAPXFQ010001859.1, forward strand.
GAACGGCGTTTTCTCTATTTTCAGTATCTGCTTGTGGACGGATGAAAACAGAGTTTTAAGTGCCGTAACGTCTCTATCTGCGACACAAAATGCTCCAACATTGCTGTAACAGAGTTACAGCAATGTTGGAGCCAAACTTCATGCTGCGCTACAACCAAAGTAAGAAAAAAATATTTTTTCTCACTCTATCCTGACAGAGACTCCTGTGAGTGTTTAGCATTATTAATAATTGATTATTCCTAAACGTTCAGTGCTGCTGAGCAGGGGCGTATCCAAGAGGTGAATAAAGAGGGGCTAAAGGGGCCCAGGGTGGGTCTGGGACTGTAATATCAAAGTAAAAGCAGAGATGCTCTTCTAGTGGCGACCCAATCTGAGCTGGTCACTTTTTTTTTCTTTTTTTTTTTTAAACCTGCAAGTATATAAGCGCGATCTTTCTTTATAAGCTACACATAAACATCCAGCAGCGCTGCACACCTGTGGTGCTTTCAAGGAAATCCAAAATATATGCTGAGTTCAATAACGTTAGGACTTTTAAAATTTCTAACAAAAACAATGAAAATAATAACATAAGCCATAAATTTCTGTTTAATGATGGTTGATAAGCAACATTTGGTGCATACTAAATATTTTCAATGTATTTTCTACTACGTACCAAAGAACAAACAAAATACATACATATATACATATATACATACATATATATTTTTTTTTTTTTCTTCTTAAAATATATCAGCTTTTTTTTTTTCCAGACTAGAAATTTTGTTTAAAAGGTCTTGGACCCCTGCGCATCGGGGTGTCAGCGGGTGGCCGCGGCGGGTGGTCGGCATATCTGGGCCCGATCAGTCAAATTGGCACTGGACATGGCTCCTGGGTCTTGGTCCAAGCACTCTGCGGGGTGCTGGGGAGGGGGCCCTTTGACCGGTGCTGGTCGGCGGTGGACTGACCGGGTGGTGGGGTGTGGGCTGGTGGGTGGGGATGCTGGGTTCGGTTGCCTCCCGGCCATCGGGCGGTAGTAGCAAGGCTGGAGGGTGTCGGCCTGGGGGGTTGGCCGCCTGGGGCTTCGGTCTGCTCACGTGCCCGGCGCGGCATGTCCGGGGTATCCGAGTTGGTGCTGCGCCAGGTTCCGGCCCTCTCTTGTTGACGTGGAGGCTTTTACCATCTAGCACAGGCGCTCTCCCGAACGGGGTGCGCTTGGGACGGGGGGGTGTACGGGGGGAGGGTGGCCTAAACTCAGCCTGGGTGTCTAGTGTCCTGTGTTTTGTTAGTAGTTTGAATGTTGGGATGGATTTAGGTCTGCCCCTGGGGTGGGGGCGGGCGGATGGCCTGGGCCCCCATGGGGCTCGGAGGGGCCGCTGCCGTGGGCCCCGACTTGACGTGCTGGGGCCTCCCACCCCTGGTGGATCGGCTGAACGGGGGTGCCTATTGGGGTCAGCAGGGGAGCTGGCTCCCTGGGGTTGGCATCGTGTCACCCCAGTTATTTCCTCCCCATCCCCATTTGCCTCTGTCCACCTGCTCCTTCATTCTACCATTCACAAGGCCTTGGGACGTGGGCACGTCACTGGGGTGCGGGATGGAGTTTCCGTCTTCGCTACCCGGTGGCGGCCTGGGTCCCAATTTTATTGAGCAACTTAGACACTTACACTTGCAACATTTACATGACACACGCACATGTAGGGACCTGGCGGTGGGTGCGCCTCGGCACTGGAGGCGGGGCCCCTTATAAGGGGCCTCGCCTGTGGTGCCGGTACCCACTGTTTAAATGCATCTAGACACTGAGGGCCCGGGGAGGGAGATGGGGGTACCCGGCAGTATTCCCATGTCCCACCCCTCTGTTTTAAGTGCACAGTAGAACAACATGCAACAACACCACAATTGAGCAGGGGGAGAGAGGCTGGGGGTCTTCCCACACCCCTGTACGTTGGACCATCAGGGGTTGGAGCCCAGGTAGATTATCAGGCCGCCTGGTCGGGGACCTAGGCTGGTGGGCTACTCTTGCTGGGGTTGGGGCCTTGGCGGTCTGCTTGTCCCCGTCCTCTTGGGCAAGGGGTCCTTCTCCCAGGTGCAGGGGCAGGGTGCTCTATCCGACCGTCTGTCCCTGGGAGTATAGAGTATGTATGGGGTGTATGAATGAGTGTACAGCGTTCTTTTTTTCGTGTGTCCTGTATTTGTAAGAATGTGTGCGCATGAGAGGGAGGGTACGTATGAGTGTCTCTGTCTGTCTATGTCTACTTGTCAGGTTGGGTGTTTGGCTGCCCTTTGGCCTGGTGCATCTTCTTCCCCTCCATCACTCCCCGTCGGTGATGGTTGGTCCTACCCGCTGGTCGATGATGCCTCTCGATGCCTGGGGCCAGGGGTCCCGGTTGCGGCCCGGCTCGGTCCTGGTGCATGCCTGGCTGGTCCTGGGTGGGCCGGTGTGTCGGGCGGCCGCTGTTTCGGGCCGACGTCCTCCTTGGATTGACTGGGGCACCTCTTATGGGGGTGCCGGGGTTGTAAGTAGGTTTGTGCCGTCCGGTGGATCGGTGGGGACAATGTCTGCCGCGCAAGCTCCTGCCGGTTCCATGAGTTCTACTGCCTGGTCGGTTCATCTGGGGGGGCTGTCCAGCATTGGCTGGGCCCCAGATCTTGGCGCTCTGCATGGGGCGGGATCTGGACCCGGGAGCTGGTAGATCTGGATGTCCAGGTGCTGGCTGGGCGCGGCCTGGGGAGGGCGTACATCCGCTGTGGCTTTTACTGTGGCTCCCTGGCTTGTGGGTGTGTGGGGGGGGCCGGGTTGTTGGTGGTGGGTATTGGTCCGGGGTGGCGGCGGCGTGTGTTGTCCGTCGGTCGGCTGCGGGCGCCTCCTGCCTGGCGGCGGCGGCGTGGGACCCCTCTCGGCGGGTCCCTGGTTGGGGCCCTGCTGGGGGGCAGGGTGCCCCTGGTCCCCGTGGCCTCTGGATCCTGATCCGGGCCCGTCCTGGCGTAGCCGGTTTCCGGCGGAGCCCGTGGGCTCGTCACTGCGATCTCTCGGGCCCCAGCATTGCGGCTGCTTGGTGTTCCCCTGGGGCTTCCATCTGTTCCTCTCTTGGTGGGTGATCGACCCTGAGCTCATCCGCCTGCGGCTCCTGCGCTCTGTGGGACTCTGGACGCATGCCTCTCCTGCCTCCTTCATGTCTGTGTCGATTCCTGTAGGACGGATTGACGGTTCCTTACACCAGCTATCAATCACTTACATGGGGAAACCTTATTCAGACCTGCATGCTCGCACACACACATAGGTGTGGGGACATTGGTGAGGACAGAATTATCTTTAGCTGAGGTTATCGTCATTAGTTAGTTTTTACCAGGAGCTTACCAGAAACATTTGTATTATGTTCATTAATCAATGCTTGTGTGTAGTGAATGTGTAATTCTTAGTTTTTATTACTGGATCTGAACTATTAGTGTGGTTCTGTTCAGTTCGTTGTTTTTGTTTGGGGGGTTTTTACCGCTTCTCTGCCGTCCAACAGAGGCAGAGGACTGGGATGTTTTCTTGTGTTCTTTGTTTGCCTCCCTGTCTTGTGTCGTCGGTTTGCGCCTCTGCTGGTCCTGTTTCTTTTCTTCACCTTCTTCCTTGTCTCGGTTTCGTGTCCATGACTTCAGGAAATTGAACCCTCAGTAATCACTAATAAAGATTTTTTAATACATATACATCAAGCAAAGTATTACAGCTACGCTGTAATACTTTGCTTGGGAAAGTAAATCTGTTGGGCTTGTACTTGGTACTCCAATTCTTAGTGGCAAACTGCAAGACTGACAGGACACGTAAAAAAATAAAAATAAAAAAGGTCTTGAATGTCCAGTTGCAATTTCATGTCTTGTTACTTTTGAACCAGTTCCCTGCTCTCAACATAGATTGTAAAATCCATTTTGTGTTGATGCCCTATTCATGGCTCACTTCATCGCAGACACTTGGCAGATCAAGTTGTGTGTATTACAAACACAAATGATGAATGAAAGAGTATTGATTAAGAATTTGTTTTTTATTAGAATCGAGAATCGTTTCTGAATCAAATCGTCACCCCAAGAATCGGAACCGAATTGAATCGTGAGATGTAAGATTCCCATCCCTACAGTTGATCATAAAATATTACTGGAACAACTGGAGAGCTGGATCGGACTCACTGGTACATCACTTCAATAGTTTGAATCTTACCTCAAAAATAGGAACTTATTTGTGTCAATCATAAATTTCTCATCAGAACAAACAGAAATCACATTTGGGGTCCCCCAAGGCTCCATCCTGGGACCCCTCCTATACAATATTTATCTGCTCCCACTAACCAAGATTATAGCAGCCAATCAGATTAGTTACCTATGATAATCCAGATAGCTATGCAAACGACACACAGCTATACATTACATTGTCACCAGGTGACTTTGATTCTATCTAGACCTTAAATGAATGCATTGAACAAATTAATGACTGGATGTCCCGTAACTTTCTCCAGCTAAACAGAAACAAAACAGAAGTAATTATTTTTGGACCTAAGGAGGAACGATCCAGAATCAGCACACAGCTTCAGCTAATACAACTAAAAAAGACTCATCAGGCTCGTAATCTAGGTGTAATAATGGACTCAGACCAGAACCTCCAGGGTCACATAAAGGCAATAACAAGGTCAGCTTTCTATCACCTGAGGAACATTTCTAGGATTAAAGGTCTGATGACACAAGGAGAACTAGAAAAACTCATACATGAGTTTATCTTTATTCGGATTGATTACTGCAACAGCATCCTCACAAGTCTACCTAAAAAATCACGCCAGAACGCTGCTGCTCGTGTTCTCACTAGAACCAGGAAAGTAGAACACATCAGCCCAGTTATAAAGTCCTTCCACTGGCTCCCTGTAGCTCCGAGAATAGACTTCTAAATACTCCTACTAGTTTATAAATCATTGAATGGTTTAGCTCCAAAGTATGTTGGAGATCTGCTGTCACTATACCAACCCAGCAGACCAATCAGGTCCTCCAACTCTAGCCTACTAAACATTCCTAGAATTAGAACTAAGCAGGGAGAGGCAGCTTTCAGCTTCTATGCTCCACAAATATGGAACAAACTTCCAGAAGAATAAAAAATGCTGAATCGTTCGGCTCTTTTAAATCAAAGATTAAAACTCTACTATTCAGAGCTGCCTTTGAGCCCTAAATTTCGCTTTCTGATCACTCTTTGATTCTCGTGGTTTAATCTTTATTCTTATTTTCTTATTTCCTTTTTAACCGATTGTGTTTTATCTTTTTTAATCTATATTCATTGCATAAATTTGTTCCGTACATCATATTTTCTTGATTGATTTTTTTTGTTGATTTTGTTAAACCTATATGTTTCTGTTTCTCTAATCATGCTTTTGTAATCATGTATTCTGTTTCATCAAAACTGAATCATGGAAAGCACATTGAAAGTGTGCTATATAAATAAAATTGTCTTGCCTTTTTTCTTATTAATAACTCAATTTAATAAAGAGATTCATATTGAACTTTGCAAAAATAGTTCCCATGTTAAAAACCTCTCAGTTGTTGCTGATTTGCTGTTTTTGTTCAATAAAAACTGGTATCATGTTGGCTTTTTAAATACAAACTCAGAATGTATTTGTCCTGTTTGAAGGTTTTCTTACAGATCATTAATAATATAAATTAATATATGAAAACTAAAACATTTAATATCTGCAGCTCTAAGAGCATATTTTAGGTAGAGTTAAATACTATAGTCATTTCTCTACTGAATTTCCTGTTTCTGTTGCCATGGAGACGGACTCCATGACCTGGTTAGGTGGAATAAAGTACAGACGGACCGGCTCCATGCTGCTGCTGATGGTTGAACGCATTAAATTCATAACTTTATTACTCTGCACATGAGGTGAACATGACTCAGCAGAAGCCCCCGCCCTACACACCTGTTGACCACATAGCCACGCCCACCTCCATCCAAAGGTTGTGTCTATCTATGGAGCTGAAGGACACGCCCCTTATTCACCACAACAATGGCTGCTGCCATCAACGCTGCGATTATGAAGATGAATGGGCTAAAACTATGAGCCCTGGGTCAAAGGTCGATGAGGGACGGAGCATCATCCAGTGGGAGGAGCTTCCTTTACCGTTCCAGGTTATGTAAACTGTGAGGATGGGTTGTCTCAGGATCTGCTTCCTGTAGGGGGCGCCACCACCAACTTACTGAGGAGATTGTTTCTATAGAGTAACTGGGAAAATCCTCCCACCATTAAAAACACTGGCTGGTTCTGAGACATGCTGACAGAACCAGGTAAGGACCCAGAATCATCCTGGTATCAGGACAGTCGGTCCAGTTAAGGAATCCCAGTAATCCCTCACCATGAACGAGCAAATAGAGACACAACCAGAACCAGGCTCAGTATGAGCTCCAAATTAAAAGCCTTCAGTTGATCCAAAATGCTGCAGCAAGAGTTCTGATGAATATTAAAAACAGAGATCACATTTCTCCTGTTTTGGCTTCTCTCCATTGGCTCCCTGTTAAATCCAGAATAGAGTTTAAGATCCTCCTCCTTACGTATAAAGCCCTTAATAATCAGCTCCATCTACATCAGAGATCTGATTGTTCCATATGTTCCTAACAGAGAACTTTGTTCTCAGAATGCAGGTCTACTGGTAGTTCCTAGGATTTCTAAAAGTAGAATAGGAGGCAGATCTTTTAGTTATCAGGCTCCTCTCCTGTGGAACCAGCTCCCAGTTTTAGTCCATGAGGCAGATACTCTGTCTGTTTTTAAGACTAGGCTTAAAACCTTCCTTTTTGATAAAGCTTATAGTTAGAGTGGCTTAGGTTATCCTGAGATATTTTTGTAGTTATGCTGCTATAGGTTTAGACTGTTGGAGGACAGACTGACAACTTTTCTTCTCTCTTCTACTTTTCTCTCCTACTACTCTCCAGATATATTTTGATTGTTAACGCAGTGTTCTCTCAGTGATTTTCTTCCCATAGAAGCCCCACCTGGTCTGGTACCTTGCTCTTCTACAACGCCCCCTGCTGGATGACAGATGATGCTTCCCAGCGACAAAACATTCTCCACGTACTGCTGTCAATGTTTGACTTTCTTTAATATAGAACATATTGTTACATGAGTAAATAACTCAAGGTAATCTGCTAGCATTCCTTAAATAGGAAGATTTTAAACAGATTTTCTTGTAAAGAGCTTTGTGGTAACATTAATAAACTGGATCTAATCTGCTACGACTAACTGGGCGCTGATGTGTTCAGAAAGCACCAATCAGAAGCTGTGAGGGCTGCAGCCAACCAGGTGAGCTCTAAAGGAAGACCTGAGGGGCGGGGCTTCTCTGCTACCAGCTAAATACAACCAAACAGTCAAATGTTATTAATATGAAGGAGAAAGGTTTTATTTTCTATGTTAGAATCACACGTGTCTGGATCCTGGTGGCCGCCTTCTTCCTCCTCCTCCTCCTCTGAGCCTCTGCAGACACACCTGCTCTGCATACTAAAGGAGCAGCCTGCACCACCCTCCTCAACACACACACACTCCTGTGTTGCTATACTTGTGTGAACATTGTATTGATGTCCAGTGATTTTACTTTCCCTGACCTTAACTACAACCTCTAAGCCAAAGTAGCAGAGCAAAGTCGCTTATTGAACGTTGTGAGGACCAGCAAAATGTCCTCACAACTACTTAATGTCTATACAATGTTGCTGGCCAGTCAGAGGATGGTCCTCACAATGATATATAAACACACACACGCACACTGTCCCCAGTGACTTCACACGGACGTTTCCTCATGCAGAGCGGGGTTGGGTAATGTGTGTGTGTGTAACAGCAGTGTGTGTATGAGTGTGTGTGTAACAGCAGTGTGTGTGCGTGTGTAACAACAGTGTGTGTCCTGAGGCTGAAGGAGAGGAACAGAGGCAACAGGAATGTAGGAGACCACACCCATATCTGCAGTCACATGACCAGAGAGGGAAGAGGAAATCCCCACACTGCAGAGAGATGACGGAGAGAGAGAGGAGTTGGCTCACACACACACACACACACACACACACACACACATACAGCCAGCGGTGGCGGCCTTGCTGCAGCCTTCAGCTGTACACTGATGACTCAGACTCACCTGGAGTTTCTAGGAACCCAGCCTGCAGACAGAGGAGCTCTAAACAATGGCCACACCTTTACCAGGTATTCTACCAATCTGCTGCACAGAGACTCCGCCTCCTCGTCTGAAGCAGGAAAACTTTAACCAACAGGAACAGAAAACAGGCTCTGGTTCCTGGATTCTCTTATCCATCTCTGGATATTTCATTCATGATGACGCTTATTTAAAGAGGAAGATGCATCATCTAGTCAGAACAGAAAAACTGCACCCAGTTCATCATGTTCCTCTGAGACGTGACAGAATAACATCTATAGGTGTTATATAGTGCAAACCTTCCAACCTGTAGGCTACGTATTTATCGTAGCAAGTACATAATCTCCTTTAGCTGGTACGACTCATCTCGTTACGCAAAAAGCTGCAGACAGTTCTGTGCTGAATGTTTGGTACTCATGTCTGGCGTCACGATGCAGCAGCGCGGTGAAATAGTTTCAGCCAATCGTTGTAGAAAGGCAGAGAATAACGAGTCTACCAAACCCCTCCTCCATACTTCCTCAGCTCTCTGTCTGACCTCCACTCACTGCACCTGGGCTAAAAGGTCAACTGTGCTTTTAGTAAAAGTGAATCATAACGCCTCATGTTACTTTCATTGTGGAAACAGTCAAATAAACAGAAATAATAAAAGATCATGACCAGTACAGTATAAAATATTGTCTTTATTTAAAGTATTGTAATCAAACATTGGTTTTTATAGAGTGTTTTGTTTGAAGAGAAAATGTAGCAGCAGAAAATGTGTTTTTAGATTGAAGTAATTGGCCGTAGCAGTATTACCTTAAATTTATCAACCAACCACAGCTGAAAGGATTTATAAGGAAAACACTGATTACACTGAACCTTAACTAAACTACATATTACACACAAAGAATACTTAATCAGCCTTTGTGTGGGACAGCGTCTCACGTAGCTATGGGAACCACAGTATTTTAGAAGAAGCAACCAAACTCAGACGGGTTACTGCCTCTAACTACTAACTAACTTAACTATCCTGCACAAACACATGGCAGCAATGAGAAAACTACAAATCACTGGAGGCATACAGGCTGGGTATAAGATCTGCTCACATTTGAACCCAGCACTGAAACAACACGTTTGTCTCTGCTAAGCTAAGCTTGGTTCAAGTGGTTTTGGTGATTTTGTGTCATACAGGTTTAACAAACAAGATTTCCATTTAAAGTAAATCCCAAGATACATTTTAAAACAAGAAATACAAGGGTCTATGTTTCTCATTACGACACACCAAGTTACTAAAAAATGTATGTTTTAAATGTTTTATGTCTCTCTAATGAGCAGAGGTCATTCACCGTCTCTTAGCCAGCTCTCAGTTTTACGTCAGAAATCTGGTTCCAAGCAGGAAATGAGAACAAATGTTATGCTGTTATCCAGTTTATGATTCCTGAGTTGAGTGATCCGGCATGCAGCCCTTCACACAACATGAGCCCCATTTTACTTCTCATAGTTTAGCCCTTCCATTCAAAGAGAGCAAAGCTTCCTTGTTTATACCCCCATACATCCCATCATGCAACGCTCCAACAGCATCATCTTTCAGAGCCTAATCAGAATTATAAAAGCCATAACCTTCATTTAAAGTCCATCTAAACAGTAGAAAGTTCAGTACTGTATTTTCTGGACTATAAGCCGCTACTTTGTTCTCATGTTTTGAACAATGCGGCCAATTATCAGAAGTGGTTCATTTATGGGGGTTTTTGACAGCTAACAGCCACTAGAGGGCCTCTGTCTATGGATTGTACGAGTCACGTCTTCACCAAAGCACCTCTGTGCCTTTAAGGACAGAGACAAGTTTCCATGCACAAACCCAATGCAGCGTTTAGGCTAAAGCAGCAGATCTGGCTCTTAAAGAAGGAAACGGAGCACCAGCTTTATGTTAGCAGCTGGAAAAACTGACCCAATGCAATAAGTAGAAAAAAAATATTCCGGAGGCAATAAAAGCCGATGAGCCAAGTTTGGCTGAACACACAGAGGACGGCAGAGGTTTTTTCACAGTGTTGGCACGTACCAAACACTAATCACTTCCCTGACAATCCCCTCTATACGAACCCTTACAAAATGGTAATAAAACATTAAAACAGCAGCGGCTTATAACTTGGTTCAGCTTGTATACGACATATTTGTGGTTGTTCCCTAATATAGGCTGTTGTGGCTTATAATCAGGTGTGTTTTATAGTCCAGAAAATACGTCAGTTTGACCAATATATTTGTTTATGGTTGTTTAAATAAAAGAGCTGAAACTTAATCTCACAGAGAAAAGCAAGAGTTGAGTAGGTATGTTAGGACTTGTTTACAGAAAGTCAGAAATAAGAGAACAAATCCAACGATGAAAGTCTCAACTGGTTCAACAAGAGATGAATCTAAAAATGACTAATTCAGATCATTACCAGATTAAAACAAGTATTATTTCTAGAACAGCATCTAATATGATGAGATTTATTTAAGAGGAGTTCATTATATGACAGCCAGAGCAGAACATGATTAAAATCACTTTGTTTCCATATTTGTGATAATCAGCTTAGCACATAAACAATAATATCATCTTCAAAGAGATGAATACCAGTCTGAACAGTTTACTGGTTGGTAATAAAAACAGAAAATAACAAAAAAGAGATGAAAAATCAGACATAAAGGACACAGACTGAAGATCTAGAGGCCAATAGTGATCAACTAGATTAAATGTTCTGGTGAGATCCAAGACGGCGCCACCAACACTTATTAGATAATCCAAAGCAGAGAAGAGTTTCCTGACTGGCACTGAGAAAATCTACTGTAACTGGAGAGATTAATAGGATTTCCTCAGATGATTAAATATTAATATGGTTCTAAAAATCACTTCATTTACATGATGGGATAACTTTGGTTTATTTCCAACCACGAGGTGCTTTGCAACAACGCTGTACCTGCAATGATTATCAGAGATCACAGCTGGGTTATTAATAATTCGTTCATTATTGACGGTCAGATTTACCAGTTAAGATATTAACTTTCCTCCAGGATTGTTCTGATTATTGATATTAGATTGTATTTCTGTAGTAACTGGCTTTAGCAGTTCATATGTGGGTTGGGCATACATTCTTAGCCTTTTGTATTCATATCCCAGTCATAAGGACATTTTGGATGTTTCTATTTCTCTCAGTTTAAACAGACTAATCAGATCAGTATTTACCCAGGAAAATGATGACCTTTAACCTTAATATTCATCCAAAGGGCTTATTTGTCTATAACTGGGGAAAATAAATTCCAAGGCTAGGCAAGGCAATTTTATCTATATAGCACACTTTAAACACAGGGCAAATCAAGGTGCGTTACATAATTAAGACTGGTTCACAGCAAAAATCACTTTGATTATTAGAATATAAATGAAGAAGTTACAACAATGTAGGGACAAGTGAGTAAAAACACAGTTTTAGTTCATTAACTGATCTTGCTGAAGAAAGCTTACAGTTTTTAACACAAGAAAGGATTTATGGTAATTAAGACAATAATTTGTGTGACAATTAAAAAGCAATAATAGTATCAGTTACTCATAAGAGAGTCTAATAGGTACGTTTTAATTTTAGATTTAAAAGAGTTCATTGTCTCTGCAGCTTTACTTTCTCCTGGTAGTTTGTTCCAGATATGAGGAGCATAGAAACTAAAAGCTGCTTCTCCATGTTTGGTTCTGGTTCTGATCAGTAAACTAGAGCTGGAGGATCTGATTGATCTGGATGGTTTGTACCGTGATAGCAGATCTCTAATGTACTCTGGTGCTAAACCGTTCAATGATTTATAAACTAATTAAAGTATTTAGAAGTCTATTCTCTGAGCTACAGGGAGCCAGAGGAAGGACTTTAGAACTGGGGTGATGTGTTCTACTTTCCTGGTTCTAGTGAGAACACGAGCAGCAGCGTTCTGGATCAGCTGCAACTGTCTGAATGACTTTTTAGGTAGACCTGTGAGGATACTGTTACAGTAATCATAAATGTATGGATGAGTTTTTCTAGGTCATCTTGCCTCATTAGTCCTTTAATTAGGTTCAGGTCTGAGTCCATTATTACACCTAGATTTCTGGACTGGTTGGTAGTTTCTAGTTGGGCCTGTTTAAGCTGATTACTGATATTTAATCCATCTTTTTTTGGTCCAAAGAGAAGTTCTTCAGTTTTGTTTTTGTTCAGTTGGAGGAAATTATGGGACATCCAGCTGTTAATTTTCTCAGTGCATTTACTGAGGATTTGGACGGGTTCAACATCACCTGGTGACATTGAGATATAAAGCTGAGTGTCGTCAGCATAGTTGTGGCAGATAACATTGTTGGTGGTTATAATCTGGTTTAGTGGGGGCATATAGATGCTAAATAGGAGGGGCCCTAGGATGGAGCCCTCGGGGACCCCACATGTGATTTCTGTGTTTTGTGATGAGAACTGGCTAATCGACACAAAGAAGTTCCTGTTCTTAAAGGAAGGATTTGAACCAGTCGAGTACTGTACCAGAGAGTCCAACCCAGCTCTCTAGACGTTCTAGTAATATATCATGTTATACCATGGTCTGGGTGAATACTCGATTCTGATTGGCTGGAGGGTTTACATTAAAAAGTGATAATGTACACCTAGGAAAGGAGTCCCATCAAATTGCCTGATGACAGTTCTAAATTATTGCGCTGGTCCACATGGCAACGGAGACGCAACGTTATTTCACAATTGACTGATCTCAACAGCAAAACAGACAAAGTTATTTTGTATAACATCACTGATAAACTGCTGCGGTCGACTCGCTCTGGCCATGTTGCTTGGCAACGCTTGTATATGGGAGATATTAAATAGTGCTTTCGACTTATATATAATTAAAAAAACTCGTGATTTTAACTCTAAAACACATTACAGTATTATTAATTGATTAAATATTTCTTTCTTTCGTAAGTGACCATGGTATAAGCGGGATAATGTCCTTCCAGGTGTACATTATCAGAAAATAATGGACTTCATGTCGTCCATTATTTTCTGATAATGTACACCTCGTCGGGCATTATCCCTTACATTACTGAGGTCTTTTAGTACCAGTACTGTGGTTTTACCACGGTCAGTATTTGTATGGATATCATTGAAAACTTTAATGAAGGTTGTCTCCGTGCTGTGGTACCTAAAATAACCAGACTGATAAATATCAAAGCGGTTGTTCATTGCTAGGAATGCTATTTAATTGTTGGAACAACTTTTTTAATAATTTTATTGATAAACGGGAGATTAGAGATTGGTGTCTAGGTTCTTCTTCTTTAGTATTGGTTTGATAACTGCTGTTTTAATGCTTTAGGGAAAACACTTTATAGGAGGGATGAGTCCATTTATTTGGATCAGATCTGCTCTGATGGCTGGGAGGACCTGTTTTAGAAAATTTGTTGGTAAGATATCTAAGCAATAGGTGGCAGAACTTAGTTTGTCAATAATTTCATCAAAGCTTGTTTGATTAATTGTTTGGAAGGGAGTCATTTTCTCTGCATGGGTGTTAATTGGTCTCATAGTTGGTATTGGAACATTAGGAAGTCTTTCCCTTCTACGTAAATCACTTTAAATGTCCATATTCAGCCCCAATCATAACAGAGAGAAGTATTAAACTGCATCTTAAGAAGCTAAATGATCTCTGTTCTCACCTGAACGGAACCAGAGCAGAGATCAGAGGTTCTGACTTTAACAGCAGCTCCTCAGAGGAACCAGATAGGAGTCCAACTGTCCTGTAAGACCGACTGAGGAAACCGTCGCTTTGACACAAAGTCTAACTCAGATTCCAGAGATTCCTGAAAGTCTGGCTAATCTGGATGATTTACGCTGCTGAGCAGAACCAGAACCAGAACCATGCCTCAGATCCTCCCATGTCTGAACAGAAACAAAGAACCTGCAGCTGCCTTTGGGCCATGGAGGAGCCTGGAGAAAAATACCACAGTGCCTTTAACAGTGTCAAGAGATGGTATTGTAATGCTGCTCGAAACATTGCTTGAAGAGTGAAAAACATACAAACTTTGTCCAAAAAAAACTCTTATTTTGTATTTTTAGTAGGGCTGTCAAACAAATAAAAATATTGATCTAATTAATCACATGGTAGCTGTGATGTAAACACCATTCCTACAATTTTTGGTGTAAATAAAGGATAAACCTAGATGCAGTTGCTCTTTTTTACATTAAATATAGGAGTAAATATTTTGTTTTGTACTTCACAATTACATTCACAATGCAAGTCTCATATGAAAAAATAATAAATAGAGGTAGAAATGATATATTAATAAACTTAAGATTTGGATATCAGCAGTCTGTGTAAAACAAATAATCAAATGTAATATATACTTAGCATTAAAATGTCAAAGTTTACCATTTTCCCATAAGTAAACAGATACAACTCCAGTTTATCACAACAGGAAAAGAAAAATCTTATTGTGAAGGTCTACAGAGCTACTTCCGCTAATAATTAGCACTAATTTAAGTCCATAAAATCACTTTAACTGAATGATTTTGTATTTTTAAAGCAGCGGTATCTAACAATGAAATAAGATTAAGCTATACGCTGAGCCAACAGGAATAAATAAACACAAATATGGCGCATTTATACTATGCACCGCTCACAGCAAGCTAATATCCAAAGCAAAAACTTGTGAATTTATAAGCACATCAACCCAATACGCCAATAATACTAATATCTGTCATTTAGGAACACAAACACAACAATCAGCAGGTTGGCTGGTGTGGTGCAGGCTGTTCTGTGCATGTGTTAATTACGTTAGGAATTAATCGACCTGCGTTGCTGCGTTAATTTTGACAGGTTTAGCCGTTTTTCTAAAAGACAGCCATGTTAGCCTGGTGATATAGGGAACCACTCTTGTCTGATGGTTACGGCCCAGACATCCGAATAAGGCGCTGAAATGTGCGCTGCTTTTTGGTCTGGTTACTACCGTTTATTATGGACCGAATATCGGTACCCATCCCTTACTGGGCCCGCCCTCCATACAGTCCTGCTGTAACCTCAGGGAGGTGGAGGAGGGACCAGCAGTGTGGAGCAGCAGGTGGGGGTGGGGGGCATCCTTCAGCTGTGAGGAACCTGGTTTCCATGATGAACCTTAACGACCTCGTTAGGCTTGTTCCTCCAAACTAAAACCTGGACTTTCTCAATCTGACCCAACAGGAAGAGTTCTGGTTCTGGACCAATCAGGACTCTGCTACACCATAGACTGTAAAAAAGAATAGACAGCACCTCCTCACTCCTCCCCGTTTACCAGAATGACTTTCATGGGGGAATTCATGGCGGATTCACAGACTCCTCCTCTCCAGCTCTGACGAAGCATGTTCCTAAAAAGGGCATAGGGGCGGGATCTTCACTGTAGACTCTGCCCTCGCGGGGCGTTTATGGGCGTTTAGTTCGGTCGTAATCACGCCCATTCTGCTCCCGCGTCTTTAGCTCTGATGCTAAACTTGGCTCGGCCCCCTCATTAATTATGCAAGATTTCAAAAAAATATCTTACGAAAACCAGCCTGGTGCCCAGGTTTTTGACGAGCCCAGCGTTATCTCAGGAAGAATATGTAGCCATAGAAAGTTTTTAAAAAATGGGCACCAGGCATTAAAGTTGTTTTTAACGTGTCTAAAGTCCAATGCTTTTCAATGGGGGCCTAGTGGCCAAATGGAGGTACTACAGCAATGGAGGAGCAATGGCGGCCTCCATGGTATGCGGTCACAAAGCAGCGGCCATTGAGCTACACTGATCCTCCCAGGAGGTTCTGCTCTCATCTGGACCTGTTGACGGTAAACAGCTGCTGCTTCATGGGAACGTCTCCAACCACCGAGACTCATGCTGGAAAGTGATGAAGCAGCAGGTTTCCAGCCTACAGTCACAGAAACAGTTCAACCAGTTTACCCAGTTTATCTGCCAAAACCCCGCTGGGCAAGGCAGTGACCTCTGGGTGCAGCTTCAGGAGCAACTGCAAGCTAAATATTATTAATACATTAATGTCATGCTGAAAGCTCTAATAAAGCAGATTGCTGCTGCTCTTCTGCATTCCACCGCCCACAATCTGTCCTTTACACTAAAGTATGAATAGTTAATAATTGTCTGTAGCCTTCTTCAAACTAAATTCAAACCCCCCATAGTTATTCTTAACCATAAAATTGGTTTCTACTCCGCCTGTCGTGTAGCTGATGGAGAGGTCTTACATTGATAAATAATGTCTGTGCTTCTATCCGCTTCGACGTAGAAACTAGATGATGCAGCTACAACACCAGAACGCATGTTAATGACGTACTCTACTCACTGGCGCTTGGAATTACGAGGTAACTGTAATGCACCATCAGGAGCAGGGAGAAGCTGTCTGAACTGAGTTGATATCCTGTGACATGTAGCCCACATGGAGTAGTAAGAGATGAGCGTTACAAAGTTCTAACAGCATCACAAATCCTGCAAATACAAGTTTAAAATATGTTGCTATATATGATGACTTTTTCCTGACGCTGTTGGTTCTAGGTATGTCATGGTTACCAGTGTAACGGTAGTGGATTACCGCGTCTGCGTTGTAGGCACGGTTAGCCTTACCAGCCACCGTCTCATCTGCTTCAGTTGCTGCACTTTGTAGTTTACACCTAAAACTTTCTCTAAGCTGAAATGATGTCAGAAGGAGACAGCAGCAATCAGGGCATTTATCATACCTCAAAGAAGACAAAGTCAGAAGTTTGGACATATTTTGTGTATTTGAAGAATTCTGAGGCACAGTTGATAGAAAACAGCGATCCTGTTTGCAGAACACTTTTAAACTCATCACACATCTGCCTGAATATCAGCCTCTACTCTACAGTCAGTGCAAGCTACGCTAACGTTTAGATGAAATTGGAGAAAGCAATGAGTCACGCTATAGAGCGGCAGCTATAGAGCAGGCGCTATAGAGCAGGCGCTATAGAGCAGCAGCTATAGAGCAGGCGCTATAGAGCAGCAGCTATAGAGCAGCAGCTATAGAGCAGCAGCTATAGAGCAGCAGCTATAGAGCAGCAGCTATAGAGCAGGCGCTATAGAGCAGGCGCTATAGAGCAGCAGCTATAGAGCAGCAGCTATAGAGCAGCAGCTATAGAGCAGCAGCTATAGAGCAGGCGCTATAGAGCAGGCGCTATAGAACAGCAGCTATAGAGCAGCAGCTATAGAGCAGGCGCTATAGAGCAGGCGCTATAGAGCAGCAGCTATAGAGCAGCAGCTATAGAGCAGGCGCTATAGAGCAGGCGCTATAGAGCAGCAGCTATAGAGCAGCAGCTATAGAGCAGCAGCTATAGAGCAGCAGCTATAGAGCAGCAGCTATAGAGCAGCAGCTATAGAGCAGCAGCTATAGAGCAGCAGCTATAGAACAGCAGCTATAGAACAGCAGCTATAGAGCAGCAGCTATAGAGCAGCAGCTATAGAGCAGCAGCTATAGAGCAGCAGCTATAGAGCAGCAGCTATAGAGCAGGCGCTATAGAGCAGGCGCTATAGAGCAGCAGCTATAGAGCAGCAGCTATAGAGCAGCAGCTATAGAGCAGGCGCTATAGAGCAGCAGCTATAGAGCAGGCGCTATAGAACAGCAGCTATAGAGCAGCAGCTATAGAGCAGCCGCTATAGAGCAGCAGCTATAGAGCAGCAGCTATAGAACAGCAGCTATAGAGCAGCAGCTATAGAGCAGCAGCTATAGAGCAGCAGCTATAGAGCAGCAGCTATAGAGCAGGCGCTATAGAACAGCAGCTATAGAGCAGCAGCTATAGAGCAGGCGCTATAGAACAGCAGCTATAGAGCAGCAGCTATAGAACAGCAGCTATAGAGCAGCAGCTATAGAGCAGGCGCTATAGAGCAGCAGCTATAGAGCAGCAGCTATAGAGCAGCAGCTATAGAACAGCAGCTATAGGCAGCAGCTATAGAGCAGGCGCTATAGAGCAGCAGCTATAGAAGCAGCTATAGAGCAGCAGCTATAGAGCAGCAGCTATAGAACAGCGCTATAGAGCAGCAGCTATAGAGCAGCAGCTATAGAACAGCAGCTATAGAGCAGCGCTATAGACAGCAGCTATAGGAGCAGTATAGAGCAGCAGCTATAGAGCAGCAAGCGCTATAGACAGCAGCAGCTATAGGGCAGCAGCTATAGAGCAGGCGCTAAGCAGCTATACAGCTATAGAGCAGGCGCTATAGAGCAGCAGCTATAGAGCAGCAGCTATAGAGCAGCAGCTATAGAGCAGGCGCTATAGAACAGCAGCTATAGAGCAGGCGCTATAGAGCAGCAGCTATAGAGCAGCAGCTATAGGGCAGCAGCTATAGAGCAGGCGCTATAGAACAGCAGCTATAGGGCAGCAGCTATAGAGCAGGCGCTATAGAGCAGGCGCTATAGAGCAGGCGCTATAGAGCAGGCGCTATAGAGCAGGCGCTATAGAGCAGCAGCTATAGAGCAGCAGCTATAGAGCAGCAGCTATAGAGCAGCAGCAGCTATAGAACAGCAGCAGCTATAGAGCAGCAGCAGCTATAGAGCAGCAGCAGCTATAGAGCAGCAGCTATAGGGCAGCAGCTATAGAGCAGGCGCTATAGGGCAGCAGCTATAGAGCAGGCGCTATAGAGCAGGCGCTATAGAGCAGGCGCTATAGAGCAGGCGCTATAGAGCAGGCGCTATAGAGCAGGCGCTATAGAGCAGCAGCTATAGAACAGGCGCTATAGAACAGCAGCTATAGGGCAGCAGCTATAGAGCAGGCGCTATAGAGCAGGCGCTATAGAGCAGCAGCTATAGAACAGCAGCTATAGAGCAGCAGCTATAGAGCAGCAGCAGCTATAGAGCAGCAGCAGCTATAGAGCAGCAGCAGCTATAGAGCAGCAGCAGCTATAGAGCAGCAGCAGCTATAGAGCAGCAGCTATAGAACAGCAGCTATAGAACAGCAGCTATAGAACAGCAGCTATAGAGCAGCAGCTATAGAGCAGCAGCTATAGAGCAGCAGCTATAGAGCAGCAGCTATAGAACAGCAGCTATAGAGCAGCAGCTATAGAGCAGGCGCTATAGAGCAGCAGCTATAGAGCAGCAGCTATAGAGCAGCAGCTATAGAGCAGCAGCTATAGAGCAGGCGCTTTAGAGCAGCAGCTATAGAGCAGCAGCTATAGAGCAGCAGCTATAGAGCAGCAGCTATAGAGCAGCAGCTATAGAGCAGCAGCTATAGAGCAGCAGCTATAGGGCAGCAGCTATAGAGCAGCAGCTATAGAGCAGCAGCTATAGAGCAGCAGCTATAGAGCAGCAGCTATAGAGCAGCGCTATAGAGCAGCAGTATAGAGCAGCAGCTATAGAAGAAGCAGCTATAGAGCAGGCGCTATAGAGCAGCGCTATAGAGCAGCAGCTTAGCAGCAGATAGAGCAGCGCTATAGAGCAGCGCTATAGAGCAGCAGCTATAGAGCAGCAGCTATAGAGCAGCAGCTATAGAACAGCAGCTATAGAGCAGCAGCTATAGAGCAGCAGCTATAGAGCAGCAGCTATAGAGCAGCAGCTATAGAGCAGCAGCTATAGAGCAGCAGCTATAGAGCAGCAGCTATAGAGCAGGCGCTATAGAGCAGCAGCTATAGAGCAGCAGCTATAGAGCAGCAGCTAAGAGCAGCAGCTATAGAGCAGCCAACACAACAGCTATAGAGCAGCAGCTATAGAGCAGCAGCTATAGAGCAGCAGCTATAGAGCAGCAGCTATAGAGCAGGCGCTATAGAGCAGGCGCTATAGAGCAGCAGCTATAGAGCAGCAGCTATAGAGCAGCAGCTATAGAGCAGCAGCTATAGAGCAGCAGCTATAGAGCAGCAGCTATAGAGCAGCAGCTATAGAGCAGCAGCTATAGAGCAGCAGCTATAGAGCAGCAGCTATAGAGCAGCAGCTATAGAGCAGCCGCAGCGCCCCCTGTCAGCTTATGAGCCGTGTCGCGAATACCTCCACATTGAAATGACGCTATGCATTATGGGTCTCCCAGGGGACAGGTAAGAGTTGTTCACTAATGCAATAACTCTCGCAGCATTATTATGAATATGACGGATGACATTTTCCTTAATCTGCTCAACTCACTGGAAGAACACAAAGTAAGGATGATATTTCCCTGGTATAGAGGGGTTTATTTGATCATCAGAAAATATTATAACACGTTTCTGGCGCTATAATTAGTACATGTAATACCCACAAAACAATCAACAACAGAGTTACCATAAAATATTGGAAACAATAGTAAATATAGCTTAAACTTCTTATAATATACCCTGTATTTGTAGCCAATCGTTTTCTTTTTATTTAACCACAAAAATACAGTATAGGCAAACTCTTATGTATATTGATATGAACCATAGTATAATAATAATTTACACGCCCAACCTTTGTTCCTTTAATGTGAATAGTTGCACTTTTGATAAGGCTTTGACTGTATCATTTTAAATAAACGCTGTTATACTTTTGAAAACAGATAATACCAAAAACCGAGATAATTTTAATGTAGCCAGAAAACATCTGGATCATCTGAGACTTCTGGGAAAATCCTTTCTGTTGCCATTGAATCATGTAAAGCATCTTAAATTGCCTTGTGTTGAAAGTTTGCTATATAAATAAAATTGCCTTCTCTTTTGGTTTTTTGTTACAGGGTCAAAGATTTTAGATAAAAGTAGTAGGGGTGTAACGATACGTTTTTGGACCGATACGATGCGTATCGGTATGAGGCCAAATGATTCGATACAAAGCGCTATATATACGGTTTTTTAAACGATAAGATTTCGATACGATACATCGATTCGATAATGACACCATTTTGTTGTACGGTTGTCCAATGACAAAGCACTTACTTACCTATACCTATTACCAATACTAATTGAAGCTACTCCACAAACACAAACGAACGCTTTTTCAAGGAATTTTATTTGCTTTGCTGAATTATGTATTCAAAAGGTCAATAAATGTAACCACACTCAAAGTGCAATATTAGAACAAGCTAGTTATCCTCTGATATTCTAGCATAAACATAAAAAGTGCACCATTAGAACAAGCTAGTTCTTTTAGTATTAGGGGTGTAACTATACGTTTTTGGACCGATACGATCGTATCGATATGAGGCCAAACAATTCGATACAAAGCGATATATGCGTTTTTTTAAACGATACGATTTGATAACAGGGTTGATGCATCAATACAATCGATGAATCGTTACACCCCTAAAAAGTAGCTATTAAGTCTACATTAGCTAGTGATTGAGAAAAACAAATAAATTTTTTTTTAAACAAATGACGCGTTACAGGGTTGAAATGTTGAGCTTATGTCAGTTTGATGACAGAAGCAATAAAATATAGGTCACAAAGTATTGTTATTTTTAAAGGGAGATTTATGTGCTGTTAGGGGAATCAGGGACATGAAAAAATTGTGCCATTTTATACAGAATACTTTTTTTTATTTAGTCTTATTTAAAAAAAGACAGGAAACTAATAATATTACCAGAATGTTTTTTTTTAGCTTTAGCTGCAGCAGCAGAAGCTCAGAGGAACCAAAGCAGCTTCCATCCCATAATTTCCTACATTATTCATGTTTTAATCTTAAAGCCTCAGCTGACGGCTGCTGCAGCATCTTGTGACTGGGAGCAGAGTGGAAAACAAGCGTCCCAGTCTGCTGCAGCACTGGGACAATGTGTCAGCCTCACACCCCAGGAATGTTTGGTGTCAGAGAGCACACAACATGTGAACGCACAACAACACAAGCTGCCATTGATATAACTGAGTGGGCGGGGTGTATGGCACGGTCATATTCAGCAAGAATGTGATCCATGAAGGAGACAAAGGAGACATGTTAGACTCTCAGGTTAAGGTCAAAATAATCTGAAATAAACACAATTAAGTGTCTGTTAGCTGAGACTGAAGACAGGACGAGTTCCTCCCTCAGCAGAACCATGGAGACCAGACAGAAATGCTGACTCGTGATAAACTCCCAACAATAGACACAATAGAACAATAGGACCGTCAAAACCAGGATCACCTGCAGACGGGTCAGAATCCTGCTGCTGGACGCCTTCAGAAACCAACCAACCATTAAACCAACAAACAAACCAAACAATAAACCAACCAACCAATCAATCAATAAGCTGTGTGTGTTTAGGTTTAGTGATGCCATGGCAATGAGAGCAGTTAATCCAGTACATGCTGAACAAGTTTTAGACATTAAAGCTGAGAATATAGAATAGAATAGAATAGAATAGATAAACATGGAGTTCAGGAGAAAAGGAATGAAATGTAACTTGGGAACCAATAATTAAAAACTACAGATGACTGGTTCTGTGTTGGTCGGGTTGGAGGACCAGAACCTCATAAGAGGAAAAACAGGATGTGGTTCATGAGCTTCAGAACCATACAGAACCTCCTCTGGAAGCAAACAGGCCCTGTTCTCCTCCTCCTCCTCCTTCTCTCTGTGTGTGGAGGATGAATGAGGCGTCATGATTGTGCTCAGTCACCGTATCCAAACACAGCTACACCCTGCTCTCCAACCCAAACACAGAATTCCTCTGACCCCACTCCCACTGCTGTGGTGGGGTCCAGGCCCACTCTTTGGACAGCCTGGTGGATCCTGAACCCCCCCATTAGAACTTGGACAGACCTCCTTAGAACAGCCAGTTCCAGAGGCAGAACCTGCAGCATGGGCTCCACTCCCAGCTACAGTAACACGGATGAACATCAGCGTATAGAGCAGCTATGAATACAGCCCAACAACCCCACAGTGTACAAACAAACCGTTCTCTCTGCAGGGGGCGTGGTCGTTAAGCAGTCTTTAACTGCTTTATTCCCCTTTAATGGTTCTGAATGGATTAAGAAACATTTTATAACGTCTGAGCAGCAGCCTCAGACTGGAGCTGCAGAACTGGGAGAATGCTGTTAACTGGTTGTACTGGGAGGAGGAGGTAGAGAACATCAGATCCTTTTGGCCTCCATCAACCAGGACCACAACGTTTCCTCCAACTCAGAGAATCTTTAACATTTTAAAAGGAACTTCTCTGTTTGGTGTAGAAACACGTACGTCTGTAGAAACACGTACGAATGTAGAAACACGTACGTCTGTAGAAACACGTACGTCTGTAGAAACACGTACGAATGTAGAAACACGTACGTATGTAGGAACACGTACGTCTGTAGAAACACGTACGTATGTAGAAACACGTACGTCTGTAGAAACACGTACGTCTGTAGAAACACGTACGTCTGTAGAAACACGTACGTCTGTAGGAACACGTACGAATGTAGAAACACGTACGTCTGTAGAAACACGTACGTCTGTAGGAACACGCACGTATGTAGAAACACGTACGTATGTAGGAACACGTACGTATGTAGAAACACGTACGTCTGTAGAAACACGTACGTCTGTAGAAACACGCATGTCTGTAAGAACACGCGGTCAACAGCGGTGAACCAGCAGGACAGAAATCAATGATGCTAAAAATAATAATCCATTTTTCGCTGAACATAAACACACCTAACATTTAAAAAGGATACAAGTAAATCAATAAACCTGATACAGCTGCCATCTTTTTTCTGTTTTTATCTGAATAGTAACCAGCTAATAATCTACGGCCACCATGTTTGTTTTTGGTTCGGGGGCGGTGGTCGGCTGTGGCTGCCTGGGTGCCCCACAGGTAGTGCTTGGGTGGGGGTACCATCCCTCCCTCCTCTGGGCGCCCAGGGTCGGAGACTTGGCTGCTGCTGTTGATCTGCTGCTGCTGATGCAGATGGCTCCCATGATGGCATTTCCTGGCTCATCTGTACTCAGCCCGCTTTTTGTAGCTTCTAAGTGTGAGTGTGTGTGTGTGTGTGTGGCTAATGGGATGGGTTGGGAGGGGGTTGTATTTTCGTTGGGGGGGGGGGGTTACTTCCTAAATCTGTAAAGCACTTTGAGTAACTTTGTTTGAAAAGCGCTTTATAAATAAAGTTTGATTGACTGATAGTGTAATTCTCCAGTACTACATGCAAAGCAAGTTTATCCTTAGAGCATGACTAGAATCATAATCATTTTCTTTTCATAGCATTTACCTGTGTCTGCAAAAATCAACATGATGCAGTCCATATGACTGTAAAACGGGCTACTTAAAGCCAAGCTGGGGTATTCATTATTTTATTTTTTATTTTAAGATAATATGCGTATGGAAGGTCTTGTATAGAAAAAAATATACCATCAGATACCGTAACACTGATGTGTTTATAAAAAAATACAATGATATGAAAGTTTTGCCATACTGCCCAGCCCTAATTAGTCTCAGATGTTATAAATTTGGTCCATAGTTATTCTGTTCAGAGAACATCTACAGCAGTAGGAGGGTGGCTGACTGGTTTTTCTGAACTGGACTGGAGAAATCAGACTGGGGGACTGTCGGTTCTGGTTCTTTCTGGCTGTAGATGCCACTTTAGCTGCAGCAGGTTAATGCAGCTCTGCTGATGGTGGAACTCAAGGACATGAAGCTCTGCAGTCACTGTTCTCCTTCCAGGTCAGAACCAGCTGCTCCTCTGGATCAGAGTCTCTGCATTCTTTAGAGAACCAGAACTTTGTTCCCATCCAACCACAAACACCAGTCAGAACCACTAGGAACGAGAAGTTAAACAGAACCGACCAATTAAAGCTGCTCTGAGGTCAGCCAGGAGAAGCTCCGCCT
Source organism: Apricaphanius iberus (assembly GCA_028564705.1). Taxonomy (NCBI): domain Eukaryota; kingdom Metazoa; phylum Chordata; class Actinopteri; order Cyprinodontiformes; family Aphaniidae; genus Apricaphanius; species Apricaphanius iberus. Next base: position 514,636 of record JAPXFQ010001859.1, read on the forward strand.
CTAAAACCAACGCAGTTCAGGTTCCTCCAGATGTTTCAGACACATTAACCCCCCTGTGTTTGGAAGGACAGGAGGACAGACTGTGTCGTCCAGATGGACTACTGTCAGAGACCTGCAGCTGTGTCCCAGAAACAGGGAAGGACGTCCATCTAAGGAAAAGCTGCTGCTTCACCTCCTCTGATACAAACGGGACAGACAGCAGGAAAACATCTGCTGTCCTCCTCCAGGATGGCCACAGTTCAGTCCCCCGCTTCCCTCTCCAACATGGCCGCTGCATTAAGGCTGATGATGCAAAGAAGTACCTCCAGAGTCCACGGTTCCACTGTGAATCCAAACTGAAGATGGTTTCTGCTGGGATTTAGTTATTCCAGGTAATCTGACTGAGACACTGATTCCTCCTCAAGATAAAACTTCAGAACCAGAAGAGCAGCTGGTTGTTATCTGCAGAGCGTGTCGTCCATCTTAACAAGCTGTGTCTCCATGTTAGGGAGGTGATGAAGCTTCACAGCAGCCTTCAGCACCTCCCTGCTCCCAGCACTGTCATCACTCCATGAGCAGAACGTTCTTTGTTCCTGATGAAGATCAGAGCTCCAACTTCCATCACGGCTCCACCAACCAGAGAGCGTCTTACCAAACAGAACCGGTCTGATGGACCAGAACAGTCACATGAATTCCTCCACAGCCTGACAGTGTGAATCAGGACCCGATCCAGGCCTCCATGCTCCCTGCAGCTCAGCCAGCGTTCATTAGGCTCCTCATAAAAACTGGAACCAGCAAATAAATCAGATTATGGCTCAGAATTCAATATTTAAGCCACTTATTTAGGGGCAAAGTTACTAGGAAACCATGAAAGCAGAACCTAATGAGATAACTGGGTCTGATCAGATGAGGCAGCACCACTAACCTCTCACACACACACACACACAGTTTTCCACCCACTGAACACCTGCCGACACACACACACACACACACAAACACACACACCCAGTGAGGCGTTATGTAAGTGTGTGTCAGGAGGAACATTCTCAGATGGTTCAGTTACAATCGTCAGTCCAGTCCAACTCCCCCGTGTCAGCTGGTGACGGTTCTGAGGAACAGGTGCAGACAGACAGACAGACACAGGTCCAGGAGGAGCTCTGTGTGCATTACCAGAACCAGAACCACTACCAGAACAGCCTCTGGTTAATTATAGTTTTGGACGGTAGCTGTAGATGCTGAACTGAAACCAGAACCAGAACCTTCTTCCTTCTGCTCTAGAATCAGCTTATGAGTTACTAAGGAAACTACGATTATTAAAAGAAACAGCTGGAAACTCCTCCTGTCGTCATGGTTACCTGGTGGACACCAGGAACCTTCTGGATGCCGTAGGTAGGAACCATTTCCACTAAAGCTGCGGTTCTCCATGAAGAATGGAGCCAGAACCATCGAGACGTTCTGCCAGAAACAGCTTCACTTCTCCTCCTTTTCTTCATTTAGTAGTAACTGAATGTAGAAAGTCCGATGGTGTTATTATGGGATGGCCCACAGAGATGAAGGAAGACCGAGACAGAGCATTGGGACGTCCTCCATACATGGTTACCTGTCCAGGTGTCCTGGCTCCGCCCCCTGATGCTGATGAGTTATAATGATGAAGGCCAGCGGTAGCAGCTGCTGGGTTTTATTAATAACACATGCAGAGGTGGAGCCTGTGGATGAGGTGGAGAAGGGATTCCTTCCTCTACCAGCCAAACACACACGTCTAAAACTGCTTCATATGAAGTTATTCTCTAGTCCAGACGCTGTAATATTATATTATTATTATTAGCTCATCTACTTTCTACATCAGTATGAAATAATTTCCCGCTCTAACGATCACAAACCACTGAAAAAAAACAAGGTTTCCTACTTTTATAAAGACGCCATTATGGTTTATTCCTTACATCTGCAGAGATGATTTATGCCCACTTCTTTCTGTTGCTACATATTATATTTCAATAATTATGCAGATTGATATTTCTACAGGCTTCAGATTAAATTTCTTGTTTTTTTGCCACCTGGTCAAACATTTCCTGACATTATCTAGACTAGATCCTCCTGTAAAACACAAACTTTGTAAATCAAAGTTTGGACTCAAAGATGCAGAAAAGAAGTGATGGAATAAAATCTATTTTAGGCCAGTTTATTCCATTTATCTTTCTGTTATTTTACAGCTCAGAGCGTCTAATTCCACCTTTAGCTGAGCTAGTTACAGATAAGTCCTCCATCTGTTTTACAGCAGGTAGAAACTGATTATGAAGCAATCAAAGTCCCAGCAGGTCAGAGTTCAGGGGGCCGACGGCGTCACTGCCTCCATCAGACGCAGCGACGCATGAAAAGCTGCATTAATATCTGAAGATGCAGCGCTGACATAAACGCCTTCAGCGTGTCACAGATGTTCAACACCTGGAGGGAAGGAAGTTCACCTGGACCAGAACCAGAACCGGATGGTTACAGCAGAACCAATGTAGAAGGAGACGTGGAACACACTGGGGCGTCCAGCAGGACAGAGATGTCCTGATGTCCCCAGCAGCTGGTCTGTGACTCAGCGTTTCTACTTACTGGTCTAACTGGTCATTGTCCCAGTCTGTCCCAGCCTGGCTGATTGGTCCATCCTCTCTACCATCTCCCAGCATCATGGAGCAGATTTAGAGCCATGCTTCATAACGATTGATCAGATTCTGCAGAAATCGTCTCTGATCTCTATTCTGATAGGCTACTGCCCACATGAAGGGCAGGTCTTTAGATGAACCAGGAGAACGTCTCTCACCTCAGATCAAGGCCACGTCCACACTAAGCCGGATAATGCCTTAAACGTATGATTATTTAGTCTACACCCCCCTATCGTCCACACTAACCCGGCGTGGTTTAAGGTCTGTGGCCGGATAACTATTAGCCGGGTAAGAGAGCCGTGTAAATCTTAATTCAAAGGTTAAACGAGCTAGTGTGGACAGCTTCCCCAGATAATGAAAGAAAGTGGCGTCAATAACAATACGACACTACAGACAAAGACAACAGCGAAGAGTAATAAATCGATCTCGTCGTCTGTCCACACCAAAAACTATCTCTTCTACTGAGCAGCTATTGTTCTCTTCGGTTAACGGGACAAGCAGATATGTACTGTGTGTGTGGGAACCCAGACAGATTTATGGGTCAGCTTAAACATGATGCAGCGGTTCTACACTATGATCCACAACAGGTTATTCTTCCCACCTTCCTCCCATACAACACCAAGTATTCTAAATGGCCCCTGCAGCTTTCAGCCAATAGGATTCAAGCATCAGCTTCACACAAACAGGCCGCTCCGTCTTCCTGTTCACCTTCATTGAGAGGTCAGAGTGAACTTCTGCTCCACGCCTACAGGGGGCGACATTCAGGTCAGAACAAAAAACAAACAAGAGCCCAACAGAGACCAGAGTAGGAGTTATCTCAGACAACGGGTTAGTCATGATCCACAGGTGATACAGGTAGACAGAGTGGGCGGGGCTTTAATGACAGACGCTTCGTATAGACCAAAACTAGCCAGCTTCTAGTGGAGAACATAAACTCTGATGGAAACCAGTAGAACCAGAGCTCAGTAAGCACATACCATCAGGGCGGTGCTGGAAAGAAAAGGTCTGATTCCTAAACATCCATTAGTACGCCCAGAAACCAGTTTAACTCTAATGTTTAACATTTTTGCAGCCAAAGTATTTTAATAAACATCCAGACGGCCATTTTGAGGCTCAGCTGTTAAAGTTTCCTCCGGTGAACTTTAACCAGGATTCCTACAGGGTTCCTCAAGCTAAAATCCGGCATCTTTAAGATCATTTCTATTGAACATTAATACATATTTCATAGTACTACTAGTAGAGAAATTCACTAAATCCTGGAACTAGTGATCATTTATTTCTCAGAAATATTAAAATGTGTAAAAGATGAGGTGGAAAAATCAGAACATTTCAGTAAGCCACAAGTTGTTTAATTAAAATGTTTCATAACATTGGTTCCTTTGTGGACCATTAATCTTTATTTACTTTAGACTTTACGTGTTTTGATTATTTCGTTCTCAATTATCGTTTCCTCCACTCTTATTTATGCTACATTATTTATTCTAAATAATCATGGTTGAAAAATTATACTTTAGAGGAAGAATGCAATATGTTAAATACAGCACCAATGTTAGAACCCAGAGATTAAAACTCAAGACTTTCTAATGTCATTATTTCCATGCTCCTGTAGGAAACCTGGTAGAACCCAGTTAGAACCTTGTTAGAACCCATTTAACCCCACCCACAGCTGAACGGAGCCGCTGCCACCAGTGGTACCGCTCTGGTACGGGCTGCGCTGGGCGTAGCCACACCCTGTGACATCATCAGCGGGCTGAGCTACTGAGGCTTGGTCTGCACAGATACGGGTCGGTACCGTGTAGGTACTCTGTATGAACAGCAGAACACTCCACAATGTTCTCATTAGATGCTGCAGACATAGGACCAAAGCAGCAGATCTGATCCATGTTCTGGTAACCTGGTCAAGTTCTAACGCAGGAAGAAACCCATCACAGCGTCTCACTGAATGGAATCTCAATGTCCAGCTGGTTATAAACTGGTTCCATGTCTGGCCCAGTATGATAGGGTGTGACGCCTTAACTGGTTAAACATTCCTTTCATTATGGAGCAACTGGTCAATGATTTACTCTCAGCTAGAACCTCGACCTGCAGAGTGTGAGCCATCGCTGGAAGCTAAGCTTGAGTTATAGGGGGGGGGGCTGCTGGGTGCTTGGGGAAGCGCCTGATAACCTCCAACCCTCTGTGTCCTACAGGAGCAGCGCAGAGGTCAGAGCGAAGCTGCTGCTGAAACACAATTATTAGATCAAAGCTTTAGCTCTGATTATGTAAAATATGCTTCACAGCAGCAGCAGCGTTCAGTGAACTGCATCATTTATATCCATTTGTTTTTGTATTTTTATCTGTTGAAATGATTTCTGCAGCAACATCTGGTTCATGACTGATTGGACTAAGTTCATCTCCTAGAACAGGGGTTCCCAAAGTCAGTCCATGGGGCGCTTTCCAGCCAGTTTTACTTCTGTTCCAGGTTCATCACAGCTGAATCCAATGATGGCTGATTGGCAGGCCTCTGCAGGAGGAATTTGGAGCGTTAAAATTGTGTTGGAGCAGAGAGGCATCTAAAACTGGCAGGACTAGAGCTGCACGCCCTGTTCTAGAAGCTTTTTGTCAGACAGTAATGGAGCGCACCAATGAAATCAGCAGGTAGTGTAAGTTGGAATCGGTTGGATTAAAAGCCTGTAAAACACCATGAAAACGCCAACAAACTGCCTCTGAGACGCTCTGAACTTAAAGGGGAATAGAGCTAGTGATTGATAACCAAACATTAGTAAAATGAAGGAGGCTGACCTTATATGGATATACGCTGATCACCAATGGATCTAAGCTTCTCCTGTGGGACTCTAAGTGGCTCCAAACTGGTCTGGGTGCTTTAAACACCATTTATGAGCACCTTGACTTGCAATATAAGTAAAACCGTCTTGCCTAATTCTATAACCAGGTTCCTTAAAATCTATTCTTTAAGACCATTTATATAAAACATTAATACACATTTCACAGTCCTGCGGGAGAGATTTACAAAATCATTCAACTTATGTTCATTTATTTCTCAGAGGCATGTGGAAAATCTGAATATTTCAGCAGGCCACAAGAAAGTTTATTTTTAAAAGTTACGGGTTGTTTTTTTAAACATTATTGTTCATTCACTGCAAACGTCACATGTTCTGAGTATTTTTCTCCTTCCTCAGGCTTTGTTGCATTCTCATTTATTGGTTCCTCCATTCTTTATTTAATCAAAAATAATCCTGGTTGGCAAACTAAACTTTTGAGGAAAATGCAATAAGAAGTTAAATACAGCACACATTATAAGATATCAAAGTTAAAGACTTTATAAAGTATTATTTCCAAATATATTAAAGAAGAATCTGTAGGAACCACATATAGATAAGGTCCTGGTTGCAAAGAAGTGGTACTTCCCCTCTAACTGAGGCACTGAGGCCAGGTAGATCTGGGTTCTTTCTGAATCATTAATGGAGTTTGGTAAACCAGGCACTCTGGGGACGGGTCCTTATTTATGGATAAATCAGCAGTAAAATGTTTCGTAAGCTTTGAGGCAACATGGCCTCAAATCCATACGGCAATATAATTTAAAGCATGTGCGGTAACAGTATGTATTTTGGCATATTCCTTTATTTCTTTAGATATGTCATAATTAGTACTTATGAATATTTTCATGTTCCAGAGACGTTGCAGCAGAACAACTTCAAAAACGTTCAGAATGCCATTTAAACAACATTTATTGTGCAAATGCATTTAAAAATATATGTTTTCCAACATAATATAATGCAAAAAGCCTCAGAGCACAGAAAAGATTCTGGGTCCAACAGGTCCAACTCCACACAGACATCTACAGGACTTCTCCTTCTGAATAAATCAAACCGGTGGTTCTATTGGGTCGGGTTGTGACTTGGTGTAACGTGTGAGAGAGAGCAGAAGGCGCCGATACGTTCTGATCCACACAGATCAGCTACATTTGCGACATTTGGTGAAAGCAGGAGGAATCAGGATGCAGAGAAACTCCCCAGCAGGACAGCAGAGCGAGCAGCCGGTTTCCCCCCAGGGTTACTACCCAAATAACCGTCAAACCTTCACCGCTTTCCGGTCCTTCCTGCAGCCAGCGATGCCCTCCTTTGGAGGTCACGCAGCGCAGCCAAGATGCGGGATCCCCTCCTCTCTAACGCAATAAGGCGGGACACACCCAGCCGGAGAGGGGAGGAGGAGGAGGAGAAAAGGAGCAGAGCTTCATCCACCCATCCTGGGAATGACGTCAGGACGTTTCTTTCTGCGCTAAAGCCCCGGTAATTAGGAGAAAAACACTCGGTAACGATTTTTCCACCTCCGCTGCAGATGCGCCGTTTCCAGAGCGGCTGCCTGATGTCAGGAAACCGCTCCGACAAGCCCGGCAAGCCGAGCCAGAAGGCACGGCACCGGGAATCCACCCAGGTCCTCCTCAGAGCCGCAGCAACCAGTGTTCAGAGAGAGGGAGGGAGGGGGACGGCTGGCTGGCACCAGAGGCCATGTTTTCCATGTTTTCACCCCGCTGTCGGTAGCCAGGAGGAGGGGGGGAGAGCAACCAGAGACTCCTGCAAAGTGTTTCCAGACGCACAGAAAACATCCGCAGCGGCTCTGATCGCTGCGCCATTCACAATGCGCCACTTTCACCCGCATGACTCCGCCAAACGAAGCCCCGTTTCGGCTCGTTTGTGACCCGACAAGGTGACTGGGTTTACCGGGGAACCATCTCTCTGGTCGACCTGGAAAAGCAACTCCAGCCGTTGGTCCCAGTCTTAACGCGAGGGGAACCTTAGGCGGCCACTTCACAGAAGTTTTAATCAGAAAACCCTTTAATAAAAATAACAAAAGAAACTCGACGGTTGATGTCGGTTTCTTCCGATTCCGTTGGGGAAGCTCAGGCTTTAACGGCCGTTTCAGTTTTCTCCAACCGACGCCTAAGGCAGAAAAAACGGCTGCGGGTCTCCGCGGAGGTCCGTCCGCATTAACCGCCGCTCTACCCGGGGCTGTAACCGTCAGGGAACACGGAGCCACGGTGCGGGGAACGAGCCGCAAGGTTTCCCCAGACGCAGCAGAGATTTTTAAAAACCTTCCTCCGGATAAACTTGAAAGTTGTTCGCAACGGCTAATCTGCGTCTCCACACCTGTGGATGTTGAGGAAACGGCTAATAACCGGGGGCAGAGAGGGGAGAAACGGCCGTAGTGACCGTTCACCGGAGGCGGTTGGGCAGGACGTAACAAACAGCCCGGTTAGGAAGCGATAAAACAACATTTTAGACAATAAAGCAGCGCATTCAACACGTCGCGGTCCACTTCGCCCAGCCACAAGTGAACAACAGGCGTTTTATAAAGTTTAACCACACAGGAATTAGACGGTACCTTCAACGGGCGAGTCCTGGTCCAAATCACGTCCAGTTACTGAGTCCGAAACGCAGGGGCAGGGTCCCTACCGGGGCAGGTCCATCTCCCGACGGGGTAACGAGGTCCGTGTGGCGGGGAGGGAGAAGGGGGGGGAAAAAACCTCCAACCGGAGCTCCAACTAGTCGCGGTCCCGAAGCTTCAACTAAATCCGGCGTCTGTGGGTTCCAACAACCGTCTACATCCAGAGAGAGACCCGGGAATAACTGCCGAATGACGCCCCCACCTCGTCAGAGCTCACAGGGGGCGGGGCCAGACAACGATCGCTCCGCCTCTTATTTAAGGTGGATTCAAGAGTTAATTAGATTACGAGACGGAAACCGGAGGACCAAAACTCATCACATCTGGACCTGATCTGGAACCGCAGGGCTGGTCCGAGCTGGGGGAACTGTAGGCCGGCAAGACCGACCCATATCCAGAAGATTTAAGCTGGCTATGTCGTATGTCTCACCGTTTATGGAGGAGGAATCAAGCCTCCGCTTAACCTGCTCACCTTAACGCACTCTATTGTAAAAGTAACCTTCCATTTAAGGAGGGCCGCCGCTGACTCGCTGACTGGTTCTGTTTGTTTTGGAGACAGACGGTGAGGATGCAGATGGAGGACAGTTTGTTCGGTTTATGCATTTAGGGATTTATATATTTTTACTGGTTTTATAGTTGGTTTGCATTAAGCATTTTGAACTAAACACATCTGTCCCACCTTATCATGTCTGCAACATGTCATAATGTTAATTTTCCACTGGCAGTAATGCTGATCCTGTCCAGTTCCATTCAAATGTCAAGAATCAATTCCGATTCTTAAGAGTTAGAATCGATGATCCCGATCCGATTCATTCTGATCCAGTTACATATAGGTCAGTGCTATTAAAAACAACGTTTTTTAGCTGTCTTTATTGTATGCCTGTAATTCAATGACTTAACACTGAGTAAGTAACAGTTTACCAGGAAAAAAAACTATATTAACAGTTTCAGAACTAAGCCTCAAAATTGCTGTCAGGACTGTTAAATCCTATTTTATCTGTAAAAAACAAACTGTGTTACACAAACCAATTTTTGTACTTGTGAATCGATTCGATTCTTGTTATTTTTTTATATGAATCGTTTCAGAATCTTTTTGGGCTTTTTTAAACACAGCCCAAGTTTTTACCAAACCATACCAGCGGTTCCCAACCGTGGGAGCCTCCATGCCCAACTCCTACCAGATATACACATTAAACGTGATTCATTACAAACTTTTATTTGCATGAGATAAACAGCTATGGTTGTTGTTTTGTTCTTATAACCCTAATTTTTACACTGTTAGCTATCTAACCAACTATATTTTTCTATTTTGGAATGTATAAGTGTGATATTTACAAAAATAAAACTTTCCACAACACACAGAACCAACAGTCATGCACAAACTCACACCTGACAGCAACCTGGAGAGATCAGTTCATGTGACAGTCAAGGTTTTTATACTGGGTGGAAGCCAGAGTACCCAGAGAGAACCCACACATATACAGGAAAAAACAGGCTGGGGATTTCAACTCACGACCTTCTTACTGCAAGTCATGTTTCCAGAAAATACCCCCTGCCTTTTATTTGGAACCAAAAATACTCTGTTGAACATTTTCAGTGTATGAACACAATTATTCACTTTAGTCCTCCCCTTACGTAACAATTATTCATATTTTTTTGTGGTTTGTGTTATCTAGAAAAATACTGTTATTTATAGCATGCATTACTTTCATTTACTCACCAGCCTGTAAAAGATCCTGATGACAACAACGCATCCCCTCTCAGACGCTCTGAACTCCCAGGGGAATAGAGCTAGTGATTCATAACCAATTATTGGGGAAAGAAAGGAGTTTTGTGGCAGATAATAACTTATTTAAAGGCTGAACTTTGGCTGCCCCATTAACTCCCATTATATGGATAGACGCTGATCACCAATGGATCTAAACTTCTCCTGAAGGACTCCTAGTGGCTCCAAACTGGTCTGGGTGAGTACAAATAGAATAGAAACACACACATTTTTTACAGAAGAAAGAATATTTACTTCATGAACAATAGTAACATAGACTGTACTGTACAGTTATTAAGTTTAAGTGCAGATAAAGTGGTAAACCCAGGTTGTGTGCAAACAATGCAGGAGACTGAAAGATGTTTAAATAATTAAAATATTTAGAAAAGTACAGAATGTGCATTTTATCTGCACAATAAAAAGTAACCGTGTAAATCATATCTGCAAACTTGTTGCCGTTTTAGAAACCAGATAATACACGAATCATATAGATCTGAAGAGTGGCACCAAACATGTCTGGGTAAATAAATGATGCATTGCATGGTAAAAATAAGGTCCAGGTTGCAAAAAAAAAATGGTACATCTACTTAATATTTAAATTTAATAAGATAAATCATGAAACTGTGTTATTGTGTACCCAGATTTGAAAGCAGATATGAATAATTACAATGAGGAGGAAAACTTGTTAGCTGCAGTAGAGCCCAATAATCAGCTGTTTGGAAACAGATTGTAGAAATCATCCACCATGTTGAAATGTCCCAAAGTACAGCAAAGCAGCAGGTGTAGTCCATGATGCTGAAATCAGCAAACGGACTCACGTTACGGAGCTGAGCAGAAAGTATTCACACCCAGCAGATGGTTTAGAGCGCGGGTGGGGAGCCTTGGCCCTCATTCTGCAAGGTTTCCCTGCGCAAACACACCTGAATAAAATGAATTAGTAATTGTGCAAAACTTCATTGGCTGTTGGATCCATTTGATTTGAGTCAGTTGTGTTGAAGCAGGGTTGCCTGGAAAACTTAGAGGAATGCAGCCCTCGAGGACCAGGGTTCCCCACCCCTGGTTTAGAGGAAATGACATCAGCATCTCACAGACGACAAAAATTGTGAGTTTTATTCTTGAGAAAATGAATGTGTCGGGTTTTATTTAGTTCCTATTTATAGCACGTTGATTATTGTTTATCTGACCCGTCTCCTCCAGTATTGCTGGAAAGACTCCACGTCATCACCCTAATCTCTAACGTCCTTCACAGATTTCCTGGCTGGGAAAAAACAAATCATTGAAGGAACATGCTGATGGAATTATTTCACTGTTTTTTTTTGGTTTGAACCACTTGTTCCATTCCGACCTGCACTTCCTCATCATGTGATAATTACAGTTTTCTTATTAACTAAACAATAACTTTTTGTATGAAAACACAAAAAGCTTGTTTAAACATGGATTTCTTGCACCGTCTTCCTTTTTTTGGGGTCCCACAGATTTTCGGGGTCGGTGCACAGAAGCTGCTGCAAACATCAGAGACAGAGGTGGATGTATTTTTTAACTGTTTGCGAGCACAGATAAAGAAATGAAAATTATATTTCTTCCAACTGGCCACTCAGTCAGTTCTGGCTCCCACGCTATGCTAATGATGGAGAGGCAGAGAGGTGGTGTAGCAGCAGCAGCAGAGTGCGCCGCGTTATCTGCTGGAATAAAAGAGAAGACTGCTGTTTCCTCTGGGAATCCTCCTGGTGGTCAGGAGAGGCTGATGACCTTCACAGCAGTCACACAAATACCAACAAATCACTCCAAGCTATTTAGATTTTCTTCTATTTGCTTTTTCAAGTTGTTGATGAAGGGAATCATCGATCATTTGCTTGCATTTTAATCACTTCTGATCCTGGAATTTCGCTAGAAAAAGCATCAAACCTGGCTCCTGACCACTAAATCTGATCTAGCAGGACAAATAGGAACTGGAGGTAATCGTTGGAGGTTTTCTCCAAGCTAAACGCTGCTTAGAGTCCCAAAAGGTTTTGGTTTACAACGTGTTATTAACAGAACGTCCCAAACGTTGGGCAGAACCAGCTTAACTCTCCCAGGTGGAAACAGTTGGGTGACCAAGCGTCCTCTTTTCCCGTTCTGTCTTGGTGCATCTGATGATTTGTAACCACAAAGATAGGGAACTCTCCATGTGCCACGCTAGCAGAAAGCGTTCTGCATGGGAGAGATGAAGAAGTGAACCTGCTGACGGCTGATTTGATCCCAGGCGGACTTCCTGTTTCCAGCTCCTCGGTTTGAACTCGCTGGAGATTTTATTGCCTGGACATCATCCAGCTGACCAAACAGAAGGCCATAAATGTTCCAGCTCCCCGGCTGGACGAGTGGATTCCTGCAACACTCGCCCGCCTGCAGCCTCAGCTCTCTAACACGCTGTTGTCCCAACAGCATGCTGTATGTAATGTCAATACGTCCTGATGACAGAGGAATAGAGTTGAGCAGCTAAACATCATCGGCTGCTGGAAAATCCTTGGGATCAAAGGTCGACTTTGAACATGAAAAACAAACATCTATATGCAGCAATATTAGTTAATCTGATGTGTTTCAGGTGTTGTTACCCCGGAAGAATTGAGATGCAGCTCAGATCCCTCAGAGCTTTACTGGCAGCAAGGAGAGTGATACAATCAGCTCAACTTCACCCTTCAGGCACGTGTTTAAGAACATCTCAAGGTTTCACAAACAATTAAGAACATTTCCATATGTGGAATCACCATTTCACATCTTCTGCTCATAGAACTTGTATAACAAGCTTCCACACCCACAGTCTCCTGCTGTAGGACAGAATTACAATACAGTTTCTAGATGTTTTCTCTGCAAAAAAAGAACAAAAGGTAACTATTTACATTTTTATGATATATTTCATGACAGAGTTTAAAACTTCTGACATGATCCTGCATACACTAAATACCTTCCTCGGTATCGGTTAAACTTAACAAATACCATCAACCGATACTTTTAAAAGTGGAAACTTCACTGGAAATTTTAGATTTTTATATAAATATTTTATCGTTCATCAAATTCACCATCATTTGTTGTAATAAGCAGAGAAGAAAATAAAACCTGTCCTCCAATTCATTGCATTTTTGAACATAGAACTAAATATAAACAATGAAATAAAACAGTTGCACTTAAAATAAAAACAGTTCACCTGCTGTGGCCTGAACGCTCAGTTCCTCCTGTTCCACGCATAGAACTAAAATGATCATCCATTTGTGTGTAATCAAATAGTGCGATCGCTGCTGAGGTTTTTGTCATGAGATTTTGGATTTATACCTGGAACAGAAGTCTTATTATCGGGGTTAAGATGTTGTTTTGGGGGCTGAATCTGCACTCCGCTGCCATACTGGAGACTGGAATTAAGCCAAGAATTTAAAATAAGGGAATATTTCTCCAGTTGAAGAGATCAGAAGTCGGAAAAACTCTCTGAACAAGTCGTTTCCTGGCTCTCGCTCGAAGGAGAAGTTCTTTTTTTAAAATCCTGGACCTTATTTTTAGCAAATATTACGTTTATTTACTCACATAGACAGGTTTGGAGCCACTTGGAGTCCTTCAGGAGAAGTTTAGATCTAGTCTGATTAGCGTATATCCATATAATGGGAGTCAATCAGGGCAGGAGATTTGCTGCCTGTAATAAGGAATTATCTGCCCCATAACTCCTTCATTTAACCATGTTTTATTATGAATAGTTATTGATATTTCCTTGTGAGTGTGGTACGTCTCAGAGGTGCTAAGGTATTACAAAGTTAAAAACACCACTTGCCTTTAGTACTGCCAAATCACTTTTCTGACTAAACATACTCAAATAATCAAATAGTGTAGTAAAACTCATTACAAAAAATTCTCAACTAATCTGGCAATTTCTACTAACAAACTTTAGAAATTGAGTTGACTAAACTTGTGCAATTAAGTATCTAGTAAGTATGGAACTAAAGTTGGGACTTATGTATTGTGACTTGTATCTGCTTATTTGTAACTTGTACACATGTTTTGAAAAATACAAGTACGGATTCATTTAATAGTACAAGTACAAATCAGAAAACACAAGTACAAATCAGACACAAATAAAAATCAGAAACACAAGTACAAATCATGCTACTCCCAGAACCAATCAGATTTCTCGATTCCCTAACCAATCACGGAGAGAGGAGGGTGTTGTTCTTCTGTGTTCACAACCGAACTTGACTCTTGGAAAAGTGCAGCCGAAGTCCTGTTATCCTTAGTGAAATTAGTTAATAGCAGAGACATGTCTTTCAGTCTTCAGAGAGAAATTTTTGTTTATGACAAACCGACTCACCTTCAGAGAACTGTGTGTGGTGATGACAGACGGGACTTCGGCTGCACTTTTCCAAGAGTCAAGTTTGGTTGTGAACACAGAAGAACACCGCCCTCCTCTCTCCGTGATTGGTTAGGGAATCGAGAAATCTGATTGGTTCTGGGAGTAGCGTGATTTGTACTTGTGTTTCTGATTTGTACTTGTGTTTCTGATTTGTACTTGTGTTTCTGATTTGTACTTGTGTTTCTGATTTGTACTTGTGTTTCTGATTTGTACTTGTGTTTCTGATTTGTACTTGTGTTTCTGATTTGTACTTGTGTTTCTGATTTGTACTTGTGTTTCTGATTTGTACTTGTGTTTCTGATTTGTACTTGTGTTTCTGATTTGTACTTGTGTTTCTGATTTGTACTTGTGTTTCTGATTTGTACTTGTGTTTCTGATTTGTACTTGTGTTTCTGATTTGTAGTTGTATTTAGTGACTTGTATTCCCTTATTTGTACTTGTATCTTTGATTTGTACTTGTATTTTCTGATTTGTACTTGTGTTTCTGATTTGTACTTGTGTTTCTGATTTGTACTTGTGTTTCTGATTTGTACTTGTGTTTCTGATTTGTACTTGTGTTTCTGATTTGTACTTGTGTTTCTGATTTGTACTTGTGTTTCTGATTTGTAGTTGTGTTTCTGATTTGTACTTGTGTTTCTGATTTGTACTTGTGTTTCTGATTTGTACTTGTGTTTCTGATTTGTACTTGTGTTTCTGATTTGTACTTGTCTTTCTGATTTGTAGTTGTGTTTCTGATTTGTAGTTGTATTTAGTGACTTGTATTCCCTTATTTGTACTTGTATCTTTGATTTGTACTTGTATTTTCTGATTTGTACTTGTGTTTCTGATTTGTACTTGTGTTTCTGATTTGTACTTGTGTTTCTGATTTGTACTTGTGTTTCTGATTTGTACTTGTGTTTCTGATTTGTACTTGTGTTTCTGATTTGTACTTGTGTTTCTGATTTGTACTTGTGTTTCTGATTTGTACTTGTGTTTCTGATTTGTACTTGTGTTTCTGATTTGTACTTGTGTTTCTGATTTGTACTTGTGTTTCTGATTTGTACTTGTGTTTCTGATTTGTACTTGTGTTTCTGATTTGTACTTGTGTTTCTGATTTGTAGTTGTGTTTCTGATTTGTACTTGTCTTTCTGATTTGTAGTTGTGTTTCTGATTTGTAGTTGTATTTAGTGACTTGTATTCCCTTATTTGTATTTGTATCTTTGATTTGTACTTGTATTTTCTGATTTGTACTTGTACTATTAAATTAATCCGTACTTGTATTTTTCAAAACCTGTGTACAAGTTACAAATAAGCAGATACAAGTCACAATACATAAGTCCCAACTCTAGTTCCATAGTTCTAGCTGCTAGTGATATCTAGTTATGAGTGTAAATGGTAGTAATTGTGGTAGCGTGCAATGTTCCGGGAAGACATAACTGAACCAGGATGTTCCTAAAACATTGACTTTCAGGAACAACTTAGTGTAAAATTGATATCAGCAAGCCTACTAGCTAAGCAGCCAGCTAGCTAATCTTAGTGGATAATTCCTCAACTAATGATGCTGTAAAAGATCAATTATCAATGCAATCCAATAGTATAATTGTCTGGAAGCTATAGCTTCTGGGTTTTTTTGTAGACTTTTAATGTAACCGATTCCAATTTACACTAACTTGGGCTTTCAATGATGTAGCAGCCGTCCTCCATTACAGCTGTAGTCTGTGTAGGTTATAGAAACGGAGCCTGTAGAAGCTGAACTTAGTCCAATTGGTCCTTCTGTTACTGCAATTTGGAAACACCTGAACATGAACTATTTTGATGTCTGCAGTTGTTCTGTCTAACTGACCGCCGTAGAGCAAAGAGAGAAAGTCCTGCTCAGACTACTGCTGGGATGGAGCACAGCAGTGATGTTATTGTAATCACATGTAGAGCTGGAGGATTATAGCCTCTAAATCATCCTGGAACAGAACTAATAAGCACTTTTCAGACGTTCTGAACTCTGAGGGGAATAGTGCTAACTACTAATAACAAAACATGGTTAAATGAAGGAGTCATAGGGCAGATCATTCCTTATTACAGGCAGCAAATCTCCTGCCCTGATTGACTCCCATTATATGGATATACGCTGATCAGACTTGATCTAAACTTCTCCTGAAGGACTCCAAGTGGCTCCAAACTTGTCTGGGTGAGTAAATGAATGTAATATTTGCTCAAAAAAATGTATTGGTTGAAAAAAACAACTTCCCTTTTAAGGGGAAGGAAACCCCACAGCATGCACCAGTGATTGGTGCAACATCAGACTCTTGAGGAAACGCTTCCAAGTCTCAGTAACTCTTCAACTTGCTGTCACCTCCCGATTAGACAGATGCTTTGAGTTGGGTGTCCAGCTCTGAGATGATGCTCAGATTCTCTCGTGGGAATCTGCTTTTGATGGACTTAGCTACTTGTAGTCAATGCTAAAGTGGAACATATCCGCTCTTCTGCCCCAAGTGGTGTGAATACTAACCTGTGAAAATAATGGACAGCCTTCAGATTTTCCCATCGCTGTCAAAAACAACAAAAACAAAAATCAGGTAAAATCCTGATGTGGGTGGACTGACCAAACAGGAAGTGGTCATCAAGGAGGATGACTGCAGCCAGACCAGTTTAAAGAGGTTTAGGATGGTCCGGCAGGCTGGCACCAGTTCACAGTAATTATTTATTTACATGAGGTTAATGATCTTTATTTCCCAGGTCCTGGTTCAGCCCCAAAAAAACCTCCATTGATATAATAGTTGTAATAATACCTTAGTGATTTATGCTGTTAAAGATAATCACTGCCAGTTGAAATGATCAGAGTTCAGCAGTCTCCCAGCAGTCTGGTGTTCCTGCTGCCTCCTGCCTGACGGCAGAGGAGCAATGACATGTATGCAGGGTGAGTGTGGTCACTCAGGATGCAGGAGGACCTGTTCCTGCATCTGGAGGTGTAAATAGCCGATTCCGGACAGACAAGTTCTCAGAACCGTCCTCTTAGGATTTAGTTCTTATAGCTACCCTTCCCAGTGGAACCGTTTTAGATTTCATTAACACAGGAGTCAGGGACCGTGATAGAGAAAGATGTGACGAAACCTGTTTGATAAACGTTGAGATTAATTTACATTTTTCTAGATTAATAAAAGAAATGTATTTAGCTTTGAATAGCAGTGCCTTAATAAGCATTAATCTAGCAAGAGGCGGAGCTTATGAGTTTACCAAACACCTACATCATATGAGTTCTGATGGAACCATGAAAAGACCCTGCCTCTGAGTAGGAGCTAAAATGGTTCTACGAACTGAAGGCATTGGTCCCTAGTTCTTAAGGCTAGTTTATACATCTTTGTTAGCAAGTTTTCACCCAGACACACATGTACTGACAGAGAAATGTTCCTGTCCATCATAGGAGTGTCAGTGTTGCAACGCAGTCCCCCACCAGGACTTTTTCTGCTTGCTTTTTCTAGTGGTTTCTGCCTACTGTTGCAGGGACTGTTTTGGTTAACTAAGGTTTATTTTGTTCATCTTGTGAACACATTTCTCCCTCAAGGAGCAATGGACGAGTGCAGCTCATAGAATATCCTCTAAGAACACATAGAGACACCTTGCAGCCTATTTTGTTGTTTCTCTATGCCTTGTTGTGTTCAACAGATTAGATCATCTAGCCTTGCAATATAAGGTAGCCAAACGCTGCATTAACTACTCATTGCATTGCCTATAGAGCACTGTTCTGATGAAATGATCTGGGGCTGATGTTGGGCTGACCAATCACAGATGAGCCCTCTCTTTTTGCTTGATGGAGACGGAGAGTTAGAAAATTAGGCTCTACTACGTCCGTCCTTGCGTAGGTCACAAATCTTGCATTTGTGGGTAATGGCGCTACATCTATCTATTCTGACGTAGACGGAGAAGTATAAGCCGGGCTTAATCTGTCCGAATGCGTGAAAAAATGCCCTGGATCCTGAAAAGGTTACTGGAACTACATAAAGTTCCTACAGTCCGTGGACAGGCTGCCACCACAGTCTTTTCTCCACCCTTTGGAGAGTCTTCTCCTCTAGCATGCCAGACGGTGATGCAGGAGAACAGGACAGTCCCCATCATACATTTATAACATGATGTCAGGACTGAGCTCCTCAGTCCAGCACACCTCAGCCTCCTGAGGAGGTAGAGATGCTGGGGGGCCTCCCTTACCAGGTGGGGGGTGTTGCAGCTTCAGGTGACGTCGTCCCTGAAGCTGGAGATCACCTCCACCACTGTCCCCGCGATGTACTCAGTCTTCTTCACAATGATGCAGATGTTGCTTTCTCTGCACCAACCCACTGGGTGTTCTTCCACCTTCTTCCTGCAGACGGACTCATCGTTGACATAGATGCTTCCAACCACAGCTGTATCAACCACCAACCTTCATTATCAGGCAGCTCTGCTGTTTGGCTGGGTAGTGAATGAAGAGGAGGGGGCTCGGCACACAGCCCTGGGGGGACACAGACCGGTGGATCCTCACAAATTGGAGCCTCTCCGATAAAAGGTCCAGGACTCAGTAGCAGAGGATGGAGCTCATGTCAAGTGTGGAGAGGATGATGGTAAAGAAAGTGGATGTGAAGTCTACAAGCAGCAGAGTCTGTGTTCTCTCGGTGGGTTGGTTCTTTTTTGTATGCATATTGATGTGGGTCTATAGTGTCATCAATACAGTCTTTGATGTGGGCCATAACTAGTCTCTAGAGTGCTCCATGACTATATAGGTAATATTCCTGTTGTCTCCTGCACCACTCAGTACATTTCCATCTAAATGGAGCTTTTAGCAGTAATGTGACAAATGGATTAAGCCTAGTTTATACTTCTCTGTATACGTCGGAATGGATTGAGGCAGAGCCATAATCTGTCAACGCAACGGCTCTCCGTCACCTACGCAAGGACGCACGGAGCAGAGTCCCAATTTTCTAACTATTCATCTCCGTTGACAGCTAGAAAATACATGCTACATGCTTTAGATTGAAAGGATAATTTATCCAATGTGGCGTTTTGACGATTTTAACACAAGGAGGTGTAGAGAAGCAACAAAAGAGACTTCTGTGTTTGTTTCCATGTGTTTTAGAGGATTCTATGAGCTGCACTTCTAGTAAAAAGCTTTACAACTTAATCAAAACGTACTTTCTGTCTTCCGTTGCTGCCTGAAAGGAAAATGCGCTCACAAGCTGAAGAAAATAAACTCTAGTAAACCATAAACAACACTGCAATGGTAGGCAGACGCCATAAAAAGTTATTACCCACAGCTGTTCTGGTCAGGAATGGCTTCGCAACACTGAAAAACGGGGAGAGAAAGAAACCAAGTACTATGTATACAAAAATCGCCTCCGTCAATTGTTCTTTTATACAGTTTATCAGCAAAAGAAACAACAACTCGCTGACGGAGAAGTATAAACTAGACTTTAGCCAGAGTTTAGAGTTGTGTCCAGTTTCCATGTCACTCAGAAAACTAATTATTGAAAGAAATGCGTTTGACCCCGTGACACTAGGTGGCGACATGCACTCTTTCGCACTGAAATTCTCTAGCTGGACTGGATAGTAAATGCTTAAATCAGTGAAGCAGACTATGTACAACGTGCGAAGAAATGGACCACAACGCTACAGCACAAAACCTTTACTGAGTACCGCACTGTATGTCTGTGTTACACTCGTTGCTGCTGCTCATTCTGTTGTTGTTGTTCCCACTTCCTGAAGGGGGCGCTGCCAAGCTGTCAAAACACTCGGTTTCTTCTGTCGTTTACATACAGAGGAAATTAGATTTTCCAATAGAATAATCTGGGTACCTTAGTCTGAATTCTACAAGTTCTGTTTGGTTTGATTTCAATCAAAATACGGCAATAATTTGACTTTCTCTTTCTGCGACTAAATGTTTGAGTTACCTCAAGCATTTGGTGATAGTGGAGAAGAAGGATTCCCTTTTTACAGAAGGAAACCTCCAGCAGAAGCAGAAACAGGTTTGTTGTGAGTGTTAGGCTCTTTAGGCCCGGTTGGAGTCGGGGGACGGAACAAAAAGCACAAACTGGCCGCAAACCACCTGGAGCTTTGGCAGAAACACAGAGCAACAAAGGCCAAAAAGATGAGGGCCAGATTATGATTCTAGAAAAAAATAAATCTGTTTATCAACTCAGAGACCCAACATACGACCCAAACACGTTCCAAAGGTTGAGTCTTTGTTGGAGTTTCCTCGAATACAGAAGAGAAAATATCCTGTGAGACCGAGCTCGGGGTAAAGAGTCACCTCTCTCCATCTGTTCGTGGCTGCAGAGGCAGCAGGAGTTCACACACACACACACACACACACACACACTTTCGCACAGCGAAATCTTTTCGCCACTTCTGGGGACACAAACACTGTTTTCCATCATTTTCGGGGAGAAATGCAGTGAAGAAACGCTCTGATTTTAAACCCTCGGCCAGTCGGCCCAGATGGGATCTGGAGAGGTTTCTTTTTGCTTCCCAGCAGGCATTGAGACCCAACATTAAGACCTGCCTGACATGTTTGAGTCCCCACAACAAGCAACATTCCCCAAAAGGCAAAGGGGAGTGAATATTTTAAATATTTGAAGGATTTCATCTGAAATGTTCCTGTTTTCTTCCTCACACCCAACAGGCCTGATATACATTTTTCCTGCTAAATCCGTTAATACAGTCCCAGCTCTGAGTCAACCTCCTAAAACCAGAGAGGATATCACCACAAATTATGCGTTGCTTATTAACGACCATATTAGCAGGACGTGTTGGTGGGGGAGTCGCTGCATGAAGGAGCGATCAGCGCCGCGGCGCTGACGGATCTGGTTGTCTGCAGAGTAATGGTGTCGTTCATCACTGGGCCAACTGTTATTGGTGCTCCTATCTCCTGTGGTTTCACACAGACTGGAGACGGATTCCAGCTGCAGCTCAGAGTCACCGCAGAGGGCGCAGACGTGGAGGATGGTGCCCGTCTGCAAGGGTCCCAGGGCGAGAGGCCGGGTTCATCCTGGACGGGTCGAGAGTCCGTCACTGGGCAGCACATGTTCTATATTTGGCTTCATTTACCACATTTCTATAGGTGAAATATTTCCACTGTTTATTTAACCAAGAAGCTGAAAGAATGATCCACCTTGATCCTGAATCGTTGTCTCCCTCTATCTTCCAGCCAACAACCCGTCTCTCCTATTTCTTGTTCAGTTACTTTATGTCTGATGGTACTTGTAGCTTCCCTCTTGTTACCTCATTTTCTACAATTTTGTGTTTTAAGCCTCTTTTATCATCATAGAATAATGATTCTGTTCATGACAGGAATGGTTTGGTTGATTCATCCAGGAGGATCTGAACAGCATCTCTGGGTGATTTCCCTTCTAGAGCCGCTGTGAGGTTGTACCCACCATGAAGCCAAAGAAGGATGATGATGATGATGACCCTGAGTTTAGAGGCCCTTATATGCCACCTGTAAAAATCACCTCTGGTATAAATGGTATTTGGTACTCATTTATTTAAGAATAAAGACTATGTGTGAGGTTTTGTATCCGGAGCGAGTCCTCTCTTTCAGAGAGGATCTGTGACTGAGTTGCTGCACAGGCTGATTGCTTCCACCTGTTCCCAATCAGCTGTTTGGTGCTTTATAAGGAGCTGGCTGACAACTCTTCAGCGCCTGATGGTTACCATACCGGTACATCCAAGCCTCTGTTTCCCAGGTATTTCTAGATCCAAGTTTCTCGTGGTCTCCTGTGATTCTCAGTCCTCTTGTTGTCTTCAGGTTTTTGTTTGAAGCAACCAGTCCAAGCCTCCAAGTCTGACAGCTGTTTTCCAAGTGGATTACTCACCTCCATCACAGTCAGCTTCTTGTGCAGCATTCTACCTGCCTGCTCGCTCTCAGCCACACCGTCTCCTCCCGTACTCCCCAGAAGCCCCAGTCTCCGCTCAGCAAACCTCACTTACTCCTCCCAGGATCAGACATCCCCCCCGGATCAGTGAGTACTGACACATTCAGGAATCCAATTAATTTCCATTAGCCATCATTCCTTCCTAATCCAATCTCTCCGTTTCCAGATGCCTTCCAGTTCCCGACGTTCTCTAGCTGAACTGTTTATTTCCTTATTTAAATAAACCCCTTTGAATTGTCATACAGTCTCAGTGTGGTTCTGCATGTGGGTCAGGAGCTTGGGCCGAACCATGACACTATGTGTATTATTAAACACTTTTGTGTAAAAATGATATTATATCCAGTGGCTCATTGCAATCATTAAACAAACATTGAAATACATACACAGAGCCATACTAACATGATTCAAGGGAGTGGTAGCATAACATGGATCATAGCTTAGCATTAAGTGTAAATCAGTTACAAATGAAAAAGATAAGACATCCAATAAAAATGTGGTTATCTGTGTTTCTTTCCTATGCTTAATCCTAATCCTGTTTCATGTTCTGGTGCATGTTTAAACATGAAGTTCCTCTCCACTGTCGCCCGATTCTTTCCCCATCATGAGGAAATCCACTGAGTCTCTTTGGACCAATAAAAAAATCATCAAAGTGTTCAATGACATCCAAATAAATAAAGACGGTGGTAGAACAACAGCGCTGGTTCTGTCAGACCTAACCCCAACCCTGCAGCGTTAGAAACTGATGATCATGAAATACTTTTGGAACGACTGGAGAGATAGATACTTACATGTAAGCGCCCCCTGCGGGTTGCTTCTTAAATCACAACTATCATTACACCAGGGTCACAATAAGGCAATAACAAGGTCAGCTTTCTATCACCTGAAGAACATTTCTAGGATTACAGGACTGAGGTCTAAACCAGGACCTTGAAAAACGTATCCATACGTTTATCTGCAACAGTATCTTCACAGGTCTACCTAAAAAGTCACTCAGAAAGCTGCAGCTGATCCAGAACGCTGCTGCTCGTGTTCTCACTAGAACCAGGAAAGTAGAACACATCACCCCAGTTCTAAAGTCCTTCCTCTGGCTCCCTGTAGCTCAGAGAATAGACTTCTAAATACTCCTACTAGTTTATAAATCACTGAATACTTTAGCACCAAAGTATGATGAAGACCTGCTGTCGCTATAGCAACACCTCAGACCAATCAGGTCCTGCATCTCTAGTCTACTAATCATCCCTAGAATCAGAACCAAACATGAAGAACTTCCTGATGACTGCAACGCTGCTGAAACACTGAGCTGCTTCAAATCAAAGATAAAATCTCATCTGTTTATAGCTGCTTTTGAGTAATAATAGTTGTATTGTCACATGTTTGGTATCTCTAATGTTGTATTTTATGTTTTTGTTGTATTTCCCCCAATAAAATGTGAAGCTGAAGATGAATCGGATCGCTGTGTAAAACACCTTGAGATGATATTAGTTGCGATCGAGCTGAATGATTCATAGGTCAGAGACAGAAGGCTGAAGGGGACAGATACCAAGCGACAAACAGCAGGAAAAAAGAACCTTCAAGAAGCCTGGAGAACTGATCAGATCCAGGTCAGTGGAGGGAGAAACAGAGAGACAGACCAGGAGATCTGGACCAAGCTGTCTGACACACATTATAACTGCGAAATCACTTGATAGTGCATCTTCTGACTGACTGTGTGGATTTATCCACTCCAGTAAAATCCATGGAGGCGGATCGTGATCCAATTCACAGAAGCGACTGCTGGGTGACTCAGCCCCTGTATGTGAGTTAAAAATTAATCAGTTAACGAAGGACAAGTTTCTGACCTTAACCCGTACTACAAACCCCTCCACTGTGGACTACATTAACTGTGAGTCTTTGTGTCTCAGAGCCTGGGTGCTGTAACGCTGTTTCTGTCTGTAGTGGACGGGTTTATGCTGAATGAGGCTCTGGTTCTGGGAGCGCTTCCTTTCAGAAACAAGTGAACAAAGCTCATGCTGCACAGCCAGGCCTCCAGCTCTCCACATAAGATCTCACGTCAGCTGGAGGCTTCCACCGGCTCTCGTGTGGGAGGAAAAAGTGCTGCAGGAACTCACTGAAACCCACCAAAAGCTCTGATTGGGCCGTGAAGTCCTTCATCAACATTCCCGCCGGAGAGCTGCTCTCTTTTCCTTCGAAACTTTTCAGCATTAATTTCAATTACGAAGTGGAGGGTGTGAATCAAATCCAGCAGGCTTATGTAACGCGGTGACTTCCTGGGGTCAGGATCCACCTACACAGCAACTAGCTGACAACACACAGCGTTTAGACGACTACTCGAGCTGCAAACATAAATCCCTCCATATATGCTCTGACAAGGGTGACTGGATGTTGTATCCATGGCTACCTTCTCACGTAATCTGTATTATTTTTATCACAAAAGCAGTTCTGTTTTTCCTCCAGAGCCTCCTGCTAACATGATGCCGATATATAAACAGTCGCTTTCTACTATATGTGCAGAAGAACCACAGAGGCTGCTACACACAGAACTTCCCATTGTACCTAAACTGGAGGATGGAGGATGTTAATGAGAAGAGACCAGAGCTGCAGAACTTCTCTTTCATCTAACGTAATCAAGCTGAACATCTAAACTAAATATTTAGTTTAATAATTAAATAATAAAAGATCCAAAAGGGAAAAAATGCCTTTTCCTTCAAATAGATGCTAACTAAAACGTAGTTATATAGCTAAATATTTAGGTTGACCCTAAATATTTAGCTTGCAAGCTAAAGTGGTTAGCATTAAGCTGAACAGCTAAACAGGCTAGCTAAATATTTAGTTTACTTATTAAAAATCTAGCTTCAAACTAAACATTTGGTTTGTCAACCAAATAAATGTTTAACGTAGAACTAAAAACTTTTTTAGAAAGCTAAATATTTACATTGAAGCACAATATTTAAATTCCAAGCTAACCTGGCTAGCAAAATATAAAGCTAAAATGCTAAAGACTTAATTGCTGTCTAGCATAAGTTTTCCTTGTTTATTGTGTACCTAATTATGTTAAGCCCCTGAATTACCTTGTTTTTCAAAGTTTGCTATACAAATAAAATTACCTTGCCTTGCCTAAAAATGCAAAATATTTAGTTTATTAATTAAATATTTAGCTGCTAACTAAACATTTGGCTTGTCAAATAAATGTTTAACTTCTACATATTCTTTTTTTTTTTTTTTTTTTTTTTAACGTGTCCTGTCTAGCAGTATGCTACTCAGAATTGGTGTCTGAGTACCAAGTACAAGCCCAACAGTTTTACTTTCCCAAGCAGAGTATTACAGCTTCGCTGTAGTACGCCACTTGATGTATATGTATGAAAAATCTTTATTAGTGATTACTGTGGGTTCAATTTCCTGACGTCATGGACATTAAACTGAGACAAGAAGGGAGAAAGGAAGAAGGTGAAGAAAAGAAACCGGACCAACAGAGGGCGACTAACGACACAAGACAGGGAGGCAAACAAAGAACACAAGAAAACATCCCAGTCCTCCACCTCTGCCGGACGGCAGAGAAACAGTAATACAAAACAAAAACAACAAACTGTACAGAACCAAACCAATAGTTCGGATCTAGTAGAAATAAACTAAGAATTACACATTCACTACACACAAGCATTGATTAATGAACATAATACAAATGTTTCTGGTAAGCTCCTGTGAACAACTAACTAATGATGATAACCTCAGCTTAAGATATGTCCGTCCTCACCAATGTCCCCACACCTATGTGTGTGCGAGCATGCAGGTCTGAATAAGGTTTCCCCATGCAAGTGATTGATAGCTGGTGTAAGGAACCGTCAATCCGTCCTACAGGAATCGGCACAGACATGGAGGAGGCAAGAGATGTATGCATCCAGGGTCCCATAGAGTACAGAGGCCACAGGCGGATCAGCGCAGGGTCGATCACCCACCAAGAGAGGAACAGATGGAAGCCCCAGGGGAACACCCACCAGCCGCAATGCTGGGGCCCGAGAGATCGCAGTGACGAGCCCACGGGCTCCGCCGGTAACCGGCTACGCCAGGGCGGGCCCGGATCAGGACCCGGAGGCCACGGGGACCAGGGGCACCCCGCCCCCCAGCGGGGCCCCAACCAGGGACCAGCCGACAAGGGCCCCCCCCCCCCCGCCCCGCCGCCGCAGGCAAGGGGGATCCGCAGCCAACCGACGGACAACACACGCCGCCGCCACCCCGGACCAATACCCACCGCCAACAAGCTGGCCCGCCCCCACACACCCACACGCCAGGGAGCCACAGCAAGAGCCACAGCGGATGTAAGCCCTCCCCAGATCTTCCAGCTCCTGGGTACAGATCCCGCCCCACGCAGGGCGCCAAGATCAGGGGCCCAGCCAATGCCGGACAGCCACCCCCAGATGAACCGACCAGCCAGCAGAAGTCCTGGAACCGGCAGGAGGCCTGGGCGCCAGGCACGGTCCCCACCAATCCACCGGACGGCACCAATCTACTCTACAACCCCGGCACCCCCATAAGAGGTGCCCCAGTCAATCCAAGGAGGACGTCGGCCCGAAACAGCGGCCTTACTTTGGATCAAGTAATGGATGAAAGTTTGGATGGTTTCTAACAACGAGGAAAAAGTAACCAAAATCGATTAAAAAGTGAAAAGACCTGAAAGTCTTTCTGCAATGATTAAGTGAGGTTGAATCCGGGATGCGGGCAGAATACTGAGGCAATGATTTAATTTGAACTTTTTAGTGAAATAATAAAGCTTGGACTTACAGCTGATAGAGGCAGTACTGGATATGAACAGGCGGGTAAAACAGAAAAGGACGACTGAAGGGAGACGGAAGAATCCAGCAGAGAAAGGCTGTGAAAACAGCAAAGTAGAAAATACAGGAAGAATATATACATAACTAACCTAATTATGTAATCATAAACACAAAAAGGGAATAAGGAGAATAAATTAAAATGGAACAACAGTCACCAAAATACTTAACCGCAAGGAACTAACTGATCACAAAAACAAACCCTGAACTGTGACTCTGACCAGAGGAGAGCTTTACTGCTTGGAGGGAAAATGGCTTCCTGAACGTCATCAGTGGTTTTAAACAACAGAAACAGGACTTATCTGTGCTTATGAGAGGGAGGAATTAAAAGAAAGATGGAGGCTGCTGGTGGGAATAAGAAAAACAGATATTTAATCATATCAACAGCAGAAGACAAACAGGACGTCTGTGAATCAGTTTGATGCACCAGATGCAGTTTAGAGTCTGACCTTGGTGAGACGAAAAAGGTCGCCTCTCGGCTGCTTATGGGCCCATAAACATGAAGTGTCTGGATTTATGGAGTCGCCTGGACAATGAGGAGGACATCCAGGACGGGTCAAAGCTGGAACCGGGACATGAAGGAGTTTACTGAACAAACCTTCATAAATTAAGCCGCCCTGTTTCCTTCTGCCTCTCCTTGTTTCATTTTCATTTGTTAGAAGAGAGAAAATAGTTTCAATGCTTTTCTCATTTCATGAAGAGTTGATTCTCTTCTTCCTGCTTAACGAGAGTTTTACACTCCCTCGTTGGTTAGAACACCTTTTTAGCACTTTAATCTAAAAAGTGTGGCGTGGATCTAGATTCAGCCTCCCGGAGTCAGAGTTTTAGGGTTTGTCTCTACAGAGTAACGTCATGTTTGTTCACTCCTCTCCGCTATAAGCTCCAGCTTGGTTAGACTGGATGTGGAACATCTACAGTTGTTTAGGTTTTTTGTGTCTGGACTTTGACTGGGCCACCTCCATGTCAGGAGACCCAATGGTGGATGGAGAGATAGTCTGAATGAATCAGGGTTAAATCAGGACAATAACAACAGGAAAACATGAAGATCAGACAGATTTTCAAAATAAAACAGCCACAGAGAAGAATGTTAACCAAAGATGGCGGCTCACGAGAAAAACTAAAGAACAGAAGGATGGAGATTAATCATAAGGAATAAAGTGACCATTAAGAGCCAAAAATAACAGCTAAAATGTCAATCCTGGAGATCCTGAGGATCCAGAGGATCTGACGGTTGAGGTGAAAGGTCAGCAGATCCATATCAGCCGATCGATCCATCCAGCTGCACAGGGACCCCCGTCGGCACCGAGGCCGCTGCAGCCAGCTGATGGATCCGGGTCAGCGGGTCGGGATTCCCTCCCGGCCCCGGAGCTCTGCTGGAGGTCTGCCCGCCATTAAACTTTCATCACCCTCAGGCCTCATCTCCACTCAGCTCCTTTTATTGCTCGTCTGCTGCTTCCTACAGTAATCTAACCCTGATTTCACACCAAAACGTGAAGCGAGCGTTGTGCATGCAGGTTCCCAACGGTGGACTTCTCTACTGCTGCTCCTCTTTGGTTATAAATGGGTAAGAATACAGGCTGAGGTTTTATGCTTTTTGGAAAAATGAAAAGTTGGTGTAGTGTCTATTCTTCATTAATAATTTACTTTTAAACCTCATTTAGCTGGGAAACCCACTTTTAGATCTTGTGAACACTTGATACACATTTTAAACCCCATTTTCCTCTGCATGGAGCCAACCATGTTTTTTTTTACAAAGTAAATACTTACCATCTAAATTTAATTTTGATGACACTGCACTCCAGGCTTTCTCTTTTTTAATATTGTCCTTGTAAAAAAAAAATGTCGTTGTCCATTGCTTTGCATCCAGTGACAAACACAGTGTTCCTGTCATAACCATGCTGTGCGAGGACTTTTATTTTGAACGTCTAGCGGAAGTTTTATTTCGCAAAGCCGTGCCCCATATCGGAACCTATTTTGAGCGTCGCGTCGCGTGGGGACGCTTGTAATACACTCTAACTACGCGCAGGCGGTGTGGCTTCTCCCATTGATAAAAACGAAAGCGTTTATGCCGCGCGCTGCGGACGTATTTAGTTACGCTCGCCTTCCACTCGGATGGCGCTTTCTCTTTTCTCTCCTGAGATCGTCTGCATGTAACATCTGATTGTTGGTGAGCTGAGGAGATGAGGAGGAATTTATCTGCTGCTTATAGCAAAAACATCCCAGCATCCTGATTCCTGCAGAGGAAGCCCAGATAGCTCCATCTACTCGTCCATCCTCTGGGAACAAAACCCTGAGGTACTTGGAGGAGACTCAGCTCCAATCTGCAGGGAATCTTTAACATCAGTCTGCAGGCTTCAGACTTCCTCCTAGCTGCTAAAAACAGAGAGAGGACCAAACATTTTTTCCTCTCCAGGACCAAATACAGACACCAAAGAGACCATCAGGAGTCCTAACGGCGTCCAGTTGTGACTGGGCTCTCTACCAAGGCTGCAGACAGGAGAGACATCCCACCCTGGGCTTCTCTGATGTTCTCCCTGTGCATGCATGGATTCTCTCTGGGTACTGCAGCTTCCTCTCTCAGTGTAAAAACCTGACGGTATATTTGTTATACTTCCTTTTTAACATCGTGTGACGTCGTGTTGACACAAGCTGCAGGCTGCGTTTTGGGGACATACCTGCTAGTGTACTCCACCTACTACTGGATAGTTCCACTAGGGGGCAGAGTACAGAACTCAGACAGATCGAGTGCAGGATTTGTAGGGTAGAAACAGAACAAACATGGCGACCGTATAGGACATATTTAGCTGGTTAATGATCATATTATCAGTCTCGTAGATGGTATGAAAAACCATATTCATCGCCGTTCTTGTTTGTTGTCCTTCTGGGTTTGTTGCTGGTGACCCCGCCTACCTACAGCTGGTCAAAATGTGCTCCCCCTAGTGGTTACTCGCATAATGCAGCGTGCAGAAGTGCTGCGTTAATTTCAGAGGACGTATGCGGGGCAGCCAGGATAGACACGCGTTATTAAAATCAAATATATCAGCGGCCCAATGTTCCATTTATTTTTTACTTTTGTATCATTGATTATCATTCTGTTTTACTTTATTTCTCGTATTAGATTATTGATCTCTGATTTGACTTTCTCTTTCTCCTTTCCTTTTCTGTTTTTCTCCTCTCCCTCTGTTCATTACAGCTTCTGCTTTTAGTTTCTCTTGCGCTTCGTCGTTCTCATTTGTTTACTTGGATCTCATCGCTCTTATCTTCTCCTCTCTGTTAGTCCTAACTTTTGCATTGTAGATCATTTTCTGTCCAGGTTTATATCTTTGTTTTCCTTCTGTTTCCTCCTTGCTGTTCTTCTTCCTAACCCAGCAGGTTTCCATCTCTCTCCCTCTCACCTGCAGCTGCTTTACACTCATTAGTCCTCAGACTCAGTATATTTAATCTCTCCACTGCCTCCTCTGTATCATCATTCCCCTGTGTTGCTTTCACCACTTTATCCCTGTGAGGTAGTCGTTAGTTCTTCTTATTAAATGATCTTTAAGCATAAATCTCTGTGTTTGGGTCTTCATTATAACATGACAATTCCAACTTCAGAGGGGAAGAAATAAACTGGAACCCCCCCCAAAAGTCGGACTTCCAACCCATATAGTTGAAATATATACATTTTTTCTCCGACTTTGACTTTCAGTATGGCCGCTCGCTGCGTCAACCAGAGTAAGCTGTGGTGGAAACGTGTTTGTTTTACAACACCCACTTGTAAGAATGAGTTAACATTAGTGCTACATGTAGAGCCTGCAACTCTAAACTTAACAAATGAAGTGGTGGCGTTTGCATATGGAAAGTAGACCTGGATCCACCACCTGGGCCTCGCTGACTTCTCCGACTACGTTAACTGGAACGCTGGTTACTGGAGTTACTGGAGTTACTGGCGGACTGGAGACTCCACCCTGCATGGACCTGCAGCTATGAATGGATAGATGTTGTTGAAATGCTGTCCACTGTTCTCTATGGGTTTTAAAGCAGCTGAGTTTCCATGTCAACTATTCCTGTTCTGGGCAGAGCTCAGGCTGGATTCAGTCTGACGCTGTTGTTCTCCTAAACGTTTGCTGTGGCTGGATGTTTCTCTGATTCCAGGCTAAGAATAGGTTCTGCCGTTCAGACTGTAGAACCGCTTTAGGCCGACTTCTGATTTGATTTTCTAACTAAGTCTTTGAAAAACGACCCATAGAGGACATTACGGCCGTTATTACTTTGTTCCTTCCCTCATGCTGGCATATCTG
Source organism: Apricaphanius iberus (assembly GCA_028564705.1). Lineage (NCBI taxonomy): Eukaryota > Metazoa > Chordata > Actinopteri > Cyprinodontiformes > Aphaniidae > Apricaphanius > Apricaphanius iberus. The sequence continues at coordinate 545,813 of JAPXFQ010001859.1, forward strand.
GGTCCTGAAACAGGAGCTCTGCAGTTTGATTCCCCACAGACACATGAAGAAAGGAAAATCACATTTTCTAATCTGCAGCCAACTCCGAACACGATCCAACGTCTGCCTGAGATCTCCTGTCGGTGTTTCTTCCTCCTGAGTCTCTGCAGCCAGACGTCAACACATCCACACATCCAGCGTGTTCCTGTAGCAGCAGAGGTGTGAGATGGCAGGTTTGGTGTGTGTGTGTGTGTGTGTGTGTGTGTGTGTGTGTGTGTGTGTGTGTGTGTGTGGGCAGGCTCTGGCCTTTTCCCCTCCTCTCCCACGTCCTCCAGCTCTGCCGCAGCATTAGCATGCAAACAGCAGCTGCAGCGCTGCACCCCATCACTCACTTCAAACAGCCGCACAACCTCAGCTCCCACACACACACACACACACACACACACACACAAACGCTGTCGCACTGTGACCATGTAGTCCTGTTTATATATCACAACAGCAGCAGATATGGCACTCTGCACATGTCAGCAGGCAGGATTCATTCGACATTCAGCCCACGGCTGGAGTGGCAACAGCCCACACACTGAAACTGTTCCCCTGCTCAACCAGTTCATCACAACATTTTCTTCTTCATTTTCACTTTTCCTCCGAGTAAAGATCTGAGCTGCAGCAGCCGCCGTACGCCCCCTCAGAAAGGAAAGAGCTCCGTGGAGCTGTCAGGAGTCGGTCGGTGGCGTGATGAAGGAGCCAAATGAAGCCGAAGCTCCGGAGGCAGGAGGAGAAACCCAGTCTGAGGCAGGATGACCCAAACTGTACGGCAGCAGAGCCGACCCAAGGAAACAAGCTAGTTAGCAGCATTACTGGTGTCTGATGTAGTTTAGAGTCAAAGAGCGCCAACCTCCACCCTGCATTCATGGCCGCTGTGGCTGTGTGACGGTTCAGCAGGTGGAGGAAGACTGACCTAGGCAGGGATGGTGGGAAAAGTTCTCGCTCCTCTAGACTTTATTAAGCTCAGCCTCTTTCTTGGGTTTCTTTAGATGCCGTAGAATCCCCAGAAAATGCCATCACTCGAACTGGACTTGAACTGGACTGGCAGACATTATACTTTTTTATACCACTATATTTTACCTTAGTTCTTCTTTTAAATTTTTATATTGTATTCTCCCTGCATGCCCCTGTGTTCCCGTAAGCTGCTAGAACTGTGAATTTCTCTTGGAGATGAATAAAGTATCTATCTATCTATCTATCTATCTATCTATCTATCTATCTATCTATCTATCTATCTATCTATCTATCTATCTATCTATCTATCTATCCATCCATCCATCCATCCATCCATCCATCCATCCATCCATCCATCCATCCATCCATCCATCCATCCATCCATCCATCCATCCATCCATCTATCTATCTATCTATCTATCTACCTATCAGAGCCAAGAAAAGAAATAGGATCTTCAATTAGCAGGCCAGAAATATAAATGATGTACATTAAAAAAATGTGTCAAAAAAAACAACAAACTTGGCTGCATTAAAATATGAATTTCTTCAACTTATTCTGGGGAAACTCTGCTCTAAGCTGCAACACTCTGTGGCTCGCTAAGCGCGACAGTTAACCTTACCCCATGAGCAACAATGGCACAAAAACAAGTTCCGCTTATATTTGAATGTTTTTAGGTAACTAAAATCATGTGAATGAAGTTAATACTTTATTAACATGAATTTAATTAAGAGATATTTTTTATTTGTCATTAAAAATGTCTCATTTAAAAAAATAATAAATTAAAATGATTACAATGATTGCCCTTTAAACAGCTATAAGGAGGACTGTTTCTGCCTAAATGTGTACTAACTAACTAACTAACTAACTAACTAACTAACTAACTAACTATGCAAATAAATGCTGCAGAAATTTATAAATAATCTAGAAATGAACAAATAATTAGATAATTAAATCAATCTGGAAATATTTATACAAACATTGAAATAAATAAATATGGAAAAATTTGTGGAAATACATAATTAAATGTTTTTAGTTAATCCCATGTGTTCCATATGTATCCATATTCCATACATGTATTTATTTAAAAAAATTATTTACCCATTTTTATTTTTACAGTTATTTATTTATTTATTACAAATGTTATTTATTTATAAATGCATTATTAATCTTATTTATTTATTTTCAAATTTGTTTATTATTATATTTATTCCCAAATGTGTTTCTTTAGTTCCGCATGTATTTATTGATTGTTCATTTCGACATTTTTTTTCTATATTTATTTATTTGCAAATGTATTTTCTAATTGATTTATTTACAAACACATTTATTGATTTACTGTAAATTTATTGCAAAGATGATCCTTCATATAGCTACACTCAATCAAACACTCGATCAAAATCTTATAGGGCTGGTTTTTGAACGTCAGAGTTTTTTCTGATAATCTATGTTAATGTCAAAAAATATCTTAGTTTAGATATTAAAAATTCAGGTTTTTAAAACATAGAAATTCTAAGTTTTCTCTCTCAACTGTTAAACTTTTCAACATCAGACAGATTTCGATTTTCTTTTTCTTAAAAATGTGCGACATTGATCCAAAAATTTCTGAGTTTCTTTGATGGAAATGTTTCTATTTAGACTCTATTGGTTTTTCTATTTTGTCGTTGGACTTTGTCAGTGAACAAAGCTGTGCTCAGAGACGGACCAACAGGAGCGTTTGTTGTCAGAAAACTCTGACGAGTCGTTGTTACGTCTCTTTCTGAAGTTCAGAGGCTGATGGAGGGTAAAGCTCTGGTGTCGTCGGTATTTGATGAGGTTCTGACTAAAACATTAGGAGCGTTTTCACACTGGAGCAGCTTTAGTTTGACCAGATTCTTCTCTGTGATTGTCACCTGGTTTCAGGTCTGACTCAGCTGTAAATGTGGGTCTTTGCTGACCTTACATTGACCCCTGCTGTCACAGAGAGGAACCAACGGCACCCGAAAAACAACCAGAAACAGAGACCTGCAGGACTGAATGTCCACATGGACAGACGTCTGAGTTCTCCAGGTTTACCACCTGGACTCTCTGGTCTCTGTGGACCAATTACACTCCTTGCTCTGCCAGAGAAACCCCGTCCTTGGCCTCCGTGTGAAACCAGCAGCATCCAGCTCCATGGATGTTGATCATGGACGTCTGATCTACCCACCGGCCTCTGCTGCCTCTGAGTCTTCTCACTGTCCTCAGATTTCTGCCCCTAACTCTCCTGTTTCTGCTTGTATTAAGGACATAAACTCCCCCACAGCCACAGTCTGTCCCCCAGTGGGTTCAGCTCTGTTTTCCTGTTGTATGCAGGCTTAAAGCTGAACCAGTGAGCAGGGTCAGACTCAACAAACGCCTGAAAACTGAGAGAGGAATGAAACCCAGACAGAAAAGGAAAATGTCCCAAAGCTTTGCTGTCGTCCCGATTAGATTCTGACGCTTTTCAAGGACTAACAGATGAATTATCTGAATGTTGAAGTATGAGATTTTATCTTCGAAGGAAAAGTTTTGTTTCAATCAGCGTCTGATTTTGAAGCAAAGAACCTGAGATGCTTATGCTCACACACATCCGCTTTATGGACGTTCTGCATCTCGTTTATGAATATTTATTGTCAGAGTCACTGACAGCCACTGAACCTGGACCCAATCTGTTTCCATAGCAACACAGCCCAATAATAAAAACGCTTTCAAACGCTGATTTACGAGCTCAGTTTTCGTAAAAACTTCCAGGAGTTAAACCAGGAGTTGCAGCAACAGTTTCTGAAGGTGTCAAGTGTTTAGATGAAGAGAACTGTGATTACTGAACAGATGTTCTGGTTCTGAATGAGACAGGAAGACAAGAACCTGTGTCTGTATCAAAAATATTCTCTAAAAACTGGAAATGTAGAACGGAACCCAGAGCAGCTTCTAAATCACAGTTTTTCACCTTCATATTTTTGCTCCAGCTCCCTCCATCACCCAGGGTGATTTCTTCTGATGTGACTGTGCCACCTAAATCATGTAGGCGCTGCAGCGCCGTGTTAGACATCGACACCATGGCAACAACACAGAGCTGTGTGCTTCAGAGATCCACGGAGAACGAGGCGAACCGATCAGAAACTGAGCTCAGATCAGGTCGGCCTCTTCAGTCACAGCAGCAGAAGCTGGAAACAGAAGCCTGCGTGCCCCAAGATGGAGTCAGGAAGGTCACTGCAGGGCAGGAGGAACTTCTTCAGGTCCTGATGCTTCATTTACAGTGATCTGCTCTAATTAACTATATAAATATAATGTAATAAAATATAATAAAATCTGGTGAAGGATAAAACCTGTGCTTGCACTTTTTAAACTGTGGTTGTAGAGTTTAGTTTTAAGCAGTCTGTTTCTATGGAAGACTGATCCTGCAAAAACGGAAAAATAAATCTAAATGTTTGGAAATACAGTCGTTAATGAATAAATAAATAAATAAATAGACTTGGAAATACAGTCAGAAAGAAAGAAAGAAAGAAAGAAACTGGCAAAAAATATTTGGAAATAAATTTATAAAAAGCTGTATTTTCACATTTATTTATTCATGCATTAATTTATACATTTATTCCCAATCTTCTATTTTTTCTTAGTAATTTATCCTTTATGCATTTATTTGTACTTTTTCAAACACATTTTTCCCCCAGCGTGCGTTGATGAGGTTTGCGTTTCTTCCACTGTTCTAAATCATCATTGGTCGCTATGAGACTCAGTGTCAACCAATCATCTCCCCAGATTTGGAAGCCTCTTGCTCTTGCCTCCCTGAGACGCGTTTCGTCTCCTTGCTCGCTTGTGAGAAAACACCTCTCCTGCAGGAATTAGCTGGTGAACTAAATTTCCACCTTTATTTGGCATAATTCAGCTACCTTTCCACAGTTGTATCTTGAGCAGATTCTCCTGTGAGGCTGTGGATTGGCTCTTGCCTGACTTCGCTGTGTCATGTGTGGAAGAGGATGGTGGGTGGGTAAAAAACCAAAGTCCATAAAGTAATGGATGTGTGAGTGTAGTGTGGAAGAACTCATCCCTGTCTGACCTCATTGATGGTTTCCTTGGAGAACAATGCAAAGTTCCTATGAACACTAATAAACCCTAAAAATGGCATTTTATTCAACGCTCTAAGCCCTTCTCCTGACTGATACCTTCGTACATTTCTGTCCTTTAGATCATTTTATTTCCCTCCCGTTGCTCATAATTTTACCTGTTTGAGATGTTGCCTCATGTTCTTCCATGCGGACTCTTTGATTCCTCCATTCATGTAAATGATGCCTCGCTTTTTATTCCAATAGAGGATGATCTCGCTGTTCCTGTCGGGGATAAACTGTTTTAGTGGGAGGCTTTATGCATTGTTAGTACTTATATAACACATGAATAAAGATGAAAACCAGCTTGGTTTGTGTGAATCACAGCCCGCAGAGTGCAAAAAAAACCAACAGGTAGCCGTGAATTTGTCACCAAGGCTGCTGTAAGCCAGTTGTAATTACAGCGAAGGCTCTCTCCTCCACAGCTCTCCTACGAGGCCGTCAGCAGCTCCTCCAGATCTGCAGCTTGTGTAGGAGCTGCAGTGGGCTGGAGCTGTTTTCCTTCTTCATCACTCATCATCGTCGTCAGCAAACCCCGCAAACAACCTGGAAGATCCAGCAGAAGTTCAGGAAGGGACCAGTGATGTGTTAAAGGTGGAGCAGCCGGTTCTCCCGTGTTACTGACCCAAATCCCCCACTATAATTAGAACCCGCCTGTTTTCATCACTCCCAGATTAAATGTTGATGGCACATTAACGCCAAGCCACTGGAAATTTAATTAAATGTTAGGAAACAGCCTTAGAATGTGACCCGGCTTCGCTCACGGTGTGGCGCAGCTTCTGGGCTCCGACCCAAACTCCAAACTGGTTCTGCCGACAGGAGCAGTGTTTATGGGATGGTTGTGAGGACGATCACCTGCTTTAGATTAGATTTCGACTGTTCATTAATTCTCACCTCAGATGTGCAACTGAAACATTAAAACTGGATCAGAACCAGAGAACTTCTCTGTAACCTGCAGCCTGGAGTTGGTGAGGATCAGAGGAGAACGACCTTCTCCCGCTGCTCTGATTGGCTGTCAGATGCTTAGGTACCTGCCTGATGACGATTACACCTGGATCACTTGTGCCCTCTAGTGGCTGTGTAAATGAAATCATCTCCATCTCCTGATCTGCATCTGGACCACATTACGTCCGTCCATATTGGGTTTCCTCTTCTGGTTCTGACATTTTTCTGTCAGACGCTGAATTATTAAGAGACTGTTTTCTTACAGACTGTTGCAAAGCTCTTTTAGGACCATAAATATTTCATCAGGAGTGTTTGACTTCATCCATCCAAACATCCACCTGCTGCAGGGAATCCCCTATTGGACGAACGTCTCTCCAGCAGCTTCCTGTGGACCCCGAAGCGTCTGGGTCCGTCCCAGGAGTCCTCAGCCGCATTCATCCCCTCCAACGGGAAGAGACGCTTCCTCTTCTCCAGCCAGGTTCAGGGCCGATGCAGCAGAACCAATCGGATCTGTGCTCAGGAAGAAATTCACCACATCGTTCGCTGTACTGCCTCTGGCTGAACTGTAACACAGGCATATTAATAGCTTTTTTGATGCAAACACAGGTCTTTTTAACTGAGTAAGCCCCAGCGGGGGGATTAAGGAGGCACTGTTAAGCCAAACTGACATTTAGAGGTCGTTATAAAATGCCTGTACCTTAACATGATGGCAGTACCTAAATATAAGAGAAGCTTTCTGTTTTCAAGCTGATTTTCAGCAGAATATTAATAAAGATGGTTTTAACTCCTTATTTTACCTTTACTATATAAATGTATGGATGGCATTAATTTGGCCTTTGGAAACAATGTAAAGAACCTCTGTGTAATTTTTGACAAAGATATGACATTTAAATCCCATATTAAACAGGTTTCTATGATTTCCTTCTTTCAACTCCAGAATATTGCTAAAATTAGAAACATCCTGTCCAGGAGTGATACAGAGAAACTAGTCCATGCATTTGTTACTTCAACGCTGGACTACTGTAATTCCTTATTATCAGGAAGTCCACAAAATTCAATTAAAAGCCTTCAGTTGATCCAAAATTGCTGCAGCAAGAGTTCTGATGAATATTAAAAAGAGAGATCACATTTCTCCTGTTTTGGCTTCTCTCCATTGGCTCCCTGTTAAATCCAGAATAGAGTTTAAGATCCTCCTCCTTACGTATAAAGCCCTTAATAATCAGCTCCATCGTACATCAGAGATCTGATTGTTCCATATGTTCCTAACAGAGCACTTTGTTCTCAGAATGCAGGTCTACTGGTAGTTCCTAGGATTTCTAAAAGTAGAATAGGAGGCAGATCTTTTAGTTATCAGGCTCCTCTCCTGTGGAACCAGCTCCCAGTTTTAGTCCATGAGGCAGATACTCTGTCTGTTTTTAAGACTAGGCTTAAAACCTTCCTTTTTGATAAAGCTTATAGTTAGAATGGCTTAGGTTATCCTGAGTTATTTTTGTAGTTATGCTGCTATAAGTTTAGACTGTTGGAGGACAGACTGAACACTTTTCTTCTCTCTGCTACTTTTCTCTTCTACTACTCTACAGATATATTTTCTCGGCTCTTATTGCAATCGTTAACCCAGTTTTCTCTCCCCATAGAAGCTCCACATGGTCTGGTATCCTGCTCAGCTATAACGCCCCCTGCTGGATGGGGAAAATCGGTCCAGATGATGCTCAAAGTGACAGAGCATCCTCCATGCTGTCTCTATCTTCTCAGACCTTCAGACGGTCGTGGCAGATGACCGCTTGTACTGATCCAGGTTCTGGTTCTGGTTCTGCCGGAGGTTTCTTCCTGTTAAAGGGGAGTTTTTCCTCTCCACTGTCGCTACATGCTTGCTCAGTATGAGGGATTGCTGAGGAATTGCTGCGGTTGGAGTCTGTATGATCCGGGCACAACCTCACATCGATGTCTCAGCACAAACTGCTGGGATTCCTTACATAGAAAACTTTTAACTGATTGGAATATTTGTATAATTGTTTTGAAACGACTTTTGTTGCAAAGAGCCTTGAGATGACATTTGTTGTGAATTGGCGCTATATAAATAACAATGATTTGAATTTAATTTTTCGTCTTCAAGGGCTGAGCTTTAAATTTAAGACATACTGTAATTTTATCCCAGGACCTCCTGAACTAGGGTTATCCAAAAGTTTCACACCACGGGCCAGAATCACCAAGTTGAAATGTTCTTTCCCTATAAAAAACTAAATTATAAGGTCAAGTTAATGCTCTGCAGGTAAAAGTAAATTCATTTTGAATTAAAAAAACTATAAAAAAAACTATATCAAGAAAAACAACTTTATTCCTAAAATGTTGATATTTTTTATCCAGGTTAAATGAGTAGTGGTGAAATCAAAGCTAAACTTGCTTTCTAAATATTTTCTTCGATATGCAAATTTACTTGCCAATAAGAGGAAGTGGACTGTCAAAATAAAAGCTTGGTGCCGACATTTATCCATGTGTAAATAAAATATTACTGGAACAACTTGAGAGCTCTCTGGTACAGTACTGGGCTGGTTAGAGATCCTACCTGAACAACAGGGATTTCTTTGTTTCCATAGGAAACGTTCCATCAAAGCGAACAGAAATCACATGTGGGGTTCCCCAGGGCTCCATCCTGGGGCCTCTTCTATTTAATAGTTACATGCTCCCACTAGCCCAGATTATAAGAACCAATAAGATTAACTACTACAACTATGCAGTTGATACTCAGCTGTGAATCACAATGTCATCGGCTGACTATGTACAGAGCCAGGCACTAACTCAATGCATTGAGCAAATCGATAGCTGGATGTCCCATAACTTTCTCCAGCTGAATAGAAACAAACTGAAGTAATTATTTTTGGACCTAAAGAGGAACGAACAAGAGAGCACACAGCTTCAGTTAATCAATCTAGAAACTACTGATCAGGCCTGAAATCTTAACCTGGCATAAGCCAGATCTGTGTGTAACCCTGCCCCGTGTCCAGTCTACACATTTTCCATTTGGAATCTTTACAGCAGAAACCGTCTAAAAGAGTTGTACAAGATGGATTCTCCTGAGTTTAGAAAACTCCAAATCGCGCGAGAATCCATCTTGTAGAGCAAGGTTACTGAAATCTTGGTGTAATAAACTGAATACACTGCCTCTGTTTTTAGCAATCTTCAGATTTTATATGTAACAGTTTATAGGCCAGCGAAAAAGAGTGCACTTTTTATTCAAGAATTTTCAGAGTTTTTATCAATTTTGCAAAACTCTTATGAAAGGATAATTTTAGCAAGTTATTTTAATCTACATATTGATAACCTTTTAGATATTTTGAATTAAATGGATTTTAGCCAGCATGTCATGCAGCCAACTCTCAACAGAGGACACACTCTGGACTTGGTCATCACGCCTGAAATGGTGGCAGGTTTTGTGGAAGTTTTAAAAAAAGTTCCCTCCCGTACCTTTACCTACCCCCTGTGATTTTATCGTGAATGATTTTAACATTAGGTTTCAATCTGCTCTCGACCTGCTGGCTCCCCTTTAAGTTGTAAACATACATTGAAAACGTACAGTACCATGGAGAAAAGAAGAACTTACACAATTAAAGAGGAACTGCAGGGTGGCACAAAGGAAATGGAAGAAAAATAAAATCACAATAAATCATCAAATATACATAGAACATCTCAAATCATACAATAACACTTTAAGACATTCCAGTAGTACATACTTTTCCAGAAATGTCTCAGAACTTAAAAATAATCCAAAAATTCTGTTTTCCACCATTGACAACATTCTTAATTGTTCATCTAATACTTTTCAGAAAACCCCCTCAAACTGAAGAGTTTGCAGACCACTTCAGAGGGAAGGTAGACACCATCAGATGTAATATTTTATCCTCTCAAACTAACATCAAATCAGAGTGTCTGCCTTCACCAGAGGAAACACTGGACAGTTTTGTCCTGGTAGATGCTGGGACCCTTGATAAAGATTTCTCCTCAGTGAGGCCCACCACAAGCGCTTTGGACCCGATTCCCACCAGGTTTTTTAAGCAATTTTATGGTTCTTTTAAAGATGAGATTTTAAACTTTATGAATTGCTCCCTTCAGACGGGGGTTTTTCCTGCTGCCTTTAAAGCGGCGGTAGTGAGGCCCCTGCTGAAGAAGAGCAATTTAGATTTTAATGATTTAAACAACTACCGACCAGTATCTAACTTACCATTTTTAAGCAAAGTTTTAGAAAAACTTGTTTTTATTCAACTTAATGATTTTATTAACGCTCATAATGTCCTAGAGAAATTTCAGTCTGGTTTTAGGATGAACCACAGCACAGAGACGGCGCTTTTAAAGATTTTAAATGATTTTAAGCTATGATGCTAAAAAGGTGACAGTGTTGGTTCTTCTGGATCTAAGCGCTGCCTTTGATACAGTAGACCACACTATTCTTTTAACTCGTTTAAAACAGATCGGCCTCTCTGGTGCTGTTCACAAATGGTTCACATCCTACCTCACAGACAGGACTTTTATGGTAAGTTTAGATACCTGTTCCTCTAAGGTCCATAAGATCACATGTGGTGTTCCCCAGGGTTCAGTTTTAGGCCCAGTGCTTTTTAACCTGTATATGCTCCCTCTTGGCAGTGTTATCAGGAGACATGGAGTTAACTTTCACAGTTATGCTGATGATACACAGTTGTACATCTCCATGTCTCCTGATGACACACGGCCAATGGATGCACTTTTTAACTGCATTTTAGACATTAAATCCTGGATGGCAGAAAACGTTCTGCAGCTCAACCAGGACAAAACTGAGGTTTTAGTTATCGGTCCTGAAGCTCAGAGAGAGAAACTTTTACCAAAACTACGATATTTGTCTTTCAATCCTTCTTTACAAGTGAAGAACCTTGGCGTGATTTTTGACTCTGAGCTGAATTTTATTCCACAAGTATCACCTGAAGAACATTTCTAGGATTAAAGAATTAATGATGCAACAAGACCTTGAAAAACTGACCCATGTGTTTATCTTTAGTCAGATTTATTAGTGCAACAGCGTCCTCACAGGTCTACCTAAAAAGTCAATCAGACAGCTGCAGCTGATCCAGAACGCTGCTGCTGGCGTCCTCACAAGAACCAAGAAAGGTTCTAGTAAGGAAAGGAAATATATATCTAGACATTGTATACACAGACAAACACTTTGATTCTGCTGAAGAATGGGGAACCACTGAGAACATTTTTAACCGTTACAGCTGATGGATCCAGACTTGGTGTGTTCTACTTCCTCCTGATCATCTTCACTGCATGGCTGAAGCTAATCTCAGACCTGCCTCTCCTTCTTCGGATAGAGACCAGAGCTTGGTCATCCAGACAACCTTTAAAATCTTGATTTTAAAGTACAGATTTATTAGGAGCACAAATAAAAACCGAGTTGCTTGCTCTCCTGAAACGTCAGACTCCTTCCAGGAGGAAACAGATGAGGAGAAAATAGCTTCAGTGCATCAGAGGGAAAGGTTTTCCGTCTCCGTACCTTCGGAGGCAAGCCTCTAATAACCAGACTGTCAGACCTGTCCTCCGCTTCGTTTTTAAAGCTGTTAGACCATTAAGCTCCTGTCAGCTCTGCTGCTCAGTTTCAGGGCATTACGCTGGGCCTCCTTCAGGTACCGCAGGAAACCTCTGTGTTCTCTCATTAACCTTCGACCTGAACTACACCCTGAAGGTTAGTTACACACAAACTTTGCTTCTGAGTTAGAAGCTGGAACTGCAGCAATAAATTCCCTGAAGGCAGCTGCTGAGCGTGACGTCTGGGGCGGCTCTTAAAACCCCTGATGGATGGTTTTAATCAGAGACGGGGCTTCTGAGCAGCTGCTTCCAGACGTCTGGAGGACCACCGCCGACCCTATGATGGAGCTGCGAGATGTTTCATCACTCTCACAGAGACACAGAGGAAGGTGTTGACGTGTGGTCCATCAGACAGCCTTCCATCTCAGCCAGCGTCTGGCGGCCGGCTAAAGATGGAGCAGAGTGGCGGTCTGAGCGGTGGGCGCAGGATGTCCTCAAGCTCAGGTCCCAAGGGGACGGAGGATCCACAGCTGCCTGCTCACACATCTGTAAGATCATCTTCACACCACTGCTCCCTGCAATCAGAGAGTCACGGCTCCTTGGAAAGGTTCATGGTGAGGATGACCTTTAACCTCTGACCTGCTGGCTGAGATTCTGGGGTTTCTGGTCATTTCTTTGAGCTTTCCACTCTGACTTTGGGCTGAATCTGCTGTGAAATCCACTCTGCTGTCTACTGGAGTTGACCTTTGACCCTTCCCAGGTTGCTAAGCAGCAGTTGCTTCTCTAAGGTGTCAGCCTGAGCAATGATCTGCAGCAGAACCCGCTCCACGGTTTGGCAGAGAATAAAATCAGCTTATCGCTCATATTCTGCTCTGTGTGAACATGAAATGGTTTGATGATGATGATGATGATGATGATGATGATGACATAACTGCACTCAGATGTAGAACATTAGCGAGCCGATCAGATCAATCGTATGTAATGTGGAAACACTCCGATTGGACTGAGCGAAACCCTGAAAAACTAAAACACTAATTTATCTGATAAACGTTGTGATAACATCAGAGGGAGAATCAGCCTTTAAGCATCATTACAGGAAATATTAGTGATTATAAATGATTAAACACAACAGATCATGAATGTTCATCAATAAACTCTTTACTGTTAGAGTTCAGATTTTCAGCTTCTCACAGAAACACGTTTTTAAAGCCTTAAAGGATGGAAACATTCTGTAAAAGGTAAGTTTGTGTCGATAATGATGATGTAACTTAAGTTTATCAGTAAACTGGTGTAGTACTGATATAAAAGGTAAACGGTAGAAATGATGTCAGTTTAGCCAAAGAGAAAGATTTTGACTATACTGCTATTGTATAATGTTACCAAGAAAAATAAGAGTTATGGTCTATCGGGTTATATTAGGAATATTAAATTAATAATTCATAAATTATTCATTTAATTTTTCCTTCAAATCACCATCCAGTTTAAACTGGAAGCAAGATGTTATATCTATCAAAAGTAACAATCAAATAGCAGTTTATAAATGTATTATCAATGATTTACCATAGACCTTTTGATCTGAAGGGTAAGCCCTTTTTCAATGATTCAAACACACACTCAAAATAAAAGAAACAGAGGTTTGATACAGTTTAACCAATTTATTGACTAATTACCACAGCAACAATAACTTGAAAACTCACCCAAATCTGTTCTGCTAACCGTTAAGCTAAGTGCTATAGCTACCTGTTATGTAAACAAAGATGGCGGACAAAGGGGACGTCACAAAGGCCACATCACGGGGAGTTTCCAAACGTACGTACGTTGAATCACGCATGCCCGCGTAGAGGCGACGTACGCCCGCGGGCAGGCAGAACGCCGAACAGGTGGAATTTTATTATTTTATTACCAGGGCGAGAAACCGCGCTCATCAAAAGAACTAGCCTTTGGCTAACAAAGAAAACCGGAATTGGATTAACAAAGGGTGAAGAGAGACTATATTCAGCTTTGCCTGCCACTAAGGAAACTCTCCGATTAGCGGTTCAGAGCCGATATCAAAGCAAAAATAAAATGCGATCAATCAAACACTTCTTGTCTACTACTTAAAACAAAATACTTCAAACTTAGCTTACTCAATTAAAAAGAAACAGTACATTTCAAACACTGATCTGATTAATATTAACAGGACATGCATGTATATATATATAAAAAAAAAGTTAAGAAATCCTAATTTGCTCCATTCAGGCTAAATGAGAATGGAAATCTCTTACTTTGAGCCGTTGATGGTCAGCAAAAGTAAATCCTTTGATCACGATGGAAAAACTCAGAAAAAAATATATTATACAAATGTATAATCTAAAATAAAAAAATTATGAAAAATATTTCAAAAAAATGGGCGTTGCATTTGAAATGATTTCAGTTTTTAATAATTTCATTGTCACATCATATTTTTATTCAATATTTATTCATGCTGATATTTATTTCATAATGTTGTATTTATTTATTTTATTTTGAACACTTTGGCGTTCCATAGTTTCCCTGTTTGGTCTTTATGTGTGTCTGAGCTGATTACTTTTGAGCTGATTAGAGTGTGGTACCAGTAGGGGTGTGCAAAGCAGCCAGTATTTGTATTTGTATTCAAGTAAAATTCCAAATAGGCATAAAAAAAAAAATCGTGTTACACGTCTAACTTACATTATATTTAATGATGTATTATAATAATAAAGGATATGCAATACTGGTTACTGTTTTTAAATCCAGCGATGAATATGTAACAAGGAACGTTACTGAAAAGAACAATGAGCACAACAGCCATTACTTCATCCAACGGGGGGAAGAACATGGCTCTAATGATGATTTAGTGCTTGTGGAGGGACTGATGCTTGTGTGGGGACAGACAGAACCAGGAGAGGAAGCTTTAGGTGCACGTGAGTACACATAGTAGATGTTGACAGATGCTTGATATCTCTGCCTCTGTAGACAGAGTGACTTAAATGTGCCAAAATAACTCCTACAACTACACAAGCCCTTTTTTAACCAAACAATAACTCAACAACCTATTGACTAAATTACCAAGCTAACAGAGCGACATAAATAGAGCACAGAGCAAACATGAGTACTGCAGATGTTAATACTAATGCTGCGTAATGGAATAATCTCATGATCAAACACCACTTCTCGAAAGCTATAAACTGCCTCCGGAGCCCAGTAAGGTCCAAAAATCTATTTAACAAAAATAGTCATGCAGTTAAGCTCAGCCGAGCCCTTCTGTTGCTGTGTGTAGCAGCTGTGACAGACACCTCTTTTGCCTCCCTTTCCACCCCCCGGAGTCCTAAACGTAAATCCCTTTCTCATCCGGGGTGAATGCACTGTGGTCTCATGAGGAAACGCAACATTTTGATATACATTTTTTTCTTGTTCCAGAATACAAATATTTTTTAAAGTAATTTTTTAAAATAATTTGTACAAAAACACCTTATTTGTGCCTTTCCAAATGCTGTATTCGGGTTCAGCACCACTCCTAGGCACCAGGTGTCTTCAGTACTGAAATCTTTTACAATATTCAAATTTTCTGACATACTGAATTTAGGACTTTTCCTTAACTGAATGTTATAATCATGAAAATTAAAAGAAAAGAAACATTTGAAATATATCAGTCTGTGTGTAAAGGATTAATATAATATACAAGTTTCACTTTTTTAATGCAATTACTGAAATAAATCACCTTTTTCATGATATTTTAACAACCAGCACTTTAGAAAGAGAAAAATAAGGTCTTGTTACCTTCTGTAGTTTATATAGATAGATATCTTGGTCACATCTGAGTAAAATAATATTCTATAAATGTTAGAGGAACTTAAGAAAAATAAAAAAAATAAAATAAAAAATAAAAATATATATATATATATTACTACGGACCCCTTGCTATTCCACCACGGATCACCAGGGCTCTGCGGACCCCCAACTGAGAAACATTTACATAGTGTAGGCTTCACCTAAAACTACTTTAGTTTCATACTACTTTAGATCATAGAAACCGTATCTGTCAACCCACAATGGTGCCCACTACTGGCTGGTAGATGTAAACATAACGTCATTGTCGTGCTCGTTTTAAATGTACATTTCATTATATTTTAATTCAAATATAATTTTGAAAGGAAATGCTTTATTTTCATTCTGCCCTCTCGGAACTAATACGTGGAATGGAAACCAAGTTGGAGAACCTTTCAGCCCGGCTTGATGGAAACTGACCCCTGATTCGGCCATGAAGACCACTGAAAAACACCAAGGCAGACAACACAGAGCTCTTGTCTGAAACCAGTGATGTTCCATCATGTTCCACTGTGGTATCTGATTCTGTACACTTCCGCTTGGCCTCGATGATGGTTCAGGGCATTCTGCAGGTTGCTGGGATGCTGATGGCTAACTGGTGGGTTTGGGTCCATCTGGACATCTTCATGGCTGTAATGTTGGATGATGCAGGAGCTCTGCAGAAAAATATCCAGCCTGGTGAACCACTTCATGTATCTCATGTAACCATGGGGCTCTACATGATCCCTAAAGATGTTTGATGATGTCTGCAGTCGCCTCCGGTCCTCTTGATGAACGTTTCCCAGGTTTATTGCCAACATTTTATCTGGAAAACCCTGCAGGGTTTTCATGTGGGCTGCAGGTCGTTTCACCCTTTTCTGTCTGGCTGTTTGAAGATCTGAAGCTTTGAAACTTTTATCGGAACCAGCAGCATCTTTTTAAAGCAGGCTGAAGGATCAGGTTTTTCTCTTCAAGGATGGAGATAAAGAGAAAAGTTAACCTGAGGTCTGTCTGCTCCGCTCTTAGATTAAGAATGATGTCTTTAATGTAAACCTCGGCGGCCCAGTAACAGTAAACAGGGTTGTTGGGAACCAGTAATGGGCTCATTAAAAACTTAAAAAAGGATATTTCTGTTACTGAATGTCAGCAGGAAATGTCACCTGAGAACAGGAGCAGCAGGAGGAGCAGGACCAGCAGTGCGCCTCTCTCAGAGCTCTAATTAGTTTTAATTGACTGCAGCTCACTCTGTTTAAGAGTCCAACAGGTGAAAGTGAAACAACCCTTCATATACTTACTGTCCCTGTTAATAACAGTTAAACTGGAGGGAAACTACCGGGTCAGACGGGACGGTCCAGCTGCTTGTTGGTTGAAATGAAAACAGTTAAAGGTTAAATTTAAAGATGAGACAAAAAACTGCAGAAACATCAAGGAAGCAGCGCGATGAACAGATTACAGGTGGAGTGTGTTTCAGTCACAGATAAAAATCTGAGAGGTGTTTATTAGCATTCAGCCTCCAGTCAGAACTCTGTAGAACCCCCTCTGGGTCGGTCTCCACCAGCTCTGAACATCTGCAGGATGAAACAGCTTCAGGTGGAGAACATAGGTTTTCACATTTTTTTCCACAGATTTCCAGTTGCGTTCAGGTCGGGACTTTGACTTGATCATTTTATCACGTGAATCAGCTCCGATCGAAGCCATCCCATAATATCTCTGGCTACATGTTTAGGGAGGTCGAACTACGTCTGTAAGGTGAACCTTCACCCAGCCTCTAATAGGATTCAACAACATCCCATCTTCCAGACATCCCTGTCCTTCTCTGTCCCACCGCATGATGCTGCCACCACCATGTTTCACCGCAATGATGCTAACCTGCTGCTTGTTTAGATGTCTGTTTGAAATGGGATATTTATGTTTCTCATACAATGTTTAAAGGAAGAGTAATACAGCTGATCACTGCAGCTCCTCCATTGTTTCTATGGAATGCTTGATTGATGGATGGATGGACGGAATGACGGACGAATGGATTGATGGATGGATGGATGAAGCAGGCATCCATCAGCTCCACCCTCCAGCTCCTCCAGTCGGCCCAGATCCCTGGATGTTTCCTGGGATGAGAGCGGAACATTTTGTTCTCGGCGGCACGCTGCCATCCCTCACTGGGTCAACATCCCGATTGGAAATCCATGCAGCCAGAGCCGGAGTCTCTTCCCCTGCGGGTGCGTGCTCATTGATTAGCTGTCAGGGAGGAAGAGGAGGGAGGAGAGGCTGGGCTCACAGAGACAGAGCCAGCTGACAGCAAGAAGCACCACTGGGAATAAAAATTAGGAGGAAGAGCTGAATCCACACATCAGCTCTCCTCTCATCAGACATTCCTCACGGCTGGCTGGACAGTAAAAACCATCTGATCCTCACGTTCCTCTTATTTCATTTAAATACATAAATGAGTTTGTCTCCATTCATCCTCAGTTAATATCCATCTCCATCCTACCATCACTCTGAATGAAACACCAAGAAACCAGTGAAACATGGAGGTGGCGGCATCATGATTTGGGGTCATGTTGCTGTTCAGATGAAACTGGGTTTGTTATTTCTGGGTGGCTAAAGTCAGAAATGTTTCTGTCAGTCAATTTGACCCCAAACCTTCACCTGTCTCATAAGAAGTTGAAGCTGAAGAATGATTTTATTTGTTAGCATCACAGTAACTCCAGAAATCTATTAGAATTCACTTCAATTCATTTTATTTTTTGTTGCGCGGATTCAGAAAAAAATTTCATATAAAGGCACTTTACAAGAAAAGTTATTTCAGTAGAACCTAAACCACTCTAACTATAAGCTTTATCAAAAAGGAAAGTTTTAAGCCTAGTCTTAAAAACAGACAGAGTATCTGCCTCATGGACTAAAACTGGGAGCTGGTTCTACAGGAGAGGAGCCTGATAACTAAAAGATCTGCCTCCTATTCTACTTTTAGAAATCCTAGGAACTACCAGTAGACCTGCATTCTGAGAACAAAGTTCTCTGTTAGGAACATATGGAACAATCAGATCTCTGATGTATGATGGAGCTGATTATTAAGGGCTTTATACGTAAGGAGGAGGATCTTAAACTCTATTCTGGATTTAACAGGGAGCCAATGGAGAGAAGCCAAAACAGGAGAAATGTGATCTCTCTTTTTAATATTCATCAGAACTCTTGCTGCAGCATTTTGGATCAACTGAAAGCTTTTAATTGCATTTTGTGGACTTCCTGATAATAAGGAATTACAGTAGTCCAGCCTTGAAGTAACAAATGCATGGACTAGTTTCTCTGCATCACTCCTGGACAGGATATTTCTAATTTTAGCAATATTCCAGAGGTGAAAGAAAGAAATCCTAAAAACCTGTTTTATATGAGATTTAAATGTCATGTCTTGGTCAAAAATTATTACATTATAACCAGAGGCCAAATTAATGCCATCCAGATAAAGTGATTAATTTAGCAGTTTCCTTTTTAAAGGTTCTGGTCCAAAGACAACAACTTCTGTCTTGTCTGAATTTAAAAGTAGAAAATTCAGAGTCATCCAGGTTTTTATATCTTCCAGACATGCCTGTAATCTACCTAACTGATTGGTTTCATCAGGTTTTATGGATAAAAATAATTGTGTATCATCAGCATTACTGTCAGGATCCAGCAGGAGGAGCTGTTTCCACCTTTACTCCACAGGTGCTGAGGCTGAAGCAGCAACAGGTGGAACCAATTACTGCAATCACCACAGCACTATTTAGAGGGAGCGGATCCACCAGAGGGACGTGAGATGATTCCGTTTCTTGGAGTGGTAAACCTGACCGCTTTACTTAAGGTGTGCGCTGTCTCTGGCTCACCCTGCTCTCTCCTGTGTTCCTCATAGTAGTTCCTTCCGAGCTTCACCAGCAGTCCTCGGGTTCATCACCAGTTCTCTGGCGTTCCCTCGGCGTTCTCACGTTGGCCTCTGTCCTGGATGTCTGTCTCCTTGGGGTGTGGCCCCTCCTACAAACTCCTCTGTCCCACCTTTCCTACTGCTACAGCTCCATCGGCTCCAAGCCTCCTTCGCGTCTGTCAGCTACCTGTGGAGGTACAACTTCATCAACATCTAATTCAGCTACAGGAGTCCTGCTTCTACTGGATCACTTATCTCTTCAATCAAGTCTGGTGTTCATCCTCATCAGTGAGTCAAAACTCATTTCCTTCCACTCAAAAAGAAACAGTTCCAACAGTTTTTGGTCTAATACTCACCCCCTGTCCTACCTTCCAGTGCCGCCACCTGACGAGGTCCGTACCAGTCTGGTTCCTGTGATTCCCCTGACGAGAAAAGAAGATAAACTTTTAGAAAGAAAACGCTTATCTTGTGTCTGAGTGTTTCTGTGTCTGCTTATGAGTCAACCCTAAGATCATGACACATAACTGTGGAAATTCATTCCATGTTGTCTAATTATTTTACCAATAGGAAGCATATATATATAGTAAAGAGAATCGGTCCAAGCACTGAACCCTGTGGTACTCCACAGGTAACCCTTGAGTGTGAAGATTTATCATTGACATGAACAAACTGGAATCTGTTGGACAGGTATGATCTAAACCAGCCTGGTGCTGTTCTCTTTATCCCTACAAAACGTTCATTTCTAAGAGAATATTATGATCGACTGTGTCAAAAGCAGCACTGATATCTAACAAGACCAGAACCATCACAAATCCATTATCTGAGGCCATTAGAATATCATTAGTAACTTTTACCAGTACTGTTTCAGTGCTATGATCAGCTCTTAAACCTGAATGAAATTCCTCAAACAGGTTGTTGCTGTTTAGATGCTCAGCTGAAGAATTGATGAGAGGAAAATGAAACTCATATTTTCTTATAATCATACAAACATTTGAGAGCCACAGAAGATGGACATATAAGAGATAGAAATGGGCAGATGATTAATGGGAACAGAAACTATAAAATATTTCATTAGCTGATAAACACCATGATCAGCATCAATGCACAGAAAAATAAATGCAACCATTCCTGCAGGAATATAAGTTTTCTCCAGCAGAGAGTGAGGAAACAGTCCGAGCTGCTCAGCAGTGGAGGATATACGGAGTGAATGGAAATGTCAAATGTTAATGAGATAAGGAAAGGCAAAGGAAGAGTTGAAAAGAGGTGAAGCATCAGCGCGTTGGGGTACAGATTCCCTCTGATGTATCCCAACTATCATATCTGAGCTCTAATTATTCTCTCTAGATGGAGGAAAGAGAGACTAAAGAGAGATCAAGGCAGCTGCAGGGGGAGGAAGAGGAGGGAGAAAGATAGAAGAAGTTGCCTTTGATAAATCCTTGCAGTGCCACCTTTCCTTTTCATTCGTGCAAACCGTCTTAAACCCCAAATGGAAGATCAGAACCACTGGGATTCATGCGAGAGCTTCAGGAAGGAGAGAAGATTTAATGAAGCTCAAATTAAAACCTGATGGTTTCATTCAGACTGAACTAAAAGCCCCAACGAGCATCTGCAGAAACCCGTCTGGGTTTAGGCTTTATTGTGATTTCAAAACTAAAATTATTTCCTGATTGCAGACGGAAACAAACTGAATGTTTCTAGCAGCCCAGATGGAGGGAGTTCTTTCCCCACCTGCAGAACGATGGCTGGGTTTCACCACAGGAGGCAGAAAAATAAGGCTTAGGAGATGTTAAGGCAAGAAGCCTGGGAGTTTTCTTTAATCTTAATGTCTTAATGTCCCTGAAAACAGTTTAAAGAACCAGAATATCAACAACATGAAACTACTGACAACATGAAGGACACCAAACCAATGCTCAGTCTAAAAGTCTTTCTGGTTCTTTGGTAACAAGATGCTGATTTATGAGCAGGAGCTGCTGATTAACGTTGCAGAAACTCAAATAAAACCTGACCTCTGACCCCGGACCTTACGGGTGAAAACAGGCTTCAATGATTAGTAGAGCTAGGCAACAACTGATGATGTAATTATTCAAATTATCCATCAGATTTATTTCACTGCAAAAATCTGAATAAAGTCAAATTCAAACAATTAGACTTAAGCTTAGCACTGCTGTTAAAAGCAATCAATTTAGAATCAGAAAGATGGGGATTCAAAATCATCCTCCTGCTGACACATGTCGATAAGTTCCTGAGCAAGGCACCTGACCCAAAGTTGACCACTGTTACATGTTTTGGTGTTTGATTCCTTGGCTTAATGTGAAGCTCTGTAAAAATTCGATATTAGGGAGATTAGTCTAGAGAGGATTTCTTTGTTAAAAACTAAACAAAGGTAAGGACTCTATGCATAAACACTCTATGCATAAGGACTCTATGCATAAGTCTCTATGCATAAAGACTTTATGGATGAGGACTTTATACATTTCCTGACACGAAAGATGTGTGTGTTCTTCTCCTGAATGGATTTAGCAAAAAGCTTGATTTACCAGCTTTTATTGCTCGTATAAGCCGTTACTCTGATTGGCCAAAAACAAATCATGCTGGCACGCCCTACAATCAGTACCAACCCTTTTTTCGGACGCTTTCTGTGGGACCAGTTACAGATCGATGTGTCACTCGACAAGGGGCGGGGTTAATCATAGATCTGGCTTTTGCCAGGTTACACCTGCTCCACATGACTGCTACTCCTCCTGTCTTTCCCATTTCTAGGAGAAACACGAAGTCAGGGAAATTCAGATTTCCCAGAAATGCTTTGTCCAGTTAAATCTAAAATAAATAAGTAAGCAAATGGGTTACATCTATTTTCATAGAATCTACAATAAGGAGAACTGTTTAAAGTTATATAATTAACATTAATAAATTTGGGTTATTAAGCCTGTAACAGGATGAATAAATGTGTGGGAGGGGGTAATTCAGTTTATTTAGTTTACAAACTGCATATTTAGTATCAAACTAAATATGCAGTTTGGGGGAACAACGTGGTGCAGCTCAACCCACAGCTAGAAGGTCCTGAGTTTGATTCCCGCCAGGGACACTGTGGGTGAGGGTGTGTTTGCTCCTCCACATCATCAGCACCCTGGGTGGGGTTGACGAAAGGGCCTTTCCGTGTCGAGTTTGCATGTTCTCCCCGTGTTGAGTAGCTAATGTGAGCTACTCCCACAAAAACATGCACCAGTCCTGGTCTGTATACTGCCTCCCCCTGGCTGACCGGGGCGCCTGAAGGGTTAGGGAGGATCTGGCTGGAATAACGTGATCCTTCCACGCGCTACGTCCAGCTGGGGAATCCCTGCGCCTTCAGGTGAAAAGAAGGGCCTGCTCACTCCTCAAACATGAAGGAGGCTTGAGCTTCAGTGAAGGGCCCTCCGGGGGTTGGCAGAGGGAGAGCAACGCCCAGGACTGGAATTAGGTAGGAACACTGCATATCTGTATTACGTCTGCAAACAATAATAATAATAATAATATGCAGTTTGAAGCTAAATATTCAACTAGAAAGCTTAGCATGCTAGCTGAATATCCATTATCTATGCTGCTTATCCGTGTAGAGTCACAGGGGGCGCTGGTGCCTGTCTCCAGCAGGGACTGGTCACCAGTTCATCGCAGGGCTACTACCATGCTAACAGACACTCATACCAAAGGGTAACTTATTGAGACCAATTAACCGGGAAGTCATGTTTCTGGAAGCTGGAGTACCTGGAGGAAACCCCCACATGTACAGGGAGAACATGCAGACTCCATGCAGAAAGACCCTAAGCTGGGATTTAAACCCATGACAACCCAGAATCTATGTGTTTAGATTGTAGACGAAATGTGTAATTTGTAAACTAAACATTTAGTTTGAAACTGTGGAAGTTTATGAATGAATAGATGATATTGATTCAAATGTGTTTATCTCACATTAGGCTAAAAAAAAAAAAATAATTGCTGTTAAAGTTTGACTGTAACTTTACAAACTTCAGTCATGATTTAGTTAAAAACGGTTATTTTTACATAGTTAACGTGTCTTTTCTGTGTTAATTAACCTGCTGCAGTGAAAGAGATTCTCCCCAGTGGCCAATAAACATGGAGGAAACTGCAGGGTCCTGATGATATGAATGATTCATTACAGGCTGACAGAATATCATATCTTCTTCAGAAACTGTATAACAAAGCAACTGTAATTTATTTACATCAGAACGAGATCTGAACACATCACGGTGCGTTCACGGTCCCATGGCTGGATGTTCTGTTATCTGCTAATACTACTCTATAGAGATCCTGTCATCATGGAGTTTCCTCTGGGCTGGAAGGTAAGAATCAGTCTGATTGGGGAGCTCAGAATTCGTTAGTAATCTCATTCATAATTAACAGCTGCAGTCGATCAATAATAGATGATCAGTGATGGATGTTTTCCAGCGACATCCAGATAAAAAGCACGCAGAGAGGAGAAACATTCGGTCCTTCAAGGAAACTAATCGCTCCTAATGGTTCTGCCTGAGTGTCAGCAGCTGTCAGTCAGCGCCAGAACCCAAGATGATGGATCAGGCTGCTTCCTGACAGGATCACAGAGGAGATACATCCCATAATATAACCACTGCACCCAGGGAGGGCCAGCTTCCTGGAGGACTGGGGGACCAGAGCTCAAAACATTATGCAAATTAAATCTGCAGCTCAACTCTGTTCAGATAATGATTATTACTAATCAGACGTCTGAGAGCCAATCAGAGGGGCTGATATCTGTGAGACAAATGGACATTTTTTCTTTTTATTAGTCTGGTTTATGTGAAAGACGCTCAACCAGAAGCTCGTCTGCAAATTGTCTTCCTCTAAACCAGCGACGTCGCTTCCTGCTACCTGTAGCTTCATCACATCTGGACCATCATCAGACCCAAACCCATGAGAATCAGCCTCACCTGGAGGGAAAGGAAAAGTTTCAAATATCGCTGTTATAGTGAGAATAGAGTGTAGTCACGTGGAGAAATGAAATGAGGAGGAAGAATTGTTTGGTTGCTGCTCATCTGTATTAGGATGAAATGATGAGAAGAAATAGGAAAAGATCAATTTGAAATGAGATCAGAGTCAGATGTCCACCTACCAAGTCACATGTAAGTCAGTCTGAAACTTTAAACTTTAGAAAAACAGTTTGTTTTTCTAGTCAAGACAAAAATATTTAATAAAAAAGAACATTCCTGTTTTAGCGTAGAAACATCCTGCAGACAGACATGCAGGTTTAGCTTTCTGCCTTTTCTTTAAGCTATTATTTCAAGTTTATTTTCCATATTTTGACCTTAATTGTAAAACAGAATTTTTTTTCATTATTATTCCTGAATTCCCACTTTGACTTTATTTTAAAATATTTATGGTTTCAATTCCTTCAAGTGACTCCGATCCTCCCTCAGATTCAGGCGTTGCTGCTGTTGGCAACTGAAGTTGAGTTCCCTTAATTAGAAGTTTTTCCTTCAATCTAAATTTCTCCAACATTCAGCTTCAAACTCTTTGTCTTCCACATGAACACACATCTACAGCTGCACATATTTATCTTTAAAGCTATTATTATAATTTTTTAGGACAGTAAACTATCTTCCTCCATAAGGCCAGACTTTGGGTTCTGGATGGAATAAAAAGTGTGAAGCCATCATCAGGCAGATGGAGCAAACTGAAGGGACCAGGACGGGACCACCTGGTGCTCTCACTGAATCCAGCCTGCAACCAGAAGCTGCAGCTCCTCCAGCTGGACTTCATCCCCCACACATACAGATTATTATTTTTGTCTTCACAGAATATGAAGCGTTTGATGTCGATGTGAAGAACCAGATGATGGTGTTTCCCCTTCCTTTGTTGCATCTTCTGCATCGTGATGAGCGGACATCCAATCAGCTCCTGACCAGGCTCATCGTTCTCCCTGATTATCTATCCACCTGACGTCTCCAGCTTCAAGGCTGAGCTATGATCTGCTGATACATATGATAAAAGATAAAAGAAAAGACATGGAGAACATCTTGTTCTTCATTCAAAGCAGGGAAAGAAAATTGTGAATCTGTAGGAAACATCAGAGATTCAGTTTGGGTCCCGCATGTTCCACACTGATCCTCTAGACTTTAACTGGGTTTTTGGTCAGATTTAGACAACTTTGCATGATCTCAAGCAGACATCACGAGTATCCCAGTCAAATAAAGAAAACAGGATCAAAGTTATCTATTTAATTCAAAGAAAGAATTCAGAAGAGCTAAGAGGAAGATTTCTGTTTCCATGAGGGAGAACTAGAGTCCAAGAACTCATCTTAGATTTAGACAATGACTGAAAGAAGAGAATCTTGGATCCAAAAAGCTGGAATGAGGCTTTTCTGATGGAACGGCTTGATTCTGCCTTAGAAATGAGGAGAAGTCTACCTGAAAGTCAAACACTGCAAAAACTTTCTATCTAATCAAGTCCAACAATCTTGTTCCCAGCCAGAAGGTATTTTTGATTTTGTTTTCAGATTTATACACTAGGCAAGAGCAGAAGGTGTCGCATTATTAACATTATTTAGAGAAAATATGTTTTATTTTGAGAACTATTACCAAGTGCAATTGTTTTACTGTACTGGCAGATTATTTCACTTAATTTCAGACTATAAACTAATATTTTAATCTGCTAGTGCAGTAAAACAAACTGTGCTGGGTAATAATTCTAAAAACAAGACACATATTCTCTAAATAAGGTTGATTATCTACCACCTTCTGCTCTTGCTTAGTAAATAAATCTCATAACGAGATCAAAAATACCTTCTGGCTGCAAACAGGATTGTTGGACTTGAGTTGGACAGTTTATGCAGTGCAGGTCATCAATTCCTCTCCTTCAGAGTTCTTCATCTCCTCTCAGCTTCCTTTTATAGTTGAGCTCTGATTCTCCCGTCTTCTCCAAAGATCCCAACCCCGATGGAAATCCTTCCTCTGAGCCAAGACTTTCCCTGGAGCTTCATTTAAGCTCTGCTGCTTCAGAGGAAACGAAGAGAAACTCAATTAAGAACGGCTTCTGGTGCTCCTCCTCCAGCGGGTTTGGATGGAGAGAACAAACCCGTTTCTCTCTGAGATCTTCATCTTTGTCCAAACCTTTCCTCTGCTATCTAAAAAAAATCTCCTTCAGCTGCTGGTTCAATCTGTGTGAGACGGATCTACGCTGCAGCACAAACATCTCTGCTGGTAGATGTTTCATTTTTCCTGCAGGACAAATAAAACTCTGATGTTTCATTTTTCTGTTACCACCGTTAGCAGCTGGAGAAAGATCAAACTTCCCTGTGGAACTTGGAGATGATTCAGTTTGTTTCAGGTGTGTTGCATCTAGAAGCTGCAGGATTGTAACTCTGTAGAACTGGACTCAGTGTCTCCTGGGTTCCACATCATTGTTTGCTCCACCTGATTAAGACAAAAATATCCTTAAACAATCATTGACACTGCAAAAACTACTAGATTATAGTCTAAAACTTCTTAGATTAAGTGAAATAATCTGCCAGCGCAGTAAAATAATAGCACTTGGTAAGAATTCTCAAAATAAGACACATATTCTCTAAAAAATATTAATAACACCTTCTGCTCTTGCTTTTCATATAAGTCTCAAAACAAGATAAAAAATATTTTTTGCCTGGAAGCAAGATTGTTGGACTTGGTTAGACGGACAATTTTTGCAGTAAAAATGCTAAAACTAATGTTTCCTGATGCAAATATTTTCCTTTAGTGGCTGCAGATTTATGGGGATTTGTGGAAAAGTCTCGAGATTTGTTCTGTTTGTTTCCGTTTAAAGAACCAGAACCAAATGTAAATATGCAGCCACAATAACTACAACATGGTCAGAACTGCTGTTTTATATGTTGCACACTCCTCCTTCAACAAACCCTGAAGCTAAACACGCTCTGTGTGATTTAAAAGCAGCGCTCCGACCCTCTGAGACCAGAACCAGAACCAGCTGCTCAGGCTTTCTCTGCACGCTGCCAATCGATGTGGATTACAGGAGCCCAGGCCTGGCGTTCAAAGCTGCATGCATGACTGTATGAGCTAACAAGACACTGTGTGGGAGTGAGGGGGTGTGTTAGGAGGAGGGCGGGCTAAAAAAGTCACTGCAGCACTTTGAAGCCAGATGCTGCAACAGACACATGAATAAGTACTGCAGTACAAGGAGAGGCAGGAATCCCCTCTGCTGCTGTAGCCAATCAGATCGGATCGATCTGCTTCCATCATCACCATTAAGCTGCAACTGGAAACAGATTCAGTTTCTAAAAATGAAGCTGATTTATTAACAACCACTGCAGAAATCAGTGGGTTTTTCTTCTCCTGATGGATGAGAAGAAGGTAAGAGGAACATAATCTGAGCAACAGCTTAACCTGCAGAATGAGTCCACTGGTGGAACAAATGTTCTTCTACAGAATCAGTGTAAGGTCAAAGTGCAGGATCCTCTTTAAAGAAGAAGTTTAACTTCACAGATGGATGACGTTCAGAATTCTGTTTGGTGGATTACAAGCAGGGAGTCAGTATCTTACCTCAAAATCTAGATCTTATTTAGAAGTTCCCGCTGGATCAACTGATATGGCAGGATTCCATTTAGATTAAGATGAACATAAGGATGCACGGTGGCGCAGTGGTTAGCGCTGTTGCCTTGCAGCAAGAAGGTCGTGGGTTCGTATCCCGGTCCAGGGTCTTTCTGCATGGAGTTTGCATGTTCTCCCCGTGCATGCGTGGGTTCTCTCCGGGTACTCCGGCTTCCTCCCACAGTCCAAAAACATGCATGATAGGTGAATTGATCACTCTAAATTGTCCGTAGGAATGAATGTGAGTGTGAATGGTTGTCTGTCTCTCTGTGTTGGCCCTGCAACAGACTGGCGTCCTGTTCAGAGTGTACCCTGCCTAATGCCTGATAATTGCTGGGATAGGCTCCAGCTGCCCCGTGACCCTGAATTGGATAAGCGGTTAAGAAGATGGATGGATGGATGGATGGATGAACATAAGGATGATGTAGTCTCTGTTGGAGGTTTTAACATTTATTTCCACGGTACAATACGCCCAGTTGGCTCAATGATCTCTCCCCTAACGTAGCATCTCCTGCTTGCTACTGCTGCCATGTGAGTGTCTCATATCAGCATTGTTTAGACGAAATAAAAGATAAGAGCTGCGCCATTCAACTACATCAGTGTCGGCAAACTGCCCATAGCATTTAACAAGAATGTTCATGACATTATAAAATTCTGGAATATTCCTCTGATGTTCATACTAATTGTTAGTAATCACTGAAAATAACTCATCTTGAAATAACTATTTCACTACATCTCCATATCTGTAGGTGTGCTCATATGGGTCACATGCAGAACGTGGTGTGGAGGGAAAACTGCATAAGCTTTTATTAAGTCGTCTCCGCTTTTTAATGTATTATTAATGTAAGGGAGAGTTTTTCAAGAAACTAACAGAACTTTCATGAACCAAAAGACCACAAAGCTTGGGGCGAGGACCAAGCACCAACACGGCCAACATCTTCAACGCAATGATGAACAGAACCGTATACGGCAAACCTAAATGGCAATCATTGAGCTGAGCAGCAGGCCCCACCTATTCTGCCTAGATGCTTCAGCACTGGGTGTGGCTTCAGCAGGCAGGCAGCTAGGTGATTACTAGATTATTCCCACCTGGTGAGCAGGAGAAGTGGAAACTCACACGATCATAAGCAGGCGTGTGGAGAAACTGGGTCTGGTAAAGTCATACTGCTGGACTAAAGCTTGCTTAAAAAAGAAAAAAGAAAAAGAGGAGTCGGTGAGCATTCCCTTGTGGACTTCATGGTTGACTTTAACATTTAAGTGACTCATAAAATCATTATCGTGTGAAAAATGTGCTTATTAAAAATTATGTGTTTAAAATGTAAGTTAAAGCAGATATTAGTAGCTTATCTAGTAGTATATTAGTAGTTGTCTATTTTGGAGTATTGTAAAAAGCTAAAAGTTAAAGTGTAGTATTGCACATTGATTTTGTATTTATTGGAGGTTAAAG
Source organism: Apricaphanius iberus (assembly GCA_028564705.1). Classification (NCBI taxonomy): domain Eukaryota; kingdom Metazoa; phylum Chordata; class Actinopteri; order Cyprinodontiformes; family Aphaniidae; genus Apricaphanius; species Apricaphanius iberus. The sequence continues at coordinate 575,121 of JAPXFQ010001859.1, forward strand.
CTGCTAAAGATTAAGGTTAAAATGATTGGAATCCTGCTTTAAAAGTGTCTTCAATTTCTTTGGGTATTTGAGTTTGGGTTATGGGGATTTATTATGGTTTGTTGTGCTAAATATTGTGTTTCTGTTTAAGGTTTTTCACCAGCTTTTTTGGCCATGGCAACTTTCAAAAAAGTAAAAGAAAGAATTGGTTCGTGGTCACTGAGTGAAGTCCAGTCCAAACCTTTAGAAGCAAGCTGCCCTTTCAAGTGGGGACAAAAATGTAGAGTTCAACCTCACAAGAATAGATACCACTTGACAGCAATAATGAATACAAGATAACCAAAACTTAAATACTATTAGATTGGCATAAAATGGAAATATAATGAACATATTCTGCATGGAAAAAAAAGTTTTGAGGAGTTTTCTCTTATATTTATTTCCATAAAATAAATGTCTTTTATTTTTCAGGGCTTGCTGTCCGTGCCAATTCCTTTGATGTAAACAGACTAAAAAACTATTTGTAAATAATATTAGGGATTATTTAAACCAATCCTGAACGAGTTTAGCTGAACAACGGTTATCGTTCAAAGCATAATTAACTTTAATGCAAAAAATAATAAAACAAACTAAAAAGCTATTAAATATTGGATGCAGTAAATTCTCTCTGGCCAGCTTCCTGTTCTGAGTCGCTGTTAGTTTGTCTCCCCTGAAAAAATCTGCCCGATTCTCCAAACTTGAATCACCGGGACACTGCAGGGTTGGATGAATCTAAGCTGATACTTTACTCATTTTGAGTCCAGTATTATATGATCCTGAAAGTATTTGGGTTATAAATACTTGCAGCAAATACCAAAGTATTTCCTGTTTGTTAAAAAGTGATTTTTATTCATAACAAAACAAAGAAATAGGAAGGAGGAGCTGAAAAATTGTTTCTGCCCTCAGTTTTCAACACAACCACTTCATCTATTAAATTAAGAAATATTTTTAGCATTGGAATAATTCATGGATGATTTCATTTGTGATGTTGGTCGAACATCAACTCCGTGGTTGGTATAATTGGTCTTAATTATTCAATTCAATTCAATTTCAATTCAGTTTAATTATATAGCGCCATTTCACAACAGATGTCATCTCAAGGCACTTTACAAAAAGAGTTATTACTATACAATGTTTAGTGTAGAAATTACAGAACCACAGAAGATTGCGTCGTGGAATTCTCAGCAATCCCTCACACTGAGCAAGCATGCAGCGACAGTGGGAAGGAAAAACTCCCTTTTAACAGGAAGAAACCTCCGGCAGAACCAGGCTCAGCACAAGCGGTTATCTGCCGCGACCGTCTGTGGTTTGGAGAATACACAACAGAGACACAGAAAGAGCAACAGAACTGATGCAGAAGTTTGTTGCAGGACGTGGAGAATTTTCCGTCACTGCAATGCCATCTTAGTCAGGGTCGTCAAGCAGGGCTAATCCGGAGCACCTACTATAATAGAAAACAGGTTAGTGCTTGAATTGACAGCACATCATGCAGTTGGGGAGAAGTAGGAGAGAAAGTAGGAACAGACCCTAATAATGTCCTCCAACAGCCTAGCCTAAAGCAGCATAGCTACTAACATTAACCTGTCTCCTAGCTACTAGGAGACCTGGCTACCAACACTCTGTCTGAGTCCTCCTGACCCGTGGACGGTGTAGGGCCGGTAACGGCCCCCGTCATGCCGGGGTCTTCTCGGAGTCGGGTTGTTTGAGAATGCAGCCCAAAGTGGGTGGTAAACTCCATCTAAGGCTAAATACCGGCACGAGACCGATAGTCGACAACTATCTTAAGGAAAAATAGACAGAACTGAGAGGACAGAGTTGAAGAGGGCGAGAAACGTTTAAGAGATAAACGGGTGGGGTCCGCACAGTCTGCCCGGGGGATTCAACCCGGCAGGTAATGGGCGGCCGCACTGTGCGGGAGGATCCCCTTGAGGGACCTCTCTCCGGCGCTGGCTGGCCCCTGTGGGGCACATTTCTTCCGCGGCGGTAAGCCGCGACCGGCTCCGGATCTTTACCTGGCTTACATTAATCTATCTCTAGACCTGATAAAAATTATAATGTTTATCAGGTCTTCTCTCTGTTTTCATTTATTTGGCAAAGGTTGAATATAAATGTTAATTTCTCTGCCCTTTTCAAGACAAACTGATCCAATTCATGGAGCTAAACTAATCAATCCAGGTAATTGTGTTTCATACGTTCCAAACCAATCCTGTATACGACTCGGTGCAGCTAAATCCTGTTTACGGGTCTGTTGGTCGTGTTCACACGGAGCTGGTTGATGACATTGACTTTGCTGCAATGCCTCCTCCTGACTGAGCGAGCTGTTCTGCCTCGCTGTGATGAAACTGGAGTGAAGAGAGCGGAGCAGACAACCTTCAGGTGTCCTGGGAGAAACGGATGTCACACAGTGAATAATGGATCAGTCCTTTAAGGTTGTGCTTCCATGCATATTTGACCAAAAACCTGCTGCTTCTGGGGGGAAGCCAGCAGCACACACCATGCAGCAGTGTGTCGCTTTAGTAATTCATCTATTATTTCACTGGGAAGGTCCTTCTAGTTGTGGATTAATTATGTATTACCCATACAGATAAAGTCCCACAGGAAGGAAATTCTCTCTACAGGTTCGGGGGAAATTATCTTAATGCTGCGTCTCTTTCAGGAAGTTGCTCTCCCCACTGAATAAATAAACTGTACATGTATGAGATTTTAAAGATTTATATCTGCTCCTGGAGCCGGCGGGAGTAAAGCTGAACACAGAAGACGACAACGGCAGAAAGTATAAGAACAGAAAAACAAACTATGGTTTTCATTCAGCAAATCTGAAATCATCTTCTGAAAAACGAGTGAAAAATGTAACATTTTACTGCCTCGTGTGTTTTTAAGGCATGATTCAAATCTCCCGGCCACAGCTGAGAGTTGGAACGTCATCTTTACAAGCACAAACTGGAACAACGGCTTCATCAAGGCTGATATGGCAGCTTCTTGGAGCAGATCTGTTGGTTCTGTTTCATTCTTTTCCAGACTTTGGTGCATTATTTTTCTGGTTGAATTGTTGCTGTTTGGACCATCATTCCTTCTGGTTTTGGATACTGAGCTGCTGGAAGGACTTTTGCTTGCTTCTTTTTCTTTTAGTTTTGGACAGTTCAAACCTGTTCGGAAGACTTTCTCACTGCTGTGGTTCAATAGTGGTGTGATCGCGGAGTGTGCATCTGTTAGAATGCGAGGAAAGAGTCTGGATGGATCTTTAGAGTTTTATTCAAATAACTATGTTGTGTGTGTGGTTCTGTAACAGACAATACAAGGAGTATTAATTACTATTTACATCGACTTACTATGACAACACAAGTACGACAATAATAGTGTAGATATAACATGATGAAATATAAACTTAACCAAAATAATAGAGATATAATTCACCTTATTCACAGTAATAACATGTCATGTGCTCTCATTTATGCCCAAACATTCACTACTAAACCAAACTAATGCTACTACAAACAAGTAGGCACGTCTCTCACTATTTTAACATAACTGGGATATATGACGAAACTTCTCTAACTCAATATAGCATCATAAACTGACTAAATGTAAAATAAGATACACATTAAGTGTACAGGGAAACGTGAGTTAACTTAGAATCTTAGCTCAAGTGCTAACCACAATATCAGACGGGAATAACATCTATGTCCAACATACTCTACATAAACAGTAATATTCTTATACACTTGAGATCCGAGACATTGCACAACTAAACACTCACCTGTCTCATGGACGCACACTTTGCAGAGAAAAGGACGAACGGAACATGTACCTATCACTACTGCCCAGGGCTAACTAGCTAAACATAAAAACTTTCCCTGGTCACAAAACGGCCGCGCCACCTAGTGGTCGGCTTGCGAACTACATGCAGACTAAAAATTGTATAACTGCAAAAAACAGCCTTCTCTTCATAACACAGCCGCCCCCAAACTTGCTTTGGCAAGTTTGAAGACTGGATTTACTGTCCCTCTTTCTCCGGCACAGCAGGGAGCCGAATGAGGCGACTCACAGGTCTCACATACGTACGGTCCTTCACCTTTACTTCGGCTGAACGGATTAAGCCATCAGTTCCTGGAAAGACTTTACTGATCTCCCCAACTGGCCAGGATGCTCTCGGTAGTTGAGGGTCCACTATTAGCACAACAGTGCCAACTTGAATGGGGGATGTGTCCTTCTGCCATCTGTACCTGGTCTGCAGGGTTGGTAGGTACTGCCGCAAAAACTGTGTCCAGAAGCGGTCACTTAGCACTTGACAGGTTCTCCAGTGTCGGCGTCCGATTAGTGCAGAGTCATGGTACATTACCTGGGGAAGTGAGGGATCCAGCCGCCCCATCAGCAACATGTTGGGGGTGACAGGGTCTGGGTCGGCTAGGTCTGACGAGACGTATCCCAATGGCTTCGAGTTGAGGATTCCTTCTATCTCAATCAGCACTGTCTGGAGTATTTCAGCGCTTACAACCTGGGAGCCCAGAGTGGATGTTAGAGCGGCTTTAACGGATCGTATCTCCAGCTCCCAGGACCCGCCGAAGTGTGGGGCACTGGGAGGATTGTAACGAAACTTCAGCTGGTACTCTGCGAGCTGGGCCTGCAGGGATGGATGCAAGGCGTTGAAAGCTTCCTGTAATTCACGGTCCCCTCCTCGGAAATTAGTGCCTTGGTCACAAAGTATCTCAGCTGGTTTCCCACGCCGAGCAATAAACCTCCTTAGGGCCATAAGGAAGGAGTCGGTATTGATGCTGGACAACACTTCAATATGAACAGCTCGAGTTGTCAAACATTTAAAGAGCAGGCCCCAGCGCTTTTCATTACGGCGGCCAACTTTTACTTGCATAGGCCCAAAGCAGTCCATACCAGTGGAGAAAAAGACTGGTTTCTGTAACCGAAGGCGGGTCACAGGAAGGTCGGACATCTTTGGATTGATTGGTTGGGCTCGCCATCTTTGGCATTCCGGACAAGAACGCTGCACCCATTTTATAGCTTCACGGCCTCGCAAAATTCAAAATCTTCTCCTCAACTCCGCAAACAATCTCTCAGCCCCTGGGTGCTTCAGAGCACTATCCGTCTGCTTGATGAGTAATCTGGTCACAGGATGCTTGGGCTCCAAGACAACAGGATGTCTGACATCAGTTTCCAGGTCTTGGCAGCGTCTGAGCCTCCCGCCTACTCTGATGAGCTGGAGTGCGTGGTCAAGTTCTGGAGCCAATGTGTAGAGGCGACTTGAGGGGGATATTGGTTTCCCAGCTGAAAGGCACAAGAATTCATCGTGAAAGCTGTCTCTTTGGGCAGATCTCAGGATGCAGAGCTCAGCTTCCTTGAAGTCATCTGCTGAAAGGGTTCCACCAGGATCACCGGCCACCCCGTGCAGGTACTTGGCGGTTTCCTTAATCAGGTCACTGAAGTTGTCAAATTTATCTGCGTCCGGCACCAGGTCAATGCTCACAGATGTGGCTAGACAGGTTGTAGGTCTGCGTTGTTCATCGCTGAAGTCCTCACATGGGGGAAGTGGATGCTCTGGCCATTGAAGTGGGGAAAGCGACAGGAACGGAGGTCCACAACCCCAGCGAGACTGACCTGTAAGCTCTTGTAGTCTCTTACCTCTGGTGAGGTCATCTGCAGGGTTTTCTGCTGACGTCACGTAACGCCAGGCCTGGTTGTCTGTTAGCTCTTGGATCTCTGCAATCCGTGTGCCCACGAACACTTTAAAGTGGCAGGAATCAGACTTAATCCAGGTCAGGACGGTAGTGGAGTCTGTCCACATTACAACTCTGGACAATGGTAGGGTCATCACTCTAGTCAGTAAACTGGCAAGTTGTGCTCCTGTAAGAGCTGCACATAACTCAAGCCGTGGCATAGAAAGCTGACTCTTAGGAGCTACTCTGGATCGTGCAGTCAAGAATGCAACTTCCACATGCCCATTTGTGTCTTCTGTGCGAAGATATGCTACACTGCCATATGCATGCTGAGACGCATCGCAGAAAACGTGCAACTCTCTGCTGCACTCAGGTTTGTCAAGGGCTGGGCTGACGTAGCAACGACGCAGACAGATGTTATTCAGCTGTGGCAGTTCAGCTTCCCATTCTTGCCATGTAGTGAGGAGGTCACTGGGAAGTAAAGGGTCATCCCACTCACGTTCCTTGTTCCACAGTTGCTGAACAAGTACTTTGGCTCTTGTGGTGAATGGTATTAGGAAACCTAAAGGGTCGTATTGACTGGCCAACACTCTGTAAATATTCCTCATTGTGGGAGAGCTACTCTCGTAGTGCTTGGATTTGTAGTGAAGCGTGTCAGAGTGGCACAGCCAACGCAAACCTAAAGCGGGCTCTTGAGGGTTCATGTCCGTGTGGTTCAGCCATTGCTCACTGTTCTCTGACCTCAGTTTCTTAGGAAGATGGCTGACGAGCTCTGGCTTGCTGCTGGCCCACTGCCGAAGCTCAAATCCCCCTTCCTTCAGTAGTGTGCTCAGGCTGTTCATAACATCTTTGGCTGTGTCCATAGAGGAGAAACTTTGCAACCAATTATCCACGTAGAAGTGCTTCTCGATGGAGTTGCGCAGTTCATCTCCCTGGTAGCTGTGATCATGGACATGTCTTTGGAGAGCGTAGATCGCACAACAGGGGGAACATGTGGTTCCAAATGGAAGGACTTGCCATTCGTACACCTTGGGAGGAATGTCTTTCTGCAGGTCACGCCAGAGGAAGCGCAACAGCGGGCGGTCTTCGGGCAGCAGTCTCACCTGGTGAAACATTCCCTTAATGTCACTGCTCACGGCAATAGAGTGTTCTCTAAAGCGTACCAGGACACCGAGGAGGGAAGCGCCCAGGTTCGGACCGGGCAACAGTAGTTCATTCAGGTTCTGGCCTTTGTAGTTGAAGGAGCAATTAAACACAACACGATTCTTATTGTTATGTGTCACCATATGGTGAGGGATGAACCATGATCCAGTTGGGATCCTCACCTGCTCGTCACTCACTTCTGCAACATAGCCTGCTTTCACCAACCTTTTGATTTCTGCTTGATATGCTGTGGCCTTCTCCGGGTCTCGACAGAGGCGCTTTTCCGTACCTCGCAGGCTGGGGAGGACTACTTCAGGTGGTACGGAGAGTGTGGGCATATTGTTGACACGCAAGAGGGGAGTGGCATATCTCTGAATGCCTTCCACATTCACTCTTGTAGTCTTTACTTCTAGAAGATCTATAGCTTGTTGCTCTCTCCTAGACCGCGTGACCAGCTTTTCACTTCTGTATGGTAGAATGTCAAGCTGCCATAGTTTCTCTATGTGACTGAAGAGCTCTGCCGCAGGTGAGGTGGTGGACAAAAAAAGACATTGCTGAGGCTGACTGTTCTGACGGCAAGACGGCACGGGTCCCTGTAGTGTCCAACCAAGCCTGGTCTTGACTGCGGCGGGACCTCCTGGTGGACCCAGACGTACAGGCTGGATGGGAGTAACCAGATGGGGACAGTCGGAGCCAATCAGTAGCAGCGGCTGGGCATTTGTGAACAGCTGCAGTGGTAGCTTTCTCAGATGCCTATACTTCTGTTGAAGAGCTTTCACAGGGTATGAATGCTCAGCTAGTCCTAGACCGTCTGCTGTGAAGGCCTTCACAATCGTGAAGGTCTTCGATGGTTGGCTTACTGGTGAGACTTTAAATGTCACCGATGTCCCGTGTAGTGTTCTCAGTCCTTGTCTCACCGTTCGAAGCGAGAGACTCTCTGGGGTTCCCCTTAAATTCAGCCTCTGGGTGGCCTCTTGAAGCAGGATTGTCCTTTCTGATCCGTCGTCAAGTATGGCGAATGTCTCAAGTGTGTGCTCACCATACTGCAGCAGAACTTTACTGATCTTCAGGAGGTCCTGATTGCATCCTGCTCTTCGGTCTAAATAGAGGACATCCGCAGAAGATTTATTCTCTGGCTCAAAGGTTGGGTTTATGGGTCTGGAAGGAGCTGCACGCAGATTCACATCATGCAAAGCCTCAAGATGCTTCCCTTTGCATGTTTTGCACTGTACTTTAAGTCGACACTGGGCCGCTTGGTGGTTCCGCCCACAACGCCAGCAACAGTTATTTGACTTAATCCAGCTGGTCTTCTGCTCCTTTGTCAGAAGCTTGAAGTTGACACACTGGTCTAGGAAATGAAAGGTGTTGCAGCAGTAGGGGCAGTATGCTTTGGGCTTGTCTTGAGTGTATGGAGCTGAATGGTTTTCGATTGGTGACTCTCTGGATGCACTATCTTGTGTCGCGCCGAGCAGGACTGTTGTCGATGCCTTAGCCGCTCTTTTATCTCTCTTTGAACCACTTCTCTTTCTCTGATCATCCTCAACCTTTTCCACTCGGTCCCCACCCTCTTGAATGATCAACTCATATTCCAGCCACTCTGCAAAGTCTCGAAGCGATGGCACTCCACTATTCCGTGGGTAGAAGTAGCGGCGGAAGGCAGCTCGTAGGTCCTGAGGTAACTTCTTTGTGAGTCTCGCCACATGAGATCCACACTGTAGCTCTACACGGCCCTCGTCTCCAAGCTGTTCTAGCATGCCAACCAATGCTCGGACTCTGAGTGCAAACTTCCTGAAGCCTGCTGTGTCACTGGAATGGATATTGGGCTCATCCATTAGCTCTGCTATCCTTTGTAGGGACAAGTGATGAGGCTGACCATATTGCTTGATGAACGAAGCCATAGTGTCTGTGTATGGGCAAAGAGAATTACTGTACGAGTCAGCAATCAGAAGAGCTTCTTCAAATCTGAGGTGGTCACATAGCACCTGATATTTGAATCTCTCCGTTGCGTCGGTTGGAAAAATGTTGTCCAAAGCTAGTCTTAACCGAGCAAACTGTCTGGGGTCAGCCCGGGTGAACTCTGGAATTGATGGCGTTGGACCTCGGTAAATCTTCTCCCTCGTTGCAGAAGGCTGATTGGGAGTAGATGCACGCTCTGGAGATAGGATGTTGCCCTCTAGCGTAGTACCAAGCGTTGGTGATGCTGGAGCAACCTGAGGTGCATGACTCTGGGTGTCTGTATTAGTTTCTGCGGCTGCAGCCTGTTGAACTTGTAATTCCTGTAGGCGCTGGCTAAGCTCCTGAACAATGCCTGGTTGCGACGAGGGTGGAGCAAACTGCACATGTGGCGAATCAGGATAGTCTCTGGGAAGGGCGACTGGAGGTGGTGGTAGTGGCCACTCTTCTTGCTGTTCAGTGTCTCCCTGTGCACCAGGTATAGCATCCTGATGCAGAGAGTTCTGAGTGGGAGGATGTGTGAAGAGCCACGAGTCATTGGCTGACAGGCTTCTTGGCGGCACAGGCTGTAAACTTCTGGAAGCCAATGTAGCAGTGCCACAATCCATCTGTCTCCACATATCTGCAAACATCACTTGAAGACGCCTGTTGTCCTCCCGCAGTTGCTGCACAATGTTCATCAACTCGGGGGAGGCACTGGATAATGCTGGTCCAGTGATGGGACTTTCAATATATCCAGGAGGTGTTCCTCTTATCTGTCCTGGGTGTTGATGGAGGGCCGTTATCTCAGCGTATCCCTCTCTGGCCCTGTACTGCTCTGGTGGGGCAGGTGGCAGTGTGTAGCCCTCATAATCACTCATCCATCCTGGCCGTCGCACTGTCCTCCGTGGACGGGCACCGCCTCTCTGTGGATCAAAATCCATCTTCACTCCGTAATCACCGGTTCCTGGGTTTCGGCACCAAATTTGTTCGGAAGACTTTCTCACTGCTGTGGTTCAATAGTGGTGTGATCGCGGAGTGTGCATCTGTTAGAATGCGAGGAAAGAGTCTGGATGGATCTTTAGAGTTTTATTCAAATAACTATGTTGTGTGTGTGGTTCTGTAACAGACAATACAAGGAGTATTAATTACTATTTACATCGACTTACTATGACAACACATGTACGACAATAATAGTGTAGATATAACATGATGAAATATAAACTTAACCAAAATAATAGAGATATAATTCACCATATTCACAGTAATAACATGTCATGTGCTCTCATGTATGCCCAAACATTCACTACTAAACCAAACTAATGCTACTACAAACAAGTAGGCACGTCTCTCACTATTTTAACATAACCGGGATATATGACGAAACTTCTCTAACTCAATATAGCATCATAAACTGACTAAATGTAAAATAAGATACACATTAAGTGTACAGGGAAACGTGAGTTAACTTAGCATCTTAGCTCAAGTGCTAACCACAATATCAGACGGGAATAACATCTATGTCCAACATACTCTACATAAACAGTAATATTCTTCTACACTTGAGATCCGAGACATTGCACAACTAAACACTCACCTGTCTCATGGACGCACACTTTGCAGAGAAAAGGACGAACGGAACATGTACCTATCACTACTGCCCAGGGCTAACTAGCTAAACATAAAAACTTTCCCTGGTCCAGTGTTGCCAACTCCTCAGTAAGGAAAGTAGCTATTGGCTGTCCCAAAAGTCGCTAGAAGTCGCTAAATGACGTCATCGCCTAATTTGCATAATTTGCAATTTGCAAGTAACAGTAAAAGTGAGTAAAAAACACCCTAAATATGTTTAGAACTACAAATGTACAAAAATAATTTCAACATTAACAACATTTAATGATTTTAATGCTTTGTCTAGATCCACATTACACACATCAGTTTTGTCCTGTATTGTTAAATGTTATAACAGCAAATTTAATCAAAAGATTGTTCTGTAGGGTGAAATTGCTAGCTCTACAACCAACCCTCCTCCTTTATCCGGGCTTGGGACCGGCAAAGTGACCCAAAAGACACACTCTGGCAGAGTTACTTAGGTTTTTTTTTTTAAGTTGTTTTTTTTTTTAAGTTTTTTTTTTTTTTGCTGAGCTAGCTAGCAAGATCTTATGTCACAGAGAGGTAGGCTACACACACAGTGGACGAGGTGAATAAGTGACTGAGCTGCTGAGGTTGTGTGAGTCAAATGCAGTGATTTATTTGTGTGACAGCGTCACAGCAAAGAAACGTTTACATTTAAATCCCGCTCTGCAAGCCAGCGGCGGCTTTCTTTTGCGCAAGCGCATTTCATTTGCAGTCCGGACGCCGAGTGGTGAGGGTCTCCTCTCTCTCTCTCTGCTCCGCCCATAGACTGTAGATGGGACTGCTGAGCAAGGCTACTGTGAGACTGGCCGCCTGTAAGTGCTTTGGGACGGGGGAGGGGCTCACGTTGAGGACAGTAACTGCAGAACAATACGTGCTTCACGCCAGAGTCTCCAAAACACCAGATAAGTCTCCAATAACACCAGAAAAAGTCGCTAGATTTGTCGCTAGTCGCTTTTTTGAAAAAAAGTCGCTATAGGGGTCTGAAAAGTCGCTAAATCTAGCGACAAAGTCGCTAAGTTGGCAACACTGCCCTGGTCACAAAACGGCCGCGCCACCTAGTGGTCGGCTTGCGAACTACATGCAGACTAAAAATTGTATAACTGCAAAAACAGCCTTCTCTTCATAACAAAACCATTGCTTCCATCAAGGATCATTTCCCCTACTCCGTCTTTCTGTACGGCCGGGCGGATTTAAAGAGTAGCGGTGAAAGCAAATGAGATGGATTAGCAGAGCTAGCCATCAGTTGATGGTGTCACCCAGGACATGTTACTGTGGAATTTCGTTTCTGTTGCCTGAATATGGAGCTGCTCTCATACAGTAACAGTCTTCAGTCAGAGGCTTCTTCAGATTCGTTGGAAGACTGACTGCTACTGGAGTTGTTCGTACCCGTGGTATCGCCATCAACACGGCTTTTTGAAGATGCAAAGGTCAAGCTAAAAAAAATTTTGTCCATTATTTTGACAAACAGGGTAAAATATAAATCCTACACAGGGATTGGTTTTTTTTATTCATTTCAGATAATATTCAGTCCAAACGACCTGAACAGTGAATGCAAAAATGAAATGAAACGATTTCACTTATTATATGAATACCCGTGGTTCCTGTATGGCAAGGAACTAAAATGTTGACTCATTTATGTCTAATCCAATAGTGGGATTGCTGCATAGGTTGTTGTCAGGAGGTTTAGGATTTTTGACTTCTGGTGGTTTTACTGTAGGAGCGAAATTCAGCCATAGAAGCAGTCAGGATGAGAGGCAGCTCCATCATGTCCTTCTGCAACCTATGAACCTGAGACGTTTCCAAGTTGAGTCTTTACTCTCAAACTGGAGTCCCCATCTGTGCTGTGAGCCAACCTCTTCTGTGCAGTCCCACTTTTAAACACTAGTTGTCAGTATTTGATGCATCCCTGTTAAATCTGGTGAATTTAATTAAACAGGGCTGTTATTTTATTTAAATAGACCTCAGAGGGACTGACATCTGCAGACCAAAGAGAAAATGGTTTGTGAAGGTTTCTGGGAAACTTCCTGCAGAGATGTGTTGCTGCTCAGGCTTTACAGCGTTAATGTTTCACCGCTGTGCTCTCAGACTGCGTACAAACAAGCAGCGCATTATGGACGTGAGTCTGATTGAGACCGGCTGCAGCAGAGGGAACCCCGTTAAGATGTTTCATGTAATTATTGGATTATTGAGAAGCAGAGGAGCCAATCTAAAGCCTTCACACTCATGATGGCAATCACCGACATCCATCCCCCTCATCCCCCCCCCCTCCGCCTCAGACTGCTGAGTGGAGGAGGCAGAGCTGCTGGGAATCCCACAGTCTGACATTATATAACCACCTCGCTGCTGCAGTCAGAGCTCTCAAGCTGTGACACTGATTAACTGGTGGCTGTTCCCCTAAATCTGGCGACTCGGCGTCCGCATGGAGAAATGAATCAGTTTTCCATAAACCCAAAGATACACTGTGGTTTCCTTCAAGCTGCCTTTTATTAAAAACAACACCCGGTTTGCTCAGAGGCAGAACATCAGCTGATATGGAGGAAAATATCTGGAACTGGAGATGTTATCTACAGATGATCACATGTGTCCCACCACAGGGATAACAGCGGCTCGGTTTGCTCAAACAAAGCCTTCACAGATTTTAAAACCTTTCCTGAACCTCTCCAGCTGTCAGAAAGGATATGATCTGGTTGCTGACTACATGTCGTCTCCCAGCTTCACCTTCAGACTGAAGGAGATAAACCAGGAAGTCAACTTCTGTATCCTCTAGATGTCAAAATAAGGCCAGAGCACCAAAATGAATGTCCAACAAATTGGTCTGAGGATTAGCTGAAAGTTTAAGATCCAACATTAAAATTGCAACTGGAGCAGCTAAACAAGAGCTACTGGGAACCAGTAAACGTTAAACTGGGAACTGGAGAACCTGAGGTTCCTACCAGGATTAAAAGCTCATCAACGGCTCATTCAGGAAGTCCCAGAACAACATCTAGAGCCACTGCCTCAATTAAGGTCAGAGGTCATGATTCAACTACAAGAAACAGACAGAAAATGTTCTCCAGCACCAGAACCACTGCCGACCCAGAAGAACCCAAAGGCCCGTCTCACATTTACCAGAAAACATCCTGATGATCATCTGGGTAAATAGAGACTAAAGGTGGATCTTCTTGGAAGGGGTTATGGTCCACTACGTCCATGCATACCTACAGTACAACACGGTTGTGACAGTGTGATGATCTGGGACTGCTTTAAGCTTCTGGATTCCATAGCAGAATATCGAACATGAGTTTTTGACCTCTTGCAGGACAATTACTCAAAGAATAAGTACAGCTTGCTGTTGGCACTGGAAGGTGTAAGGTTGGGTTTCTATAACGGCCTAGTCCAAGTCTAGACTTAAATCTGTTTTAGATGTTTTAGTATGATCCTAAACAGACCCAGGAAAAGCTTCCAGTAGGTCTGAACATTTAAAATCTGCAGAGCAGAACGGGTCAGAGACGTTGGAGACGGAAAACCAGAAACAGGAAGAAATGAACAGAACGTTTTTAGGGAGCGATGACTTTTTAACAAAGATCTGATCTTTTAATAATCTATGTAAATAATTGTTTGAAACATAATTTAGTATTTATTCAGGTCATCTTTATATGTTATTAATATTTGTTATAAGATCAATAAAAAACAACAAACTAACTAAAGAACATCAGAGCCGTAGACATTATTGGGCTTTAAAAACGAAAAAGAAAAACTTTAGTTTCCAACTTCTGCCTGAGCTTAAAGCTCCTGCTGAGTTTTCTGCCTCCATCTTGTTTTAATAAAGTAATATGAGTGAATCATATGCGGCCGCTGCCTCCTGTAATGTATATCCTATATTTATACACCATGTAACCATGGCAGCAGGAATGTGTGTCGCTACAGGACTAGCGGAGGAAATGACGAGTGAAACCGATCCAGAGTTTCACCTCTGTTACTGGACCTGCTGGTTTCTGACCAGGTTCTGATACGGTACCAGCTGGGAAGCTGCTGCATTTACTGGAACCGATTCTGGGAAGTTTTCTGATCCCGACTTTGTGTTTTTACATGAACATAATGAGAATCTTCTCAGAATGAAACAGGAGAAGGAGTCGAATGCAGAGTGGACCGGTTCTGTGTTCCCTGCTGTTCTGGTCTTTGTTCTGCTGCTGCTGTTCAGCCTGAGCAGATCATGGTGTGAGTGGGTCGATGTTCCTCTGGTAGCTTTATGCTCCCAAAAGCAGCAGGAAGGCGACAAGACGCTGAAGAAACGAAAACGTCAATAATCTGAGAAAAGCCGATGTTTTCCAGACATTCTGATATTAATTTGACTTCATCAACTATTACAGAGTTTGACTCATTAAATAATCTCCTGTCATGCAAACATATGACGGTTTATACTTTACAAAGCCCCTTTTTTAGTGGGTTCAACTGGGATCCACCACTACTGATACTGGGCCAATACTATTCAAATGTACTGGTATCAGGAACCGATACTTAAAATGTGGAAACTGCAAATATTTCACAGAAAATGTTTATCTTTGAAATTTTGGTTCTGAGGTCATTTTTGTTAATATTTTATTTTCATCTAATTCACCATCACTTCCTATTACAAGCAGGGAAGAAAATAAAACTTGTCTTTCATTGCATTTTTCGTGTGGTAGAAGTATCGGTATTGGAAAGCACTCAGATCCAAGTAGCATATCGTATCATATTGTGTCGGTTTGAAAAAGTGGTATCGTTGCATGCTTAGGTTCAATCCGGTCAGACAGACAGATTCACACGTTCCAGTTCCATCCTCATTATTCCAGCCAGAGATGTCCCATCCTGCAGCTTTTAGATGTTTTCCTGCTGCAGCAACAGAACCAGATAGTTTAACTACCTCCTCAGGGTCTGATGATGTTCTGCCTGGTCACGATCCAGTCAGTAGATCCGGTGTTGGAGGAGGAATTTTCCTGAAAGCTGCAGGGCGGCGGAGAGGAGCTGAAGACCCCTGATCTGAGAGAAACCAGCAGATTGTATAAAATCAGAGATGTTAAAGCAGCAACGTCCACCTCCAGGCACTACTTTGCAACTTTTAGATACATTCCTGCTCCAACACGGCTGAATGAAATGACTAAACTATCGCTTCAATATGCCGTTATGTTTAGCTCAGGCCTGCTAGCGAGCGAATTGTTGGATCTGGGTTGTTGGAGCTGGGATGCGTCTAAAACCTGCAGGACTGCAGTTGGAAACCACTGCCTCACTGTAATCCCTCATAATAAGCAAGCATGAAGCGACAGTAGAGAGAAAAACTCCCCTTTAACAGGAAGGAACCTTCAGCAGAACCAGAACCTGGCTCAGTGGGAGCGTCCATCTTCAAACCTAAGGTTTGAGAAGACAAACCAAAGGAGAAGCACCTTTAGTGGCTTCACCTGGGAGAGGAACAGATCAAGTCTGATGCTGGAGAAACTTCCTTCCTCATCCAGCTTCACATCTCGTTTTCTACCCATTCATCCTCTTCCTCATGCTCTGCTGCCCTGCTTCATCCATCATGTTCCTGGCTTCTTCACCCTGATTCTGACTCGGTCCTGATTGAATCCAACCCAGAGACTCCTGATAACTTCAGTAAGTTTACCTCAGGGAGGGGCGCCGTCGTTGCTGGAGAACTTTGAGCAGAGGAAGTGGAGAAAGCTCCCTGAGTGCACCAGAGGATGATTAATGATCTGGAAGCTAAAATGAGCCTTGGCTTCCAGTCGCTCTGCCGTGTTTCAGCACCGAGGGCTGAGAGAGACGCAGACAGGGAGCAAAGGGGTTAATCCATAGGAAGCTGAGAGACGTGGGTGTCAGGTCGGATCCAATCGATTTAAAACAGACGAGAAAGTTGGAAAGTAGGGACAGAGACGCAGAGGGGGCAGGTAGGGAGGGGGCGGCAGACAATAAAGCTCCACTGATTTGAATTCTATTCATAATTCTCTGCTGGGAGGCCGCTTAGCTGAAGGCGGCGGATGATGAGAGATGGAAGGAAAGAAGGGGGAGAAGGTGTGGGAGGAAGAGAGAGAAACAAAGGGACGGACAGGGAGGGTTGGAGTCTCTGAGGGGGAGGGAGGCTGGGAATTAAAAGCAGCTCCGCTTCAAGCAGAAGGATGGAGAAATTCAGAGCAGCTGCTTGGTTTGATTCCTGCTAAATCAAAAACAAGAAGCATCATCCTGCAGACGCACACGTCCACAGCAGGGGGCAGCGCAGCAGTGGTGAACTAATGTGATTAGAGGGAGCAGGAAGATCCGGGCCGCTGAGACTTCTGAGCGAAACCGGGATGGAAAGGAGAGGCAGAGGCCACATAATTATCCATCCTTATCAGAGCAGCAGCAGTAGCCTCACAGCTGGACGCTTTTCACCCAAACGTCTGGTTCTGAACACGTTCTTCAGACCTGAACCGGTTCCTCAGACCTAAAAAAGTGTTTTCACTCTCTCCCAGTGTAATTCACCATGTCTGCATGCTGCTCTGGCATCAGACTGGCATCTTCATGGTTCCTTCAGATGAAAATCAAGCTGAATATTTCTGAGTTAAACAATAAGACGCATCAGGTTGCAGGAGCTACGTTCAGTTTTATCTCCTTAGTTTCATACATTCACCAGAATATTTGCTTTCACACCATTAAAAACCACAAATCCAACTCGTAACCTGACCGACTCGGTTTAGTTTATTCATCCAGCATCAAATCCTCAACAGATTTCCTCCTGAATCTCATCACAAGACGAACAAACCAGTAAACATCAACTCTTGTTCTGTTGGTAGGAAAATATGGGAAATATTTGATGTGCATGGAAAAAGTCACACTTTCACTGTTCCTATCTTTATTTTCAAACATACAAATCCAATCATAAAGTCAGGTTTAGTTTAACTACATGCTGGATGTTGTTTATTCATTGTAACTATCATAGTCAGTGGATCATCTAAACCCTTATATCAGGAGCTGTTTTTGATTGCATAGAGTAATCATCTCTGCTGGGTTCTGCTGTTCTGGACCGGTTCTGGTTCTCCTCCTTCCTCTCAGCTGCTACAGCCTTCAGGCCTTGGAGATGACATTTGTTGTGAATTGGCGCTATATAAATAAAAGTGAATTGAATTAAAGAAGTATTTATATCCTTACAGATTTCATTAGTTCATGAATGAATTGTTTATAATTCATTCAGATTTTATAAAAATTACACTCTAATTTAATTAAATAAATACGGATTTTGAAGTGGCCTAGTCAAAATCTTAGCTCAGAGCTGATTGAGATGTTGGGTTATTTAACCTGCAACCCAAAGATAAGATATGTGGTAAATATGACCCACTCTGATCCATATTTCAGCCCAGGTCACATCGTAAAAACGATAAATTATAATTGTTGATTTGATTTAAGTTTTCAAATTGAACTAACTCAGAAAAAAAGCTTTCCACTTACAACTTAAAAAAGCTTGTCTGCCCAACAAATTTTGGCAGTGTTGTCTTAACTAAGATTTTCTATTTTGCATAACAAAAATGATCAACTTTTGAGTAGATTTTTTGAGTCAAGTTGGGAACCACTGGAACCAGAGATTACTGATGTGCTCTTGTGCACAAGGTCTGAAAATGTTCAGACTACTAAGCAGATCGGACTTGTGTGAGGCTGGTTTGTCGACGTTTTCTGTGCCCCAAAACTTGACCAAACGTGGTCAACGTCGGATGTGAAGTGAATTATTTCAACCAATAAATCGCTGACACTTAGTTTTTCTTTTTTTTTGGTTGTGGATTTAAACTTTAACGTTTCTGCAGGGGTGGTGCAGTGGTTAGCACTGTTGCCTTGCAGCAAGAAGGTTGTGTGTACATATCCCAGTCCAGGGTCTTTCTGCATGGAGTTTGCATGTTCTCTCTGGGCATACATGGGTTCCCTCCAGGTACTCCAGTTTCCTCCCACTGTCCAAAAAAATAACTATTAGATGTGTTGGTCTCTCTAAATTGTCCTTAGTTGTGAGTGTGCATGGTTGTTTGTCCTGTGATGGACTGGCAACCTGTGTATCCCATCTCTTGCCCAATGAAAGCTGCAGATAAGCATCTGTGACCCCCTGAGGATGTAAATTTATATTTGTAAATTTTCAACTCACTGGAATAAGAATTGTATTATTATCCAACTAGAATATCTGCATTTAGTGAAGACAGAAGTACAAGGCATTACACTAGAATTTCTTTGTTAGCCTTACAAGATTATCTTAATCAGGTGAAGAAGATCCAACTTGGTAGAACTCTTGTCAGAACTAACAAATCTTAGTTAAGCCAACAACAGTCGGCAAAAGTTGAGAAAACTCAAAAATCTCTTGCATCGTTTTGCAGTAAAATTTTAGGTTTTCTCAACTTTTTCTTTTTTACAGGTCAGAGTTAGTCATTTGAACATCCTCAGGGCTCTTTAAAGGCTCTGGAGAAGAAAAGTTTTGATGAGGACCACATCAGACGCTGCAGGAAGCTCCTTCAGGTTGAAGCAACATGAGAACTCCTCCAGATCTCCTCCTCGGCTCTCCGTCTGTTCAGGAATGAGTTCTGAGTGTGTTTTGATGAGCGACTAAACCACAGGCAGCAATCAGCAGCTCTGCTGTGTCCTCATTTCCACGGCTTCAGATCTTTAAATGTCATTTTACTGAAAGCTTTGGAGCATCAGAGTCGGATCAATTTCCTCCCGTCAGCAACATCAGCGTGAGTTTTTGTCGATACCGCTCCAGTCGGCCTGGTTTCCTCATGTCTGCCCTCGTCTGTCAGCCACAGCTGAACGGATCCACGGCAGCAGAACCCGACTCGGTGCTGGTTGGAGGTAAAACGACATCACCTCCATCCAGGCTGAGCAGAAACTAATTCTACCTAAACACATCCTGTTGAAGGTTCTGGTTCCAGGATTTTATTTCATGATGCATTCAATAATTTCTGGGTCAGATCAGAACCAGACTCCTCCGTTGTTATAGTTGAAGCTGTTTGTCTGGATGAAATCTGCACACATCTCTGCGCTGATGGTTTCCATTTATCACTAATGCATCTTATTATAACTTCAGAGATAATCAGAGAGATATCGGGCTTTACTCTGAGGGATCAGATGAAGTTTGTCCAGAGCTGCGTTTCTAGATTCTGCTCACATACGAGTTCATCTTTCAATAATGGAGTTTTAGGATTAATCTCTGGATGCCCGATCCAACCAGAATGGGATTCAAACCCAGAACCGTCTTGTTGCTACGGCTCCACCATGGAGCAGGACACTGAATACTGGATGGACTGCTTTTCCCTCCTTCACCTCTTGACCT
Organism: Apricaphanius iberus; assembly: GCA_028564705.1. Taxonomy (NCBI): domain Eukaryota; kingdom Metazoa; phylum Chordata; class Actinopteri; order Cyprinodontiformes; family Aphaniidae; genus Apricaphanius; species Apricaphanius iberus. The sequence continues at coordinate 594,801 of JAPXFQ010001859.1, forward strand.
TTTGACATCCCGTTAATGACCAAAACAATAAGTTGCTTCCCCAGATGGAGGCTGTGCTTCTCCAAATCCAGGAATCTGATCGAGGTTGGGATTCCTTCCTTCCTGAGTTCTCCAGGTTCCAGCAGAACCAGGAGTATCCACAACCTTCTGGTTTGGATCCTGTAACATTCACCAGCAGTGACTCCCACAGCTTTCAGCTGCCTCAAACTTTGATTTTAAGAGGAAATTATTGATGCAACTGATGAAACAGTCAAATGTTTTCCATATTATTTGTGGAACAAAATATAGATCATAAGCTTTATATCTATTGCAGAATGTTTTTAATCACATTTTTTTATGTTTGATCGATCTTCCAAAGAAATAATTGTAGAGATAAATGGAAAACCTTGAAGAACCGCTAATAGAAACTGCGTCTGTTCCCTGAAACATGAAAGAAGAAAAAAACAAATGGCTGCTTTTCTTACGTATGAATGTATATTTTTATTTTTAGACTCAAAAAGAAGTCCAAGTTGAAAGATGAACCCTGTGGCGGCGAAAGGAGGACGGTGTGACGGTGTCAGAGCAGAACGCTCTCCATATGCGGTTAGAAATTTTGGCGGTCGAGCAGCAGGACCTTCTAACAGTCTAAATATGGCTGCTGGGAGCTGGTCTTAGTTAGGAAACTGCAGGCCTGCTGTATAAACATCCAGTCACACAGTCTGATGGAAAACTCCCTGCACTGATGCTGGGGGGTGAAAAATGTGTCCCCGTCTGTGAGGTATGAGCAGAGCTGCAGCTTTCTGAGTGGAGTTAGTAATAAAAGCTCCTCAGTGTGGCAGCAGGACCGGCGGGGGAGGTTTATGGGGGTTATGGAGGATGAGCAGTAGTTTGTGAGGCTGTTTAACCGCCCTGAATAGTTCCTGTTAGCATGCCTGCTCTGATCCGACTGATACAGAGTTATATAAGACAGGACAACAGCCCTGCAAAGCGTCCAGCCATTATCCGTGTCGTCCCATCGAGGGCTCGGACCGAGAGGCTGACGGGTCGCCAGTCCAGCCCAGAGGCTAACTCAGAGAGACAGGGGGCCGTGCACACTCATCAACTCTATAGGATGATCAATGAAGCCAACGTGCATGTCATGTGACTGTAGACAGAGGATGGAGGACGTCTAACCAGGGTTTCCAACCAGAGCTAACTTCTTCCTGCTTCCTCTAAACGTCTCGAAAGACCCCAAAATCAAACAATGAAATATTAAGCTAACAATCATTATAAAAACTTATTCCTAAAGTTTTTATCTGCAGTCTGAATCACACATTTAAACCACATCAATAAGATGAGGTCCTCTGGTGTGAGGCAATACTGTCCCCATGTGGAGAAACAAAGAAGTACGGACTGATTCCAGCTAAAAGCTTTCAGTCAGGAATGTTTTTATAAGTGTTTAATTTCATGGAGCTGTTAACAGGTGAGAGAAATAAAACATTGTTATGCTTCTTATAGTAAACTGTATGCAATACTAATATCATCAGAGAATCCGAATTATAAAGGTTTTATTGCCAAATGTGTGAGCAGATTCACATTATTAGGAAAATGCTGCGGTACTTTGTGCAAACATATGATAAGATAAAGACTTCTAAGCATGCAATAGATCAAATAAAATGTGATGAATGGATTAATATAATGATTAGTGCAGGTGATAATCAGTGCAAAATCAGAGAGGTGCAGAGAGCACAGTATAAGGTCACATGACTGAAACAGCAGGCGGTGGAAACTGTTGTTATGGTTACAGGTTCTGGTCCGAATCAACTAAAGCCTCCTGCCTGAGGGAAGCAGGTTAAACAGTCTGTGTCCAGGGTGAGAAGGGTCATCTGTGATCTGACCTGCACGCCCCCTAGTGTCCTGGAGGTGTACAGGTCCTGTAGAAATGGGAGTCTGTTTATACCAATATTAATATAATATTCAATTATATTAATATCCCTGAATGAATTACATTTTATAATGTTTATGTGACCTTTATTGTGAAAATCAGAACGGATTACTTCCGGTGTAAAAATGGAGCCAAATATCAACCAATAAATGGTAAATAAGAACTCAGTGGACAGCGTTAACACTCTTCATACTGTTCCCCACAAAAAGCCGTGAACATAGAAGCATAATTCAACAGCATATGGACATTTTAAGCCCAATAGCAGGAGCAAGTTGTTCAGGTGGCTTATTAACAGACAGTGATGTTTACGTTTCCTGCGCATGTGCACTGAACACCAAGATGGGAGGAAAGGTTGAAATGCTACTCCTTGCCAAAAGAAAGTTGATAAGATCAATTCATAAGATTACAGTCAAAGTCAATGTTGTATATTTATAAGGTCAGTCAGGAAAAGATGGCAGCTTGCATTTATTAACTTCCATAGTATATTCTGCTCCAATCTCAGGTGGTTAATAAAAGGTAAGATTCTCCTCCCCTCTGTTAATTTAATCTAATAGGAAACACAAACAGTTAATTTACTGGTCTATAATGGAAGAACTAAATATGAAGGAAACTGACAATCCGTCTTCACAACCAGAGCTAGACAAGCAGGTAGGCTGCAGAAAAACATCAGAAAGCATAAAGTGTCTCTCGAACATACAGTAGAGACTAGTGAGGTAGCACTTATAGAGAAGAAAATTCATAGCAAAGAAGAAACGCTGAAAAGCTTACAAAATGAACTTAAAGGCACAGTGTGTAGTTTTTCGGCCAGCAGGGGGCAGTGCATACCTAAATTATCACAAGCATGCGGTATCTGTGTCTTCGTGTAAGAAACTCAACAACGGAGGTCGAACTAGTGCTTTTTTCAAACGCTCAATTCCCTGAGAATGATCTATTAGCAGCAGCATGACGAGCACATCAGTCTCTCTTTCATCGCTTGGAACTAGCCAAGAGGTAAAAATGTATTTATGGAGAAACGTTTTTGCATTTTGAGGGGAAATCAATGTTTTAATAGCGGGCGTGTTCCGTGCGCTTTGTAGAAGTAAAGATGTCATTTGACATCTGTTCAAATGTTTCCTCTTGCTCCCCCAAACAAAAAAACAAAAAACAAACAAAACCTACACGTCCCAGTTTGTGAAATTAGGTTCCTCTGCACTGAATTATATGATTTATAATATGACTACATGTAACAAACTGGGACAGGGAAATGTTTTTTTTCCCCACTTCCTTTGGTGGAAGAAAGGAGATCTCAGCACACAGCCCCAAGAAAAGATGATGAGGGTGCACATCTTTGGCGGAGCCTCATCGTCCAGTTGTGCGAACTATGGCTTGAAGCACCTGACCACAGAGAACAAAGATCTATAGCCACTAGTTTCCAAATTCATTATGAAAGACTTTTATGTTGATGATGGGGTCACAAGTACAAACTGTGCAAAAAAGGCTATTCAGTTCGCTGACACATCCATAAGACTTTGTATCCTGGGTAGGGTTGGGCATCGAGTATCGAGCATCGATTGGAACCGGGACTACCTTTCCAATTCTCCCGGAATCGTTCAAATTTTTAAAAGTCGAATCCTATTTTCGATACCCAGACAGCCAACTACAACAAAAAGCTATCAAACACCAACGAAGAAGAATCCGCCGGAAGTCGTCGCGTTACCGCGCAACCATGGAAAGTGCGCGGAAGCGGTCTAAGGTTTGGCTTCACTTTTCTAAAAACAACTCGGCTCAGTGCAACGTTTGCAAAAAGACTATATCATGCACAGGGGGGTGCACAACTAACATGATAAAACACCTCCGGATCCATGGTGTGCAGTTAACAGAGTGCCCCGTCTTTGACACGCTACGCCGCCCTTCATCCGTCCCCTCTTCCTCCGCTGCCTCTTCCTCTGTCTCCAGCTCAGCCTTTGACACTCATCCTTGCACCGAACTCCAGTCCAAACCCGGTAAGTAAAACAATAAAATACTTATTTTGTCAACATTGAGGCAGCTAACAAGTTACACTCGACACAATCAGCTAATGTTAGCGCATGTATTTTTTAATAGACAAACTATCTGAGATCGCTAACGTTAGCCAGGCAGTTGCCAAGACTCCGGAATTTATTTTGCCTACTCCGTTCACCATAGCTGCCAAGGGAAAGATGTCCGTGCAACAAATAGAAGAGTGCCACAGAAAGGTTACTGCATAATCTGGACTGGGTTGATACAAGTTGTTCCTTATTGTTTGTTTTAATGTTCTGCACCAGCTTAGTCCATCAGTGGGAGCAGAGTTACATGTTCAAGTAACTGATGCAGCATCAGACACTCAGGATGTGGTAAATTTGTTTTAATTAAGTTTTAAAAAAATTAACTCTTGTGAAAAGTGTACCCCTGTGAGAAGGAAATGTATAATATTATTCAAGTTCATAGATTTGATATAAAACAACCCTGTGAGAGGTCATAGTGAAAAGGTCAGAGAATTGAAATTCATTCAGACTTTTTCATCCAGAAAGACCTCTGGTTAGCTAGCTCATTTAAAAAACATTAATTTATTTGGGCCTGCCTCTCAAAACAATTGGAATCGAGAATAGTTGGCAACCGGAATCGAAACGAGGAATCGGAATCGGAACTGGAATCGTTCAAATTTAAACGATGCCCAACCCTAATCCTGGGTGGTTTTAGGCTCCACAAGTTTGTGTTCAACAACAGAGCTGTATTGAAAAGCACAGCATCCTGTAAACGTGCATCAGACATTAAAGACCTCAACCTTACCTTCAATAACCTACCTTCAGAGAGAATGATGGGGATTGTCGTGGTCTCAAACCACCCCCGCGTTCAGGAGTTCGTTGGAGCTTCAAATCTTCAGTAGAGAGAAACCTGGCTGAACCTTAATTTAGTTTCACCTCTGCAGAGCGTGGAGAAGACCTGTCCCCAGCAGGCTGAGTCCCAGGCGTTCTGAAGCTCTTCTGCAGACAGGCTCGTTTCATTCATTCAACATGGTGGCTCACAGTACATACACACCAATACATTTGCTGATTTATTTCCCCACACACACATTTCAGTTACATCTTGCGAGATAACAGGTACCTGGTGGTGCCTGATGGTGCCTGATCCTGCAGCTTCTGCTCTGAAAAACAACTCCATATATGGTACAGCACATCTCATATCAGATACTACTTCCTCTTAGGCCTTTAGCAACTTTCAGCAAGCATAAAACATTTAATCACATTAAAAATCCTCATTAGTATCCAATGGAACATTGAATCAGACTGTCTGAAGTTC